>OU343219.1:201912471-202111330 GCA_910596185.1 Chrysanthemum makinoi
AACCTTGATAGATCTTTAAGCACTCTCGGAGATCGTTAGTGTTGCCTATGTAATCACAAGCAAACTAATAGAAGATCTCTACAACTAGTATTTAGTAGCGGAAATAAAATACAAGTTACAATAACTAAGAACACTTTGATCCTCTATGGATCTTTTAATTATAGAAACTCTATGTTTCAGATGTTTTACAAGACTTGAAAGACTTTGTCTCAAAACTTATCTATTACAAACTATAATGGTTTCTTATATAGGCAAGAAACCCTAAATGAGCTTGACAAATATGCTCCTAATACTAACATAGACTAAGCATGCATCTAGACAAGCATGCAACTAATCATATTGTTTTGTTCATCATATTGTTTATTCCGATTAAGCTCTACATAATACGGCGCCAACCTATCTTTAATACGGCAACACTTTTACTCTATTCTCGAGCTTATCTCCTACGTGGTACGCACTTTCAAAGAACACAATATCAAGTTAGCATTTCGGCCAAGTATAACTTCTGTAATCCATTCTTCTTCTTCAGTAATCTCTTCTTCTTCGCAGTAATCTTCTGCTAGAATCAAGAGTTTACCTTAATTCCCAACAATCCTCCCCTAAACCGAATTTGACAAGGTTAAGTTCCAGCTCCGTGATAGATCCGTAGAAAAATTTTGAGGATTGGTTCAAACATCAAAGAACAAAGGAAAACGAGGAACATCTTTATGATGACCGAATCGCGGAGATTTTCGATCTTTGCAAAGAACATATGACACCATGTACATCAAAACATATAAGTTTCATACTATTCTCATCACTTCCGTGTGTGTTGACCTCGTGAGAGGTGAATCATTGAAATTAATGGGTTTGATGTCTCTTTACCAATAGCCATTACTAATGGAGTAGCCACATGTTTAGGTTCGAAAACTATGGTACATTGATAACCATATGATTTATTGGCAAACCAAAGAACCATATAAACGGATTTGATATGTCTTTACCCGAGCCGCTTGCTCGTGACTAGTCAATCTAGTATGGTGAATGAGCACCAAATATGGAGTCGCTTTGCCTTACCACATGCCATATACATGTGGGTTAGCCAATTATTGGATTCCAAAAAGGAATAGACCATGGTGAATTGATGACCATACAACCCTCAAGCAGCTTAAGCATGGGTGGTTGCATTCCCTATGATTTTGAGCAAACCATTACAAGTTTATCAACAGATGATGTGTTTTACAAAAGCTGCTCCTTTGGACTAGCCAACTTTGACATACACAAGGTACATCCTGAGTTTAAAGACCATCTCAATTGACAACAAACAAAACCGCTTTTTTAACTAAGATCAATTTATAAAACCGAAAATGATGGATAAAAGTTGAAAAGGGAAATTAAAACTTAATTTTTATTAAATAAACGCTATCACTATTTTTAAAATGATGTTTTTGTGAGTTTTCTTTTTATGAAAGACTTTTTTTAAATTTAGACACAAATAGACAAATAACATAAATAAAGCAAACTAAATGAACAAAACAAAGTAGGTAGAGAGTACCAAGGGTCTTGATATGGATGAAGAATAAGCCTATTGCAGTTGTTGGAGTTGAGTTTTGATCAATCTCACCAGTGTTAAAGCAGACTGCCTTTTCATTTCCCATGTGATCCGGAGGAATTTCCACTTTTTGACTCAAAGATCTTTCCATAAGTCTTTGGGGCAAGTGATACCTTCAGAAAACATGCGCATGCAAGGATTCCACCCTTAGTCTCAAGCACATGCACACGAGGGAGGATAGAATTCCGTGATGTGCTTCCACCGATGTGTAGTTTTCCCAAATGGAAGATGCTTTGCTATTTGGAATGTGGATTGTTTGCGTAACTTGAAGATCTCCCCGGTAAGATCATCCTGCAACCTTGTGGTTCCTTGTTGCAATAATAGGTGTTAACTTGAGTGAACAAAGAAAGCAAGTCCTGCCTCTATCTACCAGAATTTTTAGAAGGTGAATCCTATGAAGGAGTCTCTTCAAGAAGAACATTCATCTCATCATCCTTTAATTTCCACACTAACACCTCATCTGAATGTCCATCAGAAAATCACAGCACTCTCTATAATGAAAGTTGAGTCATCAGCTTCAAGATCCAAAGAAGATCTTTTGGTCATTCTCTTCTTCCTTCCCAAATGATAGATTTCCCTAGAGGGAGCATTTTCATCTTGTGCATTTGTGGTAGAACTTGAACCTGTGATTGAGACTTGGTTGAAGGCGTATTCATCCTGTGGAATATCTTTATAGCCCTTTTGTTTTAGTTTCGTGAGATCGCCTTCCTTTTCTTCGAATCTTCCAGTGTGACAACAAACAGTGCCATCAGGAGAGGAGTTGAGCTTTAGGTGCTTCAGAGAAATGGAAGATGGTTCACAGATTGACCCTTGATAGTGAGGAAGCAACTTCGTGTTGTTTGCAGAGAATGACCTAAGAGGATTCCTTGGTTGGAGCATCATCACCTTGAGTCTTTGGCTGGAGCATCTTCATTTTCTCAAGTCCTTGTTGGTAGAAGGAGCCGAGGATGATGACTGCCCTTCATGATTTGATTATATTTCATGTATATAGACATGATCGGGAAAGCCTTGACTTGTTTCATTGTTAACTGAGTTGTACATTGAGCATTGGTTCTTCACCACCCTTCTATTTCATCTTTAGTGGGGTTTTTCTTTGGCCTTCTCAGCTTGATGGCCTCTTTGTGCAATTTCTTCTTGCCTCCTTGTCTCCCCGAGCCATCATTCATTCTACATAAGTTGTCACTAAGGAAAATCACCACCTAGGATGCTTTGAGCTAGAGAAGGTCTTGCTTGATTTGCCGAAGAATATCCCGTGTCGCACAGTAGCATCCGAGTCCTCAGCTCATCAAGTTCTTTCTTCCTCAGAGTTAAAGATGAAAATTCCTCTGTCAAGTTGTTTAGCCAATGCTTCACTTTCCTTTGACTTCTCAAACTCCAATCTACTGCTTGACCCAGTCTTTTCCACCTCACTTACCGTGTCGACCAAGCTCATCTTCGATGACATTTTTTCCTTTATCATCGCTTCTGGCACACTCTTCTTCAAGAATCAATGACAGTACCTCTCCTGTAGTGTACCTAGGTAACATGTTGATGCCATCATCCATTGGAGCGTCATAGTAGCAATGTCGCAAGACCACCGGGGGAAAGGTCTCTGTTGGTTCTTGACTATGCATGATTAGGATCTCAAGATACATCCTTCATATGTACCGCAGACATCCTTATCTTCCCCTGTGTTCCTTTGAAGCTTCGTAAGAAACCTTATGAGAATAAGATCTCTTCCTTCTTTGTAAAGGATGTGCTCCTTCTTCTTTGAGGAAGTGGCTGCTAATGACAAAGGATCATTGAGAGAAATCACCAACATG
The DNA here is from genome assembly GCA_910596185.1 of Chrysanthemum makinoi. Classification (NCBI taxonomy): domain Eukaryota; kingdom Viridiplantae; phylum Streptophyta; class Magnoliopsida; order Asterales; family Asteraceae; genus Chrysanthemum; species Chrysanthemum makinoi. Next base: position 201,915,865 of record OU343219.1, read on the forward strand.
TCCAGAGACTCAAAAGGGGATCTTCTTGTTCTTCATCGAGGAAACCACAAGTTTCCTTTGAGGCCCTTAGTTTGTGCTCTAAGACCTTGACCGATTTCCCGCTTCAATCTTAACCCCAAGAGAAGACTTGGTCTCGCAAGCTCCTTTTTCTACTCTTAACCTCTCAGAAAGATAATTGCTGACAAGAGATACACGATGAGAGTGTAATGGGATCCTCAAATTTCCACCAAAGCATTGCTCGTGGTAAGGGGAGCCTCATTGGACCTCTAATAACCTGGTCATGCTCAATGTGAGAAGATCTTCATCGGAGGATTCCTCACGGACTTGGTGTGGTGGTCTATTGAGATCTGACTCATCATGAGTAGCTAGAGAGGGTGGAGGACTGGGACATGGTGGTTGGTCTGGAGCAACATGAGTTGCTTCAACAGTTGAAGATGGGCCCTCATCAAAGTGAACCAGTGGATTACCATCAGTAGCAAAGTGTGAGGAAGAGGACTATGAGCCATTCTCTTCATCACTCTATTACCTTGGGGCAACATGGCTGCTAGCAAGGGATGATGTTCCCCCGGAAAGTGGGTTTTCATTGTAGCAAACAATTTAGTGCTTAAAGTACTATGGATAGAAAGATTGCTTGGGTATGTGTGTCTAATATCATTTGAAGAAACCTTGGGCATTAAAACTTTCCCTTTGTCTTTTGAATATTTTCAACCAAGTTTTCAAAAATATACTTAGAAAAATTGAAAGTTACCCCCTGTGAAAGACACATACAATACCATAGCCTGGGCCGAGTGGAGAATCTGGTCCCATCCTCCGCCTTGTTGCTCATGCATTGAGCAGTTGTGTGAACCAAGAACCTCCATTTTAAGTGTAGTTCCTTCTTTAGCCACATATCTCTGCTCTGTTCCTCGATACCCAATATCCCTTACCCATTAAGACATCTTCCTCGATTCGAATGAAATACTCCTTCAAGATCTTCCGTGTGAAGCTTCCTCCCGACACCGTCACAATGTACTCTATTTCATCAATCATGTTCTAATCTCTCTCGCCTCTCCTCTGCTAGCTTCCCAAAATTGAGTGATCAGAGACTCATATATCTCATTTGGAGAATGAGATAGAGCATAGCAAATCTTTGACCTTTTCGTGAATTCCACCATAGGTTCGTACAGCCATAGCCTGCCTTTGTAAATGCGACTTTGTTGTGATCATGTTTGAATTCAAGAGCCATGAGGAAAATGAGTGTTTAGGATTATGATTTTGAAGTGGTGAGTGTTTGTGGAAGTGGAATGAAAGAGAATTGGTTTGTTCTGCTTGCATGGTGGTGAAGTGTTTTTGCCCAAATTATAGTCAAGGAAAATGGACCGCTTTGTTTGACCTTTTGTTTATTTCGGTATTGCATCTTTGTCCCAACCCAAAATAACACTTCTGTAAACATAGTGATGATCAACCCTATACCAGTAATGCATCAAAGATTAGAGTATCTTCTGTAAGTTTCGAATTACTATGCCACCCACTTGCATTAAACTCATTGAACCTTGAATCCATCTATAAAATGATCCCAATGTAACTCATCTCTTCATCAAGATCCCCAAATAATTACCACAAACCCTCGATGCAAAATAAACCCACCAATTAATCAATTCATGAATACCAAACCTGAGATCATAGATCTCACTTCCTCATCTTCATCATCATCATCAAGTGGTGAATCAAACCCATGGTACTATTACTTCCCTCAACCCCACACCAAATAAATCACCTCTCTTCCTTCTTCGAAGATGACGTTGTAGTGAATCCAAGTGAATCCGATGATTCCGATGACTCCTATAAGGAGGGAACGCCTTACTCCCAACCTCCAGCCACCTTACCCACAAAGACCGCGCCGGAATCCTCCACTCCCCAAGAGAGGTGGTTCTTGGTCTCATCAAGGCCATCTTTGGGTGCATGAACACACATCGTGATAGTGAAGTGGGGGAGGGTGGATGACCATTTGAATGAATAGATGAAGCACACAGACACGCTAGTTCTCTACGCCATCCCGTCATCGCCATCATCAATCGCTTGCATCAACCATCCTCCCATTTGGTCCTTAGATTCGTTTAAAGTTGGTCATGCATATCCAACCGTACCGCAAACTAATGGGTGGTTACGCGAAGACCCACGAAAAGCAAAGCAAGATCAATGCATATCCAACATTCACTTAGATTTCGGAATGAGGGATATACACTAGTTTAGGCTTAGCTTAAGTGTACAACTCGTATCTTGTAGATGCATAGTAGAAGGTTGACTTTATGTAAGTCAGTAAATCAAGCTTGAATGAATGAATGAACAATTTGACTTCAATTTTTCTTCCAGATATAACTTCAAAGGAATCAAATTGTATGCTTCAAGATCATTGATTCTTAAGAAACAAGCAACATCTCTTTAGTCAAGCTTTTGACCATATACTCATGAACCACACTTGATGAATTTGAACTTGATCGAAAATACAACCTAAACCGCATAATGAACAGCATAAAATGCGCAAGATGTGCAACTACCAAACGTATTAAACCGCAAAATGCATACAACAACATACACACAAACAACAAAAACAAACAAACTAGAGGAATATTAGTAGCAAAGTTACAAACTAATATACAAAAATAATGCGAGTTTGCACAAAATCTTCTCCCCGAGGCATATGCCTCTGAGGCTCATGCCCTCAAACTATGCGTCAAGGGTTTAACATTCCAATATTGACCACGCGGTGTTGAAACCTTGGTCCATCAAACGCTTTTGTTAACAAGTCTGCCACATTATCATCAAGATGGATTTTAGCCACTTTTATCAAATGTTTTCATAAGCATCTTTATAAAGTGGTGCCTGATTTCAATGTGTTTCGCTCGACCGTGAAAAACCTGGATTTTGACGCAAGATGGTACTATCTTATATGAATTGTAGTGTTCATAAAGTTGTACCCATAGTCCAAAGAATTGGTTCTCAATCCAAAGGACTTGTCCACAAGAATTTGCAAAGAAAGAACGTGACGCTTAGTTGAGTGGCCACGATGGTTTGTTTCTTGCATTGCCAAGAAATCAACCTCTTACCAAGAAATTGGCAAATTTCGGGCCAGGATCTTCTATCCGATTTGCACCAAAGATAATCACCGGCACTATATGCTTCCAACTTGAAAGGAGATTCTGTTGGGTACCAAAGGCCTAAAAGAGGTTGGCCTTTGAGGTACTTAAAAGATCTTCGACAAAGATTGAGATGGGAAGCAAGTGGAGTGACTTGATGTCGAGAACAAACACTCAAAGAAATGTAATATCGTCTTGGTTCAAATACATCAATGAACCAATCATGGACTCGTATTGCATGAACATTCACTGTAGACTGTTCATTATTTGCTTTAGGCTTTGAGCTTCATAAGGTGTTGTGGCAGCTCCTAACACCTTCCATACCAAACTTTTTCAAATGTCCTCACATATTTTATCTTGACTAAAGATGCCATCCTGCTTCTTGAACTGAGACCCAAAAAGAAGCTCTCCCATAGCACTCATTTGAAATTACCCTTCATAAGTTCCCGAATTTTCGCACCAAGCTTCGCTTTGTGGAACCAAAAAATAATGTCGCCCATACACTTGCACCAAAATGATGTCTCGAGTAATTCTTCGAGGAACAGAGTTTATCAATAGCACCTCTTCTATAGCCATGCTTCAGCCAGAAACAAAGCCTAGCATACCAAGCTCTAGGTTCCTGATGTAAGCCATAAAGAGCTTTAACCACCTTGTAGACATGATTTGGGTGATCGTGGTCTCAAATCCTGGTTGAGTGACATAGACCTCCTCTTCAATCTCACCATACATAAAAGCACCCTTGACATCCATTTGATACACCATGAAACCTATGCATTAAAGAAAATGAATTTTTCAACTCAAAAACAAAAGTGCAAACACTTCATCATAATCAATTCCTTCCTCGTCTCAAGCCTTGAGCTACCAACCTTGCTTTGTTTTTGATCACAACACCCCTAGCATCTCTTTTATTCTTCAAAACCCATTTTGTCCCAATGGCATATTTGCCATCGTGGAGTGGGAACCAAAATCCAAACCTCGCCGATTGTGAAATTGTTGCATTTCTTCTTGCATTGCTCGATCCAAATTTTGGATCATTGAGAGCTTGAGAAACACTAGTTGGTTCCACTTGAGAGAGAGCAAGCAAACGACAATGCTTGAGGTCTCAGGTGATTGTCTCTTTGTGGTTGGAATATAAGAGAGAAAAGAATCACCTAAACTGAGGACCGTGATACCTTCTAGTTCTAACAAAAGCTTAAGATCACCTATAATGTTGAGGTGAGGATTATGTTGATCCTACCGAGTAGTGGGTTGACTTCAATGGATGAATCAAGATTAGTGATGGTTGGTTCAAATTCAGCATCATAAGAGGGTGAGGTGAAAATGCCAGCTTTGGGTTGATGATTTCAAGATCCGTTGGAAAGCGGTATAGGTTCACCAAATCAAGATACTTGAAGGAATGCAAAGATAAATTGATTTGGGGAAGGTAGGTGTGATTGAATCAACTTCAGCGTAAAAACATGGTTTCTACCGATTCTTCATTATTAACCTCTCCATTCAGCTCGCCAGCTTATCGCAAATTCTGAGTCTGAGCCTAGCAAGGTCCTCAAAGATAATGAGAGTCATCTTCATCACCGAATCGCCAGTATCCTAGGTGGTACCCACATAATGTTAGGGGAGAAAGAAGGTACAAGTATGGGTTGCTCATCATCTTCAAACTCATTTTTAGAGCCATCATCTAGGGACCCCATTGTTAGTTGGAGACACTTGAGGACCTCGTGATTTTATAGCCGATGTCTGTGGTAACCCGTATAATCGCTATAGTCAAGATCAAAGGACCATGAATGACCTTGTCCTGAACATTAGGCTTGTCTTCCAAAAATCAGTTCAACGCTCTCTATTTTCTTGGCTTGCAAGTTGTACACCTGTGATGCCTTACTAGAGAATAGCCCACAATATAACCATCATCACTTTCATCAAACTTTCCCAATGGATCACTTGTGTTCGAATGGTCACTTGACAACCAAAAGGTTTAGGTAGTGAATGACAAAAGAACTTTCCCAAAGAGAAGTTCATATGGGGTTTTGAGTTGTGGTCTAGTAATGGACACCTGCTTAGCACATAGCAAGCAAAGGCCAAAGCCTTCAAATTCGAACATAGTGGAAAAGCTTAGAGTCCCAAGCATGGATCTTGTAGCCTCAATTAAGGTCCTATTCTTTCTTTCGCTACCCCATTTTGTGGGTTCTTGGATTACTATAGTCCCTCTTTATGCCTTTTGACCCAATAGAGTTCTATAGAAAGCGATTTTTAAATTCTCACCCCATTATCACAATCAATACCTTGACCTTTTTGTTCAACCGATTTTCAACAAGTGTGATGAATTCACAAGATTCTTGAGATGTTTCATCTTTGGTTCCAAGAAAACCCCAAATTGCAACCCTATAGCCATCCATCACCAAACGTAAGTACTTATGATCAATGCTTCTCGACTTGAGTGGACCAAAAGATCCATGTGAAGCAACCGAAGAGGTCAGCTTGATGATGCTCATAGCATTGATCGCTTTGTAAGAGGCTCTGTGTTGTTTGCCTTTATTGCAAGCGACACAATTATGATCATTGGTAAAAACTTTGGTGGGAAGACTCTCAACAAGACTCATTTAGAGAGTTTGTTAATGGTCTTGAAATTCACATGCCTATCCTCCTATGCCATTTTGTGGATTCATCAAGTGATGCTCTAGCCACCAAACATGTGAGGTCACCATCCGGTTGAACTTCATTAAGGTTGAATGTGTATAAGTTGTGAGTGCGAGGAACTTTCAGTAGAATTGAAGTTTCTTCCGGGAGTTTGAAGTCTTTAGACAAAGACAAGACATTCATTCTCTGTGAAGAGGACTTTGTTCTTAGTGTCACAGATTTGTGAAACAGAGAACAAGTTGAAATGCCGAAGTTCCTTAACATAGTACACATTTTCAAAATCTAGATGAGGTGTCTTTATGGTGCCTTTCCCTATGATACTACCATCACTTTCCCAAAAGTTACATTGCCTCCTCCTTCAATAGGGACAAAATTGTGCATCATATCCCTCGCTCCCTGCATATGCTTCGAACAACCACTATCAACAATACCAATATTCTTATGCTTAAGTGGATGATCCTATAAACAACAAACAAAATATATACAAACCAAGTTAGTACATTTGAGGAGGTTCAAGTCATACACGACTTGAACCCGCCTTGTGGATCACAAAGTTTAGGACAAGAGTACTTAGAGGATCCACCATTGTTCTTGGTCCTCCATTGATAATTGGGTCCCTTATTAGTCCAAGAACAACTCGGCCGAGGGCTTCACAAAGAAGGTTCCATATCCCATCCCAAAGATACATAGAGTCATATGTAGACCATAACCATGTTTAAAGTATGGGCTAGTTGGTTGCACATAAGGTCTCAGGACTATTTTCTCCATTGAGAGTCGCAGATAGTCGCCAGGGACATAAGGTGGAATATTAGCAACATTGGTCCATTTAGATTGGTTTCGTGAGTAAGTAGCACATGCACCCAATCTTTGCTCATAAAAATCACAATCCTTAATCAAATGAAATTTACTTCCACATACAAAACATGTCTTCTTTTTGGAAGATTTATTCAAATAGGGAGATGTTTGATTACATGAAGAAGTACTTAAATTAGAAACATTCAAGGAATTGTTTTTAACAGACTGATTATTCAAAGAGTTAAAAGACAAGTCTCTTAAGAAACCGCCTGGAAGATGATTCCTCGCCACTTCCTTAAGGCTTGTAAGTAGACTGCGGTGCAGTCGCTTGGAAAGGTCGACTTCTCACTTGAATCACAAATTTTCATAGGAAGCGCAATTGATCCGATGAATTGTCACCGCTGAAAAGACAAAGTCATTAGATGAGGTATCGGTCCGCAAGTCTTTGACTTTTTGCCATATAGATGATGTGATCCATCAAAGTCAATGCTGATGGACGTGTCTCAGGCATAAATTACCTCTAATGGGTCCAGTGGACAAAGATGCATATTACCCTCTTTTAACAAAGTTAGCTAACCCTCGCAGTGGATTTACGACCATCATTCCTAGCTTCCAATCCTACATACTTTGAAAACCTAATCCTAAGCCGAGGTTACGATTGATCTGTTATATAGTTCTCTAGCTAGATTATCACCGCATTAACCATTGTTTATTTCTAGCTATTTCCTCACCACCTTTAAGTTCTAGGTTTTCGATACAGCTTCATCCTTAGCTTTCTCTGACAGCTTTTAAATAATTATTAGCAACTTCAGATCAACCAGAACACCTTTATCTTTTCTTCATACGCTATTTGATTCTTTTGACCACCTTTTCTTTCACTTGTTTTAATGCTAGTTTATGAGCTTCATTTTCAACATAGCATTCATCAAACTTAGGTTTCATAGCATCATACTCTTCTTTAAGTTCATTGTACCTTAGACTACAACCAAATATACAGTTGTGTACCTGAGATAGTCCCATCAAGGCAAATTGATCATGCCTTTCATCCAAGTACACCTTGCCAAGAATCCAAGCTTATCGTAATCATGAGCTTCTTCATATTTACAGTTCATGTGCACCCAATTGACCTGCTCATCCATGGTGAGGAAATGCCAAGCTCCAGCTTCAATAGCTGCTTCGGATAGGAAAGGTAATTAGCTCCATCTCCACTTTTCCCCGCCTTTGCATTCCCTTAAATGCCCCATCCGTGGCAAGTAAACACTTGACTTTCTCCGCCAAAAGCTGAAATGGGTTCCCTTGAAAGCAAAATTCTTCCGCATTTCTTCAAACCTTGATGTCCACTGATGCGAATGCCACCTCGCATTTTCGCCATCCTCCATTTCAAGTGGGTCCAACTGATCAAAGTCTTCATATGCAAGATAATCATTGAGTATCATAGTCAGCAACAAATGAATGAAGAACATCCTCCATCACACTACTAGACCTAGTTTGAGAACATGGTGGAGTGGACGGGGGTTGTGGTGGAGGGGGGGACAAGATGATGATGGAAAGTAGTTGGAGCTCGGGGACGATGGAAAATAGTTGGAACTAGGAGCTTGCACCATCATGTTGGAGGGAGATGTCCCAACAAAAGTCGCAGGGCCGCACGTAAGATGTACCTGTAGGAGTTCCACATCAGTTCAAGGGTTCCCGAGTCCTTATATAGCTCATCAAAGGTAAGCATATCCAGCCTCCTTTAGCCTTGAGAGCTACTTACATGTAGCCATGATGGAGGTAACGACGAAGGAACTTTGAGTTGCAGCCATCATTATCCGTTTTGCACTACCGTTCAGTCGACTCAAGATCCTATGGAACCCGTCCGTATCCTTTGAATTTCTTCTTCAGAGATATTGAAGTCTCAAATTGTTGTCTCAAAGATGGACTTCCTCATTCTCTTTGATTCTTCATTGCCACCAACCTGCTTTGAGAGCCATCCATATGTCCTTGCATCATCCATATGATGAAAATCACACTGATGATCTTCCTGGAATGGCTTGAAGCGTAATGGTCTTACTTTATGCCTTCTCGCATAGCTAGTAATTCTTCGCCAGCTTTTGGTGGAGCCATGATAAATTTCCCACCTCTCGCCGTGATCATCTTCTTTCAAATCAAGCTTCCTTCTTTACAACCCCACGATTCCAATCAATATTGGAAATCCGTTTTCCATCTTCATAGCCCAAAGTTCATTCTTCCTTTTAAATAAGGAAGTTTACCACACCAGAGACTGAGCCGTTGCATGGAAGTGGTGTTGGTGTTGTGTGTTGGTGGCTTCGCCATTATCGATCCGTGCATGGTGAATGAATGTTCTTAGTATCGAGACTTCCCGAGGCTCATACCACTTGTTGAAACACAAGACCTTGATAGATCTTAAGCACCGGAGATCAAGTGTTGCCTATGTAATCAAGCAAACTAATAGAAGATCTCACAACTAGTATTTTAGTAGCGAAATAAAATACAAGTTACAATAACTAAGAACACTTTGATCCTCTATGGATCTTTTAATTATAGAAACTCTATGTTTCCGTATGTTTTACAAGACTTGAAAGACTTTTTCCAAAACTTATCTATTACAAACTATAATGGTTTCTTATATAGGCAAGAAACCCTAAATGAGCGTTGACAATTTATGCTCCTAATACTAACATAGACTAAGCATGCATCTAGACAAGCATGCAACTAATCATATTGTTTTGTTCATCATATTGTTTATTCTGATTGAGCTCTACATAATACCTACCAACCTATCTTTACCACTTTTACTCTATTCTCGAAGCATTCTAATGCAGCACGCACTTTCACAGCTAGCAACACAATATCTCTGCTTTAGCATTTCTCAAGTAACTTCACAGTAATCCATTCTTCTTCTAAGAATCTCTTCTTCTGGCAGTAATCTTCCAAGAACGTGAGTTTACCTTAATTCCCAAATAGCCAGACACAAAATGAGTCAAGAATACATATGCCGAACATGAATATGAACAAAGTCTGGCCATCTCTCGGAGGACTCCTACAATAGCTTCCAAATCCTTTCGCAGAAGTGAGCCACCATGCCAATGAGTTGGAAGGTGATGAGCAGCCATGAACAATGGACCTTCTACTCCAATGCCCTCCACCGAGCAATGAGTCAAGTTACCAAGGATACAACGACAAGGTGCATTTTCAAGCCCACGGTACGCGACACGTCCCCACCTTCGTAGTCCGTTTTAAGTCCCGAACTAAGTTCCTCAAGACGCATTATGAGCCGAATAACTTCCATCCCTACCAAAAGTCTAGTCGTACCTTCCTTACCCATCAAGAATGCACATGAGAAGCTCAAAGACAAAAACAAAGAGCAAATGGAAAAATTTTCCAAATTTTCAATGAACTACACTTTGATATATAAGCTTCCGTTGATGCTCGCTCTAATGCCCAAATTTGCATCCACGCCTAAAGGCTTACCGAGCAACAAAGATAAGTTATCCGAGATGGCTAAACCCTCTCAATACAATGCTCACGTCTCTCAAGAAGCTTCCCAAAAGCTTGAAGACCCCGCGTGTTTTTAATCCGCGGTATCTCTTTTGGGATGGTTCAATGTCCGCCTTTGGCCAATCTTACGCAAGCATTAACCTCATGCCACCTCAAAAGATGGAAGAAATTGTCTCTTCCTAAACTTTCATCCACTTGATGACACCTCGAGCTAGCTAATCAGTAATTATAACTCGGCCCACTTGGGATAGCCGAGATGTCGTGATGAAAGTAGGAAAGTTTCACTTTCCCACCGACTTTTGTTGTAGTAGACTTTTGATGCGCATCCAGAGTTCCCCATTTTGGGAGAGCTTTCGAGAACGAAGTCGTGCTCTAATTGATGTATTTTGTCAAGAGTTGACCATACGTGTTGACAAACTTAAGAACTCACGCTTAATATCAACCAAAACTCCAAACCTCTATCCAAAACAGTGTTGCTACAATTGATCAAAAATCAAAGAATCAATGCAACACTCTCAAATTTCACAAGTAGAGGAGTCACCAAAACGCATTTGTTTAAAAGCTTTGAAAATCAACCCCGGTTCAAACAAATGGTTTGAAAGTTAAAAAATTAAGAAGTCAAGAGTGTTCTTGATGATGATGATCTGAATCGGCGACTTTATTCTAAGTGGTGGAAATTGCTAGCTCTAAGAGCACACCACTTGTCCCACCTCCGGAATCAGCTTATCGTGATCGAGTTTGTTAACCTGGATGAAACCAAACTCTTCAGCCATATCCGGATTGATGATGATGTTTGTGATCCAATGGGAGACATTCTTCCCATTGAAGAATTGGTCAAAAATTATCCATCATCTCCTAGTCATATTAATCCCGACTCTTCCATCCCTTCTCTCACTCCCTCGATGAGGAAGATGACAACTTTGGAATGAAGTCGATGCCTTCTTAGTGATGAGTCGATTCCAACAGAATTGATAATACTTACTTTGATCTCGTAGGGGACACCCTTTTTCCGAAAAATCAGTTGATTGAAGAACCGTTTCCAACCTCCCTACCTAAATCTCTGTTGACAATCACCATACAAGCTTCAAGTTTAAGCTTAAAATGTCAAAAATGGTGATTTGCTTCTTACTAATGAGGAATGGACATGCATTCTCATGCACATCTTAATTCCATTCTTCACAGATGGTGGTTGTTTTTCCTTTTCTCTTTCGAATGAGGATCATCTTCAATTCCTATCATCCTTTATAGTTTCTACTATTAACAATACCGGCCAGATTCGGCTCAGGTGGAACTTTCTCGATGTTCATATGTTTATTAACACCGCGGAACGAAAAGTCCGATCGAGATTGGTTTTCCAACGTTGCTTCCCAAGAACAAAATGAATACCGGGTCGGTCAAGCTAGCTTAATTTAGAATCAAAAAAATGTTAGCACACTATATGGTTTTCACCCGTGATTTCAAATTTTCTTTCTATTTTCTACCACCCTAGTGTGGGAGTGCCCTCACGTTATCATAAAAATTAAAAAAAAAAAAATCTCAAATAATGGCCGTGAGTATTTCCCTTTACGCTCTAATGCTTTCAAGATAACCGCCAGACTTTGAATATTGAGGGCAATATTCATTTTAGTGGGGGGAATTTCACCTAATTTTATCATGTAATTATACCACCCAATCCCCAATTTTTGGCCAATTTTTGGAGTGTTTTGCACTTACTCGCCTTTATGGTTATGTCCGCCATGTCTAATAGACAAAAGGATTGGCTAATCCAGAGCAAACGCTCTTGGTAAAGATTTCTCAAATCCGTTTATATGGCTTGCAATTTGCCCAAAATTGTATGGTTCTCAACTCACCATATCCTAAAAAGTGAAGAGTTGGCTAGCCCGCAAGGTTATGGCTTGTGGTAAAGGCATTGGAAAACCATAATTGGTAACGGCTCACCAAAAGATATTTTTATCTAAGAGTTAATAGTCCGTATAAACGCTTTCCTCGTAAAGACAAATCAAATCCGCTAAAGTCGGGTGATTTGCTCAAAATCATTGGTTATCGTGTACCAAGGTTCTTACTGAATCAAACATTTGGCTACTCCGTAAGTAATGGCTTTTGCAAAGAGATTCAACCATTAAGTTTTCAAAAGATTGCTAGGACTACCAATAGTTTAGTGCTGGGATTGGAGGATGTAAATACTCATCATTTTTGGTCAAATCAACCTAAAACATTTAAAAACGCCGTGAAATGCATCAAAATATCAAAAATATCTCAAAATTGCATTTTATATGTTTAGATGCAAAATGTTTAAAATCGATGAAAATCGAGCTAAGTTTGCATAATTGGCGCTTCAGTCCCCCGACTTTCAAATCTTGTCAAAATAGTCCCTGAGCACTTATTTTAAAAGAAAAGTCACCAAAGGTCCTTTTTAAATCATAAGTTGTCATAATTAGTCCTTTGGTGAAAAATTTCATAAGTTTTGAGAATTTACAAGTTTGGTCCTTCAAGTTTCAAAATTGGCAAAAATAGTCCTTGGAAGTTTGAAAATGTCTTTTATGGTCCTTGTACTATTGAAACTTGTCATAATTGGTCCCTTGACATAACTTTGCAAAATGGCGATTTGTCCCTTGGTTTTTGGTGAATTGCAAGTTTGGTCCTTATGTATTAATAAACAAATCACCCTTGAACCCCCTTTTGAACCTTGACCCCGCCATAATACCTTTGACCCCTTTTGAACCCCTTTCCAATATAACCACCCAAGTCAAAACCTCTCACCCTTTCCTCCAAAACTTCCTTCTTCACTGCCACAACTCACCTCAAGAAAACCGTATATCCCTCACCTCCAAACCACACTCCACCACCTTATCCCTCCACCTCACCCAACCATCCAAATGCATTTAATGCATCTCCTCTTCCTTACACTCAATCCTCCCAATCTGGCTAAAACCATTTTGGCCAAAATGCATCAAACGGCTAATATCAACTCTTCTCATCCAATGGCTATGAAAAAGAGTGGGATTTGCTCAGAGTAAGTGGGATGACTTTGATGTATAAAATAAGAGAAGAGAACAAGAGTAGTAGTAGTTAATTTTATATTTTCTTGTAAAACGTTAGTACCAATGTCTTAGTTTAAGTTTAAAGTTGTAATCTCCTCGCTTCCATGTACTAAACTTAAGTTATTTTATCATTGCAATCTATTCTCAAGTATCAATTCAAAGTTTTATCATAGTTTCATGTTTTTATATTCAATCGTTACAAACCGCTTTTTCTTGCTCTCATACTCAAGCTCCAAGTAGCTTATTTTTAACTCAAATAAGCTTATTTAAGCTATTGATAGCTTTTGGTAAGCTCATAACTCAAGTTCAAACACATTTGAACTGGTCAACAAAAGTCAAAATTCGTCATAAAGAAAAATGGTTCTGTATTGTCATACATGGAGATGGATTTGGGTTGAATTCAAGTTGAATTGGGTTGAAATCAGCAGTAAGGATAGTGGTCAATGAATCTCATATGCAACCATTGTGGTTGGAGTTCTGTGAGTACCAAATTTCTTCTCAATCTCAGCTTATGAATCTAGTTTGTTCAGATGGATTAAAGATATATCTATGTGAAGTTTAGCTTATTATCGGTGAGAAATTGTTGTTTTTAATCTATATCCATTAGCTAATTGTTTCTAATTTTGTGATTTAGTCAAAATTTTGCATCTGCCTAGTTTTGGTGAGTAGTTTGTTCATTTAGCAAAGGATTCTACATTTTGGATTAGCTATAGTATAGTGATCGATGTTAAATTAGAGATCTAAATTGCATATCGTAATGTGATAACCTAGGTTTGGTATAAGTCTACATCTGATATAGTTAAAGATAGGTAGAGATCACTTACATTAGTCTCATTAGGTTCACTTCATTCATATCGGTTAGATAGTTTACAATAGCTAAAAGTCAAAATCAACATAAACTTCATCTAATTTCATATTCAGAAATTTTAAGATCATAAGTTTGATTTGTGTTTAATTCAAGAGAGTAGCTTTATTTAACTTTGTTTTAGCTTGAAACATCAATCTCAGTTCATAGATTAAGCTCAAATCTCACTTTATTCAAAACTCTCAAAACTGCTCAAAAGTCAAAAGTTGAAAATCAGCTTTTTACCCAACTGTTGATTTTTCATGGATTAATCATTGGTTCAAATCAAGTGAAACTTTGGGCTTAACAACTTCATCCGTCTAGTTTTGAAAAATGATTTTTGGGGAATTTTTGGAATTTTTTCTTAAGCTCAATAAGCTCCTCAATAAGTTCATTTTTGTGCTCGCTCACACTCATAACCGAAAGTGTGAAGCAGCCTCGCAAGCTTTGCACAAGCTTCAATTTAGCTTTATAGGGTCTGAACTTTGGTCTTGAGTTAGTTAAGTTGGTGGTCTTGAGATCTCAGCTTTTGGTTTTCACATTGATTATTAAATAAGCTTGTGCTTTACCAAAAAGTGTAAGTAAAATCGCTTTTGGCACTTGAGCTTATCGCTCACCAAATCATTGTAGTTTGCATTTCCAGGTTTAGACCAGTTGAAATAGGTGAGTATTAAGTAGTTATAGCATATTCTAGTCTGGATAATTTGGTGCTATTTGTGGCCTTTAGTTTATTTCTTGAGTGCTTATTTATAAGCACTTTTCTACAAGCTTCATAATCCTTCACATGCTATTGTTTTATATTTTTCATAAATTTAGAATATTAATTTAGACTTTTCCTGAATTTTTCATAATTTTCCATCATCAAGCATTATTTTTCTTATTTTAATCATAGCATTTTTAATTAGCTTTTAATACAATTAATTCAGAAAAGTTTCAAAAAAATAAGTTTTCAATTTTCATAGGTTAAGATAAATATAAAAGCAAAAAAATAATTTTTCCAGATTTTTCTTAGTTAAATTTGTAATTTTAGCAATTTAATTAGTTTTAAATAGTTTTTAATTCATAGAAAATAGAAAATAATCAGAAAAATATAAAATTAGTTTTGAAAATTCTCTTTAGTTATTTTAGATTTTTCTAAGTCATAAGTTCACTTTTCTAGCCTTATTTCATATTTTCTTATATTTTAGGGTATTATTAATAGGTAAAAATAGTTTTTAATTAATAATAATTAAATAAATAGTCATAAAAATAATTTTCTTTTCTCAAAATTTTCTTATCATTAGGTTTGTAAAAATTTCATTTTTATATTTTTAGGATTAATATTGTTTCATTTTCACATTTTCTTTTGTAATGCTATTTAGTTTTTAATTTAAATTTATAAAAGAAAATCAAGAAAAACATCATTTTAAAAATAGTGATAGCGCTTATTTAATATAATTTATCTTTTTAATTTTCTTTAATTTGCATTTAAGCCCTGTAATTTACAAACTTTTTCTTTAGGTATAATTATTCAAAATCATACCCTTTTCCCGTTCATTATCACCCGATCACTATATCGCTTTTATTATTCAGCCAGTAATGTACCGTTGGGACTTAACGACCTGGGAAACACTATACTCCTCTCGATCTTCATTGCATTGTTTCGAAAGCTGTTTGAAGTTTATTACGGTTGACCATTCATAAGTGGTTAGCTTGTGTGATAAACTTGACTCCTCTGGAGCGATCAAATTTTACGCCACACGGAGTCGCTAATTATCTTACGCTTAGCGTATTAGTATTTGAATATTCACCCTTGTTTATACCATCTATATATATATATATATTTTCTTATAAAAAATCCAAAACCTAAAAACATCTTAAACGATAAAACACAAAAGTATTTTTCTTTTTGTTTCTATATATATATATATATATATAAGATAAAAATACAAAAAGATTTGTCGCTTTTCTTTTGTTTAATAATAACAAATATAAAAATTACCACCGCAAACCAAGGCAAAGGTACTACCTAACCTGGGGTACGTAACCATAATAAGTTTCCGAACCAAAGATTAAAACTTGCCTTTGTGTCCCTGTGAGTGGTGTACCTTTTTCAAAGAAGCCATTCATCTTGTGATTATTGGTTTAAGTTCACTGTCGTTTTTCCTCGATATTGTTTTAATTGGATTTGTTGTTATATCTACTTTTCAAAACCATAAAACCCAAAAAGATTCTTCTTTTCCCATTTTCATAATTCTCTTGTTTCCTCAAGTTACGTCTAGTGCATGCGCACTCGCTCTTCTAGATCATTGAGTCCTTTGCGTGATCTAGCAAGAATTCCTAGAAGACGTTCTCGTAGACGTGCTGCCCAAATAGTCGAACCCGAGATTCGTACTATTTTAAACAACAATATGGCGATTTAACGAACTATGGCGGAAATGCTCCAAGCACCCATCGAGGGTTATGGCGATGCCATCATTTTACCAGAATCAATTGATCACTTTGAATTGAAGACACATTTGATCCAACTTGTGTCTACGAATCAATTTCGCGGGTTTGATCGAGAAGACCCGTATGCACACATCCGTTGGTTTAACAAGTTGACTTCAACGATCAATTTCAAAGATGTACCACAAAAAGTAATCAAGTTGATGCTTTTTCCATTCTCACTTGGGGCACCGGATTTGGCTGGAAAAAGAACCCCCTCGATCCATCGAAACTTGGGAGGATCTTGTTCAAAAATTTGTCAATTATTTCTTTCCTCCATCAAAGACAACTAATCTTAAAAATGAAATTTCTGGATTTCGTCAAAGTTTCGATGAAAACTTTGGAGAGGCATGGGAGAGATTCAAATATCTCCTCAGGAAATGCCCCCATCATGAATTCACGGAGCTTCAACAAGTTAATATCTTTTATAATGGGTTGAACGGTAACGATCAAGATTCTTTGAACGCAGCCGCCGGTGGCAATATCTTGAATCGTAAGCCTAAAGATGTGATTGAGATTTGCGAAATAAAATCAAAAGTTCCTATTTCTCGCAACAAAGTCAATATTCCGAACACTCCTGCTTCTTCATTCGGTAACTCTTCCGAAGTTAGCCGCCCAATAGCCGAGCTAACGGACGTCATCCGTTGTATGATGAAAGAGGTAAAGGAAATCAAAAGCGAAATTCATAAGCCGGAACCAATCAAATCCGTAAACAAGGTGTGTGAAACTTGTAGTGGTCCACACGCGTATTATGATTGTCAAGCAACCGATGCTTCTTTTACCAAGCTCCCGTAGCTTCTGTAAACCACAATCAATACCGACCACAAGCCGATCATCACTACCCAGTGCACCTAGCGGTATGACACCACCAGTTTTCTCCTCAGGCAAAACCATGGCAATCAAAATCGCTTTGTTTCGAATCAAGGACAAAACTTCAATAACTCTCAAAATTTCAATCAGAACCGGAACAATTTCAACCAACCATATCAAGCTCCAAATCAGCAAAGTTATCAACAACCTTCTCAAGCTCCCCTACCAAATGACTTCATGAAAATTACTGAGTCAAGCATACGCTCAATGCAAACTCGGATCAATAACATGAGAGTTGAGCTAAAAAAGGAAATTGATACCACATTGTCTCGGCAGACAAATGAGTTGAAGAATATGATGAGCACTTTCATGAACATGAATATGAACAAAGCTTCGTCATCTTCTGGAGGACTCCCAAGCAATACAGCTCCAAATCCAAACGCCGAGTTGAAAGCCGCCACCACTGTAGTGGTAAGACGCACAATGGACCTTCGACTCCAATGCCTCCTCCACCAGGAGCAATGAGTCAAGTTACCAAGGATACAACGGACAAGGTGCATTATTCAAGCCCACGAAGTATGCACACCCCACCTTCGGTAGTCCAAGCTTTAAGTCCGGAACCCGAAGTTCCGAAGACGAATTATGAGCCAGAAATAACTTCCATCCCGGCTCAAAAGTCTAGTCAGCTTCCTTACCCATCAAGAATGCATGATGAGAAGCTCAAAGACAAAAACAAAGAGCAAATGGAAAAATTTTTCCAAATTTTCAATGAACTACACTTTGATATAAGCTTCGTTGATGCTCTCGTTCTAATGCCCAAATTTGCATCCACGCTTAAAGGCTTACTGAGCAACAAAGATAAGTTATCTGAGATGGCTAAAACCCCTCTCAATGAGCAATGCTCAGCGGTCCTTCTCAAGAAGCTTCCCAAAAAGCTTGAAGACCCTGGCAGGTTTTTAATCCCGTGTGATTTCTTGGGGATGGTTCAATGCTCCGCCTTGGCCGATCTTGGCGCAAGTATTAACCTCATGCCACTCAAGATGGAAGAAATTGTCTCTTCCTAAACTTTCATCCACTTGTATGACACTCGAGCTAGCGAACCGTACCATAACTCGTCCACTTGGGATAGCCGAGGATGTCGTGATGAAAGTAGGAAAGTTTCACTTTCCTACCGACTTTGTTGTAGTAGACTTTGATGCAGATCCTAGAGTTCCCCTCATCTTAGGGAGAGCTTTCTTGAGAACGAGTCATGCTCTAATTGATGTATTTGTTGAAGAGTTGACCATACGGGTTGACAACGAAGAACTCACGCTTAATATCAACCAAAACTCCAAACCTCTATCCAAACAGGGTGTTGCCACAATTGATCAAAAATCTGAAAGAATCAATGCAACACTCTCAAATTTCACAGTTAAGAGGAGTCACCAAAAACGTGCTGAGCGAAAAGCTTTGAAAATCAACCCCGGTTCAAACAAATGGTTTGAAAGTTGTACCAAGGAAGTCAAGAGTGTTCTTGATGATGATGATCTAGAATCGGCGACTTTATCGAAGTGGTGGAAATTGCTAGCTCTAAGAGCACACCACTTGTCCCACCTCCGGAATCAATTTATCGTATCGAGTTTGTTAACTCTGTGGATGAAACCAAACTCTCTTCAGTTTCATCCGGATTGGATGATGATGTTTGTGATCCAATGGGAGACATTCTTCCCATTGAAGAATTGCTCAAAAATGATCCATCATCTCCTAGTCATATTAATCCCGACTCTTCCATCCCTTCTCTCACTCCGGATGAGGAAGATGACAACTTTTGGAATGAAGTCGATGCCTTTCTTAGTGATGAGTCGATTCCAACAGGAATTGATAATACTTACTTTGATTCAGAGGGGGACACCCTTTTTCTGGAAAATCTGTTGATTGAAGAACCGTTTCCAACCCTCCCTACCGGAAATTCTGTTGACAATCACCATACAAGCTTCAAGTTTAAGCTTAAAAATGTCAAAAATGGTGATTTGCTTCTTACTAATGAGGAATGGACATGCATTCTCATGCACATCTTTATTCCATTCTTCACAGATGGTGTGGTTGCTCTTTCCCTTTTCTCTTTCGGGAATGAGGACATCATCTTTGACCCCGGTATCATCCTTTATAGTTTCTACTATTAACAATACCGCGGTTGTATCTCGTCGGTGTGGAACTTTCTGATGTTCATATGTTTATTAACACTGTGAACGAAAGTCCGATCGAGATTGGTTTTCCACGTTGCTTCCCCAAGAACAAATGAATACGGGGTCGAGTCAAGCTAGCGACTCGGGGAATCAAAAACAGTAGCACACTATATGGGTTTTCACCGTATTTCGACTTCTTTCTATTTTCTACCACCCTAGTGTGGGGGAGTTGCCCCCCGCTGTTATCATAAAATTAAAAAAAAAAAAAAAAATCTCAAATAATGGCCGTAGTATTTCCCTTTTACGTTCTACGTTTCGGCATAACCGCCGGTACTTTGAATATTGAGGGCAATATTCATTTCTAGTGTGGGGGGAATTCTCACGAATTTTATCATGTAATTATACCACCCAATTCCCCAATTTTTGGCCAATTTTTTTTTTTTTTTTTTTTTTGGAGTAAGTGTTTTGCACTTACTCACTTATGGTTATCATCGCCATGTCTAATAGACAAAAGGATTGGCTAATCCAAGAGCAAACGGCTCTTGGTAAAGATATCTCAAATCCGTTGACGGCTTGCAATTTGCCCAAAATTGTATGGTGTTCAACTCACCATATCTTTAATTAGTGAAGAGTTGGCTAGCCCGCAAGTTTATGGCTTGTGGTAAAGGCAGTGGAAAACCATAATTGGTAATCGGCTCACCAAAGATATTTTATCTAAGAGTTGGCTAGTCCAGAAGCAAACGGCTTCTGGTAAAGACAAATCAAATCCGTTGGAAGCTGGTGATTTGCTCAAAATCATTTGGTTATCAGTGTACCAAGGTTCTTACTTGAACTGAAACATTTGGCTACTCCAGAAGTAATGGCTTTTGGTAAAGAGATTCAAATCCATTAAGTTTTCTCAAAAGATTGCTAGGGACTAGCAATAGTTTAGTGTGGGGGATTGATGAGTGTGTAAATACTCATCATTTTTGTCAAATCTGAACTGCAAAACATTTAAAACGCCTCAGAAATGCATCAAAATACTGAAAATATCTCAAAATTGCATTTTATATGTTTTAGATGCAAAATGTTTAAAATCAGATGAAAATCGAGCTAAGTTTGCATAATTGGCAGTTTCAGTCCCCCGACTTTCAAATCTTGTCAAAAATAGTCCCTGAGCACTTATTTTAAAAGAAAAGTCACCAAAGGTCCTTTTGAAATCATAAGTTGTCATAATTAGTCCTTTGGTGAAAAATTTCATAAGTTTTGAGAATTTACAAGTTTGGTCCTTCAAGTTTCAAAATTGGCAAAAATAGTCCTTGGAAGTTTGAAAATGTCTTTTATGGTCCTTGTACTATTGAAACTTGTCATAATTGGTCCCTTGGCATAACTTTGCAAAAATGGCAGATTTGGTCCCTTGGTTTTTGGTGAATTGCAAGTTTGGTCCTTATGTATTAATAAACAAATCACCCTTGAACCCCCTTTTGAACCTTGACCCCTGCCATATCACCTTTGACCCCCTTTGTGAACCCCTTTCCAATATAACCACCCAAGTCAAAACCAGCTCACCCCTTTCCCTCCAAAACCTCCTTCTTCACCAACTCACCTGCAAAACCAGATATCCCCTCACCTCCAGCTCACACTCCACCACCTTATCCCTCCACCTCACCTAAAACAGCCAAATGCATTTAATGCATCTCCTTCCTTACACTCAATCCCTCCCAACTGGCTAAAACCATTTTGGCGCCAAAATGCATCAAACGGCCAATATCAACTCTTCTCATCCAATGGCTATGAAAAGAGGTGGGATTTGCTCAGAGTACAAGTGGGATGACTTTTGATGTATAAATAAGAGAGGAGAAGGCAAAGAGTAGTAGTAGTTAATTTTTATATTTTCTTGTAAAATCGTTTTTAGTACCAATGTCTTAGTTTAAGTTTAAAGTTGTAATCTCCTGTTTCCATGTACTAAACTTAAGATATTTTATCATTGCAATCTATTCTCAAGTATCAATTCAAAGTTTTATCATAGTTTCATGTTTTTATATTCACTGTTACAAAATCAGTTTTCTTGCTCTCATACTCAAGCTCCAAGTAGCTTATTTTTAACTCAAATAAGCTTATTTAAGCTATTGATAGCTTCTGGTAAGCTCATAACTCAAGTTCAAACACATTTGGAACTTGGTCAACAAAAGTCAAAACTGCAGTCATAAAGAAAAATGGTTCTGTATTGCTGACATGGAGATGGATTTAGGTTGAATTCAAGTTTGAATTGGGTTGAAATCAGTGTAAGGATAGTGGTCAATGAATCTCATAAGCAGACCATTGTGGTTGGAGTTCTGTGAGTACCAAATTTCTTTCTCAA
The DNA here is from genome assembly GCA_910596185.1 of Chrysanthemum makinoi. NCBI lineage: Eukaryota > Viridiplantae > Streptophyta > Magnoliopsida > Asterales > Asteraceae > Chrysanthemum > Chrysanthemum makinoi. Next base: position 201,937,575 of record OU343219.1, read on the forward strand.
TCTGTTCTAGCTTATGAATCTAGTTTGTTCAGATGGATTAGCATTATATCTAGTGTAGTTTAGCTTATTATCAGTTGAGAAATTGTTGTTTTAATCTATATCCATTACTGTCATTTGTTTCTAATTTCTGCATTTAGTCAAAATTTTGCATCTGTCTAGTTTTGGTGAGTAGTTTGGTTCATTTAGCAGTGATTCTACATTTTGGATTCAGTTATAGCATAGCTGTGGATCAGATGTTGGAATTAGAGATCTAAATTGCATATCAGTCGTATAAACTAGTGTTTGGTATAAGCTGCTACATCTGATATAGGGGTTAAAGATAGGTAGAGATCACTTACATTAGTCTCAGTTAGGTTCACTTCATTCATATCAGTGGTTAGATAGCTTCTACAATAGCTAAAAGTCAAAATCAACATAAACTTGTCCTAATTTCATATCTGTTAGAAATTTTTAAGATCATAAGTTTGATTTGTGTTTAGAATTCAGTAGAGTAGCTTTATTTAACTTTGTTTTAGCTTGAAACATCAATCTCAGTTCATAGATTAAGCTCAAATCTCACTTTAGTCAAAACTCTCAAAACTGTCAAAAGTCAAAAAGTTGAAAAATCTGTTTTTTACCCAACCTTTGTTGATTTTTCATGGATTAATCATTGGTTCAAATCAAGTGAAACTTTGGGCTTAACAACTTCATCTGGTCTAGTTTTGAAAAATGATTTTTGGGGAATTTTTGGAATTTTTCTTAAGCTCTGAATAAGCTCCTCAATAAGCCACATTTTGCCCTGTTCACACTCAGTTTAACTGAGTGTGAAGCAGGCCTCTTGCAAGCTTTGCACAAGCTTCAATTTAGCTTTATAGGGTCTGAACTTTGGTCTTGAGTTAGTTAAGCTGGTGGTCTTGAGATCCTCAGTTTTGGTTTTCACATTGGATTATTAAATAAGCTTGTGCTTTAGCTCAAAAGTAGACAGAAAATTGTTTTGGCACTTGAGCTTATTGCTCACCAAATCATTGTAGTTTTCATTTCAGAGGTTTAGACCAGTTTAAATAGGTGAGTATTAAGTAGTTATAGCATATTCTAGCTTCTGTGATAATTTGGTGCTCATTTGTGGCCTTTAGCTTATTTTGAGTGCTTATTTATAAGCACTTTTCTCTACAGCTTCATAATCCTTCACATAAGCTATTGTTTTTATATTTTTCATAAATTTAGAATATTATTTTAGACTTTTCCTGAATTTTTCATAATTTTCTATCACTGTTTACTATTTTTCTTTATTTTAATCAGTTTCTAGGCATTTTTAATTAGCTTTTAATACAATTAATTCAGAAAAGTTTCAAAAAATTAATTTTTCAGTTTTCATAGATTAAGATAAATATAAAAAGCAAAAAAATAATTTTTCCAGATTTTTCCTAGTTAAATTTGTAATTTTTAGCAATTTAATTAGTTTTAAATAGTTTTTAATTCATAGAAAATAGAAAAATAATCAGAAAAATATAAAATTAGTTTTGAAAATTCTATTTAGTTATTTTAGATTTTTCTAAGTCATAAGTTCACTTTTCTAGCCTTATTTCATATTTTCTTATATTTTAGGGTATTATTAAATAGGTAAAAATAGTTTTTAATTAATAATAATTAAATAGATAGTCATAAAAATAATTTTCCTTTTCTCAAAATTTTCTCTTATCATTAGGTTTGTAAAAATTTCATTTTTATATTTTTAGGATTAATACTGTTTCAATTTCACATTTTCTTTTGTACGTTACGTAGTTTTTAATTTAAATTTATAAAAGAATAATCAAGAAAACATTATTTTAAAAATAGTGATAGCGTTTATTTAATATAATTTATCTTTTTAATTTTCTTTAATTTGCATTTAAGCCCCTGTAATTTACAAACTTTTTCTTTAGGTATAATTATTCAAAATCATAACCTTTTCCCGTTCATTATCACCCGATCACTATACGTTTGATTATTCAGTTGCACAGCTCGTTGGGACTTAACGACCCGGGGAAACACTATACTCCTCTGATCTTCATTGCATTGTTTCTGAGCTGTTTGAAGTTTATCATGGTTGACCATTCACAAGTGGTTAGCTTGTGTGATAAAACTTGATGGTTCGGGAGCGATCAAATTTTGGCGCCGCTGCCGGGGAGCTGTGCTAATTATCTTACGTTTAGCAGATTAGTGATTTGAATATTCACTCCTTGTTTATACCATCTATATCTATATATATTTTCTTATAAAAAAAATCCAAAAACCCAAAAACATCTTAAAACGTATAAAACACAAAAATATTTTCCTTTTGTTTATATATATATATATATATATATATATATATATATATATATATATATATATATATATATATATATATATATATATATATATATATATATATATATATATATATATAAGATAAAAATACAAAAAGATTTGTCGTTTTCTTTGTTTAATAATAACAACATAAAAAATTACCACCGCAAACCAAGGCAGTGTACTACCTAACTGGCGGTACGACCATAATAAGTTCTCGAACCAAAGATTAAAACTTGCCTTTGTGTCCTTGTGAGTGGTGTACCTTTTTCAAAGAAGCCATTCATCTTGTGATTATTGGTTTAAGTTCACTGTCGTTTTGCCTCGATATTGTTTTAATTGGATTTGTTGTTATATCTACTTTTCAAAACCATAAAACCCAAAAAGATTCTTCTTTTCCCATTTTCATAATTCTCTTGTTTCCTCAAGTTACGTCTAGTGCATGCGCACTCGTTCTTCTAGATCATTGAGTCCTTTGCGTGATCTAGCAGAAATTCCTAGACTACGTTCTCGTAGACGTCTTTGCCCAAATAGTCGAAACCGAGATTCGTACTTTTTCAAACAACAATATGGCAGACGAACGAACTATGGCGGAAATGCTCCAAGCACCCATCGAGGGTTATGGAGATGCCATCATTTTACCAGTAATCAATTCTGATCACTTTGAATTGAAGACACATTTGATCCAACTTGTGTCTACGAATCAATTCCGCGGGTTTGATCGAGAAGACCCGTATGCACACATCCGTTGGTTTAACAAGTTGACTTCAACGATCAATTTCAAAGATGTACCACAAAAAGTAATCAAGTTGATGCTTTTTCCATTCTCACTTGAGGGGGTAGCCCGGATTTGGCTGGAAAAAGAACCCCCTCGATCCATCGAAACTTGGGAGGATCTTGTTCAAAAATTTGTCAATTATTTCTTTCCTCCATCAAAGACAACTAATCTTAAAAATGAAATTTCTGGATTTCGTCAAAGTTTCGATGAAAACTTAGGAGAGGCATGGGAGAGATTCAAATATCTCCTCAGGAAATGCCCCCATCATGAATTCACGGAGCTTCAACAAGTTAATATCTTTTATAATGGGTTGAACGGTAACGATCAAGATTCTTTGAACGCAGCCGGTGGCAATATCTTGAATCGTAAGCCTAAAGATGTGATTGAGATTTGCGAAATAAAATCAAAAGTTCCTATTTCTCGCAACAAAGTCAATATTCCGAACACTCCTGCATCTTCATCCGGTAACTCTTCCGAGTTAGCCGCTCCAATAGCCGAGCTAACGGACGTCATCCGTTGTATGATGAAAGAGGTAAAGGAAATCAAAAGCGAAATTCATAAGCCGGAACCAATCAAATCCGTAAACAAGGTGTGTGAAACTTGTAGTGGTCCACACGCGTATTATGATTGTCAAGCAACCGATGCTTATTTTTACCAAGCTCCGTAGCTTCGTAAACCACAATCAATACCGACCACAAGCTGATCATCACTACCGTGCACCTAGCGGTATGACACCACCTGGTTTTCCTCCTGTGCAAAACCATGGCAATCAAAATCGCTTTGTTCCGAATCAAGGACAAAACTTCAATAACTCTCAAAATTTCAATCAGAACCGGAACAATTTCAACCAACCATATCAAGCTCCAAATCAGCAAAGTTATCAACAACCTTCTCAAGCTCCCCTACCAAATGACTTCATGAAAATTACTGAGTCAAGCATACGTTCAATGCAAACTCAGATCAATAACATGAGAGTTGAGCTAAAAAAGGAAATTGATACCACATTGTCTCGGCAGACAAATGAGTTGAAGAATATGATGAGCAGTTTCATGAACATGAATATGAACAAAGCTTCGTCATCTTCTGGAGGACTCCCAAGCAATACAGTTCCAAATCCAAATGCCGAGTTGAAAGCCGTCACCACTCGTAGTGGTAAGACGCACATGGACCTTCGACTCCAATGCCTCCTCCACCAGGAGCAATGAGTCAAGTTACCAAGGATACAACGGACAAGGTGCATTTTTCAAGCCCACGAAGTATCGCACACGTCCCACCTTCGGTAGTCCAAGCTTTAAGTCCGGAACCCGAAGTTCCGAAGACGAATTATGAGCCAGAAATAACTTCCATCCCGGCTCAAAAGTCTAGTCAGCTTCCTTACCCATCAAGAATGCATGATGAGAAGCTCAAAGACAAAAACAAAGAGCAAATGGAAAAATTTTTCCAAATTTTCAATGAACTACACTTTGATATAAGCTTCGTTGATGCTCTCGTTCTAATGCCCAAATTTGCATCCACGCTTAAAGGCTTACTGAGCAACAAAGATAAGTTATCTGAGATGGCTAAAACCCCTCTCAATGAGCAATGCTCAGCGGTCCTTCTCAAGAAGCTTCCCAAAAAGCTTGAAGACCCTGGCAGGTTTTTAATCCCGTGTGATTTCTTGGGGATGGTTCAATGCTCCGCCTTGGCCGATCTTGGCGCAAGCATTAACCTCATGCCACTCTCAGTATGGAAGAAATTGTCTCTTCCTAAACTTTCATCCACTTGTATGACACTCGAGCTAGCGAACCGTACCATAACTCGTCCACTTGGGATAGCCGAGGATGTCGTGATGAAAGTAGGAAAGTTTCACTTTCCTACTGACTTTGTTGTAGTAGACTTTGATGCAGATCCTAGAGTTCCCCTCATCTTAGGGAGAGCTTTCTTGAGAACGAGTCATGCTCTAATTGATGTATTTGTTGAAGAGTTGACCATACGGGTTGACAACGAAGAACTCACGTTTAATATCAACCAAAACTCCAAACCTCTATCCAAACAGAGTGTTGCCACAATTGATCAAAAATCTGAAAGAATCAATGCAACACTCTTAAATTTCACAGTTAAGAGAGTCACCAAAAGCGTCTGCGAAAAGCTTTGAAAATCAACCCTGGTTCAAACAAATGGTTTGAAAGTTGTACCAAGGAAGTCAAGAGTGTTCTTGATGATGATGATCTAGAATCGGCGACTTTATCGGAAGTGGTGGAAATTGCTAGCTCTAAGAGCACACCACTTGTCCCACATCCGGAATCAGTTTATCGTATCGAGTTTGTTAACTCTGTGGATGAAACCAAACTCTCTTCAGTTTCATCTGGATTGGATGATGATGTTTGTGATCCAATGGGAGACATTCTTCCCATTGAAGAATTGCTCAAAAATGATCCATCATCTCCTAGTCATATTAATCCCGACTCTTCCATCCCTTCTCTCACTCCGGATGAGGAAGATGACAACTTTTGGAATGAAGTCGATGCCTTTCTTAGTGATGAGTCGATTCCAACAGGAATTGATAATACTTACTTTGATTCAGAGGGGGACACCCTTTTTCTGGAAAATCTGTTGATTGAAGAACCGTTTCCAACCCTCCCTACCGGAAATTCTATTGACAATCACCATACAAGCTTCAAGTTTAAGCTTAAAATGTCAAAAATGGTGATTTGCTTCTTACTAATGAGGAATGGACATGCATTCTCATGCACATCTTAATTCCATTCTTCACAGATGGTGTGGTAGCTCTTTCCCTTTTCTCTTTCGGGAATGAGGACATCATCTTTGACCCCGGTATCATCCTTTATAGTTTCTACTATTAACAATACCGCGGTTGTATCTCGTCGGTGTGGAACTTCTTATGTTCATATGTTTATTAACACTGTGACGAAAGTCCGATCGAGATTGGTTTTAACGTTGCTTCCCAAGAATAAATGAATACGGGTCGAGTCAAGCTAGCGACTCGGGAATCAAAAACAGTAGCACACTATATGGGTTTTCACCCGTATTTCTGACTTCTTTCTATTTTCTACCACCCTAGTATGGGGGAGTTGCCCCGCTCTTATCATTAAAAAAAAAAAATCTCAAATAATGGCCGTAGTATTTCCCTTTTACGTTCAGCGTTTCGGCATAACGGTACTTTGAATATTGAGGGCAATATTCATTTCTAGTGTGGGGGGAATTCTCACGAATTTTATCATGTAATTATACCACCCAATTCCCCAATTTTTGGCCAAAATTTTTTTTTTGGAGTAAGTGTTTTGCACTTACTCATCTTATGGTTATCAGTCGCCATGTCTAATAGAAAAGGATTGGCTAATCCAGGAGCAAACGGCTCTTGGTAAAGATATCTCAAATCCGTTGACGGCTTGAAATTTGCCCAAAATTGTATGGTGTTCAGCTCACCATATCTTTAATTAGTGAAGAGTTGGCTAGCCCGCAAGTTTATGGCTTGTGGTAAAGGCAGTTGAAAAACCATAATTGGTAATCGGCTCACCAAAGATATTTTATCTAAGAGTTGGCTAGTCCAGAAGCAAACGGCTTCTGGTAAAGACAAATCAAATCCGTTGGAAGCTGGTGATTTGCTCAAAATCATTTGGTTATCAGTGTACCAAGGTTCTTACTTGAACTGAAACATTTGGCTACTCCAGAAGTAATGGCTTTTGGTATAGAGATTCAAATCCATTAAGTTTTCTCAAAAGATTGCTAGGGACTAGCAATAGTTTAGTGTGGGGGATTGATGAGTGTGTAAATACTCATCATTTTTGGTCAAATCTGAACTGCAAAACATTTAAAACGCTTCAGAAATGCATCAAAATACTGAAAATATCTCAAAATTGCATTTTATATGTTTTAGATGCAAAATGTTTAAAATCAGATGAAAATCGAGCTAAGTTTGCATAATTGGCAGTTTGTCCCGACTTTCAAATCTTGTCAAAAATAGTCCCTGAGCACTTATTTTAAAAAGAAAAGTCACCAGAGGTCCTTTTGAAATCATAAGTTGTCATAATTAGTCCTTTGGTGAAAAATTTCATAAGTTTTGAGAATTTACAAGTTTGGTCCTTCAAGTTTCAAAATTGGCAAAAATAGTCCTTGGAAGTTTGAAAATGTCTTTTATGGTCCTTGTACTATTGAAACTTGTCATAATTGGTCCCTTGGCATAACTTTGCAAAAATGGCAGATTTGGTCCCTTGGTTTTTGGTGAATTGCAAGTTTGGTCCTTATGTATTAATAAACAAATCACCCTTGAACCCCCTTTTGAACCTTGACCCCTGCCATATCACCTTTGACCCCCTTTGTGAACCCCTTTCCAATATAACCACCCAAGTCAAAACCAGCTCACCCCTTTCCCTCCAAAACCTCCTTCTTCACCAACTCACCTGCAAAACCAGATATCCCCTCACCTCCAGCTCACACTCCACCACCTTATCCCTCCACCTCACCCAACAATCCAAAATGCATTTAATGCATCTCCTTCCTTACACTCAATCCCTCCCAACTGGCTAAAACCATTTTGGCGCCAAAATGCATCAAACGGCCAATATCAACTCTTCTCATCCAATGGCTATGAAAAGAGGTGGGATTTGCTCAGAGTACAAGTGGGATGACTTTTGATGTATAAATAAGAGAGGAGAAGGCAGAGAGTAGTAGTAGTTAATTTTTATATTTTCTTGTAAAATCGTTTTTAGTACCAATGTCTTAGTTTAAGTTTAAAGTTGTAATCTCCTGTTTCCATGTACTAAACTTAAGATATTTTATCATTGCAATCTATTCTCAAGTATCAATTCAAAGTTTTATCATAGTTTCATGTTTTTATATTCACTGTTACAAAATCAGTTTCATGTCCTTATATTCAAGCTTCTAGTAGCTTATTTTCAAATTCAAATAAGCTTATTTAAGCTATTGATAGCTTCTGGTAAGCTCATAACTCAAGTTCAAACACATTTGGAACTTGGTCAACAAAAGTCAAAACTGCAGTCATAAAGAAAAATGGTTATGTATTGCTGACATGGAGATGGATTTAGGTTGAATTCAAGTTTGAATTGGGTTGAAATCAGTGTAAGGATAGTGGTCAATGAATCTCATAAGGGACCATTGTGGTTGGAGTTCTGTGAGTACCAAATTTCTTTCTCAATCTGTTCTAGCTTATGAATCTAGTTTGTTCAGATGGATTAGCATTATATCTAGTGTAGTTTAGCTTATTATCAGTTGAGAAATTGTTGTTTTAATCTATATCCATTACTGTCATTTGTTTCTAATTTCTGCATTTAGTCAAAATTTTGCATCTGTCTAGTTTTGGTGAGTAGTTTGGTTCATTTAGCAGTGATTCTACATTTTGGATTCAGTTATAGCATAGCTGTGGATCAGATGTTGGAATTAGAGATCTAAATTGCATATCAGTCGTATAAACTAGTGTTTGGTATAAGCTGCTACATCTGATATAGGGGTTAAAGATAGGTAGAGATCACTTACATTAGTCTCAGTTAGGTTCACTTCATTCATATCAGTGGTTAGATAGCTTCTACAATAGCTAAAAGTCAAAATCAACATAAACTTGTCCTAATTTCATATCTGTTAGAAATTTTTAAGATCATAAGTTTGATTTGTGTTTAGAATTCAGTAGAGTAGCTTTATTTAACTTTGTTTTAGCTTGAAACATCAATCTCAGTTCATAGATTAAGCTCAAATCTCACTTTAGTCAAAACTCTCAAAACTGTCAAAAGTCAAAAAGTTGAAAAATCTTTTTTTTTTACCCAACCTTTGTTGATTTTTCATGGATTAATCATTGGTTCAAATCAAGTGAAACTTTGGGCTTAACAACTTCATCTGGTCTAGTTTTGAAAAATGATTTTTGGGGAATTTTTGGAATTTTTCTTAAGCTTTGAATAAGCTCCTCAATAAGACACATTTGCCCTGTTCACACTCAGTTTAACTGAGTGTGAAGCAGGCCTCTTGCAAGCTTTGCACAAGATTCAATTTAGCTTTATAGGGTCTGAACTTTGGTCTTGAGTTAGTTAAGCTGGTGGTCTTGAGATCCTCAGTTTTGGTTTTCACATTGGCTTATTAAATAAGCTTGTGCTTTAGCTCAAAAGTAGACAGAAAACTGTTTTGGCACTTGAGCTTATTGCTCACCAAATCATTGTAGTTTGCATTTCAGAGGTTTAGACCAGTTGAAATAGGTGAGTATTAAGTAGTTATAGCATATTCTAGCTTCTGTGATAATTTGGTGCTCATTTGTGGCCTTTAGCTTATTTTAAGTGCTTATTTATAAGCACTTTTCTCTACAGCTTCATAATCCTTCACATAATCTATTGTTTTTATATTTTCATAAATTTAGAATATTATTTTAGACTTTTCCTGAATTTTTCATAATTTTCCATCACTGTTTACTATTTTTCTTTATTTTAATGTTCTAGGCATTTTAATTAGCTTTTAATACAATTAATTCAGAAAAGTTTCAAAAAATTAAGTTTTCAATTTTCATAGATTAAGATAAATATAAAAAGCAAAAAAATAATTTTTCCAGATTTTTCCTAGTTAAATTTGTAATTTTTAGCAATTTAATTAGTTTTAAATAGTTTTTAATTCATAGAAAATAGAAAAATAATCAGAAAAATATAAAATTAGTTTTGAAAATTCTATTTAGTTATTTTAGATTTTTCTAAGTCATAAGTTCACTTTTCTAGCCTTATTTCATATTTTCTTATATTTTAGGGTATTATTAAATAGGTAAAAATAGTTTTTAATTAATAATAATTAAATAGATAGTCATAAAAATAATTTTCCTTTTCTCAAAATTTTCTCTTATCATTAGGTTTGTAAAAATTTCATTTTTATATTTTTAGGATTAATACTGCTTCAATTTCACATTTTCTTTTGTACGTTACGTAGTTTTTAATTTAAATTTATAAAAGAAAAATCAAGAAAACATCATTTTAAAAATAGTGATAGCGTTTATTTAATATAATTTATCTTTTTTAATTCTCTTTAATTTGCATTTAAGCCCCTGCAATTTACAAACTTTTTCTTTAGGTAATTATTCAAAATCATAACCTTTTCCCGTTCATTATCACCCGATCACTATACGTTTGATTATTCAGTTGCACAGCTCGTTGGGACTTAACGACCCGGGGAAACACTATACTCCTCTGATCTTCATTGCATTGTTTCATTTTGTTTGAAGTTTATCACGGTTGACCATTCACAAGTGGTTAGCTTGTGTGATAAAACTTGACGGTTCGGGAGCGATCAGTGCCATATGATGAAAGCTCAGAAAGTGATGAAGAGCAACTGGATACATCTTACAGGAAGAAGTTCAAACTCATTAGACTCCAACATGTTGCAAAGGAATTTGCAAAGGATCAAATGGGTGGCCCTGGAGGTTCAAGTGGTGCTGCCCACTCTAAACCATCTCCTGATGCGGTTAATCGACCCGATAAGGGAGCTGGTGCCACCACTCTTCTGCAACAACAACAACTTTTGGAGGATACTACTGATTATGAGTTTAAGGAACCAGCAAAAGAAAAGACTGACGAAATACCTGCTGATGAAACAAAGATTGATGACATGGCTATGTCTAAGGAGGAAACTTCTGAACCGCCTAAGGACCCCGAGTCTCCTCATGTCTCCTCCTCATCAGACTCATCATCTCACTCTTCACAACCACCATCAAAGAAATCAACCAAATCATCATCCAGATCAGTGAAGAAGCCAACTCCATCTTGGATGTCTCAAACTAAGAACCGAATCACCAAAGCTGTCAAAAGAGTCAGAAAGAAAGACATGCTCTATAGAAAGCTGAATTTCATTGCTGATCAGATAACTTATCTTCACGATGAGACGGACAAGATGAAAGTTGAAAGGGAGTATGTACAGAAGCTTATGAAGGATGATCTTCAAGGGAGCATGGACGAGATGATCAAAGGATACACTCACAAGTTCTTAATGGAGGTCATTCCGAAACTGACAAAGGAGATGTATACCAGACAACTTTATCCGAATCTCTTACATTTAGCCAAGCAAGCCATGAAATCAACTCCGATGAATTTGAGCATCAATCCAGTTGAAACTACAATCTTCTCAGATGATGAATTAGTAAACCGGCTGGTAGCGCAAATGTCAACACGCTCTGCAACGTTTGCCTCCCATGAAGCTAAACTGTTTGAAGCATTGCTGGAATACCAACTCAAGTCATCATTCAGAGAAGAGGCTATAAGGCCTAAGCATTCAAGAGATGATGAAGACAGAGATCAAGATAAGGATAAGGAGCCTAAACGCCTAAACAAGTCTGGTGAATCATCTTCGATTCAGTACTCAATGCCGCCTCCACCACAAAGGACTCCAGCTCAACAAAGATCTCCTCCCCGCTCTTCTGCTGATAAACCTCAGGATTCCGAGACACCACCCCAGACTCAGAAAACCGGTGATCACTTTGAGTATACGGGTGGTGACGATGAAGAATACCATGAGCCCCAACAAAAACCCGCCTCTCCCGACAAAGTACAGAAACCAGAATCCTCATCTAGGCCTAAGAAAAAGAAGAATAAGGCGCCCAATGCTGACGTCCTATACTGGCTAGATGAAGATACAACAGAGGAATTTGAATGGTTTTCTACACTTGTCAATTCCACTCCCTACCCTGCTGAAGGTCAAGATCTGGTAGACGGTAATACATTGGAGCATGCAAAGATACTGCAAGAAAAATTCCGAGTAAAGAAGATGACGAAATCTGAGTTGCGGCAAATCAAGAATGAAGCTTTTCAACTGTGGAAAGATAGCTCAGAAAGTGCCATCGAGGTCGAATATCACCTTGACAACATTGCTTGAGCTATGTCTAATAACATGGATTGGCTCAACCCAGAAGCAAACATCGACTTTATGAAGCGGGACAACCCTCCATATTATACCGACTGGTCTAAACCACTACCAACGATCGGCCAACCAGATTAGCCTAGGATCCCATTCAGATATTTCTTCAACAAAGACTTGGAATTTCTTCATCACGGTGGCGATGGTTCAAGGAAATACGCTACATCCCTGACACTTCCATTCCCAGCAGCCAAATACTCAAACTGCATAGCTATCGAGGAAAGAGCTAATCACTTGTTCTCCAACAAAGTGGAAGTATACGACCGAGATGCAATGTATGGGATTCATCATTGGCCGGAACGCCGAAGAATCTACTACAGAAGCTGCCAGGTACAGAAGTCTCAACATGCAGTGTTCAGTACTAAAAACATCGTTGCCATCAAACACGTTCATCTTTCGTCCAAATGGGACTACACGTATCTCAAGAATATTGTGGTCAAGAGACAAGACGAAAGGGATTATGCATTCTCTGAAGCTGAATTTGAGAATTTGTCTATCAACGACATCGAAGACATGTACCTTGCTAAAGTACAGGGTCGTATGAGACAATTATCCACTGAAGTACAACGTGAATTCATCAAGTCAGTGCTCATCTTCATCAGACGCATAGTTATCAAAGAACGTGTAGAAGATCTCCAGCTGGCAGTTGAATCTTATCAGACCCGTGTCAACTTCACTCCACCGCAGCTTGATCTTCCTGACATCAACCAGCTCTCACAACTTACACTCATCAGCAAACCATTCGGCGTCGTTTACCGCAGTGAACTTCAAAGAAATTTCTTGATGGCGTGCAGAGATCTTCACAAGTTTGGAGATCACACTTTGAAGATGGTTAGGGACGGATTGGCTTACCGGTTGAAGGATATACACCAAAAGATCGGGTTTCCTAAGCGATGGAATTCTCAGGATCGAAGGGATGTGAAGAGGATCATCACAATGATTGATGAACGGTTGTATAGAAGGGATCCGTTTAGAAGATTGGAAAGCTATGTTGGTGGTCGACCCAGGAGAAACATCATCGGCTTTCAACTCCCGATTCACACTCCTGGCGACATCTCTGGACTACCTGGTACCCCTTGAACTGCTTCTTTCATTATAAATTTGGATGTATGATTTATTATGTCAATGGCTTGTGCACACATTACGGTGTACAACCCGTACTTGTAAATAAAGGACCCTGTGGTACGCTTCAGTGCCACAATCCTTATAAAAGGAGCGAAAGCTTCTTACTTTGAGTAAAACCTATCAAACCTTTCACTTTTCAAGGTTTTGCTCAAAAGAACAAGTACTTTCCCTTATGATTTTCAAAACCTCAACCGTTTATATCACTTGTTGAGGGGGAGTACTTGACTTAAAACTTTGTTCACAAATTGTTCACAGTGGTCATTCTTCCCGCAACACTCGAAATGGTCATATTTGTTCTCAACTGTTCAAAAATAACATTTTATATGCCATTTTTGAGGGGGAGAAAATACGTGATAAGAAATATGTTGTGTTTTGCTATATGAACTCTTGTGTGAAAAGACTTTAACCCAAGAATTGACGAGATCTTAACTGTCAGTAACTCGAAAAGACTTGTCCGGGACGGGTAATAATTTCAAGCTAGTTCGCTAGTGATGTAAACGTATCTCGCAAAGGACTTGTCCGAGTAGAATGTACCATCCGAGAAACTCTTGGTAGACATGAACCTTGACGGGTTTGACAACCTTTCGGGGTTGTCCACACCTTCAAGATAGTTATTAGAGTTAGTTGTCACCTAAAAGCTGATAATGCAACTCTTTAACTATGCCACGTAACCGTGTCTCGCGGGGGAATGTCTATCTTGAGTGGATCAATTCAAAAGTGCGCGCTCTTTCCTCACTGTGCAGATTTCTGTCAAAACTCTAAAGCACATGTGGAGGGGGAGTATTTCTGCTAAAGATAAAACTCTCACAGTGGTTCAAACATGTTTTCATCTACAAACCCTTTGAGAGATTTTCTTGAAAATGGTTTTATGGCAATGGAGTTATAAGGTGATTAAGGTTAGGAATAACCGTCCTATGATCCGCCAGAGCCGGAGGGATCTACCCAAGGAAACTACCAATAGTTAGAATTTAGAAGTCCTTAGGTATGATTGTAAAAAGGAGAGAATGAGAATCGGAGAAAGAAGGAGTTGAAGAATTAAAAAGAAATGCAAAGAAAAGGGTGAAAAGAAATAGCCCTCCAGATTATTCAACTTAGGGCAGACACCGGGTTTAATTCATATGCTACTGGATGTCACTAGATGACACCGGTATTGAAGATTAAAAGTCGTCATGGACCCAGTGACGCATGCACTAAACCTTCTTAACCACTCAAGTTTCTCTCAACAGAAGCTTGTTTCATTCTCACAGGGAACCCTACGTAAACTATCGGCTTTCTCTTAGAGATTGCTGGTATTGAAGAAGGAGACCCTCTCCCTAGTCTCCGCTCAGGAAAACCAAAATGCACTATTGAGTCTAGAGCCACGAGATTCATCAAAAGATCTCTTAGGTACACTTGACATTCAACAATAAGAATTTCAGTGGTACATTATCGAGTCCTTCACAGATCTTAGCAATCTGTCGAGAACATTTATGAGAGGTTCACATTTGTGATCCTCGGTGATTGAATGGAAACTCCTGCCAGGGTCAACATCAAACAGCCCTGACAGCAGGTCGCTTCGGCAACTCCCCGTGGATTGCACTTAGTGGTCTCAAACGGTCTACAGTCGTGAGGTAATGCTTTGGTGTACCTCAGCGACTCATCTGAATCGTAGGTGTACTTCGGTACATCGTGTTATCTCACTTGTGGGACTCCGATTCAGGAACGGCCTTTGTAAGAATTAGAGTTGTGTTTTCACACTATGTTGTCAACACTCTCGAAGTTCAAACTTGTAAGTGCCGGAATCCGCTTATTACTAACCGTTTTAATGTTTACTTCTTATGGAAGCTCTGGAGCGGAATGATCGTGCAGATTCTCCACTTGTTCACACCAACAACATCATCAAAGAAGTTCTATCTTAAAGCAACACAAAAGTCAGAATGATTCTTCGTCAAATCAAAGAATCTACAAAGTTAAAGACTTAAAGAACTTCATCAGTACCGTAATCCAACGTTAAAGAGTGTGTGAGCATGTTGGAGAAAGACGTGGAGACACTGAAGCAGCGAAGCAGACTTGAGGTGAACTAGATGCAGATAACAACATACTACACTTTCATCACAAAGAACAATGATCAAAGAACAAAGTTAAAGATGACGTCAAAGCATAACTGTTCAAAGAAAACTATCTCGCTACACTAGGGAGATGGTTCGAATCAAGGCAATTCTTCTCACAAGAAAGAAGAATGTCAGAAGACGTCAAAGCTACTATTACATCAATGCCTTCACCGTTTTTCATCACCAACACTTGAGGGGGAGATTGTTGGAATCACTCCTAAACCTTTATTCAAGTGTTAGTTACTCATATGTAATAGGTAGCTTATTATGGCCTTTATGTTTGTTTAAGGTCTAGCTTATGTAGAAGGCCCATAAGCTTAGGCACATGTCCATTAAGGAAAAGGAAGGGAACTAGGAGTGTTGCCCTAGCTTCCCTTCTATAAATACTCTTGTATAACCCTCACTTGAGGGTTGGTTGTTCAAGTTATTTTCTTTCACATACATCTACGCCTAACCGTCTTTATTATATCGTGTGTGTGTGTGTGAATCTTGTTCAATAGCCTCTCTATCTCTTTCTATGAATCTTGTGTTGTAAATCTAGTGACCTAACACAACTATCCCCATATTTGGCTTTCACATACTTTACAATCTCATCAGTTACGACTGTAAAATTAAGGGCCTTGTCTGCTATTGTTAAAGTATATGTGAGGGTTTTGTGACGAGGGAGGGAAACAATCAAGATGGTATACGAATAACTTTTCTCTGGTTGAGTTAAGGTGTGGTATAAATGTGTATGGACTATAATACCCTCGACTAACTAATAGAAATCTGACATTGACCTGGGCATTAATGGAGGGACGAGTTTAGCCTATAAAACGCATACTTTGGACTTTCGACGATTAAAATGGCAAGTTTTGTCCCAGCGTGATGTTTCGCGACAAGTTTAGGGACCAATAGTGTATTTTAGTCTAATATTTATAATTACGTAGATATTAAAAAAAATATTATACTAACATAAATTAAAGGTAAAACCTATAAAATTGGATTCGTACATACTTTCAAAACAAACATCATCATGCACATGTATCATCTTGATCCGTCAGAAATATACTACATGAAAAATTCATTGTTCATCAAACAGTTATGGCCTTAAATCATAAACTAGTCGTTCAAAAAAACGATTAAGAAATGGATAAACATGTTAATTTTTTGTATTTATGTTATTGTTGTTTTCTTGATGGTGTATTTAACTAATAAAATTATTTTTTTTAGCAACGCAAAGCCATCAGAAACAAAGAAACCAAATTACTAATAACATTAACCCGTCAAAAATATAATAAAAAAATTCGCCCCATCAGAATCGTTTCCAAATATAAGATGCATGTTCTAGAATGTTTTAAAATTGATATATTTAAGTTATTTTATGTAAGTTCTAAATTTGTATGGTATTTATAAGATATAATTAAGGTTTCTGTCACATTCAAATTTGGAAAAGATATGGTCAAAAAAATATATATCACAAAAAAATTAGTATTTCTCATGATTTATTTTTCAGGAAAATATATTTTTTATTTTTTAGCATGGATTAAACATCGTCACGATTCTGATATATAAATCATCAGAAACAATAAATAAACTCAGCATAATCATAAGTTGTAAATATAACGTCATTAGAAACTGATTATATACATAAGAGAACAATAAATCTTTATAAGAAACCATAAAATTTTGTTGTGCATTCAAATATATTATCTTCATACATTTCATAAAATATTTTTCTAAATTCTGATATGCAATTTGAAACTTCAATTTATACATTCTCTTCAAATTTATATTATTGTTGTTTTCTTGATGGTGTATTTAACTAATAAAATTATTTTGTTAGCAATGCAAAGCTATCAGAAACAAATAAACCAAATTATTGTTAACATTAAGAGAAAAGTTTCATACGGAACAAGTTTTATCTAAAGAACAAATAAGTAGATCTCAACCATCCATCCTCTTTGAATCCAACGGATTAGATTAATTTACATTTTAAATCAAAATTATACTTAGGGTCTTTTTGGTAAATTCACATTTTATTATTACTTCTCATAAATTATCCCAAAAAAACACACACACAACCACAGACGCTTTTATTATAGATCTCAACCGCCCCCAAAACCACTATAACCACCGCCCCCAAACCACCAAAACCACCGCGAAACCCTAATTGTGAATCATCATTCATTTAAAATGGATATTCGAGACGAATTAGCTCTATCTAAAGGCGATTCATTGCCAAAACCTGCTTCATCTAAAGTTCCCGATCAAAATAAGCTTCGAAATGTAGATTCTGGTATATTTTTAACTTATTTGGTTCTATTAATTAGTAGATGTTGATTTAATGCTTATTTTATTGCTTATTCTTTATTATTTTTTTATTAGTAGATGTTGATTGAAGTTTGTGTTATAGGAATCAGTAGATAGAATATTTTTTGATTTATTAGCTTATCAGAATCAGTAGATTGAATATTTGTGTTTACAGGTAGCTTTTACTGATGTTAGAGTTTTGGATTAGTATAAGTCGAAAAACAAATAAACTTATATTTCGACTTATGAGCTTATTTGTTTTTCGACTTATTTTTTGGATTAGTTTTTATTGAAGCTTTTACTGATGTTAGAGTTTTTGGTTTTGATACATCACATGGTTGTTTCTGTGCCCAACATATGTAGCCGTGATCCGCGATATCCATTTATCTTCACTTATAATCAGCTACACGTAACTAATCCAAAAATAAGAAACTGTCAAATTACTTTTTGCCTAATAAAACATGTCAAATTACTTTGGTTTTTGTGGAATTGTATGACTTGCTTTTGGATTAGGTTTAACATTTTGATTCCACATGTAACAAAAATTAACTATTTTACTGAAATCAAGTTCATCGAACAGGATCGAAGCTTTTACATTGTTGTTAGACGTCTAGCATAAGTGTGCATTTGTTTAGAAGGCTCCTCTGCTTCTTACACGTTAGTTTAGTCTGAATTAATGTTCCTTGCTTTGTAACAGTTTAGATGGCTCCTCTGCTTCTTACACATTGACGTTCATTAGTTTAGGTTCTTACACGTTAGCATAAGTTTAGATGGCTCCTCTGCTTCTTACACGTTAGCATATGTGTGCATTTGTTTAGAAGGCTCCTCTGCTTCTTACACATTGACGTTCATTAGTTTAGGTTCCAGAACGCGGGTTTTATAAGTTGTGTACTTAGTTTCAGTCCCTTTTTCACTCGGGTCCATTAATTAGCATGATATTTGTGTATGTTAGTGTTTACTTTTGATGTTTGTTGTCGTGTTAGTGTTTATTGATGTTTTGATACATTTTGATGGTGTGATATTGCTAGGTTAGGATCTACTGATTTAACGAGAATGTTATTACTAGTAGTAAACATATAATTAGATTCTTCTGATTTATTCTGAATCCCATGAGATTCATACTGAATCCCATGAGATTTATACTCAATCCCATAGGATTCATTATGAATATCATGGGATTCTTAATGCTCAGTTATTATATATCTAATGTTTTTTTATTTTTTATGTTAGGTGCTGTCAGTGGTTCTCCACGGAAGAAGTGGGTTACAAAATCTGATATCCTTCAAGAGAAGGCACCGGTTGAAAAGGAGAAGATGTCGGCTGAAAAGGAGAAGAAGGTGCCGGAGAACGCACCGGTTAAAAAGGAGAAGATGCTGGCTGAAAAGGAGAAGAAGGTGCCGGATAAGAAGGTGTCGGAGAAGGCACCGGTTGAAAAGGAGAAGGTTCCGGATAAGAAGGTGTCAGAGAAGGAACCTATTGAAAAGGATAAGGTGCCGGATAAGAATGTTAAGGCACACGCACAGGGTAAGGAGACAGAGGTTAAGGAACAAGAGGGTAAGAAGGGTAAGGAGGCAGTGGGTAAGGAGCGAGAGGGTAAGAATGTTAAGACACGTGCAAAGGGTAAGGAGACAGAGGTTAAGGAGACAGAGAGTAAGAAGGGTAAGGAGGCAGTGGGTCACGAGCGAGAGGGTAAGAAATTTAAGGCACAGGCAAAGGGTAAGGAGACAGAGGTTAAGGAGCCAGTTGGTAAGAGGATTAAGGTACAGGCGCGTGCGACGTTAACGCAATGGTTAGAAAATAATTTAGATACGGTTGATGAGGTGATCAATTGTATAGCTGTTGAGTACGCATATGTAATATTCTTGCATCTCTTTCTTTTTTCCTAAAATTTTGTTTATTTTTAACTAAATCTTTTTATTTTTTTCAGCTTGACTCGCTCAATGGAGGTGTGGATCCAATGAATACGGAGGGAATGAATGTTGTGACTCCTGAAAAAATGGCTACTCGTGCTGGAAAGCGTTTGGTGAAACCTTCTTCGTACCTTTTATCTCCCTATATGAATAAGAAGACAAAGGTTGTATCCAAAATAACAAAGCTGGAGTTTATTCTCGGAAATAGTTTGTTTGCGATGCAAGGCGACAAGCAGTAAGTTTACATGTGTATTTTTTATATAGTTAATAAAAATTCACATCTAATCCCATGGGATTTAATACAGAATCCCATGGGATTTAATACAGAATCCCATGGGATTCACTACAAATCTCATGGGATTCATTATGAATCCCATGTGTTTCATTGTGAATCCCATGAGATTTGTAGTGAATCCCATGGGATTCTGTATTAAATCTCATGGGATTCATACAAACTCACCAATGTGATTCTGAAATGATTTTATTTTTTTTTCTTTTTCTTTTTTACTCATATAGTGAGAGAATTTTTGAATCACGTTCTGGGCAGTTCACGGTGTATTCCGTTCGTTTGACTATGGAAACGTTAGCCCCCGGTTTGTGGATTGATGCCAATGTTGTTGACTGTTGGAGTGCTATTCTAAATTATGAAGAGAGATTTAAAGATCATGGTTCTCCATCACGGCACTTTTTCCCAACAGGATGTATTGTAAGTATTTATTTTTTATTTGCTTAGTAAACTTCTTATTTGTTTAATAAACTGCTTATCATCTTATCTGACTTACCAAACACCCCCAAAGCAATACAAATCATAACATCATCTTGTAAATTGCATATACAGACATAATCTATGTTTGATGGAACGTTGGCATCTGAGGACGAGAAATTTGAAAGTTTTGAAAATGAAATTTTAGCTCAGTTTGCAGACAATGTTGCTGGCTTGGCTCTCGACGGCATTGACTTGGTTTTTTTTTTGTTATAAATTTTTGTTTGTGTTTTTACTTGGGATTCATTTTTATTATTTTCGTTTTGTTAAAACAGGCTTTCTTTCCAATTCGCAATGCTGACCACTTTTATATCATCGTCATCAGCCTTACCAAAACAATATCAATAACTATACTAGATAACAGTGATTCGGGAGCAACATATGATTCAAAATATAAAAAAGCATGCGAACTTCTTGTAAGTATTTACTTTTCTGTTTTTAAAGAGATTCATAAATAATCCCATGGGATTCATAAGTAATCCCATGGGATTATTTGATTAATCCAATGGAATTCATACAGAATCCCATGGGATTCTGTAATCCCATGGGATTCTGTAATCCCATGGGATTCATACATAATCACATGGGATTCATACACAATCACATGGGATTTTTGTGAATCCCATGGGATTCATACAGATTCCCATTTGAATCGCTATTGACATTTTCCCAGAATTCTAGTAATTTATGATCTTTTTTTAATAATTTTGTAGAAAAAGTTTTTTCCCGTCATCTGAAGCTGTATGGTCACAAGAAACATGCTAACATTCTTAAAGCCAAACCAAGAATTCCAAAGCTAAAATGGAGAACAAAGAAAAATTTCCGTGATTGCGGTATTTTCACCATGGTACATATGGAATGTTGTTGGTCCAAAAAATTGAGTAAATTTTGATATATTAAAGAACAAATTCATTAATAATGAATAACAATAGTTACAAGATTTCTCAATACCAACTAGACTACATGATAACATCCTCAACTTTTTACGGGGATAATGTCGGTATATTATCCCCATAGAATGACAAATAAACTCTCATTGATCCAAGCTATGCTTGTGATTCAATGAGAGGATGATCCTATCACTAATACTATGTATTGTGTTTATTCATGATGCATACCTATCTATTACAATTACAGACATATATATAGGAAATAATACAAGACATGTGATGATGGTGACATGTGGTCCCCCATGTGGTCCATCTTCATCTTCCTCTTTTAGAAAAGCACCAACTATCCTTTTGTATGTGTCATCACAATATTCCTACTCTTATGGTAAAGTATTGTACTTGTTTGACTTCTTCTCTTGGAAGTTCCCACCCATATTTTTCAGTCTGTATGTAGAGATAGCGTCTTCAGGATCACTGAGACATTTGTCAAAATCTCAGTGTCACTGGTGTTGTTTGTAGCTCATATATTTTACTCACTGACACCGTATCAGTAAGTAAAGAGCTTACAACAACACTCACTGATTTCTTAATTAGTGAGTCACTCACTATTTATTTAGTGAGTTAGGCTATTTTATTTTCAAATCTTGTTCAGGGTGATTGGGTCAATTTATTGGACCCAACAGTCTCCCCCTATTTGAATATACAAATAGCCTAAAGTGATTAGTAAAAGGTGTAAGACTGAGGGTTCAGTCTGAGGGTTCAGATTGTTTAGTGACTGGGGTTCAAAGCCTAAGTTCAGTGAGAAGGGTTCAGTGAATGAGGTATCAATAAGCTGGTTCATTGGTCAGTGACCAGGTTCATAATTCAGTGACCTCATTCACTTTGACAGGTTTAAGGGGTTCAGTGTCCTCATTTAGACCCTGAGGGACCTGGTTTACTTTGATTCATCAGTGTCCACCACCCTCTTACATGTTTTGATTCCAATGATACAATTAAGGACCTGGTTCAATTTCATACATCAGTGTCCACCTTCTTTTGTCACCTAGTATACAAATAAGAATTATAACACATGCAGGCTATGCCTTTTCAACAGTTACATTCTATCATACACTAAATTCACATTCAGGGTCTATGATTATCAGGTCTTCAGGTTCTCATATCTTCAGTGACTTGGTTTTAGTCACTACGAGCGTAGTGGCACTATCTTTGTTTCGTGAGCAAGTTTCAACCTGGACGACCCATTCTTCATACACACCTTGAGACTCGGGTTCAGTCTTATTTGTCTTCAGATGGTAAGGTTCACGTTCACCTGTTTGTTTTTCAGGTTCAGGGTCTGTTTTCAGTGATTGGGTGTTTGTTCAGTTACAACGAGTTCAGGGACTCGAACTATATTCAGAGTCACTTTTGGTTTCAGGGATTGGTACAGGTTTGTTACCATAAATCTCAGGTTCAGGGTCTGTGTTGTATGGGCTCACCATGCTATCTCAGCCCCACTTAAGTTTTACCACGCCCTCCATTCAGGTTCAACCCACAAGAAACACCACTCACTGATTTTTTTTCACCCCATGATGAGCTCAGCTTGAAAACACTTCAGTCGTCCTTGAGACAACTCTCTGATGTTAAAGCTTAGCCTGAAAAACTACCTTAATATTCTGATGTGTAAAATCTCAATCGAAATACCTCACTATCACTCTTGATTCACTTTTAACCTTAAGCATCCACTGATTCATATCAGTCTTATCCTAAAAGCGCTACCAACACCCTATTCACAATCTTGTTTTCATCATTCCTTGAGACAACACCCACTGATAGACACATTATTGGCTCAGGATCATAGTTCAAGCTCTCAGGGTTTTAGTGGTCAGGGGTTCTCCATTCAGTCTCCACTGATTCAGTGACACCACGATTTCAGGGAGCTCACTGATTTAAGAGACCCTTGGGGTCAGAGACCTGAAATCTCCAGGTTCAATCACATTTACTGAGATCCATTTAATTAGTATGCAGTGACATAACAACACACTCATAGTCCTTTTTCCATCTTCTCGGCTACACTATTGAACTTCGGTCTTGCTTCATCAGGGAAGCCAATTCAGGTAGTCTCACAGTTTTGGAGACTCAATGAGAACTTGTGACATGACTTGTTTTTAATGTCACAATCATTATTGACATCTTTTTTGCAGATATATTCCCTGAGCTGATATTTACTTATTAACTGATATCACACCCTGATATCAGTTATAACTTGATTTCTGAGACTGAAACACCAATACTCTCATTTTCTTATCAGCCCCAATATTCACACAATCTTATTCAGGCTAAGCCTGAAACAACCATATCAACTACTGAATCATATCAGGATACACCATTTGCCACTTTCGCCTTTATTTCTCCCTTTCACCAATTCTGTTTTACCAGCCTTCTCAGTCAGCTACCTGATTTTCTCAGACACTTTTTCACAATCACACTTTAACTCTTTTCAACACCAATGTCTGATCTTTATCACACCGAGTCACAAACGAAACTACTCAACCACTTCCTTGATTTTCAGGAACAAATATTACAACCCATTAACCAATTTTATCTGAAACCTGCCACAAACTAAGTTCGTGACTTAGACAAACTCACTTCTGGGTTCCTTTTTTTGTTCACCGGAGATCCCGCCGGAGAAGTCGTAGCTGGGTTTTGAGGGTTTGTTGGTGTCATCAAATTTGTTTGTGTTGAGAGTGATGATAAAAATGTATTTATTGTTTTGATCGATTTTTATGTGTGTCGTTGAAGATGTGAATCTGGGTTTTTGGTGATGATTTGGAATTAGTGATGGATAGATCGAAAGTTTGAGGATGGTTTTTTTTTGTGTATGAAGATGCTGGGTTTGTGTTTGACTTTTAGGGGAGGTGATTTTTTGATAAGATTTTTGTGGTGTGTCGTTTTTTTGTGTGGATAAGGATTTTAGAGATGATTTGGATTGATTTTTTGTGTTCGGATAATGAATGAAGGTAATAGTGAAGATCTGGGTTTGGTGTACTTTTGTGGTGGTTGTATTGCTTTGTCATTTTGTCAATATCAATATCAGTGTTTTCTCCCCCACAAAAATTGCTATTACAGTAGCAGTTTTTGAAGGTTGATACTTGATTTTTTTGACAATGAAAAATGTTATCATGAGCCATGAACGGATCTGGATTATGAGAATAATCCACCCGCTCTGATACCACTTGTTGGTCCAAAAAATTGAGTAAATCTTGATATATTAAAGAACAAATTCATTAAAAATAAATAACAATAGTTACAAGATTTCTCAATACCAACTAGACTACATGATAACATCCTCAACTTTTTACGGGGATAATCTCGGTATATTATCCCCATTGAATGGCAAATAAACTCTCATTGATCCAAGCTATGCTTGTGTTTCAATGAGAGGATGATCCTATCACTAATACTATGTATTGTGTTTATTCAGGATGCATACCTATCTATTACAATTACAGACATATATATAGGAAATAATACAAGACATGTGATGATGGTGACATGTGGTCCCCCATGTGGTCCATCTTCATCTTCCTCTTTTGGAAAACCACCAACAATCCTTTTGTTGTCATCACAATATTCTCACTCTTATGGTAAAGTCTTGTACTTGTTTGACTTCTTCTCTTGGAAGTTCTCACCCATATTTTTCAGTCTGTTTGTAGAGATAGCGTCTTCAGGATCACTGAGACATTTTTCAAAATCTTAGTGTCACTGGTGTTGTTTGTAGCTCATATATTTTACTCACTGACACCGTATCAGTAAGTAAAGAGCTCACAACAACACTCACTGATTTCTTAATCAATGAGTCACTCACTATTTATTTAGTGAGTTAGGCTATTTTATTTTCAAATCTTGTTCAGGGTGATTGGGTCAATTTATTGGACCCAAAAAATGTTACAATGGTGAACCTGCTACGAAATGGGATTGTGGGATGGTTGCCGAGTCAGGACTGCCGACCGACAAGTTAAGGCAGTGCAACATGTTGAGGTGACTGAGATTCAAGTTTGCTACAAAGATCTTGTTACATGAGATTAATAAGCATGCTGGTAAGCTGTTTGATCTAGCAAAAGAGTTTGATAAAGTTCCTCCTCAAGAAAAGATGAATATAGTTGTTGAAGCTATTAAGAATAGGGAAACACGCGAAGTGATTGTAGAAAAGTTACCAGTTGATCCAGTTGAAGGTACCTTGATTGTAGAAAAGTTACCAGTTGATCCATTTGAAGCTACCATCAGTTGATCCAGTTTTTCCCATGGTATTCCAATTTGAGAATGGTAGAACAGTTTGAGAATGTTAGAAAACATGTTAATTGATGTTAGATCAGTTTGAGAATGTTCTTTTGAAAGCATGTGAATTGATGGTAGATCAGCTTGAGAATGTTAGAACAGTTATATGATGGAGTTTATAATGGTAACTGCAGTGTAGTTTCTTTTAGAATCTGTCTTTTATATTTATGTGATTTATACAGAATCCCATGGGATTCATTGTAATCCATACAGATTATCCATACAAGTTTTTCAAACAGAATATAAATAACAAACAATATTTGAAACAGAATATAAGTAACAAGGAAAAATAAATCTTCTTTGGAAATCATCTAAAAAACATCTGAATATTAAATCTATATATGAAAAAGAACTAACAAAAAAAAAGGAATACAAGTAAATTAATTTTTTTCAAACATCAGTTGATTTCGCCTTTCGCCTTTCCTTTGGGTTCATCGGACAAGTTGTTTTCGTATGCAAGTTGGTCTTCTCTACACTATGTCCACAAGGCTTCATTTGTTTCTTTTTAACTTGAAGCGCTTTTTCTCTTTCACTCTTTCGCCTTTCATTTCGTTCTGCTTCTAAAATATTCCCTTTGTTTCTTGCTTTTGTTGGATTGTTAACTATTTTTTTCTCAGGGTTAGAAATAGCAAAATGTTCACCAATTACGTCTCCTGTATTTCTTGAAGGAGGATTTGGCACATCAGCCTCCACTTCTGTTTTCAATGTCTTTAACTTTTCAACAAAGGCACCCATCTTCACTTTGTCTTTGCTCAACCGAAACAAACATTCATCCACCAGAAACGTTGCCTCATTTGTAAATCTTTCAATTTCTTCATTTGTTTCACCATATATGTTTCTTTTCCTTCTCAATTCAGGTGGTATTATATCCCTTGTCCAACGCCTCAAAATATATTGTTTTGGAATGAAGTTAATATCACGATTCTTCAAAACACATAATATGTGTCGGCATAGAAAACCGAATCGTACAAAATGTCTGCAACTACACACCACCGACCCATCTTCTGTATTACGCAGTACCTTTCTAAAACACAATAATAATTAGCCAATCCCATGGGATTCACAAAAATCTCATGGGATTCATACAAAATCCCATGGGATTCCTAGTGAATCCCAATAATTATTAGCCAATCCTATTAGACAATCCCATGAGATTCATACTGAATCCCATGGGATTACCAAAAATCCCATGGGATTCATACTGAATCTCATGGGATTGATTATGAATCCCATGGGATTTTTGTGAATCGCATGGGATTATTTGATTAATCCTGTGTGATATTATAGTAGTTTATACCAAAAAGTAATATACCTTATAGTCTACAAATTTTTCTGTTGCTACTATTTCGCCTTCCTCTGCTAGTTCTTTTGCAACTTCCTTATTAAGGATTCTATAAGCTGCCGGATTTTTGTCTCTAACCGTGGCAATCTCACAAACTTCTTCTATTTTTAGTTCCGGTATCGCACAAGTCCATCATGCTTCTTTTATTTCTGTTTGAACAAGTAGAAATATTGTCCTAGTATAAACTCTTGCTGCATGACGTTCAATTACTAACTTTGTTTACATTTTGGAGCCTCGCCTAATGTTTTAAAGTCCAAATGTTCCCGCCTATAACGTTGTCTTTCCATTGCTGATTCATAGGACATCATGAAACTAACTAGCGTCGCTCCTAGGCTGACCTTGATGTCATTCTCATCAATCCAAACAAAGGCGAGTTGATAAAATAAGCTGGAATCCACATTTCTCGTAGTTTAAACGTTTTGGTCATCCATTTGTGATTTTGCAAACCAAAATCCTCAATCAACTTAGCCCATTTCTCCTCAAATTCCAACGGTTCCATGAACATATTCCAAACGATCTTGTTTAAACGCTTCTTGAAATCAGTTTCATTGTATATTTCTTTACAAATCTGTAAATAAAATGATAAACACATGTAAACCACTGTCGGATTCACAGATGAATCCCATAGGATTAAGATATGAATCCCATGGGATTCAGAGAAGAATCACATGGGATTCAGAGAAGAATCCCATGAGATTCATAGAAGAATCCCATGAGATTCAGATAAAAACATTCGATAAATTACCTTTGCTAGAATCTTTTGGTGAATATGCCACATGCAAAGTCTATGTTTCAATTTAGTGAAAACGGCTTCAATGGTTCTCTTCATTGCCCCGTCTTGATCCGTCACCACCATCGTTGGTTCTTTAGAAAAAGCAGTCATGAATGCCTTTAGTAGCCATGTGTAGGATTCGGTGTCTTCTTTTAAAAGCATTCCCGAACCAAGCGTGACACACTTTCTGTGATTATCGACACCGGTGAATGGTACAAACACCATGTTGTACCTAAAAATAACATAAGTTTTAGTGACAGAATCCAATGTGATTACAGAATCCCATGGGATTTATGGTAAATCTCATGGGATTCTCTATGATCCATGTCTTTTAATAATTTTACTTATCAAGTATCTTTATGTGATTTCCCATGGGATTCACAGAGAATCCCATGGGATTCTCAAGGATCCCTTGTGATCCATACAGATTAACCATGTGATCTAGTTTGTATAATCCCATGGGATTCACATATGAAACCCATGGCCCATCGATTCACATATGAATCCAATGGGATTTATAACAGAATATTATGTAATTTTTCAACAAAATAAATTATATTAAAAATAGACACTTACTTATTACTCCTGAATGTTGCATCAAAAGATACTATGTCTCCAAACTCCTTATAATTGCATTTTGCAACTTCATCAGCCCAAAACATTGCGACTAACTTACTATCTTCTACCTTATACTGAAATGTAAAGTTTGGCACATACATCTTTCTGTCTTCCATTTTATTTAAAAGCATTTGTGCGTCACTTTCGCCTACGAACATATTAATATCCCGCTGGTGATTCTTAAAATCATCGGATGTCCCATGAACATATTCATACCCACCTTTCATACTCGTTAACAAGTTGTGAGCCCGTGTTGCACCAATTTTTTTTGTTGCCGCTTTAACAACAAACATTTTTTCTGCTTGGGTCATTTTTTTTTGCTTTTTTGTAAAATGTTTATACTCTTTTGGTATAAGCATATGATTGTGTTTGGAAATAAACTAAATTAGCTTGTATCTTCCAAAAACGATATCCAATTCTAACCTTATACGAGCTTGACAACGTGTTACATGCAGAGTTGTATTTCTTTTTTTTCTCATTGTGCTTAGGATCCAAAGTGTCTACATTAATATGTCTTGGAGCTCCTTCTTTGTTACACATGATGTATTTGGCTTGTACAATTCCAGATTTTGTTAATCGTTGTCCTGCTTTTTTAATTTGAAAACCTCCCGCTTCAGCGTAGGTACTATACATATCTATAGCTTCCTCAATAGTGTCATAGTATCTCCCCTCTTGTGGTACAGAAATTCCTTCCACATGAGGCTCCCAATATATCGATCCACCCGGTTTCTCAGTGTGTTCATATAAAGTTGCTCTTGGTGATCTCATAGAATCTGCATATAGAAAGAATAATCATAAGAGATTAAGATAATAAAAAATGTGAATCCCATTGGATTCATTGTGAATCCTTTGGGATTCATTGTGAATCCCTTGGGATTCATTGGGAATCCCATGGGATTCATTGGGAATCCCATGGGATTCAAAATGAAGACCTTCATATTTTCATGCTGAATCTTATGTGATTTAATACAGAATGCCTTGAGATTGAGATAACTAAAACCCTGTGATTTACAATTTTCTCATAGCATTAGACAACTAAAAACTAAATGCCAATTGATTTCCTAATCTCATGTGTTTCATTGCGAATCCCATGGGATTCACTGGGAATCCCATGGGATTCAGAATGAAGACCTTTATATTTTCATGCTGAATCCCATGTGATTTAATACGGAATCCCTTGAGATTGAGATAACTAAAACCCTATGATTTACACTTTTCTCATAGCATTACACAACTAAAAACTAAATTCCAAGTGATTTCCTAATCTCATGTGTTTCATTACGAATCCCCTGGGATTCACTAGGAATCCTATGGGATTCAGAATGGAGACCTTTATATTTTCATGTTGAATCCCATGTGATTTAATACATAATCCCTTGAGATTGAGATAACTAAAACCTTATGATTTACACTTTTCTCATAGCATTACACAACTAAAAACTAAATGCAAAGTGATTTCCTAATCTCATGTGTTTCATTGTGAATCCCATGGGATTCACTGGGAATCCCATGAGATTCAGAATAAAGACCTTTATATTTTCATGATGAATCTCATGTGATTTAATACAGAATCCCTTGGGATTGAGATAACTAAAACCATGTGATTTACACTTTTCTCATAGCATTACACAACTAAAAACTAACTGCCAAGTGATTTCCTAATCTCATGTGTTTCATTGTGAATCCCATGGGATTTGCATTTTTACAACAAAAACTGAATCTCAAGGAATTTACCAGTAATTTCTTTCATAACATCATCTTTATCTTGACTTTCATCTACTGGAACTTCAATTAATTCACTTTCATCTACCAGCGGCGGTATTTCCCGGTTAATCGGAATAAGATGAACGTCGGAGACGACGCCTTTATGTGATTCCAAAGATTCAGACGGTGGTTCCATGGTGATTGCTACGGTTTGATGTGATTCCGATGACTCCGATGGTGGTTCCACGGTGATACCGGCAACTTGATGTGATGGTGATGGATCCGACGGTGGTTTCATGGTGACACTGGTGGTTTGATGTAATGTACATGAATCCGACGGTGGTTTCCCGGTGACACCGGTGGTTTGATGTGATTCCGGCGGTGGTTTCATGGATTTCGGTCGTTTTTTGGATCTAGGGTTTTTAGTAAGAGAGAAACTGGAATGTTAAATGACAGGATTTGGGATTTTTTTTTTCTTTTTATTGTAACATGTGATTTTCCTAATATGCCCATATTTGTTATTTTCAGATGAAATCTGAACCATGGGATGAAAGAAGGTTGGATTGTTGAGATGATGTCATTTGTTCTTTGGATATGAGGTGTTTTGCATAGATCTCACCTCATAACATTAATCTGTCAGAAATATAATAAAAAGAAAATTGCCCTATCAGAATCGTTTCCAAATATTTATATATTTTGATTATGTTACGTGATAAGTTCTAAATTCGTATGGTATTTATAAGATATAATTAGGGTTTCGGTCACATTCAAATTTGAAAAAGATATGGTCAAAAAAAGATATATCATAAAAATTTAGAACTTATCATGATTTATTTTTGAGGAAAATACATTGTTTATTTTTTAGCACGGATTAAAAGTCGTCACGATTCTGATATATAAATCATCAGAAACAATGAATAAACTCAACATGCTCATGAGTTATAAATATAATGTCATCAGAAATTGATTATATACATAAGAAAACAATAAATCTTTATGAGAAACGATGATTCTTTATGAAAAGCCATAAATTTTGTTGTGCTTTCAAATATTTTATCTTCATACATTTCATAAAATCTTCTAAATTCTCATATGAAATTTGAAACCCTAATTTATACATTCTCTTCATATTTAAATAAATCATCTGCAGTAATGAATGAACTAAACATGCTCATGAGTTGTAAATATAATGCCATCAGAAAATGATTATGTACGTTAGAAAACAATAAACGTTTTATGACAAACCATAATTCTTTATGAGAAACCAAAACTCAATTTTTTTCATATATTTGACACATATATTTTTCACTAAAATACAATAATCGTATAAGAAATAAATAATTTATTAGTACAATAAACATCGTTGTGATACTGATAAATCAAACAAAATATCAAAAAAAATATTAGAATTAACTAAGCAATCGATTTGTACTTCAAAACTCTAATTTAAACATTCTATTCATAAACCTTATAATATCTTTTTTTTATATTGTGATGTGTAGCTCGAAACCCTAATTTTGAGTAAATCATCAACAACTTCGACAATCTCAGGCTCATCTTCGTGCTCATCCTGCACGCTATAAATACAATAACCGTATAAGAAACAAATAATTTATGGTTTAGTATAATAAATACAATTAACATCGTTGTGATACTGATAAATCAATCTACATAAAATAGCTATTAGAATTAACTAAACAATCAATCTGTACTCTAAAACCCAAATTTAAACATTCTCTTCATATACCCAAACCCTAAATTCAACAATAAGTAAATAACATCAAAGGCCAACAAATATTAAAGAATATAAAGAGGAAATAAGAAAGACTGGTAACAAATAGCTAAACAAAAAAAGTAAAATAAAAAAAATCTCTTGATCTTTATTGTCGTGCGTAATCATAGAACCACAGAACCAAAAAGCTCTTTTTGTTTATTCACTTATTATGTGTCTGCTGTTGTCCAAAATTCCAAACAATCAAGCACAAAAGAATTTTTAGAATATGAAACTGGATCAATAGACCCTAAAACACTAAGAATGAGAAGCATGTACCTTATTGCGATCAACTGTGAATGAATGAGATGCAATGCCGAATGATGGGTATTTATAACATGAGATTAGGGTTTATGTCAAGTTTTAAATTTAGAAAAGATATGCTCAAACAAAGATATAACATATAAATTTAGTGCTCACGAAATTATTTTTAGGAAAATATACGGCTTTATTTTTTTTCTAATACATTTACACGTTTTATCATAATCTAATTTTTAGTAAGCAAGTTTTATCATAACCTAATTTTTAGCACGAAACTTCTATAAATCATCCCAATTTAAAAAAAACTTCGCGTTTTCGACACGCTTATGCTTTGGGAGCTTTTTAGAAAACTCATAAACTGACCCTATTTTTTCGCACTTACAAATTCAATTGACCAATAAAAAAAACTCGATTTTGTAATTGAGCATTTTAATTGATTAATCGAATCCTTTGATTTGGTATAAAATGAGTTCTCTTATTATATAAAAAAATATTTAGAAAAATGATAGTCATGCTTAATAGCAAGCCTACAATTGTAATTGGTACACCTGGCACTACATTTAAATCTAAGTCCATCTTTTATTCATGAAACACGTTTTAGATATTAATTCTTTTTCTCCTTTCCGTTGGTAATTACCATATTTCAACTTGATGGACTGTGATTTTTAGAAACACATGCTATAAAATAAAAGATTAGAAAAGATTGTGTTCATTAAAAAATTCAAAATTGGCAAGATCTTCTTATCTAACGAAATAAATAAAACATAAAATCAGCTAAAAAATCTTCAGTGTCATTCAGAGATTAGGTTAAACCCAAAAAAAAAAAAAATTTAGATGTTTGTTTTCATTGTAGGGTCTCTATATATCGAACCATTCATATCTATTAGCCTATATATAGTGGCATCAGGTCTGCAAGTATATATGTCCTAGGGGGCAAAGAAGAGAACGGACGAGGTTTATTCGCACAAAAAGATGGCTCTAACTGGGAAACTAGTTAAGAAAGTTGATATCTCCTGCCGTGGCCACTTGGTCCATGAAATCTACAAGCACAAACCAAATGACGTCTCAATCCTAGCCCCTGATAAGGTTCAAGGTTGCGATCTCATTTCTGGTGAATGGGGTGTACCTGGATCTATCATTTTGTGGCGATTCATGCATGGTAACCTGCTTTCATTTTACTGTCATAATCTATTCGATATATTAAATTAGTACATAACCTTACTTTTGAAAGGTAAATTTCATTAACACTCTCTTGCAAGATGCTAGAGGAAAAGAGACTACATCATATATATACAAGCAGATTCAGATCAAGGATCCAATCGTTCCAAAGCGAAAGCGATTTTATAACCTATGAACAATCCAAGAAAGAATGACAAGAAGATTTTAATGTCGTTAATTCCTCAAGTGTATATCTATATCTATATCTATACTACTTATAATGCATCTTGTACCTTCCCTCCTATTAATTTTTTAAGATTTCTTAATATAGAATTTTAAGCAAATACAAGTAAAAAAACATAAGTTACAACTATTTGAAGCACAAATAAAACTAAAAAAATACTATTCAACATATACAATTAATACACTATTTAATTTACCCCTTCATCAATAATCTAATCAAGCTACTAAGCCAAACACTTAAAATAAAGCCATTAGCCTGGCCGCAGTGGTCGGTCGACCGATTCGGTCGCCATTGCGCCGACCGAGTCGCCGCCATTGCAGCATGAGGGTCGAACTCGGTCGGTCGGCTCCAAAATTGACGAAGGGTGCATCCCCTCGACCGATAACTCACTCACTAAAAAACAAAAAGGTGAACCGTTACATTATTGAAAAACCATTTTTAACTTAGTAAGTTTTTTTTTTTTTTTTTTTTTTGTTAGGCTACCCACTGGTCACTCCCCAACTCACAGTATTAACAAAGATCTACCTAGACTCGAAAATGAAAAGGAAACTAAACAAGATCTCCGTTATTATTATTTCTAAATTAATTGTTAAAAAAGTATGGCCGCATAACATCACATTACCAGAAAAATTAGTCACAGGGTACTCGCCGCCGCATCATGCGGGTACCCTACTAGGTAGTCTATAACTTAGCTAGCTATGGCATCTTAAAAGTAGTCAAAGAACATATATTGCTATATGGTTCCACATAATTAAAATAGTTTTTCAAGTTGCTAAATTGCAAACCCTCAAAAATCAATTAGATATTGTATTATTTATGTCAGTATGTGTGTCCAGTTTGATCTTTTATAATATGCTAAATACGGTTATCTAATTCTTTGTAGATGGAGAGCCACATACCATGAAAGAGATAATTGAAGAAGTTGACGATGAAAATCACAAAATTGTGTTCAAGGTTATTGAAGCAGACCTTTTGGAGCACTATAAGGCCTTCACCATCACTTTTCATATTGAAGAGATGGGGGATAAGCAGTTTATAGTCTGGACTATAGATTTCGAGAAGGTGGATGCAAGTAAACCTGATCCAACTATATTTATGGACTTGCTCGGTTTTTGCGTCAATGATATGGATACTCATTTCCTAAAGTCGGCATGACTTATCAGAAAGAAAGTGATTGTGAAATAAAAATTCATCCATATGTATTTCAATTGTTAACTGGCCTATAGTGTCAGGCTCGCTTTACTTCATATGTGATTTCAAGTATTTTATGTTGTAATTTCCGGTTTTATATGTATGACATTTAGTATTATTTCTATTAGCAGAGGGAGAAACACAGCCAAGAAATGAAATAGAATCCGAAGCCATAGCTACGTTGTGTTCTAGAGTGGAGTGAAAAGGGAGGAAAAACGGTGAAAGTGAAAGTTGTGTTCTTTTAAAAATGAAAGTGAAAGTAAATGAGATATATAAAGGTGTGAAAAGGGAGTAAAGTGAAAGTGAAAGTTATGTTCTTTACTTTACTTCACTTTCACTACCTTTTACTTCACTTGAGAACACAACGAACTTGGGACCTTTATAGCGATTTTTTATTATTATTTTTGTCTTCTATGAGTACAAGTCCTCGTTAAAGCTTATTGGCGAGGACATGTCTTCCCCAATTCCCTTGTAAATTTTGGACAGCAAGCTGTTGTAATATCTAGGGTTTTTAGATTTTTTACGAAAATTTTCTAGAAAAAATTACATGTATATTATAGCATGCGTTGTTCAAAATGTGCAATACAACAATACAAATCCGCAACAACATTCAACCAAAGTTCATACTCATAAAACATCCGCTAAAAGTTACATATGCGGCTACCAAAGTTCATAGATCCTAAAACATACATACCCGCTTAAACATTCAACAAAAGAGACCAATATCCGCATACCACATGTCCATACACAACCATAAATATCTGCAGCTTAACATAACTAAAAACATAACCAAAGTTCATGAAACAAACAATACTGCCATGCCCAGAGATTCCCGTTCACCATCCCCGTTTCCAGGATCCCCGTCATCCCCTTTTCTACTTTCAGGATTCCCGCTCGATGAAGGATACTTGCTCGAGGAGGCGGTCCCACTCGTGGAACCAACTTCTCTCGTGAAACCAGGAAACATGTTTGCTAGCTCGGACATACCTTGTGATTGAGACATGATCGAGGTCGTTGACTCTACCAAAAATAACCTTAATTAACCTACTTTTAGAATAGGCTAAGTAAAGGATCGTATCCACGAGGAGCTTATAGTTAACACTATAATTCCTATTTGATTATATGAAAACAGTAAATTATGTTGATTAAGAGAGATTGATTTTTAACTACTAATTAAAACTTAACAAAAACTAAAATAATAAAAATAATTAAAACTAATAAACTTAAAGTAAAACAAGCAATTAAATTAACAGTGTAAAACTTATGAATTAAAACACAATCACTTTCGGGTTCAGGTTTGATATATATTTTAGACTAAAATACAAGGTTGGTCCCTAAACATGTTCCTGCGCATCGCGATGGGACAAAGTTGGGCATTGTCATCGCAGGAGGTCCAAAACATGGGGTTTATATGCCAAACTCGTCCCTTGACCATTAACGCCGATGTCAACGTTATGTTGTTGAGGGCAAAATCGTCTTTCACTGTAGCGTACTTAATACAAACAGTTGTATAGTGTTTGTAGCTAGTATATGTCTGTGTAACACGGTTTGGTTGTCATTTATCATCCATTCCTAAACTATCCTACAAAAACAGTCTTCTACAAAACGATAATCGTTTCAACATGGTACGTTGCTGGTGTGGTAAGCAAGCTATAATTCGCACTTCGTGGACCTCTGCCAACCCAGGGC
The DNA here is from genome assembly GCA_910596185.1 of Chrysanthemum makinoi. Taxonomy (NCBI): domain Eukaryota; kingdom Viridiplantae; phylum Streptophyta; class Magnoliopsida; order Asterales; family Asteraceae; genus Chrysanthemum; species Chrysanthemum makinoi. The sequence continues at coordinate 201,973,683 of OU343219.1, forward strand.
GTCGATTCTTTGGTTGTCCTGTTGAAGTAAGTGTCTTTTAATATTTATCGTATCATTTTTTTTTCGCAAGTAGCAAACTACATTGTAACAATTGTTGTTGTTTAATCACCTGCCATAATCATGAATAGGGGTCTTCTTGTCGGTGGATACGATGGTATGATCCTGAAATCTGTGCTCGTTCAAGAATGATCATACCAGGCCTTTTGAGGGGGAGAAATGAGCTTGAGGCAAGATTAGAAGCTGCTCAAGGTGATGTGTGGAAGTGGAAGATTTACCTGGTGCTCAGTTGGATATTGTTCTTGTTTGTTTATACATTGGGATAACTTTTTTAGCTTTTATGTAACGAGGCGATATAGTTAATGTTCAGTATCTTGAATTGTAGTAACGTTGTTATGAAGTATTCAGTTTGGTTTGTTTTTTACTTTCAATGCCTTATGGGTATGCAGATGGTTAGCAATTTGTTTAGGTTTGACTTTTAATTGTCAACATTCTTATGAGGTTCTGTTTAGCTTTGGTTACTTTTGGTGCAAATTATTCACACATCAAACTTAGTCAATCTATAAAAATACACAATAATGACATGGTTCCATAGTTAATGCAAATGGATATAGTTCCAAATGCATAAAATTGCATACTTTTCAAATCATGAGAACTACAATTAGACACACACACACACATATGTTTTTATAGTACATAACTTGTCCATAGAAAATAAACTAGATGAAACATTGTCTAGCTAATTAGCATAACAGAATTGACCTATGGTGAGGCCATCATTCTTTCCAGTGCAGCCTGCTGCCTAGTCATTCTTCGTGTAGCAGGCTGGGTTGAAGCAGAAACTGCTTGCACATCACTTGACTGCAGCTGAGAATCAGACTGTGATTGATCATGTTGCTGGGATTGACACTGGGATTGCTCATGCATGCTGGGATCGGAAATTGCTTCATCTTTATATTGCCGGGATTGAGAGAGGGATTCATCTTGTATCCTGGGATCTTCTGTTGCTTCATCTTGATGTTGTTGGGATTGTGACAGGGATGCATCATGTATGATGGGATCTTCAGTTGCTTGATCTTGATTTTCAGATTGAACACCACTTCCTTGAACTGCACTAACTTGACTTTCAACAACACCTGTACCTTCAGCTTCTTTATCTGCTGCTACTTTGTTACCTTTAGGATGTGTCTTTTTTGCTGCAGCTTTTGTAGGCACTTGTTTGACATTTCCCTTATTGGCAGTTCGACTACTTTCAGCTCCACCATACCCTAGACATGTTTTCCGGTTGTGTCCAGCAATGCCACAAATACTACACTTAACACTCTTCCAAGCCCTTGACAGCTTACCATTCTTCACAATCTCTTCACTTTCAGGAGCTATCCTAACTCTTTTTCTACCTCTTGAGCTAGGCGGCTTTGTTTCGGATTTCGGTGGAACAATTGTTGTTGGCACAGTTGATTTTTCCCAATGTTCGCTGCTAGTTATAGGCTCGACATGGTGATGGTAGGTTGCCTCCCAAGTGAGAAGATAGTAACAAGGATGAGCCCATGTTTCTACAGCTCCTACTTGTTGCCCATTTAAAGCCATATTCTAATTGGTAGCAACAGCATGTTTACATGGTAAACCTGTTATCTCCCATCTTCTGCAAGTACAAGACTTGTGTACAACATTAACTACACATCAGTCACCCCATGGTCCACTAACCTGAAACTTAGTTCCCCCATTCCATAAAACATTATACTTAACAGCCTCTTTCTTAATACCCTCTAGCATGTGTTGTGCAGTTGGTGTTAGTGGCCCATCACTCTTCTCAATCACCAAAAGAACATGCATTATCCTCTTCATACAGTATTCCCTGATGTATTCTAAGGCTGTAATAATTGGTTTGTTTAAACCCTCAATTATTTTGTCATGAAACATTTGACACATATTATTGAGTAACACATCAGAAGTAGCTCTCCCTAAAGATAAACAGTAATAAACATGTATTAATTATAACTGTTTATACTGCATTAACAAATACAAATTAACTGAAACAGATAGATGACTTACATGAAAAATATGACCTTGACCAATGGATCGGTGGTATCTTACTTAACCAATCATGGGCTGGTTGATTAAATTTCTTGAAATCAGCAATAGCTTTCTAAAACTGTACAACATTTGAGGCTGTTGCACATTTCCACATATGCTCTTTGTAGGCCCTACCTTTCCATTGCAGTTTCATTTTCTCATGAATGCTTCTAATACAGAATATGTGTTCTGCATCTGGAAAAACATCTCCTAAAGCTCTACTTATATCCTGCACAAAATCAAATATGTTTACTGTCTGTTTCAAAACAGAGAGACTGAAATTCATGAACAGATTAAGGGAGTACCTTTTGCATGTCAGTAATAAAAGTGATGCTTGAGATTGGCTCAAGTGCTATATCATCGGATAAACAATGAAGAAACCAAGTCCATGATCTTATGTTTTCTGATTCAACAAAAGCATAAGCTAAAGGGTATATACCATTGTTGCTATCAATTCTCACAGCTGTCATCAGTTGACCATTCAAAGGACCATGATTGGAAAAGCACCCAGCCCCAACAACGATCTCCCACACGCTTTAAATCCTTCCTTCAGTGCACCTAAACAAACATACACACTCTTGAATTCTCTCGTTGGAAGAGCCTCATCTGTAGGTCATTCCACATTCATCACAACTGTTGTATTAGGGTTTGTCTTCTGCAACTCTTGAACATAATCTCTCAACATGGTAAATTGTAGCTTGAATTAACCCCTGATGGCTGTTATTGCTAGGTTTTTGGCCCTTAAAATATACTGCAGGGACACTTGAAGCTCGTATTGGTTGGTAAGTTGATTATGCACAGACTTGACAGGAACCGGTGGATTGGTTTCAATTTGTGCTGTAATTTTCTTTGAGATATAGTGAAGGTCAAAAGCTCTGACTGCCCTTGATTGCAAACAAGTGTGTTGCTCATTATATGTTCTGACTGACCACGTACTTGTCTCACCATTCCTGAAGGGTCCTTTTTGCCAGAAAGCAATGCATTTATACTCCTTCTGCTTAATGGACTTCTAGATGGGCCTATATCCAGTCCAGGACCTTCACTTGGGCCTGAAAGTGTAACACAACCCTTACATCTGACCCTTATTCTTGTTTTTTCATTCTTCACAAAAAACAACTCCCTCCTAGTTTCTATTGAATGCTCTCTTACCTTAGTTTTGACATCCACTGTAGTAGGAAACTCCTGACCAGAATAGAAGAATGTGGTATAGACTCCATTTGCAAAGTCTGCCTGTCGGAAAGAAACATACTCGCTGCAAAAGACATCATCAACCATCACAGGTAAATCATTTTCCAAATGCATGTCATCACTTATATTACTGGTTGTTCCTGCTTGACCTAACTCATTACTCTGACCTACTTGGACCATAGCAAGTTGTGCATCATTCTCCTGACAAGTATTCTCTTCATTTGCTTGAATTAAATCATCAACTGCATTGCCTAAGTCACTAGTGTCACTCACTTGTAACAGAGTAACATCAACAACAGGATCCTGTTCCATGTTATCGTCATAAACAGAAGCGCATCCTACAAAATGATTATCCTGAGTCAATTGAAACAGAGTTACATCCACATCAGACTCCTCAAACCTGTTATTGACATCAACTAGTGCTCTTCTTACTTTGTCTAAGTGCTTCCCCTGAGTCAATTAAAACAGATTAACCTCAAAATTATCAGGCTCCTCAAACCTTTTATTGACATCAACTAGTGCTCTTCCTACTTTGTCTAAGTGCTTCCCCTGAGTCACTCGGAACAGATTAACCTCAAGATTATTAGGCTCCTTAATAGCATTGTCCTCATCAATAAGTACTAAAGCACGCTCACTGTTATGAACAGGTTTGCTAGCAAATGATGTGTCTAAGATGGAAAATACAGGCTCAATGTTTGGCAAATTGCTAGATTCACCAATATCATTGGCGTCCATAGGCACTTGTGTAAGTTGCATAAAAGGATCTAGTGCAGGTTCATTATCAAGATCATCTAACACCTCGTCTACAACAAGATTGAATAGCAGCATTAGCAAGTTTTCTCCTATGTTCATCCATCTCCCAAAAGACAGTCTTAATAGATTGTGGGGACATTTCAGACAGCTCTAATCTTGTCTTACCTATTTCCACATACAAATATATCAACTTATGGTCTATGACAACATCTTTCAACAACTCAACATTAGCAGCTTCACGCAAAGTAAACAATCCGTCGTCCAATATACAACCAGGCTTAAGAAAGTAGAAATAATTGGTTTGTCCAATTCATAACCGATTTGGGTCATAAGAGCATCCATTTCATCAACGGATACCTCTTTTATTTCCACATGATCAACATGGCATTTCTTGCCTTCTTGATATATTCTACCTGGAAAGTATTTGAATGTACCTTCATAATGGAACCTCATGCTAAAGGATCCTGGTTGACCCGCTGTATAAAAAATGTACAAAAACAATGTTAAGATAAAGTTACCTAAAAGGGGAATAACTTAAACAATCGTACTAACATATGATTGTAATAGACTATAACCAAAAAACACTTACAATATCTCTTGATTGCAGCTTTTTCCTCAATTACATGGTCATCAAAGAAAGGATATTCTCTTATTCGCCATAGAGTAAATCCAAGGTTGGTGTTTGTTATTTTCTTACTTAGATTATTTGATTTGATGATTGATATTGCATTAGGGTTTTTTTGGTAGGCTTCCAAAACAAGTTTGGGGATGAGCAATGAGTACACAGCTTTGTTATATTCTACATAATGGCGTGAAATTAGACAAGACATCTGCTATAGTACATCAAGGTAATAAGACTATTCTACCCTCAACAGTAACAGGATAACGGGGTTTTCTAGATTATAACGGAACATTGATATCGGCGTTAATGGTCAAGGGACGAGTTTGGTATATAAACACCATGTTTTGGACCTCCTGCGATAATAATGCCCAACTTTGTCCCATCGCGATGCGCAGTAACAAGTTTAGGGACCAACCGTGTATTTTAGTCTATATTTTATGTATTTGTCTTACTAGAGATTGGGGTTGCTCGAGTTTTCGTAGACAAAAACTAGTACTAATTTAATAATTAATTATGGGCACGAAATATGTGTATTGGCACCAATCGTCTCATACGTCACATGGATCTATTCGGCCCGACCGGGACAACCACAATATTATATCGTCTTACAACCAACTATTAAATTAATATAATGACACAATAATGGAAGACATAAAATATGCATTAAGATCAAATCAACATCAAAGTGTTCACAACTCTAAAATCGTTCAAACAAAATAAAACATTGAAGTACAAAAGATCAAACCCTAATCCCGGTTGCGATTGCGAGATGTTTAGCCGGACATCATGTTGGTGGACACCATATTTTTTTTATTCTTTATCTTCTCAATTGATGTGGCTGCTTTTTGTTTTCTTCTTTTCTTTTTATTGTTCCGTTCGAATCCCCCTCTTCTGCCTTTCTTTTGGGTCGGCACACAGCAACCAAACGAACCCCAATGGACCAGTATCCCATCAACAGAATGTACATATAATATAGCTTTTCTTGGTCCCTACTCAATATTCTTGTCTTCCAAATAAAGAATATTCGGTTGATATAATTAATGTGTTCCAGATTATACTGCTTCATAATATGATACACCGTACTCTTCAGACAAGTAATAATCTTCTCAACAAATAAATGTAATATACGGTGTATTTCCATAAATGGATACGCCGTATTCTTCTGAGTACGATCAAGTCTTTAAATCTTCTTAGTTATAAATACGGCATACTGATATTGGATACGTCGTATTATTCTTCCAAAAATATTGTTCGCTCTATTTTCATTGATTTGTCTTCTTTTACGCGCAACCTACATAATCACCAAACACCTCAAAGTAACATATATAAAGGATAATAATAATGCAAAATTAAGCAATTAACGTGTCATGAGGTGTATGTAAAATGCACCCGAGGAAGAAATCTTAGCATGTTAATTACATAGTTTTTAATTATATCATGAAATTCTATCAAAAAGATAAAATTCAATCTAGTACACTAATAACCATCCTATATGACCAATAATCCAAAATGATTACCAATATTTTTGTCCTTCTTAAATACTTAACATAAGTGCTCCCATTGGTTTCATTTATTTTATGTCTCATATAATTAACCATGTGCGCAACAAACGTTGATCCAAAACGAGAGGTGAGAATACCTTACACCTTTTATAATACAGGAGTTTTCATACCATAGGAGCAAACTTTTTGAGAGCACATAAGTCATCATACATTACCTTAAATATTTTAGCTTTTTTTTTTTTTTTTCACATGAATTTTACTTCATATTTCCAGCATTTTTGCTCATAACATACATAAGCTCCTTGTTTAGCCATCACGAATGCTTTATACACTCCTTTTAAGGTTGATATAAAGACCAATCATTTGGAAGTATAGGTGCATACTAAGACACATCGGCACACGAAAACTAGTTAATTTAGTCCATTTTAATTCAATGGGAACAACTATGTTTCGTGGCTACTGGTATATCATATGATTGAGTTATCTACCACATAGTCTAATTGATCAATGCACTAAATTAAACCAACATTCCTAATTTCATTAACAACAATACAAGGATTAGGTTATTTCACATAAAATTGTCTCAGCTAAGTGCAATGCTATCCATCATAAGAATTGGCGTCTGACCCATGCTAACAATTAAAATATCACCTTGAGCGGGTGACGAATCAGATAGGCAAGCCCAGCATATGACTACCACCAATAGTTATGACAGTTTTCCAACTTTTTTCTATGGCCACCGTACGCGGGTGACAAGTCGGATAAGATCAATTTAAGTGTCCTAACCCAGCTATTACATTATTATATTTCATATTATATTATTTTACATTCTTCCCGTTCCAAGAAAAAGTAAGTCAATCGGGTAGGGTTTGATAATCTACTAAAAATATGCAAAAACTAAGTCTAAATGCACATACTATGCAAAATTCAAATCAATTAATTTAACCAAAAATAATGAATAAAAGGAAGCGGATCCACCTGATTAAGCAATTGTGATTGGATCCTTAACTTGTAAAAAATCCATCTTCAAAATCTGAAAAACTTAACAAATACATGTAAAAGGGACTTCTCACGTCTAAATTAGCACAAAAGTTGTTAATCAATGCGACCAAAAAATTTAAATTTTTCAAAATTTTGCATTGTTAACCACAATTTCCAATTAAAATATTATAGTACCCCCTCCCCCAACCTAAAGCAAAACATTATCCCCAAGGCAAACTTCAAGTTGAAATTTGGTTAAAAATAATGACTTGAAAGATAAAATAAGAATAAAATTAAAAACAAAAAATAAATTCCCTAAAACTCACTTTCGTTGGAATCACGGTTGCATTTAGCATGCAACAAGCCTTTAAAACCCTCGGTAGCTCGAGTTGACGAGTTATAGTCTCGTGAGGGTTTATAGTGAACACACCCACAACGTTCAACAAAGTAAAATAAATAAATAAATAAAATATAGGTCAAAGGGTGGATATGCCGTAACCATGGAAGTGGGTGTACGCCGTATCCACAACCTGTAAGAAAAGAAAAAAGTGCAGGTCATGAGTCGGATACGCCGTATCCATGGAACCAAGGATAAGCCGTATCAACTACCTGTCAGAAAATAAAATGAGTAAAACAAACACGGGTTGCCTCCCGAGTAGCACTAATTTTAACGTCTTTCAGCCAGACAAAATTACTTGGATAATGGTTATGTCAATTGATATTTGGGTTCCTCATTCTCAAGACCAACTACGTCCAACTGGAGACGTGTTTTCGTGGCGAACTCAATGCATTGTTTCAATCGGTGCCCATTCACTTTAAATGGTTCACCGCCTTTGAGATCTTGAATTACAACCGCTCCATATGGCGTTACATCTTTAACCAAATACGGTCCCGTCCACTTACTCTTTAGCTTTCCTAGAAATAGCTTCAATCTTGCATTAAAAAGCCACACCTTTTGGCCTTTAATAAACTTGTGAATTCGAATTCTTGCATCATGAAAAGCTTTTGTCTTTGATTTGTAAATGGCGGTATTATCATAAGCTTCATCCCATATCTCTTCAAGTTCGTTCAATTGTAATGTTCTCTCCAAACCTGCTTTGTCATAATCCATGTTAACATTTTTTATAGCCCACATTGCACGATGTGCTAATTCAACAGGTAAATGACACCCTTTTCCATAAACTAAACGATAAGGTGTAGGGCCAATCGGAATTTTATAAGCCGTCCGGTATCCCATAAAGCATCGTCTAGTCTTAAAGACCAATCTTTGCGATCGGGGTCTAACGGTTTTTGTAGAATTTCTTTTATTTGACGATTGGACACTTCAACTTGACATCAAGTTTATGGATGGTAAGGTGTTGCAATACGGTGATTAATGCCATAGTGTTTGAGCAATTTTCCAAACTTACAATTTTTAAAATGGGATCCTCCATCACTAATAATAGCACGAGGGATTCCATGACATGAAAATATGTTCTTTTTAACAAACTTGCACACAACACTATGGTCATTTGTTCGTGTGGCCTCCGCTTTTATCCACTTGGAAACATAATCCACGACTACTAGAATATAGACAAAACAATATGAGCTGGGGAATGGGCCATAAAATCAATTCCCCACACATCAAAAATGTCGACAACAAGTATGGGGTTCATGGGCATTTGGTCTCGTTTAGAAATCCCCCCAACTTGTTGACAACGAAAACAACTTTTAACAAAAATATGAGCATCTTTAAAATTAGTAGGCCAAAAGAAGCCTTGTTCAAGAATCCGATGCCCAGTTTTCTTAGCAACAAAAATGTCCTCCACATGCATAAGAGTGACAAAGAGTTAAGAGTCCCTAAATCTCATGATCGGGTACACAACGTCGAATGACTTGATCCGCTCCAAACTTGAATAATTCTAGATCGTCCCATATGTACCTTCTAACCTGCGAAAGAAAATGTTTTTGTTGTTGTTTTTTCCAATGTGTGGAGTTTGTTAGACTCCTTGGACCGTTTAGAGCTTCTAGGGTTCGACAATAACAATGATAATAAACTTGGTACGCAGCGGAATAAAACAAATCATAGTTATTGACACAAGGTTTTTCATTATAATCACTCCAAGCCTCAAATATTATTTGATCAGAATAATACGGTTACACTTAACTTGTAACAGGGATCAAAGATCCTTGAGGCTAAACTACACAAATCCTAGGCGTCCACTTAGAGGACTTGACGCCTAGACACACACACACACACCTTTAATTACTACATATTGGAAGACTTAGTTATGAAACCTATATCCCATGTCCTCTTTATATACTAGAGGATTAGGGTTTACAAATCTCTACGAAGGACTAATAAATAAATCTTCTTTTGCAAGCAAGTCCTTCCATCTTTTTGTAGATTTCTTATTGGTCACTTTAAGCCATTGATGTTTCATTCTTTATTGTTTTGTATCATCAAATCAAGAAACCCAACAATCTTCCCCTATTTGATGATGACAAAACAAACACGGTTCTTGTACGAACTTCCGTAGACGAAGTAGCAGAAGTTGAGATAATTAAATCTCACCATGAATGAAACATTATTGTCTTCCTTTGTCTTCCCCTTAATCCATGCCATCGCATTCCAATATCTCTTCCCTTTTTTGTTATCAACAAATAGAGAATATAAGCAATAGAAACTTCCCCTAGAGTGGTGCATGAACATCAATGATTCTTCAAATCTGTAAGCTCCTTGTAATGATCACTTGTGAAGAAAACCAAATATAACTAACTTGATAAAGAAGTAGAATAACCCAAACTTGTGTCTTATGTCTTGTTTATCCACGTGATGTTGAACTCATACTAACACCATATAAGTAGACCGCAATCTCTTGACAAAATCCTCATCTTCAATGAGACACTGAGCACTACAATGTAACTCCTTTAAGTGATAGTTAACTAGGTCTTCATCCATCCACCCCTTGACCTATGAAAACTAGAATTTGCAAGTCTTCGTCAACATCCTTTAAGCACGAACAAGTTATCTCCAAAGTGTAACAACCACTTTAAGATATGATAAAATCACGAATCTGTGTAACTCAACTACAATATCAAATAAGTTATGATCAATCATCTTCGTAATCAACTAATCCAATAAACCAAATACGAGCTTTTTAAATCTTTTAAGAACAACTTCAAAAAACCAAACTCCTTGTGTGTGTGAACCAATCTCCTGTATGTGTGTCTCCAAAAACCAAAACTATTATTACACTCGACTTCCCCTCAAGTCCAAAACCATAAGAGAATCAAAAATCCTTCGTCATCCGATATCGAATAATATAAGAAGTACAAACAAGCATTCGAGGAGTAGAATCAAAATAGTATAGCAATGGATACGAATAGAAACTAGAAGTGGTTTCGAGAAAAACACTAGCAGTGGTTTCGAGAAAGCACTAGCAGTGGTTTCGAGAAAGCACTAGAAGTGGTTTCGAGAAAGCACTAGCAGTGGTTTCGAGAAAACACTAGCAGTGGTTAAGAAAAACACTATCAGTGGTTTCGAGAAAGCACTAGCAGTGGTTTCGAGAAAACACTAGCAGTGGTTTCGAGAAAACACTAGCAGTGGTTTCGAGAAAACACTAGCAGTGGTTTCGAGAAAACACCATCAAAGCGGCTTTCATCCACTAATTAAAGACACCACACAATGTATAACCAACTTCCATAATGAATTAATTCAAAGAAACACGGATTTAGGAAGTTAAATATCCAAGAAAACCATAAAAATCGTCTTTTAGAACTTCTGTCAGCAGCCATATTCGACACCTTATAACTTTTGATTGACAGATCAGATCAACAATCCCTTCAGTGAAAAGTTAGATTGATATATAGAGAACGTCCACCAAAAATTTCGTCACGATCCAACGGTTAACGAAAAAGTTATGATCGTTTCAAAACGGTCCTGCAGAAGCCTTAAGGAAATTTTTAGTTTCGATTTTTTTTCATCTTTTCGCCAAATAAAACCTTGCGAATCCCTAGGTAACGAGCTCCCCGAGCTCTGATACCAATTGTGGAGATTGTTAGACTCCTTGGACCGTTTAGAGCTTCTAGGGTTCGACAATAACAATGATAATAAACTTGGTACGCAGTGGAATAAAACAAATCATAGTTATTGACACAAGGTTTTTCATTATAATCACTCTAAGCCTCAAATATTATTTGATCAGAATAATACGGTTACACTTAACTTGTAACAGGGATCAAAGATCCTTGAGGCTAAACTACACAAATCCTAGGCGTCCACTTAGAGGACTTGACGCCTAGACACACACACACACACCTTTAATTACTACATATTGGAAGACTTAATTATGAAACCTATATCCCATGTCCTCTTTATATACTAGATGATTAGGGTTTACAAATCTCTACGAAGGACTAATAAATAAATCTTCTTTTGCAAGCAAGTCCTTCCATCTTTTTGTAGATTTCTTCTTTGTCACTTTAAGCCATTGATGTTTCATTCTTTATTGTTTTGTATCATCAAATCAAGAAACCCAACACAATGCTCGGGCATCTTTTCTGAAACTAAATAATTCACATAATTAGCAAACCAAGGAACTTTAGATATATAAAATAATTGCTCATCGGGGAAATTTTCCCGAATTTCATGCTTGGTACTACTAACAATTATAGGAAGTCGAGATAAATGATCAGTTGCTACATTTTCATAACCCTTTTTATCACGTATTTCAAAATCAAATTCTTGTAGTAATAAAATCCATCTTATTAAATGAGGTTTAGCATCTTTTTTTATCCATAAGGTACCTTATCGCACTATGGTCTGAATATATGATCACCTTCAATCCCCATATATATGACCTAAACTTATCTAAAGCAAAAACTACTGCAAGTAATTCTTTTTCGGTATGTGTATAATTTAATTGAGCAACCGCTAAAGTTTTACTTGCATAATAAATTACCACAGGTTTTTTATTTACCCTTACCCTTTGCCCCAAAACAGCTCCTAACGCAAAATCACTCGCGTCACACATAATTTCAAAAGGTTTTGACCAATCGGTTGATTGCAATATAGGAGCTTCCGTTAATTGCTTTTTCAAAATATTAAACGCTTTAAGACACTCTTCATCAAATACAAATGGTTCATCCTTTGAAAGCAAATTACAAATAGGTTTTGAAATAAGACTACGGGTGCGTTTGGTTAATTGTCATGAATCACAATTGGTATGGGTATTGGTATAATGTGGAATGATAATGAATATATCAATTACAAGATTGTTGTTTGGATTAATAAAAATAGGTATAAGCATTCCTCAACTCTGGGTCCCATTTAATCATTATAAGTATTTAAAAATACAAGAGAAAAAAAGAAATAAATAAAAATACAAAATCCCATCTCAATAGTTCAAATCGTGGGTCCATATTTATCACACAAATCGTTAAAGTAGTGGGTCCCTATATCAAGAAAAATGATTTTACAGATACTGCCGAATGATATTAATTGATTATTCAAACCTTCATCTTATGGGTTTAGTCAATCCCATATACCGATACCAAACAATAAATAATACATTCACACCCATACCGTTATTCCTATACCCCCTTAACAAACGGGCCCTAAAATCTTTGATAAAGCATCTATAAAAACCGACATGTCCTAGAAAAGAACGAATGCCTTTGATGTTTTTCGGGGATGGAAGAGTTGAAATAATTTGTACTTTTGCATTATCGACTTCTAATCCCCTTTCGGAGACAATGTGCCCAAGTACTACTCCTTCTTTGACCATAAAATGACTCTTAACTTAAAACCAATTTTTTCTCTATGCATCTTTTTAAAACAAGTTCTAACTGTTTGAGACAAACTTCAAAGGTATGACCAAAAATAGAAAAACCATCCATAAAAATCTCTCTAGACTCTCCCACCATATCTGAAAAGATACTCATCATGCACGTTTGAAAGGTGGCGGGAGCATTACATAATCCAAATGGCATCCTTCTAAGTCCAAAGGTGTCATAAGGACAAGTAAATATTGTCTTATGTTGATCTTCTGGATGAATTGGTATTTGATTATAACCTGAATAACCATCAAGAAAACAATAAAATTTCTGACCGGATAATTTCTCAATGATTTTATCAATGAAAGGAAGTGGAAAGTGGCCCTTTGATGTGGCCGCGTTAAGCTTCCTGTAGTCTATGCAAACCCTCCATCCAGTAACAGGACGTGTAGCTAACTCTTTCCCATCTTTTCCTTCAATAATTTGGGTTCCAGCTTTCTTGGGTACGGTTTGAGTTGGACTTACCCATTCACTATCTGAAATTGGGTAGATAAATCCTGCATCCAACCACTTCAAAACTTCTTTCTTAACAACCTCTCGCATGTTTGGATTCAATCGCCTTTGTGTTTCCCAAGATGGTTTGGCTTAAGGTTCGGTGATAATCTGATGCATGCAAATAGATGGACTTATACCTTTTAGATCAGTTATAGTCTAACCAATAGTAGCCTTGTGAGTAGAAAGCACTTTTAGTAATGCTTCCTCTTGTTCGGTGGATAGGCTAGATGAGATGATGACAGGTAAAGTGTAATTAGGGCCCAAAAACACATACTTTAGATGTGATGGTAATATTTTGAGTTCCAATGAGGGTGGGTTTTCCAGAGATGGTTTAAGGTTAGAGTCAAGGTTTTGGGGTACGTTTTCCAACTTGTGTGACCATGGTGGTTACCCTTGCTCTAATGCAAATAAAAACTCCTTTTGCATTCCTTGAAGTGAAATCTCATCAACAAGCTCATCATCCCTATCATCTGAAAACAAAAACTTCTCCAAATTGCCATCCAACAACATACTTGTAGTATGTGATTATCATAAAGCAAGCACTTTCAACGGGAGTGTTAGACATATTATTAAAAACATTTAATATCATCTTCCTATTACCAAAAGATATATCCATGGCTCCGGTCCTACAATTTATTTGGGAATTAACTGTAGCTAAAAATGGTCGGCCAAGGATAATATTTGGTTGCCTATCGGTATATGTAGCTTCGGTGTCAAGTACAATGAAATCAACCGGATAATAAAAATCTTCCACCTTAACTATACCATCGGTTAACATGCCCCGAGGAACTTTAGTTGATTGATCCGCTAATTGAATAAAAACATCCATGTTTTTTTATTGACCAAAATCATGTTTATCGAAAATAGTTCCCGGAAGTACATTAACACTAGATCCTAAATCAAGTAGTGCTCTTTTTATTTTTATATTTCCAATATCAACTGAAATTAAAGGGGCACCTGGATCTTTTAGTTTTGGTGGAAGAGTACTCGAAAGAACTACGTTCACTTGTTCACTTAATTCGACCTTTTTAGGTAGTTGGTGGCGCCGTTTTTGAGTACACAAATCTTTTAAAAATTTTGCATAAACTGTAATTTGCCTAATAGCCTTAATGAGTGGAAGATTAATTTTACATGTTTAAAAGTTTCCCAAAGTTCATCCGCTTGTGGTCCTCATTTTCCATAAGGAAATGAGGTCGGTTTTTCTAAAGCTGAGGGATAAGGTGTGGAATCCACAACCGCCTCCCCAACATTAATCGTTTTGGAGGTGTGAAAATCATTTTGAATTGATTCTTTTCTTTCTTTTGAAATATTTCTCATTTATCTTCACAAATGTATGTTCCTCCTCCTGATCCGATGCATCGTCTTCCACCACTCCTTCGACAGGATTAGGTATAGGACTACAAACTTTATTATCATAAACTTTACCACTATGCATAATAGTTACCTCACTAACTTGTGTCGTATTAGAATTGAAACTACTTGAACTTGCCTTGTGTTGAGGATTCAACTGTGTAGTTCCTGGAAGTGTACCTGTTAACCTCGTGTGCACTTGATCTGATAACTGGCCAACCTTCATTTCAATTGCCGAAATAGACTTAGAATTAATATCTACCTTTTGTTGATTTTGTCGCAAGAGTTCCATCATATCAGCTTGGCCCTTCATGAGTTGCTCCATCTTTTGCTCAATGCTCAATTCACCATGCCTTCCTTGATTCCTTTTTTGAACCTGAAAATTACCTGAATTTTGTTGATATGGTACCCGTTGTTGACCTTGGTATGGACCTTGATTTCCTGGATTTAGTATGTTAGAAGTGTTCTCATATCTTAGATTTGGATGATTCCTCCATCATGGATTGTATGTGTTCGAGTTCATATCATATTGTTGACGGTTCCCATAAACTTCATTCACCTGCTCTTCCACATAACCTACTACTGATGGGCATGACTCACTCGAATGTCCCATTACTCCATAAGTGACACAACCTTCGGATACCTGTGACACATTAGCACTACCTCTTCCGAAGTTTTGGATTAGTAGATCAATTTTTTTATTCATGACACTTATTTCACTTCTAACTTCTTTTTGAAAATTATTCGATTCATATATGAAATTAATTGAAGATGATGGGTTATTGTTTCGATCCACTGAAGCTTGGGTTTTAGAACCCTTGCTTAGCGTGCCAAAAAATGTCCATTCATCATCACTTGAACGAGTTAAGAAAAGACCACCACTAGCAGCTAGTAAAAATTGTCTATTTGAAGCATCCAAACTATCATTAAATATTTTCACAAGTTCCCATTTAGGAATGTCATGATGAGGACATGACCTTAATAAATCATTTAAACGCTCAAATGACTCATGAAAAAGTTCACCTGGGATTTGACGAAAAGATTTAATCTTGTTTCTAACATCACTTGTTTTACTAATTGGATAAAATTCTTCCAAAAATAGTTTTTGCATATCCGCCCAAGTCTTTACACTTTGGCGTGGAAGAGAATTAAACCAATGTTTTGCTCTATCTTTAAGCGTATATGAAAACAAACGTAGCTTAATATCATCTTTAGTTAAACCAGTTATCTTATGGGTGTCAGCAATTGAGAAGTTCAGCAATAAAATCATATGGTTCTTCTTTTGTTGTCCCTCTAAATATAGGTAAAATGTTTAAAATTGAATGTGTCAATTGAAAAGTTGGAACATTATCACCTGTACGAAATACGATTGGTGATGGATCCTCGAATGTACCCGGCCTATAGTAAGTATCAACTCCTCTTTCTATGATCACAATCTTCACTTCTTCTTCAGACTCTGCTTCACTTTCAGATGATTTCTCTGAATATTCACCTTCAAGAATGTCCAAAGGTGTAGCTTCCAAATCTATGTTTTCTAACGAAGATGCAATAGTTGTGCGCTTTCACACATGTTTCTTCCTAGATGTCTTCTCGATTCCTGCGTCAAAATCAAGTGGTGATGTGCGTTCGGATTTCCTTGTATGCATACAAAAATTCCAAACCTGCAATTAAAACACTAAAGAAAGCGTAAAGAAGAACTAAACAATTTAAATAAAATAAAAGACAAGAAATATAAAGTAAAGTAAAATAAAATCTAACACAAATTTGATACGGCGTATACAATTGATGTATATGCGCCGTATGCAAACCCTAACTGAATAAAAATTCAATTCGAAAGCAAATACACCGTATACTATAGAATGAGTATACGCCTTATAAACCTGCAAAACTGAAGTTCAGCAAAACAAACACGCGAATTAAAAAAAAAATAGAAAATAAAAATATTTTTGGTTTTCAAATAATTTAAAATACAATAAAAACAACTACTCAAACAAAAACTAAGCGTTAAGCACAACAACTCTCCGGCAGCGGCGCCAAAATTTGATCGAGATCGTTGACTTTACCAAAAATAACCTTAATTAAACTAATTTTAGAATAGGGTAAGTAAAGGATCGTATCCACGAAGAGCTTATGGTTAACACTATAATTCCTATTTGATTAGATTAAAACAGTAAATTATGTTGATCAAGAGAGATTGATTTTTAACTACTAATTAAAATTTAACAAAAACTAAAATATTTAAAACTAATAAACTTAAATTCAAACAAGCAATTAAATTAAAAGTGTAAAACTTATGAATTAAAACACAATCACTTACGGGTTCAGGTTTGATCACAATATATTTTATGTATTTGTTTACTAGAGATTGCGGTTGCTCGATTTTTCGTAGACAAAAACTAGTACTAATTTAATAATTAATTCTGGCGCGAAATATGTGTATTGGCACCAATCGTCTCATACATCACATGGATCGATTCGGCACGACCGAGACAACCACAATATTATATCGTTTTACAACCAACTATTAAATTAATATAATGACACAATAATGGAAGACATAAAATATGCATTAAGATTAAATCAACATAAAAGTGTTCACAACTCGAAAATCATTCAAACAAACTAAAGCATTGAAGTACAAAAGATCAAACCCTAATCCCAGTTGTGATCGCGAGATATTTAGCCGGTCATCATGTTGGTGTACACCATATTTTTTATTCTTTTTCTTCTCAATTGATGTGGCTGCTTTTTCGTTTTCTTCTTTTTTTTTGTTCCGTTTGAATCCCCTCTTCTTTCTTTCTTTTGCGTCGGCACACAGCAACCAAACGAACCCCAATGGATCAGTATCCCATCAATGAAGTGTATCTATCTATCTATACTAATAAAACACAGTTTTTATTCAGCCATCTAATTAATTTTTTCTAAAAATAACTTATAACCTTAGTGTGACACGTGACACTCATAAAAGCTCCATATACAAGTGGTTTTGGGAAAGCATTTATTTTCTTTGACATTGCCTGGTTCAAAATATTCCAAACTCGACATCACCCCAAAAATTAATAATCGATTTAATTACCTTCCTAATTTGTTATACATTTATTTTTTACTTTTAATTTCCAAAAACTTTGAACCCATCCCTTTTCTTAAACGATCAATTTTATGATCGATTTCTCCATCCCTTTTTTCTTATGTTTATAATTTATAACTTTTTATTTTTTTATTTTTATCATTTACTTTATAACCAATTTGAGTTTGAATTACTTTAATTTTCTTTCAAATTTTAAGTAGTTTTTGGGCACTGATTGATTTAAATTTTCCTGTTGCAGGAATGTGGAAAACTAGATTGATTTCAGATGATTAAAAACAATCAATTTGATTCTTCTAATTGATTTTATTTCTGGATCGAGTTTATATTGTTTCAGCTACCCATCATTTCCATCCTTCCAGATTTCTTTCGACAACTTCCGATTCTCAATTAAAGGTTGGTTTTATACAGATACATGTTTATCCTGTGTAATATACTAATATGCAAGGCTTTTTTTTCTTTCATTTTGTACGTAGCTATTTATTTTAGTTAGTTTCTTTAAATACAATCACATTAAAAAACTGATCAGTGTTGTTCATTTGTTTATGTTTTGCATGCCTTATATAAAGTGTTTGATGAAATGCTCGGGTGAAAGAAACTTTGAAAGCATTTTAAGTATTTGCACTATTATACGTAATCACGCCACATGCTTGATACAACGCAAATAGAAATGCAACCACCTAATTTTCATGTAGTATGAAATATTATTAAAATCCAAATTCATTAAACATGGGAAATGGGAAAAAAAATAAAAAGAAATAAAGTGATGATGACGCAAAGCATGTGGTTTTCAGATTAATGATTGTTTTTAGTTGCTTATCATCTTGGGTTAAAGTGCCAAGCAGATATGTGTTGTTTTAATAAGAAATCCTGACGTCCACTAATAATTGAGGGATTTGTGTGTATCCGGAAGTGAGTAACACATCAATAGGATATATCAAGATACTTTCTGTTTTCGTTTAAACTATTGTTAGCAAGTTATGCTTTCTACTGATGTATAATGTTTAAGGAGTTGATAACACTAAATAGGTATTCGTCTTACAGTTACAATTCTAAGAAAGAGACTAATATTGATACATAATCACAAGTGGATGCTATACGATAAGCTCAGTCTATTAATTATATATTCTTTTGGTGAAAGGCATCATGCCATGCTCATTTTGCATATAAAATCTTATAGTGCATCTATTGATAAATCTTATCGGGTGATTTAAATCACTTCCGTTGTGTTTTTCAGTTACCTTTTCCACTGTTCGTGAGAATACCATAATTATATCTCAAGAAATATTACTTAAGGGATGGCTTTCTAGCCGCAAGTGATGCTTTGATCCAGTCGTTCTATATTCCCACAAGCCCAGGTACTTTCTTGAAATTTTATTGATTAAGGCGTCTTCCAACTTCATTAGTTTGGGCATTATCATAGAAAATGTTCAAACTTTAATATCCCTCGGTGGTTATTTGTTTTAGTCTTTATGGTTTTATAATCCATCCAAATAATCATTCTAAACAAGTCACCTTTTATCTCCCCTGCATCACATTTAAGAGATTCAAGGGTTTTCAATTTTATGTTGAGAAGAATATAAATCAAATCTAAAAACCGTCAGGTGTTTTGGCTTTTCATTTTCCCATTCTTCAAAGCTTCTTTAATGTTTAGTCTCATATGTATTCTTTTTCATGTAAACTTATCTCCAAATCCTCATTATGTGTCATTTGTCTCATAAACTGAGCTTTGGCGAACTAATCTACTATCTTAATTAAAATACTTTAGTTAAATGTTTGGTGTTTCTAAAAATAGAATCGTTAACAATACCATTTAATACATTAGATAATTTATTTATTTTTCTGGCATTTGATGTCATATTGGCTAATATCATTAATTCTCAATACATAGTGTTCCTGTTTAGTATACAATGTGGTAATCAGAGGTGCACACACAGAAACACAACACACGTTACAGGACCAGTACACGTTGCACAGGAAAAGAAAAGTATAATTGCCAGGTAACACGCAATATTTTATTGAAGAAATCTTACTCAAAACTTCAATTCGGTACAAAGGTAATGCCCTACTCTTCTCGGTATATATAGACTAAACTAAACGTATTAGACTATAACTAGGATTACAATTTACTTAACCTTATAATTATCTAAGTCCTACAGGAAGATAATTACTTGCACGTCAAGTAAACTTGTTGGACTTCTACTCCAACTCTTGTTTCTTGAATCTGATATCACGCCTTAAGCCACATCAGACTTCAACTCCAACTTGCATTACTATCACAGAATCTGGTACACGCCTCAGCCACAACCAAACTCAGGAATTCGCCAACAATCACCCCCTGAATTTTTGAGTCGAAGAGGGTAACTCTTGTACACCAAGTAACGATCTCATATCCTTGAACCTTATACACGCCAAGGCCTTCGTCATTCCCAGTCACTTCCGCCAATAACTCCCTTAGCCAAATTGCTTGACACGCAGCTGTAGTAGCCGCATGAACTCAGCTTCACACAAAGATAACGCCACGGTAGTTTGCTTTTGTGAGCACCATGTAATAGGTGATGTACCGAGATAAAAAAAAAACATGTCCAGTAGTACTCCGTCCATCATCAATATCAATATTATGACTGCTAAATCCCACAAGTCTTATGTCATTACAACGATTGTATTTAATTCCAAACAAAGTCGTACCTTTAAGATAGCGTAGGATTTGCTTGATTGCACGAGCATGTGATTCTCTTGTACTTTGCATATATCGACTAACCACTCCAATCGAGTAAGTCAAATCTGGACGAGTGTGCAAGAGGTAACGCAAGCAACTCACAACATTTCGATATTGAGTAGCTTCAACTTCTGGTTCATCTTCTGCTTTTGTCAACTTGAGTCCCGGTTCCATCGGACATAAAGTTGCATTGCAATCTTCCATACCAGCTTCTTTCAAGATCTTCCTTGCATATCTCTCTTGCTTGATCTCCACGCAATCATTTTCTTGTGAGACTTCGATACCTAAGGAATAAGTTAATTCACCAAGATCCGACATTTCAAATTGAGACACCATTCTCCTTTTGAACTTATTTATGAGGTATAAGCTTGTCCCAGTCACGAATAAATCATCTATATTAACTGCGACAATGATAAATTCTCCATTGGGCACCTTTCTATATATCGCATTTTCATGCACCCATTGTAGAAAACCCATATCTTTTAAAGTACTATCGAGCTCCTTTCGATCAACATTCAGAAGAGCCATTCTCATATCCAAGTGATGAATCTTCCATCCTTTCCTGGCTGCGAGAGCAATCAAGAGTCGTATGGTCTCGAGTTGAGCTACCGAGAATACTTCATCAACTTCAATAACAGGTTGTTGTTCAACTGATTCCCGTTCCTCTTCGTTTGCATCTTCTTTACCAACTTTTAGTTGAGCTTTATAAAGGCGATTTACACTACGTGGGACCTTTATAAGTAAATTTCCACAAATATCTCGCATGGTTAAGAAATTACCTAGGATACTAATATCATAACCAAATATTGTAGCTTGTCCAAGACTTATCACATTACTTCGAAGAGCGGGAATATAATAGACATGTTTCAACAACTTTTGTTCTCCATTTTACCTTGGAACAAAATCGAGCCTTTTCCCTTTATGCTCACACATGAACCATCCCCGAGCCTAACACGTCCAGTAATATTTTCATTTAATTCAGAAAAGTAAGAGTAATTACCTGTCATGTGATTACTTGCACCATTGTCAAAATACCATACATCATCTTCATCGGTATTTGACTCGCTCTTTGGTGGAGTGTACTTTTCTTCATTCATGAAAATCTTTTCTTGAATATGGTTCATCATAAAGAAAGTTCCTTCCTCATGATACACATCTTTCTCTTGCGTCGCATTAAGGTTAACTTCATGGTTTCGGTTTCGTTCAGGGCATCTTGAAACAAAGTGTCCGTACTCATCACAATGGTAACACTTTATATGTGAGAGGTCACATTTCTCATGTTGCTTACCTTTTTGTTCATTATCTTCACGGTTTTTCGAGGAGTCACGTTGACCTTGGTTTTGATTGTTGCCATGTCCGCTACCTTGACCACGACCACGGCCACGACCTCGAGAGTATGAACCACGTCCTCTTCTTCCGCTTGAGTCATTATTCCTGTAGGAATTATCAGTCCTAACATAAAGCAAATTCACTTGAGCATCGTTTGCTTTATCTTCTTCTTTGACTCTTTCTTCATACGCTTTCAATCGTCCAACCACATCCTCAAACCCCGTTTCTTTTAGGTCTAAAACCTGTTCTGGGGCTGGAAACTTCTTTACCGGCTTGTGTTCCAACATGACTTCTCCAAGTGTGGTTGATTTAGACGCAATACCTAATAACTTTGCAGCATATTCATCTATGGTACCGTTATCTGACATCTTCAGATTCTCGAACTCTGTAATTAGGGTTTGAAGCCTCGCTTCCTTCACACGATCAGCCCCTAAGTTACGAGTTTTTATCGCTTCCCACATATCCTTCCCGGTTTTCAAATTCCCGATTTGCAAAATCAAATCTTCTGGGATCGATTGAAACAATAATCCTTTAACTATATTGTTTTTCTTGGCATCGTCTGAGCCCGGATCTACCACATCCCATACTCCATGAATTCCAAGAAGAACTTCCATTCGCATACTCCATATAGTGTAATTGGTTGACGTTAACAATGGGCACTGAAACGTCAAAGTTAACTCTTTTGTCGGGGGTGGTGGGTTAGGACATGATGGGTCTCCCGTCATCCTGGTTCTTCTTCTAGACCGTGAATAAGTTTGTAACGGGGAACTTTCCAGCCCTTATATCACGGCTAGATTTGTTAACACGGGTAGGATAATCAACGATTTCCCGAATTCACCCTACAAAAGATTCAACAAATAGCGAGACAATCAACAACCCAATGGACTGTTTCCAACTCACTAATTTAATTGGGCTGGGCTTTAATCAATTTATAAATTGATTAATGAACATAATACTGATACAGATATCAAACGACTTAATTAAACCAACAGGTTCACAGGTCTTGAAGACGATTTGTTTTGAGGGTTTCTTTAATCCTAATTCGCTGATTACAGTACACAATCACTCCATGTCTAAACCATTCATCGCAGCAACAACACGAATCTTATTCTGATCAAAACAAAACTAGCGACCAGATCAAAAACCCACGACCAGACCTGTTGATTAAACCCACGACCACACCTGATAAAAACACGCGAATCAACCAGCAGGTTCACAAGTTAGAGTCCAATAACTATTAATGTAAACCCTTAATCGCAGGTCATAGTTGTTCGGTTGTTTTTTATTTTATTTTTTTTTAGCTTCTGTAAACCCTTAATCGCAGCTTACAAAGGTCACCAAAGCTGATCACAAATCTCTGATGCACGAGCACAACTCAACCTCAAGACGCAGGTTAGAGTCCAATGGTGACAAGGTTCTGGTATCCCTCAAGACGCAGGATCAACACACGACCAACCCTATAAGCACAGGTTAGTTTTCAGGATTTCTTTTGGTTTGCGTAACCCTTAATCGCGGTTACAGGTCACCAACTAAACCCGGAAGATCTTGATACCAATTGTGGTAATCAAAGGTGCACACACAGAAGCACAACACACATTACAAGACCAGTACACGTTGCACAGGAAAAGAAAAGTATAATTACCAGGTAACACGCAATATTTTATTGAAGAAATCTTACTCAAAACTTCAATTCGGTACAAAGGTAATGCCCTACCCTTCTCGGTATATATAGACTAAACTAAACGTATTAGACTATAACTAGGATTACAATTTACTTAACCTTATAATTATCTAAGTCCTACAGGAAGATAATTACTTGCACGCCAAGTAAACTTGTTGGACTTCTACTCCAACTCTTGTTTCTTGAATCTGATATCACGCCTTAAGCCACATCAGACTTCAACTCCAACTTGCATTACTATCACTGAATCTGGTACACGCCTCAGCCACAACCAAACTCAGGAATTCGCCAACATACAATGTTAAACATATTGATAATTCTACAAGTAAAAACATAGTCACATGGAAACCGGGGAAAAAGAAACCTCTCAAACTAATCGACCTTGAGTAAGTCTATTAATATGTTTTTGAAAATATGTGGCTTCTGTTAAACTAATTGTTATTAGGCAGTGAGTTTGGTATATGTACCTGCACATGACCTTTAATGTCAAAACGCAACAGGAAAGGTTGTTGTTGGTTACCCGACTCAGTCATTAGGTTTTTGCAAAAGATGAATGATTGTAGTATTGGGTAACAAATTTAAAAGGTTCTAACACTATTAAAAAATGGAGGAGTTAAGGCTACGAGTTCTTTCATGCTCTCTCTCTCTCTCTCTCTCTCTCTCTCTCTCTCTCTCTCTCTCTCTTAATTTGTCGGCATATGTTGTAAAAGATGAATTATTGATGGGTTGGTTAACGGCTTTAAAGATTATAAGTAAAAGGGAGTTGCTCAAATCGAATTATGGATTGTTTAATGTGTTTTTATACAAAATATATAGTTCTGTATTTATGATCTTTTTTAATGTATGTAGTTTGGTACTCAAGGCCGATAGGGATCATTTTGCTAAAAGTTTGTCCATGATATCTACTACCACAAAAAAACAAGACCCATGAAGAGTTTAAAAAGAAGTTTCCATACAGGAACATTGATGAAAACTTAGCATCTTATAGCATCTTATATCATTTAGTACAAAAATACAGGTCTCGTTCTTCCCTAACTCGCATATAAGAGACACAAAACATATAGTATGTCAATTTCAATGGCAAATGTTTCACCTTTTCGTAATAACCACTAACGAACTAATATATGGGGTTTTTGTAACTTAAGGATCCTTACCTTAACGACACCTTCTCAAACACCTCAGACAAGAACGCGGCTTTCTTGCATTCCAAACAATACATTTTTTTGTGATTTATTTGGTTAACACATATTTCCAAATGTATTTATAACGAAATAGACACATTGCCATTCATATTTATTAGTTATCATTTTTTTCACTTGCACGTATTTCTCTAACTACTAATGTCAAATCTCTCATTCCATTATCTGCCTCAACGCCATCTTTTACACCATTTAAGGGTAATTTACTATTAGTTTACATTCTAGGAAGAAAACTTTGTGTATTTGTTGACATTTAGTGACTTTAAGTTAGGTAATGCGTATAGGAACAATTAGGGGTGAGCATCGGTCCCGGACCGGACCGACCAAGACCGAGACTGAATTAGTCCAAAAGCCGAGACCGAGGACCGGGCCGTATGTGGTCGGTCCGGTCCAGTCTCGGTCGGTCCGGTCTAACAAGGCAAAATAGTCGGTTTGTGCTCTGGACCGGACCGACCAAGACCGAGACCGAATTAGCCTAAAAGCCGAGACCGAGGACCGAACTGAATGTGGTTGGTCCGGTCCGGTCCCGGTCGGTACGTCGATCAGTCTGGTCCGTTCGGATGGTTTCCTCAGCCCTAGGAACAATGCAACAACGAATGTTTATGACCACAAGAAGAAATAGTGCCATGTGTCTAACGCCCACTCCTAATGGTTGGTTTTTATAATTTCATCCCTTCTACTATTGTTTGATCATTCAAGTCTCAGTTGATCTTAAGTAAGATAAAACTCACTAACATCAAGCTTTTGTGTTGGGTTTGCCATTACAGGTCAATTGCCATACTTTGCTACACGAACCCCTAATATATTCCCAACATCTAACGAGCTTCTACGCAAGAGAGCATCACTTTCCCAAACATCAACCTGTGAGTTACAGGTAAACTTAATTTTTCTATTTTTTTATATTTGTAAACTTATTTATGATCTTATGAAGAGTCTACTCCCTAATCCAGTATTCAATTGGTAATGTATACAACTAAAGTTACGTGAATTATTTTTTTGTTAAGTATCAAACATGTAATGGTAATAATGGACAATGAAACGAAAATGAGTCGCCTTCAACTCCTATTCCTCTTGGTAGATCTGTTGCGACAGTCACTCCGTCAAGTTCATCACGAAAATGTATAACTCGATTGTCAAATGTATCGAATGGTTAGTTGTTTTTTTTACATTTGCAAAAATTTTAGTTACATTTTTTTCAAACATAGTTTATGCGATGGCAATAATTATATCATGTGTTGTATTTTTTAACAATCTTAATATGTAACATTCGAAACAAATTACTTTGACCATCTAATGAAAGACATTCTATCGATACGGACATAACAAGGGATGTTAAAGACATCTTGGATGGGTGTAACAAGTTGGTGGAACTTTTAGGATGGCACAAGACATGTATACGGGGAACACACAACAACCAATGAAAATCAAGCTTATCATGACCTTTTCTTTTTACATATGACCAGCTATATGTAGCCGACTCTCGCGTTTTAAGTAAAAAAGGATTAAAGCTTTGTGACGAAGACGAAAGCCTCACGAATAGCACAACCAATGTGGTCTACATAGAAGTGCTACACAATTGTGATACTTACATGTGGTTGTATCTCACTTTAGTAGAAAAAGGGATTGAAAATGGTTATGTTCTCTTTCGGTGACAGTGTGTTTCATAAAACTTTTGTTTCATTATTAGGAACTTAATCTTTTTCGGCTACTCAACTATCGTGTTTCATGACTTATGTTTCATTATTACTAACTTCATCCTTTACGTTTGCTTATCCAATGTGATTCATTATTTTTTTGACGTTTCTTTAAAATACCCGTGAATTTCACGGGTCTTTTAGCTAGTATATAATATAGCTTTTTTTCCCTAATCAATATTCTTGTCTTCCAAATAAAGAATATTCGGTTGATATTAATGTGTTCCAGATTATATGGCGTATCTTCATAATATGATACGCCGTACTCTTCAGATAAGTAATAATCTTCTCAACAAATAAATGTAATATATGGTGTATTTCTATAAATGAATATGCCGTATTCTTCTGAGTACGATCAAGTCTTTAAATCTTCTTAGTTAAATATATGGCGGACTAATATATGGATACGTTGTATTCTTCTTCCAAAAATAATGTTCGTTCTATTTTCATTGTTTTGAATTCTTTTACGCGCAACCTACATAATCACCAAACACCCCAAAGTAACATATATAAAGGATAATAATAATGCAAAATTAAGCAATTAACGTGTCATGAGGTGTATGTAAAATGCACCGATCAAGACAGGAAGGCGACCATTCGATTGAAATTATCTTGTTGTGCCTGGTTTGCCAATCTTTGTGCAGCAAGCTCCTCTTAATACTTCTTCATCACCTCGTTCATCTCTCGCTACAACTAGAATGGCGTACCTTCGTATGTTGAGCTAAACACATCCCGAGTGCCAACCACGACAACTCTTCTTCCCCGTCCCCCTATATGAGCACGCTGCTTTCCGCCAATGACTCTCGCCAATATCTGCTCCTCAGTCATCGTTCTAAGCGCTTGCAGCCTTAGCATTTACTCCAGTGTAGTTACAAAAAACAAAAAAATTAATCTGAGTCGGGATACATTATGTTCATTCAAGTGCATGTGTTTGGAAAAAAAATTATACTTACATATATGGCTTTGGCTTCAGGTTGTTGCCATACATCTTCAACTATATGCATATCATAGTAGCTCTTGATAAGCCCTGGATATTGCTGATCATGGCTCTCAAACTGTATACATATAAAAGTATAAAAAAAATGAAACAAATTAATAAGACTCGTCTATATAAAATGAAAAATATATATAATACATAATTATAAAGTGTCTTACATATTCATGACGACTGACGGCTAAAGAACGAGATACCTAATAGGTCGTAATCTTGTTCGACTTCCTGTTCCTAGCATTCACCACCGCCCTGTGCGCCCTCTTAGGGTCGATCCAGAAGTCGACTTGCATGTTCTAGGCTTCCGGAGTCACATTCTTGGGACGATCGGCTCTGATGTCATCTACAGCTGCAACCCCATCCTACTTGACCCAATACTCGAATTTATGATTATGCTTGTTGTCAGAGTAACGTCTAGAGAAATAATCTTCTATCCCCCTGCGGATATCCTCTCCGTTGCACCCATTCATGTGACGGTCAAGATCAAAATGAAACTGCAATTAAATATAATTAAAATATGTATACACATATAAATAAATAAATAATAAACACAATAATATATATATATATATATATATATATATATATATATATATATATATATATATATATATATATATACTAGTGGCAAAGCCCGCCCGATGGGCGGGCATGACTTATGAGTATCGTTGAAATTTATAAGTTAACGAAAAATAAAATATAAGCATACCAATTTTTATATTGAATGCATTAACAATGTAAATGTATAAACGTTAACATTTATAGAACAATTAAAATATACAAAATATTTTGTAACAACATAGTATATGATTTAAACTTAAATGCGACATAAAGCTTCTTTATACACAATATTTGTTGTTGATTTTGTGTAATTACATTCCTTTTCACAATAAACAATTTTCAATCCATTCCTGTTCTTCACTCTAGAGACACCCACATAAAGTTGCCCATGGGTGAAAACTCGTCTTTGGAGAAACGACCCAACTTGCGACAATGTTTGGCCTTGACTTTTATTAATAGTTCTTGTAAAACACACCGCTTCATGAGAATTGTTTATGATTAAGTCTAAACGGCATCTTGTTATCCATTTATATGTATACCATTGTTGTTCAAATGAAGAAGACGGAGCTATTAACACAAGCATACCTTTCTCATGTAGTTTTGTCAACGAACTTCTTCAGTTGCTCTCATGTCTTCAATATTTTTGTGCCTAGACCGAGATGCAAGGACCAAAATTACCAAATAAACCGAGAACCAAACCAATGAACACTCCTACTGGCATGCCCATGTCCCAACAGAAAGGAAAACCAACCCTCGTTAGCTCTTTTTATTTATGTGTTTCACTAACCTTTTGTGTCAGGTTAAGCATTAAACTTGGTAAAACAGCTTTGTTTATGTCCTCAAATATGCCATGTCAATCACTTTCATGATAATCTGTGAGCTAGCTATATATAAAACACTGAGATAAGACATTGTTCCACATATTACATTTCCTAAACAAACACATAGCGAAGCAACAATAGAATACAACTTTTCATATGGAAAAAATCCATCAAGTACAACCCACCATATGCTAACAGTTGTAAATGTAAATGATCCATAAGTACTTACATGCTGTGACATAATGCACCTACATCAGTCAAAATTTGATGAAGAAACATAGAGAATTCACCCAGACCAATCTCCAACACGACGGGTTACAAAATTCATTATCCAACTCATATCCTTCCTCAATAAGTTAAAATTAACCATTACCTCCTGCTCTTATGCTCTCTATCATCATATCTCATTTTGCTGCTTTTTTTGCCATCTCGATCTTCACCCCTACTCTTCTTGTCATGCCCAACATCATCTTCATGTATTTTTCGCCTGTACGACTCATCTCTTTGACCTTCTTTTTTCCTTTCATCCTCATCATCATTGTATCTTTTCCTATTATATGTATTATCTAGCTTCCTATCATCATCACAACTCCTATATCTATCATCATTCCTACTTAACCTATAATCCCGCTCGTCTCTCTTGTAATCTTTTCTCTCCCTAGATCTGTGGTAGCTATCATCATGTGGCCTTTTATGCTCCTTTCTTCTTTCATCCCCTACATCTTTATGTTCGTAAACATTTTGATTTCTTTCATCAATGGCTCGATGACTCCCTTTTCTTTGCTCATAGCTATCATCTGCCTCGTAGTGTCTTGGTTGCTTCTTTCTTTGCGTGTTTGAGGACCAGTCGGCAATTTCAACCATTTATTTATGAATTGGTTTGTGTTTTATCTCAATTAGCTTGAAGTTTTAAAGCATTTTTTTAAACTAAATTGAATTCTTAAAGTGTTATAACATTAATTTTGTAAACATACTTAACGCACTAATCATTTATATAGTGGGAAATTTTTTTGTGGGTCAACCTCGGTCGTGACTAAAAATTACATGCCTCAACCCGGATTATTTTCACTATATACCCAACCCACGTGACCCACCCATCTTTCAATGTCTACTAAACCTACTAACCTTGAGCTATCATTGCCACCTTTTCTTGTTAAACTATCCTCCTTAAAGGTGTATTTTGGAGCTTGTTTGGCATCAGGGCTCCTGGTACAGTCCCTTGCGTTATGATCAAGGGAACCACATTTGAAGCAACCTTTACCAGCTACAACACAACAAACAACAAATTTTATTGAACACCTCCATATAATAAGTATTGTGTCACTTAAGTGCTTATACTTACCTGTTAAACCATGTTTGCCTTCACAGCCTTTTCTAAGATACTGATTTAAATCCTTCCTTCACAGCCTTGAACGAAAACAACTGTAAACAGCCATAGCAATCCTTCCTTCATGGTCAATGTCCCTCTTTTGTCAAAAACAACTGTGTTCACTGCAGAAAACTTTTCTAAGATACTTGCACCACGCAATAGCAATCCTTTTGTAGCACCAAGAGATGTTCCAACCTATAAAATTAGCAAAAATCAGCTAAGATTAGACATCAGACTATATCTTCAAAGATATATACAAATAACTTAGACAAAAGGTCTTACCAGCACAACAATTGGTGTTGCTAAACCTAAAGCACATGGATAAGCAACTACGTACTTGCATTCACAGAACAGATAAAAATTTAACTCCTAAAGGCGTCCACTTTAACTGTAACAATAAAGTTGTATCAGCTGCTATTATCTAACATATATACTTGTATATGTTTGAAAAAGTAAAAAAAATGTCATAAGAAAAATGACCCTAGGTACTCCTAGTGGGAAACAAATATCCACCTTAATAAAGTCAGAACCTGGTGTTGGAACAATTTCTGCTCCAGCTGACATACGATTGCATCACTGAGCTGTCAGTACTCTTTTCTCAGTTCATCTCTATTTCTTATATTGAGTGAACACATATCTGATATTGGATATGCAGGTGGTAGTAGTTGCAGAGACTGGTGGAGTATTAGGTGGAATGGTTAGATATCTTGCAGCATCGTAAATAGAGGGGGTAGTAGCTCCTTGATGCTATTAGCATCATTGATCTTACTATTGTTTATCAGATGGTTGTGCTTGTTTGACCTTGCATATGAATCAGCATTTGATGGAATCATTGAAGGCGCTTGGAATTTTGTTAGGATACACTTATTGGCTTCCGTTTCTGTCCATATATCTTTAAAGGCTAGACTATACAACTGAAGTTACATGCATGTGGAAGCATGCTTTCGATTTCGCTTTATTTTGTTGTTGTCCTTATATAGATGTGTGCTTAGGCCCTTAGAACCGAGTTGTGTTGCAGCACCAATTTGGTGTCTGCCCTTGACTGGCATCAACCATGCGACTAAATCACAAAATTCATTGTAATGAGAATTCGGTTAATTCAGTGGCCAATGTCTAGAATACTTGCTATCAAAATTGTATGTTCTAGTTTCTGATCTTGTTTCTCTCTTCCTATGTGCCTCCAGGCACAAATAATGCCTAGGAATGCTTCAGCCGCCTCAAGAGGTAAGAAAATTGCTCACAACTGATACATCTCTATTCTGTACATTGAAAGCAGAAAAATGGGTGGGTTGGGTTATAGGTTTAATAGTGTAACGTTTTCTATGCAATTCGACATCGAATGGCTTGGGTGCCCGAAAACACTTTTTGTCCAAGTTGAAGCTAGTCTTAGCAATACTGATTTAAATCCTTCCTTCAAGCCTTTTGTTTGGCTTAGGGCTGCAAGTTTACAGGAAGAAACAGTAAAAAAAACTCACTTAATAAAAATCATTTAACATTATTGAAGATACTCATGTATTATATGTAAATAAAACAATCATAAGTTTATGCAAGAGGGAGAAAGAATTCTTCCAATCATATTGCATTTACAAAAATAAGTTAAAAATATAAACAAAATGACCAGGAGTACGTCTTCGAGTGAAAAAAAACAGCATATAGTTCTAGAAGAGCTTGTGTTTGGATTGGACCATTGACATTTGGGCTTCGCTTATAAACAAGTGTCTTGGCTGTCTTGTCCCTCTTGCAACGAACATACCTACATAATGAGAAGGCCTCACATATATGATCTTATAACAGAAATTCTGTAAATGCAACATGATCTTATAAACAGGTGTCTTGGTTGTCTTGTCATCAAGCAACAACGTTTGGATTGGACCATTGACCTGTGGGCTTCGCAATATGATTAGAATAGTTCTTTGTCCCTCTTGCTGATAGATACAATGAAGATAGCGAGCATCCGGATACAACTGTTGAACGATCTAAT
The DNA here is from genome assembly GCA_910596185.1 of Chrysanthemum makinoi. Taxonomy (NCBI): domain Eukaryota; kingdom Viridiplantae; phylum Streptophyta; class Magnoliopsida; order Asterales; family Asteraceae; genus Chrysanthemum; species Chrysanthemum makinoi. Next base: position 202,005,891 of record OU343219.1, read on the forward strand.
ACAACACCGTTGCCTGATGACACGACAGCCAAGACACCTGTTGCGTCTACATCAGCTAAATTGTGAACTTGGCAGGATTTTTTTAACACATGTTCAGTGTACAACTTTAGTATAGCTATTTATTTCCTTTATTTTTTTGTCCCTTCACTATAATTATCTTCATTTTGATTATAGTGAAAGGACAAAAATGTCACGTTACATCCGCATACAGTAGTGACGCTTTTCATTTTTGTTACTTCATTTTTACAACTATTTGAAGTAACTAAAATTGCAATTTTAGTTTGATTCGATGCTTATAGTTGCTACAACAGATGTATACAAATTGGACGCGAACCTGTGATCTTCTGGTATGTGACTTTGACGATCCGTGATCACAATGTTTCAAGATCTCCCTGTAACTTCTCCTATTCGTGTTCCTTGATTTGCGATTTCTTTGAAGAATATGCCTTCATACATGTTAACCCCACAACCACAAAAACCAAAAGTGTGCTACTAAATTCTGCCAAACAATTGTTCAACTTGATACCAAAATGAGTACTAAAGTCTAAAATAATTAGGTTTGACTGTTTAGATCAAACTAACAAAAATCCAATATTAGAATTCACATAATTTATTGTCTAATTTTTTCAAAATCTAACTGTGAACTAAGATAGGTATGTATAAATTGTTATTTGCTAAAAAAACTAACCATCATAATGAAATTATAACATATAAATTCATAGAACAATACATAGACTTTGACAACAGAAGACAAAGAAAGGCATTACCTTCTCCTACGGGTCGAAAACCAAAACACCTTCTCTTCTACAGCAGGCCTGCAACTGGATAATAAACTTGGCTGGCGGCATCAAGTTCTAAAAATTTGCCCGATTCTCTAAGAATAAGAAACAGTAAAAGGCAAATCCGAACATTTAAGGGGTGTTTGGTATTACATGTTTTAAGCTTATAATGAACCATCTGAACGTAAATGAAAGTAGTTAATGAAAGATCAATATTAATGAGTTAATTTTAAGATCCAAAAAAGTGTATGACTTGTGATAACAGTTGAAAAATTCTAAGGCAACTAATTAAATAGGTAACATGTTGTTACTGAGAAATTGACACTATCCAAAATTGACTTTTAGGCAATTGATAAACTGAAGTCAGACCATTCAATATGTTTAAACTTGTCAATGATGCGTTAACATGGGTTTAGGGAATATTGTAATGTTTGATGAGTATAATGTGAATTTAGATCAACGCAAGCTCGCTAGCCAACCCTTTTTAACCAAATCTCTGACCTACCCGTTTTTGCCACAATGCCACTTATGAGTTATGCTTACCTTTTTAACAAGTTTGGTTACTGGACTCTACAATAGTCGATACCCAATCCTCGTATTTGAGGTTTTCCTGGTTCTTACGATTCTTGCAGGCAGAAAGCTGTAACACATTATAAAAGGAATTAGTTTGATAAGTAATAACCAGTGAAACACTCTTTAATAAGTAGTCAGTATGCTACCCAGAATCAAATGAAATTTACAAATTGGTTAATGACTTTAGTCTATTTGTGCAACCTTTTCGAGATGCTTTTCTTACCGTGGGGAGGTTGCTTGGCACGTTTCGTTCAGTTATAGCAGAGTGGACAATTAGTTTTTTTTTTTTTCTTTAGTGGCTGCAATAATCGTACACAACTGTATCCTTATAGATAGAGTAATCCATGTGACGTCTTGTTATTTAGGGAATCTGAGGCTACCATGTTTCAGGCACCGGCCCATAACTCTCAAATCTTTTCTTCTTATTCTTAAGCGAATAATCACCAATCCCAGGAATCCCATCCCAATCTGCACTAGACAATGTTCCCAACTTCCTCTTCAAATCCACAAACTGCTCAGTAATCTTCAGATTATTCGCACGAGACTTTTCAATCTCCTCCTTCAGCCACCCCTCGTGTCTATCTTACCCACCTGCTCATTGATGTTTACATGTTAGTGTTGCCATGGTTGGAATATGTACAGGTACTAAAGGTGATAACTTGTATGTACTTTACTTTAATAATTTTAAGAAACGACATATACACTTCAACTTACAGGCACATATAAAACGTTACATACTAAATCACATAAATAAATTATATTTTTATTAACCACTAAACATAAAATTATAGCATATACAAATATGAGAGAACTGCCCCATTATTCTCAAATCTAAATGGCATAAAATATGAAGTTAAAATATGCATATAGATTATGCTGTCAAAATAGATAGTTTTATAAAATAAGGAAAAATGCTTGGCAATCCGAATCTTTAAATTTCAAACAATCTTATGAAGCTAACTTTTGTACACATAGTGACTCATTTCGCAACGCTTTCCTTTTATGTTTCTGTAGTCACTTATATTCTTATAAATGGAAAGCTTAAAAGAAAGCAGTTGTTAACCAACGCCGATGGCTTTTCATAATCCCAAAAAAAGGTAATTTTAGCGTTATAGACGGTATGTTTAATAATGCTTTCAATCTACATAAAAAGAATTGACTAATTTATTAGTGAGATTCTCTATTCTCTATTTTATTTTTTAATTTCTTGGAATGAAGAAATTGTTTTGTCAAATGTGTTATGATTTTGTTATCAAACATAAATCACAACTTCGTATGCATTACAAATAATTCTGTACTGTTACAAAATGATCTAATTTTCTTTTTAGTTATTTACGGGCTTCCTTTGCGTGCGGAATTATGATTACAATTTAGATGACTCTCACCCATTTGACCACTTACAGATAAAATATCACAAAGGGAAATCATTTATAGGTAAATGGGTCAAAATTCCACCTAAAAAAATGTAAGTCAATACATCAAAAATACTTACTCCCATGCAGGTTCGATTTTCTCATTCCATATACCCTGCAGGTTAGCTGGCTGGGTTCCCGGGCGTGAACACACTATCAGCAAATAATGTCCATATTGAAATAAAAGCTCTATTAAAGAAGGATCTTCATCCGTTTTAAAAGACTTGACCCTCTCAGTAGTTGTAACGGTTGAAGATGCTGCATCACTACTCTTGGAGCTTTTCGAGAGTTCAAGAGAGACACGGTTAAATAACTTCTGATTGTCATCAACATGGAGAGCATAAAAATCTGAATATGAAAAATCGCTTAAAGAAGTGATGGTCATTCACTTTTAGGAACTTTGTATTGTGTGTTAGATATCGTGATAGAATAGTTAACGGGCTCGTGGATTGGGCTAAGCTAAATGGCTAATAGTTGAGACTTGCTAGCCGTTTATAAGCTTAAGCGTGTCAAATCCAAAGCCCAATCCAGTCCACGAAAAGCCCAAGAAAAGCCTTTAGGGTTTTAAGTTGCTTGTACTATAAATACCCCTCAAATGGTCATTTGAGGGGTGTGCTTGAAAGTGTGTGTGTGTGTGTGTATTTTCTCTCTCAAGGAATATACAACTTATTGTTTGCATATCTTATCATCACATACACGGATTTTATATCTTCAAGTCACCAACATCTTAATCTTTCTCATCTTATTTCTAAGCTTTGTTTGTGTTTGGGTTGTTTGTGTTAACGTGGTACTTGTGTTTGGTTTGCTTGGTAAAGTGATAAGGTTGATATATCTTAGGTCCTAACAATTGGTATCAATCGCCTAACAATGGTTTAGGAGTGTTTGTGTTTGTTTTGAAGGGTTACGCGTAAAAGGCTCTCGTTATACGTTTTTTGTCAAGCTTAAAGCTTTAATTTTTGCACTTTAAAATTCAAGATTCTTGTGGTTTAAGGTTTATTTGGTGCTAAAGTTTCAGTTTTTCGCAAAAAGTTCGTAGCTTTACGTGTTTTTCTTCATTTTTAAGCTCGTATTTGGTTTTTGGTCATTTCTACTCGTAACTTTTCTAAGCACTTTGGGTGAAAAAGGTCAACATTTTTGGGTTATTCGAGTGTTTTTAAGGCTATCTGGGCAAAAGAAATCATTTGTATCGTTGGAAATTTCTTACGAGTAGAAGTCAAAAAGTCAAAACCCTAGTTTTCTACTCGTAACTTTTTGGTGAAGAATCTTCGTACTATAACTGTTACTCGATTGCTTCCTCACTTGGATAAGTGTGTGGAACACTTCGACTTGTGGATATCTCTTACGCTGTGACAGTGTAAAGGATTTTTGGTTCTTAACCATAGTTTACGCATAAGCTAAAAGCTTACGAGTAACTCTACGCATAACTTCAAAATTACGCGTAAGGTTTACGAGTAACTTTTTGTCTACGCATAAGCCTAAGGTTACGCGTAAGATACTTTCTACGCATAAGGTTTCTACGCATAAGGTTTCTACGCCTAAGGTTCCTACGCTTAAGGTTTCTACGCATAAGGTTTCTACGCATAAGCTTCCTACGCATAAGATCCTACGCCTAAGCACCAGATCCTACGCCTAAGCCTCGCTCTTATCGTAACTCGTGTTTCTCGCCTAAGCTCTTCATTTAAAAAAAAAAAAAAAAAAAAGTTTTTTGGCGGGAAAACTTGAGTAAAATTTAAATTTTTGAGGAGACTAAACGTTCAATTTTTACGCGAGATTCAAATTTTGGTTTAACAGTGAAAATTTTGGTCAAAAATTCAAATTTTTGGACCCAAATTCAAATTTTTCCGTCAAATTTGGCGTCAAAATTGTCATAACTCAAATTTTTCATACGACCTTAGAATTGATTTTTATAGTGAATTTCAAATTTTGGGCGAAAATTTTTAAGAACCAAGTTTACGAGTACGACTCTCGGAAACACCTCAACTGAGCTTAATCTTCATCAACCACAACTCCTTTATCGTTGAATCGATCCTACATCAACTTTATCAGATCATACCTTCATCAATGGCTACTCAACAAGACATTCATGCAGCCGGTGCCGAAAACCGACCTCCTATGTTGGCAAAAGGTGGTTATCTTCAATGGACAAGTCGAATGCTCCGTTACATAAAGACCAAACCTAATGGCAAACTCATGATTAAATCAATTCAGGATGGACCCTTCAAGCCTCGACAAGTTAATGAACCTGGAAATCCTGATGCAACACCTCCCACCACACCATCTTCTCGTCTTCAATACGAATCTGAATACACTGCAGAGGATCAGAAACAAGTCGAAGCAGATGACATGGCAATTCATATTATCCAACTGGGTTTACCAATAGACATCTTTGCTGCGGTAGACAGTTGTGAAACTGCTTTCGATATGTGGGAACGTGTTAGACGACTTTGTCATGGAACAGAAATTGGTCATCAAGACATGGAGAACAAGTTGCTAACTGAATGGGAAAAGTTCACATCTACAACAGGAGAATCCATTGAATCCTACTATGGAAGGTTTTGCACTTTGATGAATGAGCTAATCAGAAACAAGCTGACACCCAGAACTATCGTTCAAAACATCAAGTTCCTGAACAATCTTCCCGAAGAATGGGGACGATATGTCACTATTGTCAACCAAACAAAAGACCTTCATCAGGTGAACTTTGATCAACTGAATGATTTTCTGAAACAAAACCAAGCTGAAGTGAATGAAGTCAAGAAAGAAAGATTGGCAAAGAATCATGATCCATTGGCACTCGTTGCAAAGACTCAACCTTCAGTGAATACACAACAACAAGCTTCATCATCTTCCAACAACAACAACTTGCGGCAATACATTCCACAACCACCACAACAATTCTATCCACAAGAACAACAAATCTTTCAACAACAGTTCCACAATACCAGAACAAGGAATCATAGATCTAGAATCGATCAGAAGACCCTATGTCCCAAATAATTTCTCTCTTGGGTCAAGTAATCAAAGGTCGCTATTCCACACCTACTAACAACAACCAAAGGATATCATCGAACACTCGCAATGGCAAATTGCAACACCGTGTGAATATGGGTAATCAAGGACAAATGGTTGGAGTTATTAGGAATCAGCAGGATATGCTACGGATTTCGCATGGGTAATCAGCGGTTCGAATCAGGGTATCAGATGAGACGAATGTTGGGAATAGAAGTGTAATCGAATCGGAATGTTCGCCCAGTCGTTGGGAATCATGGAAATGTGAATCAGTGTAATCAGATTAAGTGTTACAACTGTCAAGGAATGGGTCACATGGCAAGGAATTGTCCTACTAAGCCGCACAAAAACGATCTTGAGTATCTTCGAAAACTGCCTGTTGGTACAAAAGGAACGCTGGGCCGGATTTCAAGAGGAGGAACATGACTTTATGGCTATTATGGATGATTTGGAAGACCTCGAGGAAATTAATGCGAACTGCATCTTCATGGCAAATCTTCAGGAAGCTAAGTACGACACCGAGTGACTCCACCCTGCCTATGACGCCAACGCAGATCTCGAGGTACCAATCATTGATCCATGCTATAACAATGTCATATTTGATGTGTTCACTCATGACGAACAAAGATTCTGGACGCCACACCTACTTATGATACATATATGGACAATCCGAGTTGTAGCAATACTAACTCGAAACTCCGTGTGGATCCTAGTGAGGCTGTGTGGCACAAAATACTGAGACTGATGAGGAAACACGTGCTTATGTTGAATCATTAATCAATCAATGTGGCATTGAAGTTGAGAGAGTTAGAACGGTCAATCGCTGGTTAAGGCCGCGAATGCTAAATTGACCGTTGAGCTTGAGAGTTACAAGGAGCATGCCAAAGCCTATGAATTTCATACAAACAAAATGTCAGAATTAGAAATTGGTTATCGAGATTCTGTTTTAAGAGAAAAAGATTTGCAACTAAAGTATGACACACTTGATGTGAATCTGAATTTGAAAATCAAATCTTTAAACAAGGAAATTTCCGAACTAAATGACCAACTTTCAAAACAAAAGCAACATATTCTCGATCTTGAAAACGAAGAAGAAGTTGATAACCGATTTTAAAACGAAGATTCTCTTCTTGATGAGATTCTGGATAAAACTGAAATGATCAAAAAATTGGACAATTTACTTCTTACAACGGGTCATTCCGCTAAGACAATCAAGATGCTTTCTAATCAAGTAAATCCGATTTTTCATACTTCGCAAAAAATGGCTCTTGGTAACTCACCTCCTTCGTTCCTCAAGAAAGCTCAAAAAGAACGGAATGTGTTGAACAATGGAAAACCTTTGCATGAACCTATAATTGTGCATGATTCTCTTGAAACGTTGGAACTATCTGAGGAGAGTAGATCTAAAATGAAACAAAAACATCCGGAAATCAAACCGATTGATTATAACAAATGGAACCAAATTAATGTTCTTCCTTTTGTTTCTCAAAAAGGACAATCAAAGTTTTCCACCACACAAAGTGTTTCAAACAAAGTGTCAACACCAGTTTCAAAATCAGTTTCAAAACCAGTTGTTGTCTCCAAATCTCTTTCGAACATTGAACAAATGTCTTCAAACAATCCTTTTAACACAAGTGATGCGAGAAGTATTTTGGAAAATGTGAAAACGAGAATTGCAGATCTTCAAGAGACCGTTAAAACTAAAACCAATATTAGAACAAACATCTGGTTTAATAGTTTTGATAATGAACAGAAAAAGTTTTTTGAGACTCAAATTGCCCCTCACAAATAATAACAGTGCAAGGGTAATTCATTTTGAACAAGCTTTTTTGAAAGAAACAACTGACTTTGTCAAGGACCATAAATCCCTGGTAAAGCAAGCTAATGACTGTGTTGAACAAATCAAAGTTTTGGAAACTTTAAATGACTCTCTCTTCTAAGATGTTCTGACTATCGATATTATGTCCATCATTTTGCAAACATATTCTGTTGAAGATCATGAAAGACTCCACCGAGACCTGAAATTGTTTCAAAATATGAAAAAGCTCTTATGAAACTTGAAAAAGAAAATGTCTCATATTTTAAACAACTTGATCGAAAAACTGAGGAATGCAAGTATGACAAATTGTCGTATGAGGGTGCCTACAATGACATGAAAGCGAAAAATGATCTTTTGAGAGCTCACCGAAAGTCAAAAGGAAAGGCTGAAGGGATACCGTGGATTAAAACCATTGACCTGAGAAAGCAAATGTTCCCAAACCGTTTCAAAACCAAAATGTCTCTTTTGCCTCCAAAAGTCAATGAGAAAAATGTTTCATCAAAACCAGCCACTCCACCCCGCCTCTACCTAAACAATATGTTGATAAGTGAAAGCGGTTATCGAGAAACCAAAAAGTTTTAGCACTGGCCTTTTTAAGATGAGTACCACTAATGCGTCTGCCTCCACATCTAAAGAGACTAGGATAGCTGAAACTACATCCCTTCATAAAAATGTGAATCCTAATGCGTGTGCCTCACCTTCTACTGGACTAGAAAGCACCTCTAGGAGCAGCAGACTAAAGCCTAAGAGCAATACAAGGAACAATAGAGTCTGCCTCCTAAGAGTAGTAGCTTGAAAAAGAAGAAAGTAGAAGAACACTCTAGGAATTTACAGCTTTTGAATAAGAAAGACATTTCATCTGAATGTTCTGAACCTATGAAACTTGCTAAGTCTAATGAATGTGTTGAATCTCTTTGTTTAACTTGCAAGAAATCTTTAAATGTTCAAGATGATTGTGTTTCTAAGAATGTGAATGATAAGCCTGTTAAGAAGAACGTCCCAAAAAGTAATTATGCTAAACGAGTAGGAAGACTAGTTGCAAAACTTAGGCTTTACACTCCAGCGAGGAACCAACGTGTATACTTTAGGGATGATATTTGGAAACCCACGGGTAGAACTTTCACACTCCAGAATGGAACAATGAGTGATAAACCAGACTTCCTTGTAGAAAACCTCTCGAGTGTGATCGGATTTTACCTCTAACCCAAAGGAACCAAAATCAAAACGGTTTCCACAATATTCTTTTTCATTCTTGTGAGGTTATCGAAATTTGTCTTTGGATCGTCGACTCGGGTTGCTCCAAGCACATGACTAGGAATCTGAAGCTGCGATCAATTTCGTCGGAAATTCATGGGAACCGTACGTTTTGGAAATGATCATGTAGCAACTATCATGGGTTATGGCGATCTACCTTTTGGAAATTATTTGATCACTCCGGGTTTACTATGTGAAGGGTTGGGACACAATTTGTTTTCATCGGGCATTCTGTGATGCAGATTTAGAGGTTGCTTTTAGGAAAAATGCTTACTTTGTTAGAAACTTGGATGGCGATCTCTTAACGGGAATCGTGATACAAACTTGTATGCTATCGACATCAACAAAATTGCCTCTTCATCACCAATATGTCTTATGACACGAGCATCGGAACACAGTCTGGTTGTGGCAGACGGTTATCCCATCTCAATTTTGACTCCATCAACAATCTTGCCAAAGACAACATCGTCAATGGACTTTCAAAGTTCAAATACACCAAGGATCACTTATGTCCATCATGCGAACAAGGAAAAAGCAAAAGAGCATCATATAAACCCAAACCCGTACCTAGTTCGGAAGCAAGGTTGCATATGTTGCACATGGACTTGTGTGGCCCAATGAGAGTTGAAAGCATTAATGGGAAAAGTATATTCTTGTTATCGTCGATGATTATTCAAGATATACATGGGTTAAGTTTCTGAGATCAAAAGACGAAGCACCAGACATCATCATCACCTTTTTGAAACGTATTCAAGTACTTCTTCAAGCTCCATGGGTTGTAAGAACAGACAACGACACTGAATTCACGAATCAGGAGTTAAGAACTTATTTTGAAGATGTTGGAATTACTCATCGACATGTTTGTTAGAACTCCACGTGAGAATGGGGTAGTTGAAAGAAGAAATCGTACTCTTGTGGAAGCTGCTAGCACAATGCTAATCTATTCTAGTGCACCGTTATTTCTATGGGCTGATGCTTTGCCACTGCTTGTTTCACTCGAACCGATCCCTTCCATCAAGATTCAATAAAACCCATATGAGCTTGTGAACGAAAACACGATATCTCTTACTTTCCGCGTGTTTGGCTTTGTGCTATCCTGAACGATAGAGAAGATCTTGGGAAAGCAAAGGTGATATTGGAATCTTCATTGGATATTCAGATAACTCGAGGGCATTAGGTGTATATGAAGGCTAAGGAGGATCATGGAGCGATGAATGTGAAGTTTGACGAACTTACCAGGGTGAACCGAGAGACTCGCTCTAGAACCGCACTAAACCGGACTTACGGACACATCATTCAGGACTCGTACCTCAAAGAGCTCAATCAACTTCGATTGACAATCCTAAAGAACAAGAATGGGAGAATTTCTTTGAGTTAATGCTCGATGAATACTATGGTGGAACTTCGACAAATGCATCAAACCATCATTCTTTGCACCCGCTAAACATCATCCTCCACCACCAGCAGAAGATGCATACAACGGTCGAAACCAATGCACCAATTCCATCTACATCATCTACATCTACTACAGTTATTGCACCCGTTCTACCAGTAGTTGATGAGCAAAATCAAAACCATAACGATGCAACGTTAGATGACGACTTATTTGAAAACGTTTTTGCTACGGAATCAGTGAATCATCTTCTAGCTTACGAGAACCATCTAATTCGCATACGTATAACCAACGGTATCCTTCTACTCTGAAGTGGACAAAAGACCACCCGATTGAACAAGTTATTGGTGAACCTTCAAAGGCCAATTCAGACGAGACGCCAACTTGCCACCGATTGCGACTTATGCATTTACCTTTGCTCAATTAGCAATATCGAGCCGAAAAACATTCGGGAGGCAATGGCAGATCCCGCATGGATAGAAGCGATGCGGGGAACTTCTCATACCGTCTACATGACTCTTGGGATATGGTTCCAAGACCCATTGACGTTCGCGTCATTGATCTTAAATGGTTATGGAAGAACAAACGGGATGAAGAAATGACTGTCATTCGCAACAAAGCTCGTATTGTGGCCAAAGGATCTGAGAAGAGAAGGGATAGACTTTGAAGAGTCATTCGCCGCGGTAGCTAGACTAGAAGCGTCGAGGATTTTCTTAGCCTATGCCGCTCACAAAAACATCACGGTTTATCCGATGGACATTAAGACCGCGTTCTTGAATGGAACTCTGAAAGAAGAAGTGTACGTGAGTCAGCGAGAAGGCTTCATAGACATGAATCATCCACTCACGTCTACAAACTCAAAAGGCAATATATGGATTGAAACAAGTTCGAAGCGTGGTATGACGAACTGTCCTCTTTCCTTATCCTAAACAATTTCACCAAAGGAGCAGTTGATCCTACCTTGTTTACACAAAAATGCAAAAACGACATTTTGATTGTTCAGATTTACGTGGGCGACATCATCTTTGGGTCCACTAATCCGAATCTTTCAAAACATTTTGAAAATCTCATGAAAAGTAAATTTGAAATGTCCATGATGGGGAACTAAAATTCTTTCTTGGTTTACAAATACATCAATCCCCTCGTGGAATTTTTATAAATCAAGCTAAATACACGACTGAGATTTTAAAAAATCATGGTATGGATAATTGTGACTCGGTCGGAACACCAATGGTAACTTCACCAAAAATTGGAGCCGATTTGTTTGGTAAACCTATTGATCCAAGAAATATCGAGCATGATTGGTTCTCTCATGTATCTTCGCTAGTCGACCAAATATTCATTTTCTTTGTTTGCTTATTAGCGGTTTCAGCAAAGCCTACCGAACTGCACCTCAAAGAGGTTAAGCGGATCTTCGGTACACGAAGACATCCATTCACATGGGACTTTGGTATCCAGAAGAATCGGTTGATCTAATTGCTTTTTCGATCGGACCACGGGTGATCAAGTTACGCAAAAAAGTACAGGAGGAGCACAATTTTTGGGTGAAAAGTTAGTAAGCTGGTCTTCAAAGAAACAAGATTGCACTGCACTTTCAACCGTGAAGCTGAGTATGTGTCTCTATCTGCGTGTTGTGCTCAAGTTCTATGGATGAGAACGCAACTCACTGATTATGGCTTTACTTTCGATAAAATACCTATGTATTGTGACTCGAAAAGTGCCATAGCCATATCATGCAATCTGTTCATCACTCAAAGACTAAGCATATCGAGTCCGTTATCACTTCATCAAAGATGCGTCGAAAATGGTACTTTGTTGAATTATTCTGAAGGCTGATTACCAACTCGCCGATCTATTAACTAAAGCCCTTCCAAAAGAAAGGTTTGAGTATCTAGTTCGACGAATTGGAATCGAAGCCTAACCCGAGGAGTTAGAACGTCTTCTCGATCTTCTTGAAAATGATTTTCCAACAAGCTTCAGATAAATATTTTTGAAAAACAAACTACAAAATTTGAAAAACCAACAAAAGCAAAATATAAAAATATAAAACTTTCAAAAATACAAAAACAATATAAAATCAAAATCCAAAAATATTCTTCTCACGACATGTCTCTCATATAATCGATATTTTGTACGTTTCTAGAAATGTCATTCAACAATGATCTGGGTATGTCTGAGATGCTTGGCGAGACTTATTTATTTGTTTTCTAAAACATGTCGTCTCTCAAAAAATTTCTTCATAAAATGGCTTTCGTATACTTGATGAAACCGGACTAAAATGATGACTTTTGATTATTTTCAAATCAAAACTCGTGCTTTTATAGGAAAAATCAAGTGTACGCTTGATGCATGCATTTAAAATGGTGAGAAATCATCATCATCTTGAGCACTTTTTCAAGATTGTTCAAAAAGATTTTTCAAAATCTTTCAAAATACTTTGTGCTCAAGATAACTCCCTCTAAAACCCTTTAATTGATTATGTTTTATTAAAGGGGGAGTATAAAACAAAAATGTTCCATATTCATGCTTAAATCAAATCCGTTTGTCTCCCCAAAAAGATTCTAAAATGTTGTTTAATCAGTTGATATCAAAAATATCCCGAATATGCTATTTTTGAGAGGAGGAGAGCGTGATTAAAATGTGATCAAAAAAAAGTTTAATGATCGTGGTTTGAATCTCAAAATGAGCTCGACTCAGACGGAACCAATGAATTGACGAGAATTAAAGTCAGGAAATGTACCATCTCGAGAAACTTTCTATGGACTTGACCCGGACGGGTAATAATTTCAAGCTAGTTCTCTAGTGATGTAAACGTGTCTCGAATTGGTCTTGTTCATATAAAGTCGATCAATTCAAAACGTGCGAACTCTACCCTCTATGTGCGATTCTGTCAAAACATATAAGCACATGTGAAGGGAGTGTTTCTAAAAATATAAAACTCACTGAGTGTTTCAAACATGTTTTCTATCATAAACACTCTGAGAGATTTTCAAGAAAAGGTTTTCATGGCAACAATAGGACATCATGGAGATATAAGGTGACTAGAATAGGAAATCCGTCCTATGATCCGAGCCGGAGGATCTACCCAAGGACATCACCAATTGTGTAGTATTAGAAGTCCTTAGGTATGATTGAAAAAAGGAGTAATGTGAGAAAGGAGAAAGAAGGGGTTGAAGAATTAAAAGAAAATTAAAAGAAAGGGTGAAAAGAAATAGCCCTCCATAATCAACCTTAGGGCGAAACGGGTTCAACTCATGCGCTACTAGTTGTCACTAGATGACAGGTATTGAAGACAAAGGCGTCATGGACCCATGGGCATACGCACTAAACCTTCTAGCCACTCAGTTCCTCTTAAAAGGATTTGTTTCATTCTCCTTTGGGAACCCTACATAATCTATTGACTTTCTCTTAGAGATCGTTGGTATTGAAGAAGGAGACCCTCTCCCTAGTCTCCGCTTAGGAAAACAAAATGCACTAATTGAGTCTAGAGCCACGAGATTCATCAAAAGATCTCATAGGAACACTTGACATGACATCGCTTGTTGTTCATCAATAAGGACACAAGTGATATATTATAGAGTCTTACGCAGATCTTAGCAATTTGCCAGAACATTTATGAGAAGTTTCACATCTGTGATGTTCGTGATTGAATGGAAACTCTGCGGGGTCAACATCTAGCAGCACGGCCGGTAATTAACCGGTAACTCCCCGTGGATTACGCAGTGTCTCAAAGCGGTCTACGATCGTGGGGTGATGCTTGGTGTACCTCAGCGACTCATCGAAGCTGTAGATGTATTTCGGTATATCGCGTTATCTCACTTGTGGGACTCAGTTCAGGCGGCCCTTGTGAGAATTAGAGATGTGTTTTCACACTATCTGTTAACACTCGAAATTCAAACTTGTAAGTGCGAATCCGCTTATTACTAACTTCTTTATGTTTTCTTCTTATGGAAGCTCTGGGCGGATGGATCGTCAGAACTTCCACATGCTCATACCAACGACACATGAAAGTTCTCATCACAATCAAAGGCTACACAAAGTTTAAATACTCGAGAACTACATCATTGGTAACCAAAAGTCAAATAGAAGTGTGAGCATGGTGGAGAAAGACGTGGAGATACCTAACCAACGAAGTTGACAACGACAGACAACCACATTAACTGATCACAAAGCATGAAGGAACAAAGAATCAAGACTATTCTATATCTATACATAAAGTTCAAGCTCGAGAAAAGTAAAGACCTAATCAAGTGGAGCATCATTTGAATGACCACCCCTTAGGGGGAGATTGTTAGCCTTAATAGTTTTATTAGAAGTGATGGTCATTCACTTTTAGGAACTTTGTATTGTGTGTTAGATATCGTGATAGAATAGTTAACGGGCTCGTGGATTGGGCTAAGCTAAATGGATAATAGTTGAGACTTGCTAGCCGTTTATAAGCTTAAGCGTGTCAAATCCAAAGCCCAATCCAGTCCACGAAAATCCCAAGAAAATCCTTTAGGGTTTTAAGTTGCTTGTACTATAAATACCCCTCAAATGGTCATTTGAGGGGTGTGCTTGAAAGTGTGTGTGTGTGTGTGTATTTTCTCTCTCAAGGAATATACAACTTATTGTTTGCATATCTTATCATCACATACACGGATTTTATATCTTCAAGTCACCAACATCTTAATCTTTCTCATCTTATTTCTAAGCTTTGTTTGTGTTTGGGTTGTTTGTGTTAACGTGGTACTTGTGTTTGGTTTGCTTGGTAAAGTGATAAGGTTGATATATCTTAGGTCCTAACAAACTTCAACGTGTTAAACACTCATAATCTAAAGGGTTAGTAAACGGTCCCTCAAACGAAATGAGCCCACGAAAAGCAAGACCGCTCACTGACACCCCTCAACCTTAAGCTTCTCATCTAAAACAGTAATCTTCCTTGTGCTATCACTAATTTGCACATCAAGAATTGCATAAAATATTATTCCCTCGGGTTTATCTTCGTTTTCAGCAATAATAGTAATCAAGGTCCTTGATTCTCAACTATTAGACTTAAGTTAGTAAGAACCTATCAAGAATATGATAAACAAATCTGTTTTTGTAGGGAATATATGGAACCCAATCCATTTTCATCTACTTCATACCAACAATTTCTTCCACCTCTCTTTGTACAGAGCTGATTGTCATCTTATCAGAAGGTGGAAATGGAGAAACAACCTGCAAAAGAGATATAAAACGTGCTCTATCAAAAACATTGCAGTCAAACTGAAAACGAATAAGTATATTCATTCTACTTACCAAAACCACTACATGTACGCAGGTTGGCCGAATCTAAGTCCAACACTCGTTGACATGAGCTATCATCGTATGTAGCTAGGTAATCGAATTCTAGGTTGACATCTCCCAGAAGTTGGTATACCTTCATCGTTACAAGGCATATCAGTTTTTAATGTTTGGATGAAAAGATTTTGCTACTTGTAATTATTAATTGTTGAATGGTAAAACTCGAGAAGCCGTTTTTAGATTATCTAAGGATGAATTAAAATAACTTATATATGATTTTTTTTAAACTTAAAACTGAATTGAGAGACTTACATTTTTGTCACACCCTCGCCGGAGGCGGAAACGCGAGGTGTAACGGAAGGGAACATAAGCACAAGATAATAGAACATACCAACGTTAATATTTAAAAGAAAGAGTACACCATTACAATACTAGTTTAGCCGTCATCGGCAAATATATTACAAAGTTTAGATCCCAAAATATTGCGTTTTATTACTTAACGACTTGTAGCGACAAGTGAAAACTTCTTTATGCAAGACTTGATAGAAAAGCTTACTAACGATCACCTGAAATGCATGAGAGAAAAACGGGTCAACTATGAAAATAGTTGGTGAGTAAACACGTTTAGCGAAAATAAGAAAACTCGTAAGAAATATTCAAAGCTTTCGGTCAGCGAAAATAGTCCACAAAGCAAAGGCATTGTGTATCCACTCAGTTCCAAGTTCGCCCATACAAACTTGCAACTGGTGTACACAACCCATTGCACAAAAATATAGTTCGTCAAGTAGTCAAGTGTAAGCGGTCATAATAGTTCCCAAAGCAAAGGCATTGTATATCCACTCGGTTCCAAGTTCCGCCCATACAAAACTTGCAACCTGTGTGTACACAACCCATTGCACAAAAAAAATATATATAGCGTATCAAGTATATAATAATTTAGAGATGCTCCGAACATGGGAGACTTTGCACTGCTCCAACAAGGAGACTCCTTTGTCACTCGACCACCTAGGCGAGATTTATTGAGAACGCTCCACCAATATGGCGAGACTTTATAGTGATGCTCCGATCATGGGAGACTTTGCACTGCTCCAACAAAGGAGACTCCTTTGTCCTTTCGACCACCTAGGCGAGATTTATTGAAACGCTCCACCAATAAAGGCGAGACTTTGGGTCAAGAATGCTCCACCAAAATGGCGAGACTTTTAGATCATAACACGTGGGTTCAATATATTCAAACAAGTCATAAGTCCATAATTAAGTCCAAGAGTCTAAGTCAAGTTCAAAAGTTCAAGTCTAAAGAGTTCATAGAAGTAATAATCAATTTAGTTCAAATATGGTTCATGCATTTCACCCCAAAATATAGTCACAAACGGTAAAAGGGATGTGATTACTCACTTGATGAATAGATGTGATGACAAAAGTGGTTACACCGAAATGTAGCGGGAATCTCTGACCTATTATGAATGATATGATATACAATAAGTCACGATGTAATGTTATGCCGCAATCGGATGATATTTATACCATTTGTGAGTTTTGAAAATAATACTTATCGTCGAAAAATACTCTTTTGACGTCTTGACCACTCAAAATCACTTTACAAGTATTTACGTCAAAATGTCATCCTACAATGGTTTTGTAATGATTTATGGTGAAATTATCACTTTTCGTCGTAAAACAATGTCGTCGGAAATTTCATGAAAGTGACAAAAAGGGCTCCGAAAACTAGTTATAAAATGGTGTAATCGATCGTTAGAAACGAACTTCGACGGAGTTTTGGAAAGTTTGTATTGAAATCTAGAAGTTTCAGTTCAGGAGATTTCGTCATAAAGGTCTCGAACATAAAGATAATAGAGGTTAAATATGGTGATTTTAGTTACCGTAACACTTATCTCGTAAAAAATAATATAGTTTTTGAGAAAATAATAATTCTACGGCAATTTTATGAAAACGTGCCTATATTTGTCGCTTCAAATCCGTTTTCGTATTATCGTCCTTAGCCATTATCAAAGTATACTAATATATTTTTGATAAGTCGAAATAATTTGTGAAGCTTAAGGCTTGTTTTTGACTCGAATAATACAAAAATAAGTTGCTGAATTTTCTGAAAATAAATATTTCGTCGTCAAACTTGAAAAATTCATAACTTCTTTGTTATAACTCCGTTTTAATCCGTTCAAGCGGCCACGGATTCGTTTTAAAGTATATTTTCTAAATATCTAGGCCAAAAATTCGTGCCTACTGTCGGATTTTCCAGAAAAACAAAACAAGGACAGACCACTTTTAATACTTATCGAAAATAGTTTTTCTCGTACTAAACCTATTCCAATCCCTTCAAATCAACTCCAAAGCTAATCTAATCCTACCATACACCTTCTTAGGGTGTCATGGGTTCCTAGACATCATCAAGACCAACATATACCAAGGGGATAATTATAGGATGACTTTATATGTATAAAACACTAAAAATCAAAGTAAAAATGGTATAAACAACACAAGTCTTGCATGCTTTTGCTCAAAAATGATAAGATGAGTATGAAATGAATATGTAAGATGAAAAATAAATATGAGATGCTTACAAGTGATATGATGAGGTGATTAGAACCAAGGATTAACCTAAACACCCTAGGTTTTTATTTCAAAACCTTTAATAAGAGTGTAACTAGATTGTGTATATAACTTGAACTTGGAAAAATTTTGATCCTTTCTTGGTATAACAATGGTGGCCGGTTTTTAGAGTGAAGAAGGAAAGGAGAAAAACTTGATTGGAGACTTGAATTATTTGTGAATGAATTATGAAAGATAGGTTGAGTAAACTTTTCAATATGTAAGAAGACTTTTACAAATCAATTAATGCATTTACTCTCCCGACCGGTTTTGGGGGAATGAATCTTCAAAATACATATTTTTTTTCTTCTTCTTATAATGTAATGAATGTAAAAGTGTAAGTAAAAGTAATTTAGTAAAGAATAACTTGTACAATTTTATATACATTAGTGTATTTAAAGTAGTTTTGGCTAAAAGAAATTTTTAATAGGTCCGAGTAAAGTATATTGAAATTATAACAATTGTAAAAATACATTTCTTGTAAAATTTAAGTGATATAAAAATTATCGTGTAATTTTTAAGAAAAACGTCGTAATAATATAACTTTAACGATTTATATACCAAATAAATTCAAAACACTAGGTAAAGTCAAAATATAGTTTTTATAACTAAATGTAAGTATAAAAATATATCGGGATCATTTTTGAAAGTAACGGATTAAATATTCAAAATAATAACTCACGCGATAACGTTTATTAAATATAAAAAAAATTACGCGTTAAATGTGAAATGAAATGCCATGAATGAATTAATATGATGCATATTTAATTTAAGAAATGACCGTAATTTGAGAATTGTGACATTCTTCCCATGTCGTGAATCATGTCCTCATGATTCGATTAACGATACTATGGTCCGAACCTCGACAAGAGTTCTAAAAGTTCATGCTCGTATGAACAGTCTAAATGATCATATCAATGCCCATGCGTACAGGTTCCCCATACAACTAAGTACGTGCCCGTGATTTGATTTGATAGGGTAAACTTACCCAATATCGAACGTAGCTCTCAAAAGACCTTTAGGTTGCCGATTATAATCTAATCTCACAACTCATCAAACAAGAGCTGTCATGAGATTAAACTAAACCGACTTGAGTAAACTTGTCTCTTAGCTTGATTTTCGCAACTCATCAAACAAGTCACTAGATCAAGCTAGGAAACAAGTTGTTAGAAAGGTAGGATGCCACATCCTTGAATGAAGTCTTTTGAAAGATTCGCTCGATATTCGATTTGCTTACACAATCAAATCCCATCAACAAAATATATAACAACTAAGGTCGATATCAATAGGTCTCAAATTAATCAAGGTCGTGAACGTGGTAAAGATTGGAAGGAAGTTATGCACCCAAAATCATGTCGCATTTGAAATAAAGTGGTTGTTGAAAGAATGTACCCGTTAAGCGTTCGGGCTTCCTCGGTACCCAGATAGAATGCCCGACCACGTCGCGGGAGGAATTTCAATGTTGGATTTTCTGTGGACCTTATATTGATGCCAGGTTTGGACGATTACCTCCTTGATTGGGAGTTCTTTTCGGCTTTGGGCCGGTATTGCGAAGGTGATCTAGACTTCCACACTCGTAACATGCTTTCCTCGTCCTTGATTTCCGTTCTGTTTGAGCAATTTTTCGCGAAGTGGCCCGTCTGTCCACATTTGCCGCACCTTGGCGATCTCCTAAGTGATGATAATTACATCGAGTGCACAAAGGATGTGGACTTGTATATCCTTTGCGCTCGGGTGGTCGCCCATAGATTCGGGTTATTATTGCCTCTTGTTTTGTTGATTCGGTCTCGGTTTCCCTGGTGATCCTCACTGCGTCGCTTTCGTCCATTGTCGTTTGCTTTTGTTAGTTCTCGGACTGATCACATCATTTGTCAAGCGATACGCCATACTGGCGGCTGCGAGTGGTTGGTTTCGACGAGTGACATCCCTCACTAATTTCGGTATCAATCCCATATATATCGGTCAATCAACTTCTCCACAGTGGAAACCATGTGAGGAACCATCCTAGTTAACTCGTGGAATCGGATCGTGTACTTGTCGATCTCTACTCCTACCATCAAGTGGTTCCAAAATTCTTCTTCCGGTTTCGCACTTCATCTTTCTGCCGCAGTACTCATCGGTTAGTAGTTTCTTAAATGCTTCCCAAGATAATGCATTTGCGGCCCCCACTTCCTCGATCGTGTAGTTGGTTGTTCCACCGGTCAAAGCTCGTCCACATGTGTAGACCGAGAGAACTCAACCTTATTTTCTTGGCACATTTCGTGATACTAAGCTGACTCAACATTCTCGAACCAGTTAGCAGTCCAATGGCACCCTCAGGTACCATGAAATTCCATTGGCTTACATGTCATGAAAGTTTTGTAGCTGCATCCTTGACGATGTTTGAAGTACCTTCTCCGTTGTTGGTTCGCCTAGCATCGAGTTGTGTTATAATTTGGGAGAGTAGATCCGCTATTCGTAGCATTTTTCTGGATTGTCATTGTTGTTTGGGTTGCCGTTGTTGTTACCTCCTGAGCGTGTGTTTCGTGCAGCCATGATCCTCTGAGAGGACCAAAACATCGGGTTGAGTAAACGACATTCGACATTCGAAGTGGATAGGAGGTCAGAACGGTGGTAATGTGTTATAGTGTCGAAACATGAGCAGGGAACAGAGACATGCTATGTCTAACAAGTCGAAAGATGGAAAAGAGAAGATATGAACAAGGTACGGTAATGTAGGCGTGAGCGTAAAACATGCTATGCATACCCACCGACCAATGCAACTTCAGGTAACCAGGACTCAAAAGACTTCGACTAAATATGATTTAAATTTACTCTTCTTATCATTGCATGGTTCTTCATAAATTAGACATAGTTGATCAGGCTATGTATCATTTATGATTAACGAATCTAACGATAGGACTAGATGACTCGGATGATGTTTAATTGTTTAGTAAAATAATATATAAAAAATTTTATTCGGTTATAGTTTGTGATTTTTATTTTGAAAAATCGGCATTCTCTATAACCTTTGGCTCTGATACCAATCTGTCACACCCTCGCCTGCGGAAAAAGCTTGAGTGTAGGGAAGGAAGGGAACATAAGCACAAGATAATAGAACATACCAACGTTAATATTTAAAAGAAAGAGTACACCATTACAATACTAGTTTAGCCGTCATCGGCAAATATATTACAAAGTTTAGATCCCAAAATATTGCGTTTTATTACTTAACGACTTGTAGCGACAAGTGAAAACTTCTTTATGCAAGACTTGATAGAAAAGCTTACTAACGATCACCTGAAATGCATGAGAGAAAAAGGGTCAACTATGAAAATAGTTGGTGAGTAAACGTTTAGCGAAAATAAGAAACTCGTAAGAAATATTTAAAGCTTTCGGTCAGCGAAAATAGTCCACAAAGCAAAGGCATTGTGTATCCACTCAGTTCCAAGTTCCGCCTATACAAAACTTGCAACGTGTGTACACAACTTGCCATTGCACAAAAATATAGTCGCGTCAAGTAGTCAAGTATAAGCGGTCATAATAGTTCCCAAAGCAAAGGCATTGTATATCCACTCAGTTCCAAGTTCCGCCCATACAAAACTTGCAACACTGTGTATGTACACAACCCATTGCTGCAAAAAAATATATATATAGCGTATCAAGTATATATAATTTAGAGATGCTCAGAACATGGGAGACTTTGCCTTGTTGCTCCAACAAGGGAGACTCCTTTGTCACTCGACCACCTAGGCGAGATTTATTGAGAACGCTCCACCAATATGGCGAGACTTTATAGTGATGCCCCGATCATGGGAGACGACTGCTCCAACAAGGAGACTCCTTTGTCACTCGACCACCTAGGC
The DNA here is from genome assembly GCA_910596185.1 of Chrysanthemum makinoi. Lineage (NCBI taxonomy): Eukaryota > Viridiplantae > Streptophyta > Magnoliopsida > Asterales > Asteraceae > Chrysanthemum > Chrysanthemum makinoi. Next base: position 202,027,847 of record OU343219.1, read on the forward strand.
GAGATTTATTGAGAACGCTCCACCAAAATGGCGAGACTTTTAGAATATGAAAACGCTCCAAAATGGCGAGACTTTTAGATCATAACAAACTGTACGGTTCAATATATTCAAACAAGTCATAAGTCCATAATTAAGTCCAAGAGTCTAAGTCAAGTTCAAAAGTTCAAGTCTAAAGAGTTCATAGAAGTAATAATCAATTTAGTTCAAATATGGTTCATGCATTTCACCCCAAAAATATAGTAAAACGGTAAAAAGGGGGTGTGATTACTCACTTGATGAATAGATGTGATGACAAAAGTGGATTACAAAATGTAGAATCTAAAGCCGACCTATTATGAATGATATGATATACAATAAGTCGATGTAATGTTATGCCGCCGGATGATATTTATACCATTTGTGAGTTTTGAAAATAATACTTATCGTCGAAAAATACTCTTTTGACGTCTTGACCACTCAAAAATCACTTTACAAGTATTTACGTCAAAATGTCATCCTACAATGGTTTTGTAATGATTTTTAGTGAAATTATCACTTTTAATCAATAAAACAATGTCGTGGAAATTTCATGAAAGTGACAAAACTGAAAAACTAGTGTAGTAAAATGGTGTGCGTCGATCGTTAAAAAGCGAACTTCGACAGTTTTGAAAGTTTTATTGAAATCTAGAAGTTTCGATTCGGAGATTTCGTCATAAAGGTCTCGAACATAAAGATAATAGAGGTTAAATATGGTGATTTTAGTTACCGTAACACTTATCTCGTAAAAATAATATAGTTTTTAGAAAATAATAATTCACGGCAATTTTATGGCGATGCCTATATTTGTCGCTTCAAATCCGTTTTCTACGTATTATACGTCCTTAGCTTCGTATCAAAGTATACTAATATATTTTTGATAAGTCGAAATAATTTGTGAAGCTTAAGGCTTGTTTTTGACTCGAATAATACAAAAATAAGTTGCTGAATTTTCTGGAAATAAATATTTCGTCGTCAAACTTGAAAATTCATAACTTCTTCGTTATAACTCCGTTTTAATCCGTTCAAGCGGCCACGGATTCGTTTTAAAGTATATTTTCTAAATATCTAGGCCAAAATTTCGTGCCTACTGTCGGATTTTCCAGAAAAACAAAATAAGGACAGACCACTTTTAATACGTATCGAAAATAGTTTTTCTGCATTACTAAACCTATTCCAATCCCTTCAAATCAACTCCAAAGCTAATCTAATCCTACCATACACCTTCTTAGGGTGTCATGGGTTCCTAGAAATCATCAAGACCAACATATACCAAGGGAATAATTATAGGATGACTTTATATGTATAAAACACTAAAAATCAAAGTAAAAATGGTATAAACAACACAAGTCTTGCATGCTTTTGCTCAAAAATGATAAGATGAGTATGAAATGAATATGTAAGATGAAAATAAATATGAGATGCTTACAAGTGATATGATGAGGTGATTAGAACCAAGGATTAACCTAAACACCCTAGGTTTTTATTTCAAAACCTTTAATAAGAGTGTAACTAGATTGTGTATATAACTTGAACTTGGAAAAATTTTGATCCTTTCTTGGTATAACAATGGTGGCCGGTTTTTAGAGTGAAGAAGGAAAGGAGAAAAACTTGATTGGAGACTTGAATTATTTGTGAATGAATTATGAAAGATAGGTTGAGTAAACTTTTCAATATGTAAGAAGACTTTTACAAATCAATTAATGCATTTACTCATGACGGTTTTGGGGAATGAATCTTCAAAATACATATTTTTTTTCTTCTTCTTATAATGTAATGAATGTAAAAGTGTAAGTAAAAGTAATTTAGTAAAGAATAACTTGTACAATTTTATATACATTAGTGTATTTAAAGTAGTTTTGGCTAAAAGAAATTTTTAATAGGTCCGAGTAAAGTATATTGAAATTATAACAATTGTAAAAATACATTTCTTGTAAAATTTAAGTGATATAAAAATTATCGTGTAATTTTTAAGAAAAACGTCGTAATAATATAACTTTAACGATTTATATACCAAATAAATTCAAAACACTAGGTAAAGTCAAAATATAGTTTTTATAACTAAATGTAAGTATAAAATATATCGGGATCATTTTTGAAAGTAACGGGTTAAATATTCAAAATAATAACTCACGCGATAACGTTTATTAAATATAAAAAATTACGCGTTAAATGTGAAATGAAATGCCATGAATGAATTAATATGATGCATATTTAATTTAAGAAATGACCGGAATTTGAGAATTGTGACAATTTTCACATTACAAACCATCATACGTTAATAATATAAAAGGTAAGATAAAAGAAAAGAGACTAATGAGATATTAGTCATATACCTGGGATATAAGAACACAATAGTAATCAAGAATAAATCGCAATGCAAAACACCCCATAAGAAAGTTTTAAGACCATGGACATATTCTTAAATCACTTTATCGTAAGAACATGAGATGCCATGTACACTACCAATTTAGTCGTCAAATATAGTTCTTTCTTGCATTGTGTCATCTGATCGTTTGTCTGCAAACAAACCTGGTTCAACTAAGGATCATATTGATCTTTTCCCCCAATCTATTTTCAAAAATAAAAATAAATAAATAAAAAGAAAGTTATAAATGTAATTATGCATAAAAATAGATTTAAAAGAAAAAAATCACAAACATAAATCCACATAACAGGTGAAAAGTAGGGTTATAATAAAACACAATTCTTCCATGTTGACAGCATGAAAAGCACTTCATACGGTGATATAACCAAATTGTTTTGTGTATGGTTTTGAAGTGGACATTTTTTTTAATTGCAATTTAATATTTAAATAGAATCATTTAAGAGGTTCTGTTCATCAGAAAATATACTTCTAGTCGGATTAATGACCTGTTACTGGTTTAGCTACAATGAAAGTATTTGCATATTTGACCCGTTATATACATAACATAACCAACATCAGCCCATCCATACTTAAATGGGTGGCAATTGTCACGTCTACATAATAGACAAGGTCAAAATGAAAGGATGATACCTGATGGAGTCATTTGGTATTGTATTGTAGACATGTCATAAGCAGGCAACATTTTCCTTGACCATAATCTTGGTGACATGGTGGGACATGAGTAGAGCTTTAGGAGGATCTGATGTGTCAAGTTCCAATGAGGTCATCACATTCTTCTAAGCATATCTCATAGGATTAAGTGAGCTTTCACGATAAAAGGAGGCGGTAATTCTTGCTTGCAGCTTTGCTTTCATTTGATCCAAACATATTTGCTATTCCATCATGTTGAGTTCTACGTATACGACCTATTAAATAAAGCATTAAACTTTAAAGGAAGGAAAAAAAGAGATTTATAAAGGCGCTTTATAAAACATAAAACACGAAATTAAAGTGAAGACTTGAACGAAATACTCATCTGTTCCAGGAATATCCTTGCTCTTAGGCAACACATAATTTCCTGAAAGTGGAAAATAGCAGGATAAAATAAAGAGGAGTGAGACTACCATGACATGTAAACCAAAAATTATGACAATATCTTTTACTTTTGAAATGCATTGATAATTACCTACAAAGCAGATAGCCATGTTTTTTGTGAGCTGATTATATAAATTGCAAAAATCCGTTTCAGAACTCCCACAAAATCACCTCCTAATAATATACCTAGCATCTCACTGACAGCATCAACAGGAGCATCATTTTCAGTTTCTATGAGTCTTTTCTCACTACGATCTTTGATGTCTTCAGGCCCTAGGAAACACACAATTACAATCTGATTTCGTGAAGTGTTTTAATTAGTATCACGTTACAATAATAAATACAGGGAAAATATACCTTAACTTATGGATAAAGTATTTATGCGTGTACCTTCTGATAGTAAGCAAAAGGCTTTAATTTGTGCCTGCGAGCACACTTGTAGACATTTGTCTGGTCTATTATGAAATTATGTGGTACTTAGGAAGCCCTGGTCATTAAGGTATTAAAGATCTCAGTTTCATGGTCCATTAAACGATTGCACTGCTCACCATAGTTATGCTTGCGATGTAGACCTAGAACGTAAAGTTGTAATGGAAAACTAAATGTCACTAAGAAAAAGTATCTACTCATTTGCTTATGCCGACTCATCTTCCTCGTGAAAATATTATTCGGTCATAGGATGAAACAATAAAATAAGTTTAAGATTTATAAATATAAAGTGAAAAAAATCTACCACAATTTATGATATTTTTTTACCAATCTATATTTATTTTTTTCTAATATCTAAGGCAGACAGAAATTGGTTCTTGCTATATTGAATTGAGGATCTACCTTAATTGATAGATTTGATGATAACACACAATCGTCATGATTCCAAGAACACCTAATATCGTCTTTAAGTTCATGCAATCGTCTAATATACTCTTGTTGGCTTATAGTCATATATCCTCCTTCAGATAACTTTGAGATTCATTCAGTTCATCTGGTTGCACCAAAATCACCAGTAACATTAACTTACCTTTTGATAATGGATATTGAATTTTGTTTTTTGTTTTTTGTTTTTTTTTTGTCAGATGGGATAATGTTTTAAGGTTTCACATCTTGTATTCTGCAAGTTTAGTAGAGATAATATTGAGTTATCAAAAACGAATATAAATTTTTTATTGCCTTTAATAAGTTTCCTAGTTATTAATTTTAGTTTGTATTGTGTATCACAAATGATGACTTGGATCCATTGGTTGAGGTGCTTGCTCTGGTGTAAGAGACTCAATTGTGATAAGTTTAATCAGTTTTAATTCGGTTAGGTTTGGTTCTTGGTTGATTCCCAGAAAACAAATTTAACCAAGTTAACCGAACCGAACAACCCGATAATCGAATCGATGAACACCCTTAAAGATGGCAAAATAAGTGTTTCAGATCGGGTCATAGATTTAGTTGAGTTTGGGTCTAAACAGGCCCAGGTCTCAGTAGGTTTTTTTAAAACATATGTCTAAATTGGTTCGAGTCTAGTTGGGTCGGTAACAGGTTAAGATGCTTTTTGATCGGGTTGACAAAAAAAAATTGCTTTTTAACTAATATATATTTGAGCCATTTCCTATACTAGACAAAAAAGACGATAAAGAGAACTTTTATTTTTCTTTTTAATTTAGAGTTGTGTGACTCCATCACATTTGTGTAGCGTCGCAAAAGTGTTAGTAGCAACTGCCAAAAGTAACAAAATTGGTGCTACTCAGCCACTTTTTTGACACTTTGTCACAAAAATAGTAGAGTCGCACAGGTCTAAAAATAGAAAAAATATAGTCCGAGATGGAAATTGGAATTATTTTGCATCGTTTTAGGATTGATTCTATATATTTTGGCCAACTAACTAATGATTAACCTAATAAGTAATTCTTGAACATGAGTTTCTTAAGCTAAATACAAATGGAACGGAATTAAATTAAACTTGTATAAGGGGGGAGGGAGTGGAACTAAAATACCCAACACTACCCAAATTGCTACATCACATCTATCCAATAAAAACTCTCCAACTCAAAACTACCGAATTCTACCCAAAAACTACCCAAATTAGAGGGCGTGGTACCCAAACTACCCAATTTCTTTTTTTTTTTCAATATATTTTTAATACATAAAATCACATACAATATAAAAATAAAAACATAACATTTCATTAAAAATAAAAAATACATTCAACAATGACTTAATAAAAAATTACATAATACTTAAAAATAAGAAACATTACATAATACTTAAAAAAAGGTTGGGATTTTATGAGAAATTGAAAGATGGGTTGTGATGATTTTGTGAAAAATGGGTTGTGATTTTAAAATGTGAAGGTGAGGATTTTTAAAAAAGTGTGAGATATTTTTTTTTTAGTTTTGCTCCAACTAGCCGTTGGAATTTATTTGTAGCCGTTGGAATCACCTAAACCCTTGCACACTCAATTCGGTTTCACAAGCCAATTTGCTACCCGATTTCCCTTAACCGATTGAACACGTAACCTGATCGGTGCCGAGCCCAAAACCGAAGCCACTCCCTCCTCTCTAAGTATCTAAAACATTTTTGTCGGTGTTTAAAAGATTTATGTTCCCGAATAGATAAGCCACAATTGCTGAATATACAATATAAGCAATTAGCTTTAGTAGGCATGTGTCTTGGTTATGGTTAGATACTTAGATCACTGCCTTCTAAAGGGCAGTCTAATTTTGGATAGGATCAATGTTGCAAAAATCGTGAATAGGTAGTCGGATTTCAACTATTTTGCAGCGGTAATCGGTCAAAGGCAGGATTAATTGGTGATTAATCGGATTGGCATTTCTTGCAAGTTTAGGGTATATTTGAAAACCAAACTAAAGATCTTAACTGATTACCAGCCTACTATGTTTCCAAACCTCAATAAATGACTCCAATTTTGATGATGAGGCTCATTGTGCATTATTAAGTGAAATAAACTACTCCGTATTTTTTTACCTAGTCAATTTTTTGACCGGTTTTCAAAAATCTACTAGGTGAATGGCCGGTTACCAATTAATCAGCCAATTCAGCCAATTTTTGCAACACTTGATAGGATGAACCATTAGCACATGTAAAGAAAGCTCCAAACAATTACCCAAAAACAAACAAACCCGCTTCAGTTTCTTCATTATAAGTTGATTCAATTAAAAGTTTAATGACTTCACTATAGAATTTGAACTCTAATTAATCATATTAATCATCGAAATCTGAAGTTTTGAGTTACAAGATAAGAAAATAAAAAAATGAACAAAAAATGTTAACAATTGCAGCATAGTAACAAGGTAAAAAAAAATAATTAAAAAAAAAAATCAAAGAGACAAAAATGAGAAGATATCTTGGAAAATCAGAAAGATGTAATGATGTTCTCATACACAGCATTGTCAAACTGTGTCAGAAGGTGTCCTAAGATTATTATGGTTTCATCATCTTTTCCAATATTTCAATTCATAATACAGTAAAACATTAAAAATAAACAAAACCAACAATAAAAATAAGTAAAAGGAGAAAGATGTGGATCAGAAAGAACGTAGCAAGGAGTTAAATCGGATCATCTGATACTTTGTATCATCTCCGCTCCATTATCCTCATTTCCATACTCTTCTCTATATAAACATTTGAAATCAAGAAAATCATAAACGAATGTTTGCAAAAAATAATAGTGTTTTGGATTAAAAGAACAGACGTGAATGAATTGGTTGTGATTAAAAACGAAAGGAGGCGCTAAGATTTATAGGGTAGAAACCCTAGCGGCTGATGAAAGTTGAACATGGGCCTTGAACCACAATAAGTGCATGGAGTACCGGCCCATGAGCTCTAATACGGGCCCAAACCAGTCTTGTGTATACAGTCTTGGGTATTCATTCGTTTGATTATCGTGTATTCGTGTTGTTCGATTTATTCAATTTGATTAAAAAAAATTGGTAAATATAACCGAATTCAAATTGGATTAAACTAACACGAATAACCCAAATTACTTTATTTTATTTTATTTATTTATTTAATTATATGGATTTTAGAACAAAATAAGTAAAAAATCAAGCTTAAAACAGTTATATTTATATTATGAAAAATGATTAAATTTTTTTTACATAAATATATAAAAATATATATATATATTTATGTGCAGTTCGATTTGGTTTTCATTTTGCCAAAATAATATCCAAATCGAAAACCAAATATTTAATTCGGTTTTCGGCTTTTGTTTCTGCACACCCCTACTCCATACGTTTGAACTAAAAGTTGATAAGTTCGGGTATGTTTGGAACGAGAGATTGTGGAAGATTATTTTGTCGAAAAATAAGCTTTGGTTAAAAAATAATATTTGTTTAGCTGACAAAGATTGTGAATTATTTTAGAAAAAAAAATCTCCAAAAAATAAGTTCGTGAACCCCTTTTAAAAGATTATGAATATTATTTTTCACAAATTATGTCATTTTACTCTTTTAATTTAAAAGTACAGTTAGTTTGTCAAACACAACTAAAAAAAACTACAATTTTAATCTTTTTCAGGATAAACACCAGCAACAGCACCTGCGACATTTATTTTTACCAAACATACATAAGAAATGGCAACTTATAAACAAGTCTCTTCTCGGGTTTTACCTATTTTTTATCTCACCTATCAATGTGTCATGACTCATGACTCTAACCTTTCCGTTAAAAACACTAAAATCTACATGTGATTTTGTTTGCTGGACATGTTTATTTATCAATGAAAATTCTTGTCTTTTTAAATGTCACATACTTTTGTTATACGTAGTTGCAGTAGTATATATAACTTAACATTTAATAAGTCACAATCTATCATTTGAAAAGAGCTAACAAAATTTGCTGAACGAGATGGGAGACGTTATTTGGCTATTTGCATAGCTTTCAAGAAAAAATCCATTTTGAAATACGAGAAATGGTAAGAGTATAAAGTACTAGTAACTGCCATTAAATACTGAACATTAACCAATAAGAATAAAGAGATTTTAATAGAATAAAACTCCTGACAAGATGTAAATAGACTACAACCATAACCTTAAAAAGAAAGAATGAAATGACATACTACCCACATGAAACCCAAACCCTTTAAAGCCAAATCAAACCCAAACCCAAAATGAATCCTATAGAATACTCAAAACCAATAGACGTGACGCCTGATGTTGGAGCCGGAGCTGGAGCATGTATTCCATGTCCGTCAAAACCTTGTAACATCGCTGATGGCGCCATTGCCACACCCTGTGTGGGAACAGGTGCGGGTGTGGGAGCATTGTTAGTGGAGTGAACAACGCGATCATGGTGACTCATGACTATAATGATCAGCTTCTGACCATTCTTGCATTTGTCATCATGTCCACTGATAAAGAAAAATGGACCCGATCTTTTGAATTTGAACACCGAGTTACCATCTTCTAACGCTTCTTTGGGGTTCGTTTTGTTGCAGTTGTGATACGCCTCTTCGTTTACCACCAAAACCGAATCCAGCCCTTTCGTATACTTGAAAACTGCATTGCAATATATAAAACACAAACATTAGACACATAAAATTATTTCATTAGTAATATTGAACCATTTATTTTTTAATGTAGATTGTTACCGAGTGTGTCATTGACTTGAAACCGACTCCGTTCAGCCCAATGATTGTAGCTCTCACGAGGGTCAAGAACCCAACCATCTTTGCCACCCACAAGGAATGTTTCCCCATAACACGACCCCATGAACCCGAGTGATAAGACGATCAAACATAAACTTGTAATTAGCTTCATTTGTTGTTCCATAGAAGACCAAATTTTGCTTAGAAGAATGGCAACTGAAAATACTTTGTATATATGAAATTGTGAGAATTGGGGATTGAGGTAAATAATTTTGTGGTTTAGGACTTTAGGGGTGTGAAAATGGTGAATATATATAGGAAAAAATGCAACTAAAGTTACCGTTGGGTGCATGGTAATCGCTTAGATGGGCCTGAGTTGTAGGTCACCTTTTTTTTAATTTGTTGTTAGCAACGTATAGTATCGTATCTTATCTGGTAAAACTGCAACGGTAATTGTAATTCAAAATTTGATTTTCTTAACACTTCAACAGTCACGATTAACTCATTTTGCATCACATGAACCATTTATAAAAAAAGAAAGAAAAAAAAAATAGAGTGGTTAATTTAAAAAGAAAAATAATAGATATTTTTATTAAGTCTCTTTTAAATTTAGAAACCGAGTTCAAACCTCACCTATAACGTGCCCGCCCTGCCCCGTCCTGTCTCCGCCAGTGCTTGTGTGGCAGTCGAATGAAGGACTTTAGTGAAATTAAGTTCGTAATTAAGTTGGACTCAACTCTTTCTGGTGTTTAGAATACAAGCTCAATAATGCCTGATGTGTGATCTTGTGAAAAAAGTCGCATCGGGTCTGATAAGTAGTTTGAAAGTAAGTGTAACAAGGGTATACAACTATCAAGAAGTCTTTCACTTATAATCGAATATCAAATATACATACTGATAAGTTCATAATTATTTGTAACTTAGCTTGTTCAAAGTACATACATGATTTGTACAACCTAGCTAATATCCAATTGTAAAACATAACTTCTTTCGATAATCATAAAGCCTAAGACAAGCATCAAAACATCGTACAATACAAGTTAACAATAATGCATCATGTATGGTGCTTTTGGCGACGATATTCAACATGTTTTTCAACACCACATGGATGCTCAAAGCAGTCAACAGGATGCTCAATCACTGGATCACATTCCTTCTTGCTCCTCTGAAGAGGTTTATCTGGAAGACAGTTTCTTCTGTCATCATATATGATCCCCTTCGATGTCAGATTTCCACAAATACCCTCTTCCTCGACGAAGTAGTTATAAGAAAACGTGAAGTTTAGCAAATTAGGCAATTCACAAACACCCAAAGGCACGACACCAGTCATCATGTTATGGCCCAAATTTAGCTGTTCCAAATGAGCTAACCCTGCAATACTATAAGGTATTTCACCAACTAAATTATTAGAACTCACATCCAATACCCTTAACCTGTACAGCCACCCCACCTCATACGGCAAACACCCGGATAGATTTGTGTTGATCAACAACAATTCCTCCATGGTATCAGCAAAATTGGCAATACTTGGTGGGATACATCCTCCAAAATTGTTGTTAGCGAAAACCACCACAGAAGCAGCGCTCAACCCTAAATTTGAAGGGATCACAGATGAAAAACGGTTGTTGTTGATAAAAATGGCGTCAAGGTTTTGGTTGAAGAGCTCGGGAGGCACTGGCCCCTCAAATTCATTGAAACGAAGGTCTAGATATTGGAGGCTAGTGAGGGACATGACAACAGAAGGGAAGGGACCCACAAAGCGGTTGTTGCTGAGATCAAGTTCAAAAAGTAAAGTGAGATTTGATAGAGTGTGAGGGAGTATACCGCAGAAGCGGTTACTGTTTAGATGAATAAGTGCAAGATCAGATAATAAACCGAGTTCATCAGGGAGGAAACCTGCAATGTCTCCTTGATTTAGATCAATACCTGCAACTGTCTGAATATCTGTATTGTTTGGATATGGAGCACAATATACTCCTGTGTAACTGCAAACTGAAGGGCCAATCCAGTCTGAAGTCATATTAAACGGGTCGGAATAAATTACAAGTTTCCATGCCTGGAGTGCACGATAAGCTTGTTGGAGTCGCGGGTTTGATGCACTCGTGTCAGGATGGTGCTTGTGGTGGTTTGTGGTTGTGGAATGGCGATGCTTGGCTGCTATGTTGTTGAAAGAAACCGCGAGATAAAGAACTAAAAAGGATAATAAAGCAGTACTTGTAGTGACTAAAGACCTACTCAACACCATTTCTGATTTGCTAAAGCTGTAACTAATTGTGTGACTTTTATAAGCAGCTGGATACTTGGTAAGATTTGTAGTCTAGTCGATAATAATTTTCGGTAAGCCGACATGACTTGGTGACAAAATCATTTAAAGTTGAAACTTAGTTTCATGTTTGATAAGGAAATTGCAACTTCTTAGTAGTTAACTGAGTAAGACAGCCACTGTAAAAGATTTATGTATAGTTTTCTTGAATATGAAGGAAACAATGGATAAAAATTAAGCCATTAATCCATTGGACATGCAAAGAAAAAGATTTGGAAAGTTACAACAAATAACAACATATATTTGGGGACCTCAAGGTTCGATTGCTAATGACGGCTGCAACAAGTCAATGGTGGTAGAATGTGTAAACTTTGGTGGGAGAGTCACAAGAGGTTCGTCTCCACTCAACTTTTGCAGTGCCATTCCAAGTGTATAACCTAAAGCACGTCCAACTGGTACTGCTACAGCATTCCCCACTTGCCGGTATCTACAAACAATACAGCATGGCAACTACTTGAACAAAGGAAGTACTGAAAAATGAAAGGAAAGTTTTTTATAATAAATGAATGAATACCTTTCTTTCACAGTGCCACATAATGCATAAAAGTCAGGAAACCCCTGCAATCTTGCACACTCACGAATTGTCAGAACCCTATCTTGTTCTGGATGTATGATTGCCTGATGATGTAACAACAACATTAACAGATACCCTAAAATGCTATTTAAACATATAACTGTTGCAGTAAAACTGACCTCAGTACGATAATTTGGTGCACACAGCACGGTTGAAACCGTCTCATCCCACCATACACGTGCAAAAGATCTGCAAATAAAACTTAGATAAAGCTTGAAAATAGCATGTTTTATTAAAACAGTTGGAGAGAATTTCTTACTTCATATTCTTCCCATCATTAAAATTTATTGCATAATTGGGGACCTGCAGAAACACATAAATAAGCAGATTACACCTTTATACTAATCTTCCTTTCACGAGTTTAGCTAGAGTAAGAGTCCACGTCACAGTTACCCAATGTTTTCCAGATGGCATGAGCTCCGGCTCAGGTGCCCGAGTTACAACATTATCATCCCCAAAAACAATGCCCGGTAGATCTCTAAAACTTGCTCCCTAGAAAATAAATTAAACATTAGAAATAAAAAATGGTAAGAAAGAAAGTTTAAAAAACATAAATAAACTTAGCTAACACTTCACAGTTCACACAATAATGCCAACCTTTCTTTTTGGGACTCGGGAAACTCGCAAACAGTCATCCTCGTTTAACGAAAAAGGCCGGTGATCGTAAAGTAAAGGCTTCTTTTTATCACATGAACTCAAAGAAGCATTGCCCAACATATCTGAATGTCACAAGTGATAAGTAATAAGTAATGTTGCCCTAATATGATTATACCAACACAAATATGTTTCATGGGTGATGAGTCAGCTCACCTGACTTGGTAGCTCTTATAAATTTTTGGAACTCGGTTTCTGGAGCATTTGTGTAATTCATTTCATCACGACTTTCAGAGTTTGAGACCTTCATAAAGAGGTTTAGTACTTTAGTAATTAATTAATTAGTATAAAAGCATGCTTATGAAAAACGAGAGGAGAGATTACAGACCGGTGGAAGATCAGATATGGCATCTTTAAGAAGAACGCATTTTTCAATGTTCTGTAATTTCCCTTTCTCATAAGCAACAACATTACGCTGTCATGTGAAAATAAATTAGCAAAATATTTGATAAATTAAATCAAAGCTTATACGATTAACTACAATTAGCACCTCAAATCCAGTTGGAGACCCGTATTTGAAGACCACATCATGAGTAGGAAGTGGAAATGGTGGTAAATGCTGCAGAGAGAATTATTATCATGAAGGGTATATTTTAATTAGACATTGATAAGATAAATACTTGCCTCGTCATGATGAGCACCCCATAAGAATACACGCAAGCGGAATTGAGGAAGACCATAACAGCCAGCAGCCATAATCCCGAGCCTTACTTGATAATACTCACGAACTAAGCAACTTATTGCGTATCTTGCAAGGGAACCATTTGCATACCTCAATATGTCGCCTACATTTTCCATCAGAACGTATCTTGGCTTCAAAAAGCTAATAATTTCCATAAAGACTACAATTTGATAATTCCTTTCATCTTCCAAAGGAGATTCAAAATTTCTATGGCGATTATGACCACTTATTCCTTGGCATGGAGGACCACCACATACGATATCAACTTCACCCTGAACACAAACACAATAATACATATAAAAAAAAACAATTATCTTCAATTAAAAAATAATTGGCTTCCACAATAATTAGAACATTCTGTGTAATAATCGTACCGGACGAGGTAAGATTTTTGCCTTGACTCCCTTATGGACAAACTCACGGATCTTATCCTGGCATTTTCTGAGCAAATGAAAATAAATTACCACCAATATAAGCATATTGAATGAACATTTATAATACAAATACTTAAAAGATTACCTTAACCCCTGAATTGGTTCCCATGTATCATCACTCGGACCATAGCCAGCCCAACGAACCTAAAAACGTTATTTCCAGAAACCTAACTTCAGATATGTGATTCAGATCTCTAATAGAGTGATATTATGATATAATTATGCATACCTTGAATTTGAGCTCACGCTTATTAGTTCCATCGAGGTCACTGTAACATATATCCACCAGTTTGTCAACTTCATATTCATCTTTCGCAACAATATTGTCAGCCTTTGAGGGTGAAACATCATCCTGTGATCCTGAGAGCATGGGATCATGACCGTCTGTTTTCTCCTCCTTGACCTTATACTTTTTGCAAAGCTTGTCCCACTCCTTTATAAGGTCAAGAAAATCCTCAGCATATTCATTTCTAATCTGTAAAACACGAACTGTAATTAATAAATCCATTCAATTTTGGTTTCATTAAAAAGATTTCAGTAAAGATGAGATGTTACTTACTTGTGTCTCTGGATGGTTTAATCTTAAACTTTCACACGCACATTTATTGGCATCTACAGCCCATTTCTACATATTAAGAGGGATAGCAAAGGGATTATTAAGCTGTAAAATTCAAGATAATAATTAAAGGTAGCACGTCATATCTTACTGTGGATAGATCTACACCGGATAGTTTTGCTCCAAAACACAATCCTGTTGACATTCCACCACAGCCGGAATATATATCTAATAGGGTCAACTCTGATTTGTGGGATTTACATCTAGTTAGTGTTCCATTTATGCTAGTGCCGATGCTTCCATTACTGTGGATTTCCTCCTTGCCGATGCTTCCATTACTGTGGATTTCCTCCTTGCCGATGCTTCCATTACTATGGATTTCCTCCTTGCCGATGCTCCCATTACTGTGGATTTCCTCCTTGCCGATGCTTCCATTACTGTGGATTTCCTCCTTCTTGTCAGAAGAGGACAAACAGCAATTATTTGAAGAAACATCTGCAATATCCTTAATATGTCAGACACGTTTCTGGTAGAATCTAAAATAGATGACGAGATTAAAAAAAAAATATGACTACTTACCATCTTTTATAGTAGAAAATGTGGAGTAATTTATGTTGTATTCCATGTCATAGTAGAAATCACATTTTGGAATAGACTTCAAATTTATCTGCCAAATAACAAGACATTTAACCACAATGTTAGAGCATGCTAGTGGAGAATATGGGGGTGTTCGCATTGTATTTTCAATTCACAAATAACAAGTTCCTGGTGTTTAGGTACAATCAATCTGATTCTGTTTATCGGATTATTTAGGGGTCAAAGTCAAATTATCATAACTTGTACATTACTTTCAAAGTAGTTGCAACAAAACCAATTATAATTATTTAATTATGTACGGCCGTTTTACAAGTGAATCCCAAAAAAATATACCACTATGTGCCAAACACTTAAACAGCTTATTTTATGATTATCCTTTGGAATTTAAGTACAAATTTTAACTTACACCAGGGGCTACTTTGAGTACTTTCACTTTTGAGACAATGCAATCTAACGGATTGTCATTCATTAAGGTAGAATAGAACACTCGCTTCTTGTCGTTAGATGTTGCTGCGTCCTTTATTACCTGAATTACATACGCATAACCAATTTACATGTTAGAAAGTAATGTTAGCATAAAATGACAGACTTTAATGCCTATAGAAAAGTGTACTATCCTTACTGTGTCTTCAGCTCTGAAGAACCATTGAACTCGAAAATATTCTTCATTTGTGTTTGTTTTAAAAAATTCAAGTATCCTACCAACATGATCATGTCCCTCTTCTTCACCCTGAAGAAAAATTAAAAACATAAATGACTTGTGGCCACTTCAAATTTGATATTAGTAAATCCTTAAAAATGATAAAGACATGTTGAAACCCGATGATTCATTGTTTGGAAGACATTTAACTATGTCTGGAGGAAGGAAAAATTTACCTTTACAATTGCACAATCACCAAGATCAAAGACATGTTTCAAAATCTTAGCTTGAAGATAATGACATTTCACATTCAAAATCAACTCGTCATCATCGTCCTCGCTATTGATCCTGCATCATAAACTTTTTAGTTAACAAGAAATTATATGTTCAAAACTGCAAATTATACTATATGCATGGATAGAGTGAATACTAACTTGGTTGTCGGGTAACGTCCCTTTCTTTTGAGTTCCTACATGATTCCAGACAAATGACAATTCATCAGATTAATGGGTACGAGTAAACAAAATGCCTGTGACCCCTTTTCCGCAACAAAATAAATCAGTAAACAAAGAAAAGAAACCAAAGAAAGTAGTATCAGGCCGGCAAACTCTGCACAAACTTTGACTATTTCTGGAAAAAAACTTGTGCCAACCACCACAAGTCCAAAACTTACAACCATTTCTTTTGATAGTTAAAAACATTTGAGGTGAGGTACATTCTCATTACTGCAAATACCCTATTCATTCACCATATATACTTAAAAACAAATACTCCTACTACTATACTAATCTAAACAGTATATGAACAGCACTAAAAAGTGTGAGTACATTATCGTCACTATGCTTATGAAACCTATTTAAAAATATAAGGAGTAACCATCAAGATCAAATAACCATATGCACAAGTGCAATTTCCAAGGCGGAATGTGTACACCACCAATATGTGCTTAATAATGCATACCATACTACCACAGGTTTTTTAAGTTGTACTTTAGTGGCATATGCATAAATTTTACCTATTATCTTTACACAAAAACACTAACGTTTTTAAATACTACCCATGACCGGGTTTTCAAGACCACAAAAATCATCCGTACCAAACACCAACCGTAACAAACCGTCCCACACTGGTATAAGATAAGACATTTGAGTCCCCTATAAGTCTACAATAATGGGGTACTAATATTCTTTAGAAGGTATCCGAGTATACTGATTTCGGCTTTGGTAACATAAACTTTCATAATTGGTAAAGTGATATAAATCTACAAAAACAATGTACAACAACAAAGACTTTCATAATTAAGGCAAGATTTCCTTGTATTAGTAAAGCCGTAAAGCGCATGTAGATTGACCGAGCTCTTAGCCTGACTCTCTGTCAACGGGTGACAAGTATGAGTGCGATTTCCTAATACTAAATGTGGTTTCCATAGATTGTTTATGTTTTCCTAATTCAAACTTTATATACTACATCCTAAGAGCGGATTCCCGCACAAAAATCATCCCTAACTTTCATAATTGTAAAGCTACATCATTCTAAAACACAATGTACCTCGATATCGTAACGCCACGGCCATCTTCGCCTCGCCTCCTCATCATTAACCGGATCCCCAATCAAAAAAGACACACGCTCACCACCATCATTAGATTCAACACCAACTAAACTAGTCGTAACCTTAGCCTTCTTTTTAGCAGGAACTTCTACGGAGTTACCACATTCAACTAATCTTGGAGAGCGTCGGCGAAGGGAATGCAGCTGGGGCGTAGGTTGAGTTGGTGTTGGTTGTGACGGAGATGATGGTGGTAATGGTGGTAATGGGGGTGGTTGGGAAGTGGGGGCCTCTCCGCCGTTATCAGCCACCATCTCCTCCGGTTGAGAGGAATTGAAACAAGAAGGGTTTATTGGAAAATAGAAAGTGACAAGTGTATTGGTGATGCTTGTTTTTGGCTTGTTTTTAGATGTCGGCCTAGCACGCGGTCAAAGACTCAAAGCATGTGATATTTACTGGTTTTCAAAATATATTTCACATTTTACCCAAGGTTTTAAAAACCGGTTTTTTAGTCGACCCGGTCGAGTCACCAGGCACCGGTTCGACCGGTTCAACCGGTTCGACCGCCGGGTCAACCGGTTTTTCATTTTTTATTATTTTATTTTTTCTGACCGGGTCAACCGGTTCGACCGCCGGGTCTAACCGGGTCAACCCGGTTTTCATAAAAAAAAATTTGAAAAAAACCAAACCCGGCCGGGTTTCATGACCGGGTTGACCGGTCACTCAAAACCCGGCGGGTCTAACCGGTTAACCCGGTTTTAGAAAACCGGGTTTTTTTTACCCGTTTTAGTGCCCGGGTACCGGTCCGACCGGTTGAACCGGCCGGGTCGACCCGGGTTTCAAAACATTGATTTTACCCACTTCTTTGGGATCTTATAATTAAAAATTCAAATTTGCTAACCTTGCTCTTAAGGGTATATTTGATAAAAATAGATTGTGCTGATGCTGGTGCTGGTGCTGGTGCTGTTGCTGTTGCTGAAAGAGATTATTTTTTTAAGCTACATGAAATAACCTTTTATTTTCAGAAATTATGAAAGATTATTTTTTTAATAATCTCTTATAAATTCTGTCTGTGATGTGCTACGTGTGTACAAGTTTTAAATTTATAAAAGGTGAATTACCAATATTACCAATAACACATACGAGCAAGTATACTCGTCCGTTATAGCAAGATTATGAAGGTAAGTCGGGATCGTTCGCAGGGAATTGAGTGAATCTAAACACAAGTTTGAATCAACAGAGTCTATCCAAAACATATAACAAAGCAAATAAATATAATGAAATTCAGATGATTAAAAACTACACTTGCTTAAACTAGTTTCATATCATAGATTAATGTGATTGTGTTAACCTCTTAACATGTTGGTTATGATAATTAGTTTGGGGACTAATCTATTGTTCTTACAAGTTAAACCTTCGTCAAGATTTTAGTTCATAAAAACAAGCATTACGTTTAACCAATCAATTCAAGATCAATTCAAGTTTCATGAGTCTACATACATAAACTTAAACACAAAAACATCCACTTGTTTCATCAAATTGCTTAAGAAATGGTCAATACCAAAGGTAACCGATCATAGACAAAAGGCTACAATTGATTCTCAACAACTAATCTTACGACCTTTTAGATGTTTCCAACCAATCCAATTTGATAATTAAAAAGTGTTTCTATTACAACCACACCTTAGTTCCTTTGTATAATCAAGAATAATGGGTAAAAACAATCATCCATAAACAAAATGATTATAACTAGTTGAATAACAATAAGTTCTTTCGACCTCTACGATTACTATCAACTAGTCAAACTTGATTAACAAATGTCACAATGAAACTTTAGCACAATTGGATCTTAGAATCAACTTGAAATTGAATTAAAACATGTTAACACAATCACTAACTAATCATATGACAATCAACATCATTTAAGCAAGTGTATAAAGAAACTAGCCACTCATAGCAAACATAAACATAAACATAAACCCATAACTTTGAACATTAGAAAACATGATTAAAAGCCTTACTATGCTTGGAATAAGATTACAAATGGTGAAGTAATGATTCCCAAAGTATTGGGGTAGACTTCTTGGTGATTTGGCCTCCAAATGTGGAACTTTTGGAACTCCAAACTTCCCTGGACTTCTAAGGATGAATTTGAGAGCTTAAAAGCTTTGTTTGATGAGTAGAGAGATTTGTATTGAAGTGTGTGTCTCATATGCTCACAAATGGCCTTTATTTATACTAGTTCCAAAGCCTAGGGTATTAATTGCTGAACTTGGCCTCTAAGGAGTAAGGAAGGGACTAGAATACACCTAGAGAAGGACCTAGAATCGTTTGGATGCAAAGGGGAAACATAGTGATGAAGATTTGGCAGATGCAACTTCTCCAACCGGATCGGTTTGGATCGGTTACATGACCAACCGATCCGGTTGGTCTTCTACAAAAGATTCAACCGTTCCAGTTGCGGGTGGCGACCGAACGGTTGGTGATGGCATTTTGGCATTTTTGGTCATTTTCCAACCGATCCGGTTGGATTTCCTGAGTTACGGAAACTTGGTCTTTACTTTCTTTATCTTGTAGAACTTGGTTCTTCAATCACTATGGTCTTCAAAGGTACTTGAGGTACTGATTTGTGCTTGATCTGCTTCACTGAAACGGGAATCTTCTATTTGCTGAACATTACTTTACTTTCCTTCCGTTTCCCTGCACTTGGTTATAAACACTAGACAAACATCTTTTGATGCGTTTAAGCACTAAAATCACGCAAATATAACCAAATAACATATACAAAAGCACACATAACGCTACTAGAAACATGCACAATCTGAGCGTTATCAGTCTGCCAAACAAAGATTATTTTTTAAGTAACTTATTTTTTTTTTTAAAAATAATCTTAAGCGTCAACAATCTTCTATAATCTCTGCTGCCAAACATAGCCTAAGTGGGGGGGGATGCTTCTATTAGATGTAATCAAGGGTGTTATATGGGTGAACCCGACCTGAACTCGATAAAACTATATAGAGTCAGGTTGATTCGGGTCTAATGTATTTTATCGAGTTTTCGGGTCAACCCGACCCGATAGCCTAATAGGGTCGAGTTAGCTAGTTTGTTATCGGGTTAACTCGCTAAACCTAAGACCAATTAACAAATTTAGGGTGTGTTTGGTATGATGTCATGAATCACAATCGGTATCGGTTTCGATATAAAATGGGTCACTCACCTATGAAAGATTCATTCATCCCTTTTTCGACTCTTATGGAGTATAGACAATATTCATATTTCATTCACATATAATATGGGTCTCTCATCTTAACCAAACACTTAGAATCATTACCACTGTCATTCCCTCATTCTCATAAAGGGATACGAAACACACCCTTACACATTTTTAATAACTAAAGCCCATTTGCCATAGTCATTAGCGACAACTATTAATCAGTAAGCCCACAAGAGAAAATCTAAATATGTACTTGCCCTAATCTACTTATCATAATGATTCATATTCACAATTTATATCCCGATAACCCGATTCCTTATAACGTCATGTTACGGATTAGTTTTTATTTTTTGAAAACTCAATAGACCTCATTCGATAAGACTATAATCCTATTCGATAACCCGATTGACACCTCTACATGCAGTAATTCCTTATAACGTCATGTTACCGATAACCTGATTCCTTATAACGTCATGTTACGGATTAGCTATGAGGAATGGTTTCAAAGAAATACTAAGGGTGCGTTTAGTTGGAGAACAAATTCTCTTATTTTCTATCTCTAGTTTTGTAAAAATTTAGAAGGAGAATTAATCTCCACAAAAGACTTGAAAATATAGAAAACGCGTTTAGTTTATGTTTCTATTTTCTGTTTTGAAGAAAGGAAGGAAGGGTTGAGGGTTACAAAGGAAAACAAGGAAAACAACTAAAATTTATTTTGTAATTTTCCTTGTTAAATTAGGAAATAGGGAATTTGTGTTTTGCAAAACATTTTGTTGGAAAACGTTAATTTGAACGCGATTTCTGTTTTCCTTATTTTTCACAAAACATTTTGTGGAAAACAAAGGTATTTTCCATCAACTAAACGCAACCTAATCATTTGGTTTGAATTGATGGGATATGCAACACTGATTTATACCCTTATTGTTTTGACAAAAAGCTACTAAGGCTTTATGGATTTCTGACATCTTTTTCATTTTTGTTGACTTTTCTCATTTATAAATGTCATGGAACTCTCCCAGCCACAAATGATTTATCATTTCATTTTTTATTATTTATTATTATTATTATTATTATTATTATTATTATTATTATTATTATTTTTGAACTTTTATAAAGTTTAAAAGTAATGAGGAATTAACCCAATCTAAATCAAACAATATTTATTTTATTTTTATACATCTAATATAAAATTATTTTCTTTCTCTCTTACATTAAATCTAGATTCAAATTCAAATTCTAACCTTAAATTCATCTACAGACCAAACAAAAAATATATACCACTTCTGTTGACACTTTTTTTTTTTCTTAAAGCAAACAAATATTTACTTCAAAAATACACAAACTTTAAAAATGTCTGATAACTATTTTCTTTACTAACAAAATATCATCTCTGTTTAATTATCTTTTCACTGGAAATGGAAAATAAAATATTCATATGAACACCTATTTAACGAAGTGTGATTAAAAGTTACTAATAGAAATAAATAAGCCTAATAATGAAATGCAGTTAAAAAAAAAAGACTAATCTTTTTACTAATAAAACAAAACTCTTAGTAGTAATTTTTCATTTTAAAAAAATCAATTCATACCTTATTAAGTAATTTTTTTTATTATTAAAAATTAATTTTAAGTTTTTTTTAATTAAATAGCCCAAGTATTTCCTTATTTGTCAATATATTTTAAATTTACGTTTTGTTAAATATATGCTAGAAATTTACAAAATACACATGTACTAAAAAGTTATTTTATCATACTTTAAGGCTACATTGTAATATCCATTGAAAAAAAGGTAAACCCTTACTCTTTCACATTTAGGGGGCGTTTGGTTGGGGTAATTTGAAATTTCGGAATTTTAAATTCTAGAAAATTTAAATTCTTGATAATTTAAAATTCCGTAATTTAAAATACCTTCGCATGTTTGGTTGACAGAAATTTATAAATATTTTTTTATTTTTTTCAATATAAATTTCATAAATATTCTACTTAAAAGTTTATAAAAAAAATTATAAAAAAAAAGTTTATAAAAAATTTATAAAAAAAGTTTATAAATAATTTATGAAAAAAGTTTATAAAAAATTTATAAAAAAAGTTTATAAAAATTTTATAAGAAATTTATAAAAAAAATTATAAAAAAAAAGTTTATAAAAATTTATATAAAAAATTTATAAAAAAAGTTTATAAAAAACTTATAAAAAAAGTTTATAAAAAAAATTCATAAATATTTTATTTAAAAGATAAGAAAAAAAAGTTTATAATTTTTTTTTCAAGAAAATTAAAATTTCTTACTTTTTGGAGGCATTTTGATTCTCTCCATTTTGGCAATTCGGAGAATTGTAAATTACTTCAAATGCCTATATTTAAGTTACCAAACGGGACATTTGAAGGGAATTAAAATGCAAATGCCTCCAATATCCTCCAAATTGCCCCAACCAAACGCCCCTTAGTTCTTTCTTTTTTCCCTTGAAAAAATCCATAACCAAGTATCTTTGAAACGAAACCCTAAATCAACAATCAAAAACCCAAAAAAAACCAAAATCATTGGCGATTCGGTACAACTCATGGTCTCGAGTACCTGTTAACAATTTGTTCTATGGAATCAATTTTTGTAATTGATTTTAAAGGTTTTTGAAATTGATTTCAAAGGTATGAAAGTTTGTTTTATGTAACATTGTATTGTTATTTACTCTTTGTTTTAATCATAGGCTGTTATGTTATAAAACACAATTAATCTTCCGCTAAAAAATAAAGGATACAAAAGTTGACTTTTTAAGACTGATGGACTTGATATTGTGTTCCATACAAATTATTTTTGCCGGATTTATTTGATATAGAAATTAAGAAGATGATATTAAAACATGTTAGTTCCCCTCTTTTTTTCTCCAGTATGGTTCTACAAAAGGAGGAAGATCACATAGAGAGTCTTGCCCTTGATGTATGATTCTGCTTGATAACAATAAAATCCTAAAAAGTCCTACAGTTAGTTGTAATGAACCTTCATGTTACGGTTTTACGCTTTGTGGTTTGTTGGAATTAAACTCCTGAAATAACTATTTTATCATAACTGACAATATGAAATTTGACCAACAGGCTTTCACATTAAAGTTGATGTGGCTGGATATGGAGTTGGATGTGATCCATCCAAGATTTTAAAGACACCACAGGATTCCTGGAACATCATTAGCATCGGTGTAATTGATATTCATAGAATGCCTTTATTTTAAATTTATGACTCATTTGACACATATTCTATAATCTGCTTAGGCATATGCATCTATGAGAAGCAAAAAGAGCACATAAAATTGTATCCAAAAGTGGACAGAATAGGACACAAAGTGGACAGAAGGTAGTGCTAGATGAGCCAAGATGGACGAGTTAGGTAACAATCAAACGACATAATCGGGTTAAAATGGGTCATTATAAGAACATACTGAATATTTCGTGTGGAAATTGTTCTACTTTACCATATAGATTTTACCCAAAGTTTGTACTAACATCCTGATACAATACGAAGTGTTGAGTATGATTCATGAGGATGGCATATAGCTCACATAAAGTTAGTGTTAATATTACGTCTACCAAAGTATTTATATACTATTGCAGTCCACAATGTAATATATATTATTTATATTAATGTTAACAATGTTGGAATCGTACCGGTTAGTTTTCTATCCATTCTCACTCATTTGATACAACTCAAAAACACAATTGTGAGCATACCAATCTATTTACAATAAGATATATTTGTAAATCTCTTGAAATCAGTGTTGTGAAAAACGGCCTAGGCGGCCGCCTAGGCGCTAGGCAGTCACTTACCGTGGCGATTTGAAGCTAAGCGGACGAATTAGGCGTTTTGGTCAAAAGGCGGTTAAATGTGAATATAAGATGTTAATAACAATAATAATGCATTAACTATAACATCAATGATGTGAACAATAATGTTTTATGTTAAAATATATTTATATATATTTAAATTTATTAATATACATTTAATTTTAATTTTTTTATATAAAAAAAGTTAATCCGCATAAGCGTCACCTGCACGGCGCCTAGGTACTAGGCGGTGATCAACTGCCCAACTAACGCCTAACGTTTTTTGTAATCATGCTTGAAATTGAACCTAACAATGTATCCAACCTGACATATGAATACAAAGACCCATCAAACAAATTTATGCATAATGATCGGCCTGGCCCATTTGAATGTAATGATTAAAATCTAGACGTATTCAATGCAAACTCTAGATTGTGTATCAGATGTATTTTTGCCATTAACAAACGTTAGATTGCTCGACGGTTCAAAACAGTTTATTGACCAAAACATCATATATGAACTTTTATCACGTACGTCAAACATAATTATATTAAGAACCATAAATATATATATATATATATATATATATATATATATATATATATATATATATTTGTTTTTAATAAATAAAAATACATTATTGAAATTAAAAAAAAAAAAAAAAAAAAAAAAAAAAACGTGCACGGGCATTGTAACTAGTACACTTTAATATAATTTGTACACATGATGGTTTTTAGTAATGGTTTCACCGTTGTGTGATTTGTGTCTGGACTTAGAACGTATATGGCGGGTGCATAAAGTTCTTTGCTCAAATTAACTAACGTCTAACAAGCAAAGTCTCAAATATTTTCTTGAACACTCCATGTATAAAGTATCAAAAAGGGATCCGTAATGTATCGTTGAGGAAAGTCTTGAAATGCACCATGAGCACTCACCACTAGTCAGTCAGTTCTAATCACAAACTTGATAGTTTTGATACGCTTATATTTTTGATAGTTTTCTGTTGCAGATCAGTTATTTGAGCAATTCATTGTGACAACAAAAGAGGTAGTTTGCATAGCTGACTAGCTGAGAGTCCGAAACTAGCAATAAAGCCTTTTGAAAACTTTTGAAATTTTGGGTGTGTTTTGGACTAGCATTTTCTAAGCAATTACAAAAATCAAAATCATATCAAGTAAATTTACATCTATCTTGTAATCATTTAAGTTTCAATACAAACACGATTTTATTGAAAATTATGTAATGTGTGTTAACTGATACAGTCATGGTTTGAATCTAAAAAATGCTATGAACTTTTCGTATAAAATTATTAAATGTTTTTATATCTATTGACCCGCAGAAGAAATAAAGCTATGTGATACAAGTAAAAAAATTTGAAGTTTAGGGACACAGCGACTATGACTGCAATGCAACATTGGTGAAGACTACCTGTGTTTTTTTCATGCCAGCAGTGCAAATATGTAAATTGTAACATATATGTGGTTTTCTTATCTGCTCTCCCTCTGGAATTTCTACTTCTCATGTATTTCAGCATTAAACAATAGAAACAACTAAACAAGTAATCTACTGTCAAAAGAGTAATACCCTATTAGCACAACATAAACAACATCAAAGTCAGGTTTTAAACTCTTCCACTCTTATGCACAACTATGTGACGAAAGAAACCAAAACAATCTCAGTACTATTCAACAGATTCCAAGATCCAAATACAGGAAACTTGGATTACGACCTACTGTACCTCTCAACTATTGACATGATTCAGATCCAAAACAATCAAACTAACAAAAACATTGAGACATGACGACACGACTCTACTACCAGCAGTAACAAATAACAGCACTCTAAACGGGGTTGACCATCCTAGTTCTTGGACTTGAACGAGTTGCTCGTGGTCCAGCTGCAGCTCCTGCTCCATCCTTATCAGGTTCATCATCATGTTTTCTTCCCTTCTTAAACTTCTTACACCCTTCCTCAGTATCTGCTTTCACACTTCCACGAACAACTTCAGCATCAGATTTCTTCTCCTTTCCTTTACGTTTCTGGCCAGCTGCTTTTGTTGGGACAACATCCATATCCATCACATCCGTCCCTTTGCTGCCTGATCTTAGAGCATACGAACTTTTAACAACAGGAGGCCTGACATTTTTCGGGACTTCAAGTGTCAATCCTTTAGCTTTTCGTGTTAGCTGATCCACATCTGTTTGGGTCTTCTTTCCCACTTTAATCGGCCTCTTACCCCTGCCTCTTTCCTTAGCCACAGCTTGAGCACTTTTTAACTCTGGAACTGTATCTTTCTTCTCTTCACTGTCGCTCGTATTTGAGTCTGACATCATCTTCTTATCGCTGTCGCTAGTGGATTCTGACTTCATCTTCTCATCGCTTTCGTTATTTGAGCCTGACTTCATCTTCTTTCAATCAACAGTACTTTATATAACCAGAAAAACTTGAACAAGAAAGTTCAAAAACAGACAAATTCCTGAAACCAAAGATAATAAGAAGTTAAACACGAACAGATTGGTTATATTAGCATTGGTTATTGATTTATGTTATTGTTTATTCAATCATTTAATGAATCAAATCCATGTTTTACGCATCTGCGCAATGGAAATAAACACATCCCATAATCACCTCATCTTATAAATCACGATCGAACTACGTGTCCTAAATGTATTATCTAAACTTATAGTTATGACGTCGAATTATATGATCATCTTGACAAAGCTAGCTCAAACAAGAATGAGAAATCGACATCAAGTTCAAACAAACAGTCAAACAGTAAATCATAATCTATACCAAATCAATGTGACGACCGAAATCAGAAATCAGTAACACCAAGAATGATTTAGATCTTCACAAACTTCTTAATTAATTGGAGTAAAAAGTAACTAACTGTTACTTATCATACAAATTCATTATCCTAACATCAAAATCATGTGTTAACAACTTGAAACGCTAACACACAAATAACTAACTAATTGTAGTAAACAACTAATTTCATGCAGCAGACAAACAGCTAATTTACTAATAGAATCATTGTGACAACAAAATTAAAAAAAAAAAAAAAAACACACTAACATCATAAACGATTTAGATTTTTATGAACATCTTAACAAAGATCTAACAAATCAGATCAATAAAAAGAAATTGTTAACGAATATTTCATGCATATTCATTATCCCTAACATTGTAATTCACACGTTAATAACACAAATAATTGATAATCTTATTGCAAGATAAGCCGTAAAGAACGAATGCAGCAGTAAACCCAGAATCAGACGCTAACAAACTCAAATAGACACAGATCGCTAGTATGAAACGGTTAACTTCATGCAAATTCATTAATTTAATGCTAATAATGTGAAATATGGATTTGAAACAAATCCAATACAAAGAACTTGCAAAGAACAAATGTACTGCATCAAATTAGGCAACGAATTGATCAATTTTTCATCAAGATTTTCATAGTTAACATGTAACCGACAATTATACACAAGAAATGCGAATCTAAACAGTTTTTATAAACTGCAAAAACCGTAAAGAACACGATGCACATTAACAGATATACGAAGAGCAATTGTACTGATTAATACAAAAAAGAGAAATTGTACTGATCTAACATAAACTCTTTATGAACTTCTTAACAAAGAGCTAACAAACTCAAATAAACACAGATCGATATAATTAAACTGTTTACTCATGCAAATTCATTATCCCTAACATCGCCATAACATTCAACGCAAATTCATAACAAATATGATACAAAGAATATAACTAACTGAATGCACTTAACAGATCATCATAACTAATTTTCAACTAACGAATGTAGAAAAAAGCAACTAGTTGATCAAGATCATCATAACTAACAACTAACTTATTGTACATAAAACAAAAACGTTATAATCAAACGCCATGCAACTATAATGCACAAGAAACATGAATGTAAACAGTTATGATCAAACACCATGCTACTAACTAATTTTCAAGAACCGTAAAGAACGAGATAGAATGAGTACCGTTAGATGACGAAGAACAACGAATGCAGTAGATTGAATGGAAGTTTGATCAATGAAATTTCGTTGTGAGAATTGAAGTGAAAGTTTCTTATGGTGATTTTGTAACAGAATCTGTCATATTTATAAGTGAATCAAGCGTGTATTTGATACAACTGGAAATGGCGGGAACTTGTTATATTGTACACGTGGAGATATTCTATTGGAGTATAAGTGTGTGTAGGGGTTGAATTTTCTACATACCGTTGTGTCACACGTGCAACCGTTTCAAAATTTCATGTAAAGTGTTTATTTTCGGTAAATTTAGCTGTTGAAATATCTTGAATATTTTTACTCGTCTTTATTTAAAGTTGTGAGTTATGTGTATTTAATAGAGAATTTTGCTAAAAAATTAACAAGTTACGATCATATGTAGTTTTAGTGTTTAAATATAAAGAGATAATGCGGAAAAAGTTGAGAAACCAATTTATTTTGGGTTGCAAGCATTCACTTTATTATTAATTAGGACGTGGTATAATTAGTCCATTTGCATCAAATGCCTATGGTAAATGACATGTTAAATGAACTCTATACCGATACTCCTCTTTACTAAGCTAGAATGCAGAATAGGTGAACATCAAGTCAAGGGCACTTTCTCAATCCTTTTTTTTTTGTTCTATTTTGGAAATTTTCTTATTTTAAAAACGCATTTAGTACTAGCTTCATTATTATGGACTACCCGGGTACCCGTGTATTGCGGCGTCGGGTACCCGTGTGTTGCGGCGACGGGTACCCATGTGATTATATTTTTTGGCGATAGCAAGGTTTTTACGATGCATTACTTTTAAAGAATGAAAAAAAGAATGTCCAACAGAAGTTATTAATTGGAATATAGTTTGTTTTCTTACTTACGCATTTAGTAACATAATAAATACGTAGTAGCTTTTATAGCAGAGTACCTACGCGATGAGATGTTTTTCATGATGCTAACTTAGCACATGGCGATAACTTAGTGGAACAAAATTACCGCACAGTGTTGCTTTAAAAAATGGCAGACTTGCATCACGATACAACGACGATATAGAAACGATGGTCAACGATATAGCTATTCGTTTAGGACGTGTAATATTATATATCGTTTAAACATACAAGGTGTTTTAAAATAGCGATTTTAGCACCATCTAGTGATGTCTATATTGCTAAGTTGTAGTGGTAAATGATGGTCCGTTGTGTGGTCGAAAAATGTGGTGTCAGAAATTCTGACTACATAAAAGATTGGTTTCTATGATCCGCTTAATGATTTCTAAATTTTATTTAGTGGGTGTTTTAAAGAAGAAATATAAAATAAGATGATTTATGCGTTATTGTTTTATACCATGTGATATATTAAGTGTACTTTTGAGTGCAGAGTATTTTAGTAATATCATTATTTAGTGGTTGTTTGAAATATATAAATGATAAAATGATTTATGCATTACTATTTTGTACTATTTGATATATTAATTGTACTTTTAAGTGATGGGGTATTTTAATTATATTATTAATGATTTGTAAATTTCATTAGTGAGTGTTTTAATGAAAAGAAAAATTAGATAATTTATTATTTTTATTTAGTACCAAGTGCTATATTAATTATACTTTTGAGTGAGAGTATTTTAACGATTTCATTAATTCTGACATTAATATATACGAATGTTACAAGTTAGATAATTTATGCATTATTGTTTTGTACCAAGTGCTATATTAATTGTACTTTTGGTTACAAGTTTAGCTGATTACTTTTATTAGAAATGTTCTTGGTCTTAAAAATTTTAAGACTTATATATTTACAATGTCCTAAACACTTTATATAGTAGTATAGATATTTCAATTTGAAAATAAAAGTGAATTTTTTGTTAAAAAGTCACACATGTCACCCAATGATTGGAGTTCATTGTCTTAATTTTTTGTTAAGAGTTAGGCTTGAAGTTTGTTAAAAAGCGACACATGTCACATCGTGATTGAAACTCCTTATCTTAATTTTTGGTTAAGCCTTACGTTTGAAGTTAGAGTTGGGTTATTCATGCATTATAATATAATATAGATTATAGGGAAGACACCAAATAAAAATAAATTTTGCCATATGCAAAAAGGAATAAAAAAATTAAAAAGTTCACGGAACTTTTTTTTAACATAAACGAGTTTTTGATGCACAAAAAAGATAATTCGAGCACGTAAATATTTACCCGATCGGTAATAATATTACATTTCACTTTTAGACAACGGCTTCTAGAAGATTCAATAACAGACATTCCTTATTACCCAATAACATCAGTCCACGTGTACAATATAAAAAATTTCCCGCCATTTAGTTCTAAGCACACTTTATTCGCTTAGGCTGGATGGCAAGGTAGTGAGCCACTCACCTTACACCTCAGCTCCACGTCAGCTTTCTTTCTCCTCTCACTTCCACTCACTCCCACTCACCTTTTTGTGGACAAGGTCACCTTACCATCACCTTTCATTAAAATACTCACTTTATAAAAATATACCTCACTAAATACCCCACATACACTCACAAACCAAATAAATAATTATTAAACTCTAAGGTGAGTCGTTCACCTTAATGTGTCTTGGGTTGTGTGACTAGCGCGTGAATGGTTTGGGTTGGCATGGGACTCACGAGTGACATGCGCATTCACCTTGCACTCACTTGAGCCTTGCCGCCCAGTCTTATAATTTTGATAGTTTTCTGTTGCATAACTAAATCACCATAACAAACTTTAACATTCTCTTAATCATCATCTATATCAACTTTCAATCAATCACTGGTACATTCATTGTTCATCATTCGGTAATCACTCTTTCAATCTGTTTATCGTTTCGTTACAGTTATCGAAATTTACGCACCTTGCTTAAAGCTTTAATCATGATGTTTGGACTACAATTTCTTGAATCATAATCTGTTTATTAATAATCGTAAGTTTTGTATCTTGTTAGTGTTTCCACATTTTTATTAGTTTGTTATATTTGCTGAATCGCGCTATCTGATCGATTATGTTATGTTGTGGAATTAGATTCTTAATTAGCTAAGTGGTTGTATCACATCTGTTTAGAAGCGCGAATCAGTAGTTCTGTTTGTTACTAAATAACTTTGCTGCTAATGGTTCTATGTGATTGATTAGTTTCTGTTTTAAGATAACATTGGAAATTAAGTAGTTCTTTGAATCAGAGTTGTTTCTCACTTTGCTTAATCGCGCTATCTAATTGATTATGTTACGTTGTGAAATAAGATTCTTAATCAGCTATTTAGTGGTATAGAAGTTTTTTAGATTCGTGTTTTGAGTTATTACCACACAGAATTTCGGTTGTAGTGATCTAGCATTTGCAAGAAGAATTAGTAGTTCTGCTGTTTAAGATGAATGGCGCTATATTTACTAGTCGTATTAAATTATATGATTCTATGTGATTGATTAGTTTTTGTTCTAAGATAAGATTAGAAAATAGGTAATTCTTTGTATCAGGATTGTTTAGATTTGTGCTTCGAGTTATTAGCACGTGAATCTCGATTTTATGGATGTTGAATGTTCAAGATGAATTGATAACTTCGGTTTTCATTGGAGTCTGTTAGGCTGTTTTAGAGATGCTTATTGAGATCTTAATCCATTATGAATTGTTCATCACTAAGTATTCTGCGTTTTATGATTTCGGTTGTCACATTTTACTTAAGATCTGGAGGCTGTGATACACGTTATTAGTATTCTGCGTTTTCTGATTTTGATTGTCACATTTTACTTAAAAGCTGCAGGCTATAGTACGCATTATTAGTATTCTGCATTTTCTGATATATGGTATCTAATGTTGGGGGTTAGCTCCCAGAACAGGGTTAGATAATCAATGTCAGCAAAAACAAATACCACTAGGTGGTTACCGGATATCACTTGGAATCATGTGATCACTTTCCAAAGTAAACTATTCGACCCTAATGCCTGGGTTACACGAATATCTACTTGGGATAAGACCAAATGTAGTTATAGAATTAGGCACAATTCAATAACCCTTTTGCTTATAAGTGTTAATCATTTTCTGTGTGTCCTTCATGCATGATCAGATCTCCTATTTATAGGAGATTACTCTTAGCTAGTCAAATGGAATTATGAGTATTAATCGGCCCATTAATAGCCTCATAATTATCCCCATTATAGCCGTTAGTGGTTACATGACCAATTAAACGTGGTCATTATGCAGTTGTAACTGCCACTTGAATAGGTCAAAGCTCGTTACAAGCAGTACTTTCATCAGTACTTTCATAGCACTAGCAGTGGAAACACTGCTTAAGAGCTGGAAACACTGCCGTGAAACACTGCTTCAGTGGAAACACTACTTATCAGTGGAAACTGAGCACTATCAATACAAACCACTATTTGAGTCAGGGTGTTCAGGGACCTTATGGGTGTACACTCCGTACCTCCTAGCCCATTACAAGGTGTGACCTAATCCCACAAGTGCACTAAATTTTCCAACAATCCTCCCCAAATTTAGTTCACTTCCTTTGCATGAAAACAAACATTAAACAAAACATGTGCATAAACGAAAATGTCCTGAGGATTGAATTTCCATCTTAGTAAATTACACGTTCAAATATTCGAGAATCAGGGTGTTCTAAGAATTGAACCCTTCAACCCATTTGAATACCTGAAGATAAAATACACACAAGTTTTCAAACACTTATCAGCTCCTGAACTATACAAGCCATGTGTCCATATCCAAGTTCATAAATGTTGTAAAAGGCTAAAAGTCCAAAGCTTCCTGAAGCGGCAAAACTTCAACATTTACATAGGCGGTTCCTCTTTATTCATGCTCCTGCCAAGCACTTTTTCAAAGAAAATTAACCATTAAGAAGTAAAGACTTCATCCTCCTTTCAGCAGGTTCTGAGCACAACCTTGGGATGTAATATAAAACATGTGCTCCAAATGAATGTTCACTTTCCACATTGAACTCAGCTCCCAAGTTTCCTCATGAGGGAGTTGGGTGTCCTAGCATTCAGTGACTAAGTTGGACTTAAACCCATCCCTTTAGCAGACTTTTTAACCAAGTCTCTAGCCGACCCTTCACAAGTGATCAACTAAGTTTTGTTGAGATCTAACAAACTCTATAGATACCACCCCATTCATGATAAGCTCACGAATCATGCTATGTCTGACACCTAAGTGTCTAGACTTATCATTGTACATCTGTCTATAAGCCTTAGCCAATGTAGCTGCACTATCACATCGGATAGAAATAGGTGCTAAAGGTTTAGACCACAATGGAATCTCAAGAAGCAAGTTTTTCAACCATTCAGCTTCTTAACCAGCAGCTGCTAAAGCCACAAATTCAGATTCCATTGTTGAACTGGTGATGCAAGTTTGCTTCTTGGATGCCCAAGAAATTGCACCTCCACCAAGTAGGAATACCCAGTAGACGAATTGTCTTGTTATCGATCCAACTTGCATCGTGTATCCTTCCAACACCGATGGGTAACCAAGATATGAGAGACTATAATCCATAGTTCTCTTCAAATACTTCGTACCTCTGAACGCTTGCCATGATGAGCACTAGGATTACTAGTATATCTCGTCAATTTTCCCACTGCAAAACCAATATCAGGTCTTGTACAAGTCATGGCATACATCAGGCAGCCAATCACCCTAGAATACTCAAGTTGAGATATAGCTTTGCCATTATTAGGCATTAGCTTCTCACAAGTATCCATAGGTGTACTCACTGGAGTACAATCAAAGTAATTGAATTTCCTTAACACCTTTTCAATATAATGAGACTGAGAGATAGAAATTCTTTTACTTTCATGTTTAATCCTTATACCAAGGATAACATCAGCCTCCCCCATGTCTTTCATGGAGAACCTAGATGACAAAAATTCCTTTGTCAAGTCAACCTGATTTTGGTCAGTGCCAAAAGTCAACATGTCATCAACATATAGACAAATGATGACTCCTTTACCAGATTCATCAAATTTGCTATATACACATTTGTCAGCTTGGTTAAGAACATAACCACTAGACAAAACCACTTCATCAAATTTTGATGCCATTGCTTAGGTGCCTGCTTAAGTCCTTAAAGAGACTTAATCAGTTTACACACCTTGTTTTCATTGCCAGGCAAGATGAAGCCCCGAGGTTGGTTCATATAAACCTCCTCATCTAATTCACCGTTCAAGAAAGTTGTCTTCACATCCATCCATGTATAATCGATTGTGAATAGATGCCATAGCAATCGCCAGCCTTATGGTAATCGATACGAGCCACAGGGGCATAAGTATCAAAATAGTCTATCCATGACTTTTGTTTAAAGCCCTGAATGACTAGTCTAGCCTTGAACTTTTCAATAGTTCCATCTACCTACATTTTCTTCTTGAAAATCCATTTGCAACCCAAAGGTTTGCAACCTGGTGGTAGATCAACCAACACCCAAGTGTTGTTCCCCATGATGGAATCCATCTCATCATTGATTGCTTCTTTCCAGAAAGCAATATCTTGGGACTTCATTGCTTCTTCAAATGTCTTGGGATCATCATCAACAATGAAGCAATAGAGTATTGGTCGAGACCTCATCCCTTGTTCCTTCAACTAAGTATAGTTTAAATTCAGGTCCAAATGACTTTGGAGTCCTCGACCCTTTTGCTCTTTCTAAGCACAGGTTCAGGTTGTTGAACCACAACCTCATCAGTGACCATGATGGTTCATCATCGTGGAACTCGATACACCTGTCATGAGTTCCATTAGGAATCCTCGACTTGGTCTAGTGGACCGATGAGAATCTATTCTCATCAAAGTTTGCATCCCTTGATTCAATTATTGAGTTAATTGAAATATATTCATTAGGTTCAATAACATAGAACCTAAAGGCCTTGGAATGCTCAACATATCCAACAAAGATGCAATCAATGCCTCTTTCACCCAAAGTCTTTAGCTTTAGATCAGGGAGTCTTACAACACCTACAACCCCGACCCTAAGATAGTTCAGGTTGGGTTTCCTTTTAGTCCGTGAGTTCATAAGGGTAACCTTGTTCCTTTTGTTGGGAACCCTATTTAATAAATAGCAAGTGGTTAACATAGCTTCACCCCAGAACCCTGACTCAGTCCTAATAGGACAACATGAAATTAACCATCTCCTTCAAAGACCTTGATTTTCCTTTCGAAATACCATTTTGCTGAGGAGTATAAGGGCACGTTTCATGGATAATTCCAACAGACTGAAAATACAGAGTATCCATGTACTCACCTCCCCTATCACTCCTTAATCTTTTGATCAGGGACCCAAGTTGTAATTCAACTTCGGTTTTAAACACTTTGAATTTATCTAATGCTTCATCCTTGGTATGTAACAAATAGACATAACAAAATCTAGAAGCATCATCAATAAATGTCACAAAGTACTTCTTATTCCCCAAAGAAGGAGTGGCATGCAAATCACACAGGTCATTGTGAATTAGCTCCAAGACCTTAGTCTCACGACTAACACCCTGAAAGGGTTTCTTGGTTATCTTAGTCGACATGCAAGTTTTACACTTTTCAGTGTCCATGTCAAATGCTGGGATCAACCCATCCTTAGAAATATCTTGCATCCTTTTATAGTGTACATGGCCAAGTCTTGCATGCCAAAGGGTAGAGTCAGTCTGGTCATAGGTGGTCATAAAGGTTGAATTAACACTATCAATGGAAACATTAAGCCTGAACATTTGATTACATAAATAGCCAAAACCAATAAAAACACCACTTTTAGACAAGACAAATTTATCAGACTCAATAACTTGTTTATATCCATGATTATTCAAAACACTACTTGAAACCAAGTTCTTCCTTATATCAAGAACATGAATAACATTAAACAAAGTTACAATCTTTCCAGAACTAAACTTAAGATCTACACAACCCCGACCATGCACCAAGGCTGTTGACTCATTTCCCATGTGAAGAATAGAACCATCATTCATTGACTCATAAGTCTTGAACCAGCTTCTATCTTTACACACATGCACTGTTGCACCAGAGTCAACCCACCTCAGAACATCATCATCCCGCACATAATAAGATTCAGATACATATGTAACATAATAAATCTGAAAAGACTTATTAAACATATTCGACCTTTCAAGAGTTGGTTGAACCACCACTCCCTGAACCATTAGTGCCTGATCCATTGGCTTTACCACCAACCTTAACACCCTTGCAGTGTCTTTTGATGTGACCAGTTTTGCCACATTTCCAACAAGTAGGTGTTGCCTTCTTGTTTTCATGATATTTGCGTTTGCCTTTATTGTCATTGTACCTGGTGGAGTTATTATGTTCCACCATATTGACAACAGATGCACCAGCAACATTGCTACTCTTTGGCTTGTCATTATCCTGCACCTTGAGAGATTCCTCAATGCGCTAGATGATCGCCTAACTCAACCGAGTTAACTCCTCTTTCTTATGTTTCAAGGTATGCTTGAAATCTTTCCAAGAAGGAGGAAGTTTATCAATAACACAAGAGACTGAAATAGCCTCATCCATGTGCATATTGTGTTGTGTAAACCTTCCAAGTATACCAAGAAGTTCATTGTATTGTTCCATAACCGGTCTTGAATCAGTCATTTTGTAATTTGTGAAATTACTCACAAGGAACTTCTTACTTGATGCATCCTCAGCCATATATTTGGCATCCAAGGAATCACGCTTCTTGGAAGATTCAAAGTTCGATAAATGTCAAAGAGTGAATCGCAGACATACCATTGAGAATTAAGCCTCGAAAATGTAGTCATCATTCTCCCATTTGCTCCTTCTCCCGACCGCTCCACAGTAGCATCATCCCCATCATCAGGAATAGGAGTGGTTAGCACATAAATCACACTCATGCTTGACAGCAAGAAGTGCATCTTCTTCTGCCACCTCCTAAATTCCACCCCTTCAAACTTATCAAGCTTGGCAAAGTTTGAAGCCATGTGTTTCATTGCAAAGCAGCACCATTGATTATCACAAATAGTATACTTTGATTGTTGGGGTTAGTTCCCGAACGTGGTTAGATAATCAATGTCACAGTGAAACAAATACCACAAGGTGGTTACCGGATATCACTTGGAATCGTGTGATCACTTTCCAAAGTAAACTATTCGACCCTAATGCCTCGGTTACACGAATATCTACTTGGGATAAGACCAAATGTAGTTATAGAATTAGGCACAATTCAATAACCCTTTTGCTTATAAGTGTTAATCGTTTTCTGTGTGTCCTTCATGCATGATCAGATCTCCTATTTATAGGAGATTACTCTTAGCTAGTCAAATGGAATTATGAGTATTAATTGGCCCATTAATAACCTCATAATTATCCCCATTATAGCCGTTAGTGGTTACATGACCAATTAAACGTGGTCATTATGCAGTTGTAACTGCCACTTGAATAAGTCAAAGCCCGTTACAAGCAGTACTTTCATCAAGATTTCATAGCACTAGCAAGGGAAACACCGCCTTTTGGAAATACTACTTATCAGTGGAAATTGAGCACTATCAATACAAACCACTATTAGAGTCAGGGTGTTCAGGGACCTTATGGGTGTACACTCCGTACCTCCTAACCCATTACAAGGTGTGAACTAATCCCACAAGTGCACTAAATTTTCCCACATCTAATCCAATTTTATGTTCATTTTGGATAATTTTCCATCTTTGGTTCAAATATACACTCAATCTCACTTCGAATTTGAGGCATCTGGATTAGGGAAATTTGATTAGCAGAAATCAGACTTACCTTGTGTGAACTAATGTATGACAATGAGATACTAGAAGATATATTTGATCCATAGATGACTAATTGCTGTTTATTTTGAAGTTAGAAAAAGTTTGTATAAAAATGTATTCATTTTGTT
Organism: Chrysanthemum makinoi; assembly: GCA_910596185.1. Lineage (NCBI taxonomy): Eukaryota > Viridiplantae > Streptophyta > Magnoliopsida > Asterales > Asteraceae > Chrysanthemum > Chrysanthemum makinoi. The sequence continues at coordinate 202,065,826 of OU343219.1, forward strand.
CTAACTTCTTATTGTACTTAGTACTATTTCAGGAACTTTCTTGTTCAGTCTGTAGTGAGCTTTTCGCATTTAAGTTTTAGAGATTTTCTGGTTAAATATTAGTGCTTAAAGAAAATGGAGCCAGAATCAAATACTAGTAATGAAGAAATGAAAGATGCATCATCTGATTCAAAAATGAAGTTGAGGCCGAGGGAAAGAGAACGATAGAAGTGGAAAAGCAGGCCTCAAGTGATGATGTGAAAATGTCTGATGTGGATTCTGAAAGTGCTGAAGCTGTGGCTAAGGAAAAGGCAGAAGGTAAGAGGCCAATGAATGTTGAAAAGCAGGCCTCAACGGATGATGTGAAGATGCTCGATGTTGATTGAGACTTCTGAATCTGTGGTCCAAGGAAAAGGACAAGGGTAAGAGACCAATGCAAACGGAGGAGCAGACTACAACGGATGATGTGAAAATGTCTGATGTGGACTCGAACTCGAAAAGCCGAGGCCAAGGAAAAGGCCAAGGGTAAAAACCGATGAAAGAGGAAAAATGGACCACAACCGATGATGTGAAAATGCCTGATGTGGATTCCATAACACAACAAGCTAAAGGAATAGCACTCGGTAAAAAGACAGAAATTGTTGTTAAAAGTACATATTCTCTAAGATCAGCTTCAAAAGGATCGGATGCGAAAGTTACTTCAAATTCTAAACCACCAAAAGGTAGCCAAAAACCGAAAGGGATGGATGTGGATGTTGCTACAGAGCACAAACCAACAAAAGCTAGCCGAGGGCCGAAAGGAATGGATGTGGATATGGAAGTTACTTCAAAGTTTAAACGCCTAAAAGACAGAAGAGGACCAAAAGGGGTGGATGTGGACGTTGCTCTAACAAAAGCTGGCCAAAAGCGCTAAGGAAAGGAGAAAAAAACAGACGTTGGTGATGATATCCGAGGTTGGGAATCAGATACTGAGGAAGCGTGTAAGAGGATTAGGAAGGGAAGAAATCATGATGATGAACCTGATAAGGATGGAGCAGGAGCTGCTGCTGGACAACGAACAACTCGTTCAAGTCCAGGAAATAGGCCAGTTAATTCTGTTTAGAGTGTTGTTCGTTCTTGTTGTTGGCTGTATAGTTGTATCAACTCAATGTTTTTTTCTTGTATGAATGTTTTATAACTAAATCACGTGGTCAGTTGATAGACAATAGGTCGTAATTCAAATTTCTTATATCTTGGATTTTCGACTATGTGGTTACTTTGGGTGAACGAATGCAGTTTCTTTTAATCATAGAGTTGTGCTTAAGAGTGGAAGAATTTAAGACCATAATTTTATACTGTTGTTCCGTTGAGCTTATAGGGTATAAACCATTTGCAGTAGGATCACTTGATTCTATTTTTGAAAGCCGAAATACTTAAAAAGTATACACTGAATTTATCATTTTTTAAGATTGAAAATCTAAACAAGTTTGATCAAGACTTAAGATCTTAAGCCTTAACATGATTTACTAAGATTGAACTTTTATAGTTCTATTAAACTAGCAAATAATGTTGGAACATAAAACTGCACCAACAAATTGAATAAGATTCTCCAAAGAATATTCATCAAACTCATTGATGCTATAAACATTGTCATCAATCTGACTGTTTAAAATGCACTGTGTTGGATCTTATCTGAGCCATAAATCTGTTGATAATTATGAAAAAAGGAGGATGTTAGAGTCACCCTGGGACTGCGCGCAAACGGTTTATTAGTACTTTTTTAAAACTTTATAAATGATTTAAGTACTAGTACTGTATAATGAGTTCTCAATACACTAAGTAGTACTGTACTAAAAAGAGTGGGTCAACCAGACGCCAAACACGATAACACTGACTTGTTTTGACACGGACTTATTTTGACCCGCTACTTGACAAGCCTGTTTTGTCACATCTAGTGCGAAATATAGGCTTTGTCAATACACTTTTTATAGGCATTGTGAATACTTTGAACCATTGAAGACGTGCAGGTGAATATCAATTGGTTAATTTAAAGATAAAATGACAAAAATACTCTTTTTACAAACCATTTTCACCAAATACGTATTTTCGGCCAAAATAACCATTTTGTTTCCGTACAGGCTGTGCGAAATTGGTTCTTGTACGAATTATTTTTACAAAATTGGTCCTTGTGTGAAATTTGTTTTACGGAACTGGTTCGGTGCGATTTTAATCCGTGATGCAAAATGTTTATAACTTTATATTGGTTCTTGTGTGATATATCGTTTTACACAACTGGGCCTTGTGTGACTTCTTTTACAAAGCTCATCCTTGTGCGATATTTACTAGATTGGCCCATATGCTATGTAGGGCTGAGCGTCGGTCATAAACCGACCCGAACCGAACCGAACCGACAAAACCGAGGACCGAAAACCATGAAAAACGTGAACCAAAACCGAACCGAATGTTGTCGGTTCGGTTCGGTTTTGTCGGTCTAGGTGTATTTTGGCATGTTTTTGTCGGTTTTGGGCCGAACCGGACCGAACCGACCCGAAACCGAAAGTATGTAGGACCTGAAACCGAAACCGAAAGTATGTAGGACCTGAAACCGAAACCGAACCGACGGGTTGTCGGTCCGGTTCGGTTTTTGTCGGTTCGGTCTGTTTCGGTCGGCCTGCTCAGTTTTGAACCTTCGGTGCTCAGCCCTAATGCTATGTACACCACAAGAAGTTGATTCCCATAAGAAACACTTATAGCATGACAAATTTTATCCTTAATTATATCCGATATTTATTTGTTTGTGTTAAAAAGATGGCGTAAGTGTAAATGACTACTAATTACTACATCCGTTCCGAAATAAGTGTTTAGTTTGACTTTTTAAAATTTTTCTTTTTCAACTTTGATTTTAAATATTTTTATTTGTATTATATAATACTTTATAAAAATTTAACCAATGAAATATATTTAAAAACAAATTTATTCATATATTTTGCATTACGTATTATATAAGAAAAAAAATAATTAAGGTTAAAGTTGAAAAAAAAATTCAAAAAGTAAAACTGGACACCTATTTTGAGACGGGGGTAGTATTATGTAAATATTAATTTTAGGAAAAAAGAAAAATATAAAAATTTGGTTTGCATAGGTTTTCTTTAAATGACAATAATTTTCATATTTTTCTTTTTGTAGTATTTTAGAAAAAAAAGTTTTGCACAAGGACCAATTTAGTAAAAAAAAGATTGCACAGGACCAGTTCTGTAAAACAATATGAAAAGTCCCGCCTTCATTCACATATAAACTTAACCGTTTTTATTACAAGTCATCATATAACGAACTTAACTTCTCATAACAAACCAATTATCTTTGTAAATCATCTCTTGACGGTTATTTGTAACGAGTACCATCTTCAACCCCTTTATTCATCACTGACTCGATTGGTAAGATTACGTTTCTCTTTATCACATTTCTTAATTAGTCGCATCATTTTCTTTACGGGTTTTGAAAAGTTATATATGTCTCGTTAAGTTTTCATCGAAATCTTGATTATGGTTCAACATAATGGCATAGTGTGTTTGTGAGTCGCATATCGTATAGGATAATTTGGTTTTGCTGGTGTTCTTTGATTTGTATCAATAATCAGTAGTTTTTTTGTATCTTCGGATATATTATATAATAAAACAAAACCCTTATTGGAAATTTTTCATTTCAAAAAAAATAATTCATACCTTATTTGATAATATTTTTTTAATTATATTTTATTTTTAGATAAAAAAAATTTAAAAGCTAATTATTTCCCAATTTGTCTAAGAATTAAACAAAAAACGTTTTTAACCTCACACGTACCACTATGTTATAGCCAATATACCATTGAAGCTTATGAAAGAAACTACAGGTAGATTATTACCTCAAGCCATCAAATATACCACTCGAACTCACAAACTATGTGGACAGTAAAAAAAACAAAGCTGCAAGAATTGATAATCACTCCTAAATAGTAAATAACATACATGTATATCATAAAATTGCAAAAAGATCACAGATTAGACTACAAAAATTAATTGTGATTTTGCACAACTTTCAGTGATTAAAACCGAACTAATTACAACATGCCTTTTTTGCTTTGCAAGGACTAAGGACTCAACATATTTGCGTAATTTATTTTCCTAATATAGCAAGTTCGGAGAACTTAAGAATCTTAAAATGCTTTGGTTGGCATTCATCATGTTAGACCATTTGGTACACTTCTAACTTTAGCAAATCTGTTGGAGATAGGATACAGCCCACATATCGACCAATTTACAATATAAATGAAAGAACTTTGTGCAAAATACCTGGCAAAAGATGTGTGTCGTATAACATATTATTAGCTTCCAGGCCTTGAATTAACTCCCAAAGTTGTTTTCCATTCAAAACTTGCCCCTTGAACGTCGATTATCCTGCAAAATCATGATTATACTAAACGATAAGTAGATAAGTATCAACAAATGTAACCACATGGTGTGCAACAATACTTAGGCATTTTACAAACTAAACATATGCAACTTACCTGTATGGTTAGAGAATTTCCAACATAACCCTATTACAAAACAAAACAACTCTAAACACCGAATGACAATAACCTATTACATAATAAAATTCCTCCAAGTTACGATTATAATAATACTGCATAATTAATATAATCAAACAAATGCAACACTTTAGTTTTCTTGATATCTGATTCTTTGAACGTGATGTGAACTTTAAGGTGTATAACTATATATCTTAACCCTAAATTACTGCTGGAATTAAAGCTTTTATATAGTGATGTGAGAATTTAAACATTTTCCACAAAGAAACAACAATAACAAAACTGAACTCAATCGCAGTTATTTAATTCTATTAGTCCTGTCCAAATCATTAAATTTTCATGTAAAATTTAAATTAACAAAATAAAATTCATAAATCTAAACAACATACATTTTTAATCTTTAAAAAATACAGAAACATACCTTGCATCGATCGTTTTCTTTTTTATAACCATAGTTATAAATACTTCGATTTTGTGGATTGTTCAAGTTGGTAATTCGGGGCATGACTTCTTGTTGATCGAATTATGTTTTGAATTTGGGTTTGTGGAAGAATGGTATAGTAATTGTTGGATAGAAGATTTTTGCATATCATCTGTTTAGTTAATAGGTGTTTGCTGAAATGCTCATCAAGCGTTTGATGACATGCTTTGAGGAAAAAATATTTAAGGTACGTCCCTTAATCATATTGGGCACAAAGTGTGCAAGTTGGCTAGCGTATATGATGTTATATGTCTAAACTTACTACTAACCGAAGCCTTTGCCTTAACATCTGCACATTAGTTATAGGTAGAAGCTTCACCTATATATATGATTAACATATATATGAACCCAGTTAGAGATCAGCTGGCCATAATGAAGCACTTTGGACTTGCATATTTAAAACTTCATACATATCAAAAGGAAAATTGTTAGAGGTGAAAACATTACCATACGTTTGTTTCCTATAAAATCATTGTTAAGTTTTGGCTAAATTTGTGGATATTATGTGAAAAGAATCCACAATCTGTATCATTCTCCCAAAAGGGACTTCTCGGAAAATTTAGCAATTGTTTACTGGCGTTAATGCTATGTATGAAAAAGAAAAAAAGGATTCCAAAATCATAAGTCTTAACTATAGTTACAACTCATTCACTTTGTAATTGGTATATTTTGGTTTTGTTTCAATTCTAAAGTCAAACGTAATCTTATAACTTGGTGATTTTAATAATAGTCCTAAATACATTTTACCTTTTTATTGCAGTTTGCTGATATGATTTTGATCGCAGGAAGAAGGTGAACGCGAAGATGAAAACGAGAGATACACCACTATTATGCTCAGTCTCATTTGTCATATAAGATTCAAATATAAAGAGACGACGAGGTGAGTCCATTGTTTCTTACCCGAGATTCCGAGTGACTAGATGTAGTAGTGGTGTGATGTGTTCGTTGTAAAATTTGAGTTGCTTTACTAAGTTGCCTCTCTTTATTCAATTAAAAAATATTTTGACATGCTTTTGCTTATTAAATTCCTCCATGGTTCATGTTTCGGTATGTTTTTTTAAAAGAAAATTACAATCATTTGATTATACAAGTTTAGACTTACTTAGATAAATCTTTTATTAATGTATTGTTTAAACCAAATGTGTTTTCTGTGGGCTTGATACAAAAAGGTCATTATTGTTATAGGTATGTGTCCGGTCTAGATGCATCATTGAAGGTGTTATTGGTGTTTAGAGTTCACTTTGCATACTACAACAGAAGGAGACATGGGGTTACAAATTTTAGGTACCAAATTAAGACGTCCATGTTAGTGATTAATAACTAGCATTATATTCAGCCTCTTGAATTATATACAAAAATATGTTACACCGCTGTGGAAATCAATTAATAATGTCACACTTTTTACTAGCATATGTGTTTTTTAGCTTGATTTTAAATTTTTATCAATTTTAATTTGTATAGATACTCTTATCATACCCATGTTTTTAATATTTTTTAGGAATCTGTTACTGATCCTAAAAGATATTCATGAATGTAGTGCTATTTGTAGTTCATTATAAGTTATTTGTGTGTCAAGATTTTTAACATTGTGTAATCTTTAGGTTTTGGCAATGTTGTTTGGATATACAAGGCCCCTTAACTAGATGCAATTGATGTTTAATGCCTTAATGGGGTGAGCAGAAGGTTATGATATAAATTGACAATTGTTGCTGGTATTGTATTTTTTACTTGTGTGGGTGTAAATAGTGGAGTTCAACGTTTACATTTCCAGTCTGCTCACTAACTCCATTTTAGAGTAATTGATAACTACTTGGTGTTATTGGGCTTTGATCAACTGTTTCCAAACTAAGACATAGGTGTGTATGCGTATAAAAACTAAGACGTTGAAAATTTCACAATGCTCAATTTTCTCTTGCACACTATAATGGTTAAGACTCAAATTTATGTATGCAAAGTTAATAAGGTCCTTTTAACTTAAAAAAGGAGCCAAATCAAAAGATGTCAAATTTTGCATAGTCTGACATATTACCTTTAGATCAGTGACCACTCCACTTTAACCAAAAACACAAACATTCCTTTAAAATGTTTTTCCTACCTGTTTAGCTGGCAATAATGGGTCGGTTGGGCAATGAGTCCAAATTGGCCCGTGTCATAACTCATAACGGATAAAATTTTAACATGGGTCATCTGGTTGGATTCAGGTTGTGTTAACTTGGCCTCTCAATGTATTCTCAATCTTAAAATTACTTTTCAATCTATAAAGTTGCTGTTAACTAATATGATTTTCCCAGTATGTGAGATTAAGTGTATCCATGACACTTTCCCTTACCGCCCTTTTGAAATTCCGGTAATATTTTTAACCAAACCCAAAGAACACGCATAGGAAACACGATTGGGTAAGGTAATGAACCACCTATTTAAAAGTCACAACAGTGTTATATTGTTTGTTGTGTTGGTTTCCTTTTTATCTCACGTAAAATAGTACTGTATTTTGATTTAAATCTAACAGGCTAATAAAAGAGTTGCTATGATCTCTTCTAAACCAAAAGAATGACTCAAGCACACTTCTATCTCTTGTGAACCAAAGTAATGACCGAGCAATTTTGCTTTGGTGTACCTCAGATATGATACATATACATTTTGACAATGTTGACATTTCGAAACAAGAATGTAACAATAAGAATAAAGCATTCATAACTACTGACTTTGCAACGAACGTCACTCTAAAGTTTGAGATGATAAAAAGATGACAATGATATGATATGCGTATAATTATGGCACTACTTATTCCATTAGAAATTGAGTTGAATTTACGTTAACTACGTATTATATATATAAAAAAAAGTTATATGTGAACCCCGTGTGTGCAAGGGCCTTATAACTAGTAATGAAACTACAACTCTACAAGTGTCTACTTCAGTTATCGTGACATATACGGATTCCCTCTCATCATGATCAATGTTTTCACTTATACCGATCATATTTGCAAGTCTATTTATTATGCCTACAAAATCATTAAGTGACGACTTCCCACCTTTTTTTTTGCATGCGACGCGTCACCATGGGGAGGTGAAATGGCTGGGAGTGCCTGGAACTTGTCTTTTTGAGGGGTCGACCAATTGACTGATTGAGGGACCGACCTCAACTATCTCTGTCTTTATATTTGAGTCACTGAAGGTTGGTTTGACACTTTGACGGTGACCTTTTAACTCGGGTCTATTTGAACCGGATGTGTCATGCAACTCTTCCTCAAAGCGTGCAAATCAGGCAATGTTGTGAACCAAGAGTTAGGATCAATTTTTAAACCTATTTCACAAAATCTTTATCTTTCTCACCCGGCGCAGGGCATGGCGTCCAGAGGCTAAACCAAGCATGAGCAGCATCGAGTTTTCTTATGTGTTACAAAGAAGCTTTTAATTTGCCCTTTTAGAGCTATACTAATACTCAATGCTTTCTCTCTAAAATTCACATCATTATCGGTCAAAACCAGATCGTCTTCTGTTGCATATTGACATGCAATGTTTTTTTTTTTTCTTTGTATGGTACATTTAACAGCAAGCTAAGCCTCAACATACTTATTAATTTTTTAGGCTATTTTTATATTAGAGTTGAATCTTGGCTTTGTGATGAGCAAGTAAATAATCGTACAAGTTCCCAACTCGAGCTGTATCAACTAGTAGGTACGAATGTACGATACATGACATTATTCCCTCCCCAGGATCCACAAAAGCAACACAAACCCACGAGACTAGAATGACATTATGAAAGTATCATTTCATTTCAGCTTATATAATATTTGAAACTTCTCAAACAATGTATTTTGCATATTGTGTCAGAATTCAATAAGAGTGAAAACATTGTAACAGTACTGTAATAGTATGATCATCATATCAAAATTGTGTGCATTCTTTGAAAACTGCAACAGTAGATAGCCTTCAGTTATCCGTTTCTGTGGTGGCCAATTGGTTGTCGCACACAGCTTTCAAAGCAGGTCTTGCTTCAGCCACCTGCACATGTGTTTACAATTACATAACAACCAAATTAGACAGATTATTTTGATTACATGATGTTAAGCTACAAATAAATAATAGATTTTTAAATACAAAATGTTAACTTGATACTCACCTTATCATCTTTGTTGGTATTCGAGTTATGTTTAATAGACAACTTTTTCAACTGCTTCTTTAGCTGCCTAATACTAATTTCAGGCCTCATAGGCTTCTCATCCACAGATTTTTCATTGATGCTTTTATCCTCTTCGCCTATAACAGCTTGCAGCTTCCTTCCACTGTTCTCATAATTTTCAGAAACCTGATTCAGTCCTGTTTTTGATGCTGGAGTATCACTTAAAGCTTGCTTCTTCAGTGAAGTCAAGTAAGTTGGGTTGTCGATATCGTCATTTGCATTAGTTGAAAATTGGTTTCCTGTAAAATCAGAAACATCTACTGATTCATGCGTTACATTATCACCATCTGATATAATCTGACCGGCTTCTTGATTGATTTGTTCACAGTTAAGCTCAGGATCTGCTTTATCACCATCTGATATAATCTGCTCAGCTTCTTGATTGACTTGTTCAGGGTTAACCTCAGAATCTACTTTATCACCAGCTGATATAATCTGCTCAGCATCTTCAATGGCTTGTTCACGGTTAAGCTCAGGATATGCTTTATCACCATCTGATATAATCTGCTCAGCTTCTTCATTGACTTGTTCAGGGTTAAGCTCTATGTCGGTTTCGTTCATCAAAGACTCTTGTGCTTCTCCTGGAGCTGAATAATCCATGCCTGACTCTAGCTCATTGGGACTGACTAAGACCATATTAGCTGTAATGACATAAAATCAACCAAATTACAATAAACCTTTTCCATGAAATTCATTTTTGACATCAACCTCACATTTTTATTTTGCATATATTTCGCATTATATAAGGTAGTTTACAGAAAACATATACACAACAACCAATAAAGCTACCTGTACTTTTGGAGATATTATCTTCTACACCTTCTGCAGTCATGATCTTAGCAACAGTATGGTCGTCTGGACTCTCTAACTCCAGCAGTTCACTTGGATTCTCGTCGTCAGAGCAAATCAAATCATCCACCGTGTTTGGAGACCCTGAAGAAAGAAAAGATGGTATGAAGTAAATGCTAACCATTCAAGTGATCTCATGTAAGCATATGTTGATTTACGTTACAAGCAACCAAAATTTAAATATATGAACATATTTTTGGTTTTTAGTTTAACAGTGATTGGATTAATTTAACATTGTTAGCAGAAGACATATAGACAACAATTTTCAATGCACCTGTATTTTCGGAGATATTCTCATATATGCCCTCTGCAGTAATGATCTTAGCAACAATATGATTGTCTAAACTCGGCAACTTTGACACTTCACTTGAATTCTCGGTGTTGAAGTGAACGAAATCCCCGATCATATTTGGTGACCCTGAAGAAATAAAGAAACTATATAATGCAGTTACTAACATTCAAGTAATGTCGTGTAGATATGTGTTAGCAATGGCTAACGCAAACGCAATTAACATAGATAGCAAAAGGACATATAGACAGCATTGTTTAATGTACCGATAATTGTGGAGATATTCTCTACTATGACCTCTGCATTCAACTCCTTGGCAACATTATGGTTGTCTGAACTCTCTGTCTTTGACAGTTCAAATGGATTATCGATGTTGAAGTGAATGATATCCTGGCCCATATTTGGAGACCCTAACAAACAAACAAAAAAATGGTATGATGACATTACAAAGATTGAGTGATGTAAGCATATTTTATTTGAAAAATATAGGCTATAAAGCTAACCATTGCACTCTGAGTCTTCATTCATCATTTTTGAATCGCCAGTGAACAGGTTGTCGAGTTTCAATCCTGTAACGCCGTTTGGATTATCAGCGTCACTGGAAAAAGGATCTGCATCACTACCATCAATTTCTGCACGAAAATTATTGCTATATTATTAGAACCTGAAAACCACATAATAGTCAAAATAGTCAAAATGTTGAACCACGTTGCAAGTGTCTACCTGATTCAAAAATTGTTTTATCAGAGAGCACGCTATCTGAATCTTCTTCATCTGAATGCAGGCTATTCTGTTCCTCGTCTGATACACTCGATGCTTCGTCGACATCAGATTTCTCATTAACAACCATCCATTCCTCTTCAGAATCCCCATACTCAGATGGATTGGAGACGTCTTCTGAATCTGAATTTAGAATGCCCTCATTAGAATGAGCATCTTCTTCCTTGACTGGGATATTCAGTCCTTTGTGGAGATCGTTTCTCTCATCCACCTCCAAAACTTCTTCTAAAACCACATCGCCACATATACTGGAAATCATTTCTGTATCAGCTTTTAGATTGTCAACTTGTGAGTAATCGTTCTGTTCTTTGACTGTATCATTCAATGCTTCAGCGTAATCATTTTTCTCATTAACAGCCCCAAAATTTTTTTCAAATTCCGCAGCTTCACTTAGATTGGAGATGACTTCTGAATCAGCTTTTACACTTTCCACTTGTAAATAAACATTCTGTTCGTTGACTGTCTCATTCAATGCTTCATTGATATCGTTTTTCTCATCATCAGCCCCCAAATTTTCTTCAGAATCCACATTCACGCATGGAATGGAGATGACTTCTGAATCTGTTTTTAGATTGTCCACTTGAATATAAACATTTTGTTCTTTGACTGAATCATTCAATGCTTCACTGATATCAATCTTCTCATCATCCACCACAGAACTATCTTCAAGCACTAAATCAGTTTTTGGATTTCCCACTTGAAAATAAGCATCGTGTTCTTTAACTGAATCACTTATTGCTTCACTAATATCAATCTTTTCATTATCCACCACAGAACTATCTTCAAACTCTTTATCCTTGCATGGACTGGATATGCCTTCTTCACTGGTGTCGTTTTTCTCAGCAGTAACCATCAATTTATTATCCCCAAAAGGATTGTAGAAGCCTTCTGAATCTGGCTTTGAATTTCCCACCTGGAGATAAACATTCTCTTCTTTAACTGATACATTCAATGCTTCATTGAGATCGGTATTCTCATCAATTACCACAAAACTTTCGTCAGACCCCACTTCCTCGCATAGACTAGAGATTCCTTCAGAATCAGGTTTTAGCTCATCTACATCGTTTTTCACCTCAGAGTTGTCAACTCCGTTTACAACAGCATTCTCCGCATCATCTTGTGTCTCATTTAACTCCATGTTCTCATGTTGTTCTAACATTTCAACTGATTTCACTTCTGATTTGTCTCTCTTCTCTTCACTTTCAAGTGTTGTTGCCACATGCTGAGCCTTCTCAGTGGTCAAATTCTGATCCGTTCCATCTTCGACAACAACATCAAGCTTCTCAAACGCATTGCAAATGTCTTCCACTTTTTCCTTTGAGACGCCAACATCACAGCTTTCAACACTTTCTTCCTCAACCTTATCTTCTGTGTTCTCAGATGATACACTTGACTCATGAGATGTTTCCGTTGAACCAGACCCTGCATGATTTAACAACAGATGGCTTCAACTTTCATATCAAGTAATGGTACAAAACACAGTCATTTGCATATACACTTAGATCAAAATAGGTAGTTTGGATGTATGGTTTAAGGCACATCAAAGTATCAAGTATCGATTAATAACTGTTGCTTTAAATTCTCGGATAAATTAGCCTCACTTTGGTACTACTTATGACATATGCATATCAAAACAGCAAACACATGTTGTACAAACATGAACCTAAAAATAGTGTAGAAATGAATACCTGATCCTACACTATTCTCTGAAACAAAATTGCCCAAGTCCTTGTCTAAAGTTACACCAACTTCTTCCAAAAACGCATCAATCTTCACAGGCTTACTTGTTTCCCTCCCAAGCACACACGTCCCCGCACATTTCTTGTCAGCCAGCCGTGCTGATCTTCTTGTGTTATACACACTTTGAGCCGTAGTCTCCTTTTGCACAGTTGTTGGTGCCTTCTTTCTGGTGCCGGAAACCATCGGAGTTTTCATAAACTCATTAGCTTCTCCAGCCAACTGCCTCCTTACTCCACGACTATTTGTCCTGCTCACAGTCGCAGGCAGATAATCAGCGTCCGTTTTCTTCACCTTTTGGCGCGTAGAAGTCCTATAGCTTGTCCGAGGAACCCTAGGTGACGTCACCTCAATCTTTTCAGGTGATTCAACTGACGATCCAGCTGTTTCAGATCGTGAGGGATTCAAAACCTCTTCAATCCCTTCCACCTGATAGCCAACGATACAAACAATCATTTGAAATCAGCACAAAGCATACCGCACCCAATGTTAATATTATAATATATCAACTGATGCATAAAAATTTACAAATTTTTGAGAATATACAAGGCATATTAAATGTGTAGAGATGCTTTAGTAAGGTCCATTTTTTAGTTGTAACTTTGCATTAACCACGCTTTTTGTAGTGACCCAATTCCATATCTTGAAAGAGCCCGCAAAGGCGCAGACATCTAACTGAAGTTCACGATTTAGATCTACACGTAGAGCAGAGAGCCATTGATATAACAGAATGTGACAAATACTTGACCCTGCTCTTACAAAGACATTGATTCGTCAAACAGAACAGCTAGACATGTGCCTAGTTTCAAACAGAACAACTAGACATGTGCCTAGCCATTTTATGTTGTTTTCCGACCAGGAGTTTACAATTCTATATAATATGTCTTCAGAATAAGCCGCAAGATCCCAGTCATCTTACTAAAATGTTCGTGTGAGGAAGGACAGGCTGAGAAAGATGACAGTGTATACACGAGATCTTTGTATACACGTGGTTATATTTTCATACCCTAAAGACTGAGGTCCTAGTTCAGATCTTACATTTAACGCAAAAATCCAATAGGTAGATTAACGCTGGTAGTGGCGAAAATAACATAGAGGATGTATATGTTACGATTCGACTAAAAAGTACTCAATCACTTTACTAAAAACTAATTAACTAAATCAACAGCATCAAATGATCATCATAAATACGCTCATAATCGTTACAAAGTGATCACTAATATACACCGTGTAAAACAAGTCAAAACCTATCTCAATATCATAATATGATCAAAATAGATAAACTTACGGTCTCGAGCGATCGGAGAGCTTCTGCCATACCAGCGTTGGTGATGTTAGCAGGAATCTTATTAAGTTTGCATAGTGATTGAAGCTGTCTTCTGTTTAAGGTGTGGAAATCCATTTGAAATCTAAAATTGAAAATTAGGGTTTTGGATTTTATAAAATGAAATGAAGATGAAGGGAATCAGTGAAGGAGTGATGAAGAGGCGGTAAGGGGTGTATTTATATATGAACCTAAACGCGTATGGTGTACCGTTAGAGCGGGGGATTTGAAATTAAATTGTTATTTTATTAGTTAATGATTTTATTTCTTACCTAAATTGCTTTTTTTCTACCTTATACGTGAAAATTAATTTTGAATTTGCGTTCATACTTTTATACACAACACGTTTCGTGCTAAGGTGAAATTTAAACGTAATGTTGAAACTAGCGGGGCACAATAGGTAAGATGTAACTCGGGTCGGGGCTTGAGCTAGGGCTAGAGTTAAGCAGAAAGCTGAAACTTATATTTTTATAAAACTATTTGACAAATGAGGTGAGTTTAATGCAAAACAATTTTTATTTAAATAACAAATCATGCAATCTCATTTATTCATTTTTTAATCAAACAAAAAAATACATTTTTCATATTTTTTTAAAAACAACTTATCTTGTAAACGGTAAACCTTCAAGCTACAAAAAATACATCATCGCGACGAGAACTAAGTTATCTTTCTATAGATATGCACTTTTATACACTTTCGACGAATTTTTTTTCTTCAAATTTTCCGCCCAGTAAAATCACATGTGATTTGTAAAATCACATGTGATTTTTAAAGTAATAAATCACACGTGATTTTCCGAATCACATGTGATTCATCTAGGCAAAAAATTTGAAAAAAAAAATTATCGAAAGTATATTAAAGTGCATATCTATATAAAGATAATTTAATTCTCGTCGCGAGGAAAGATAATTAGTTTCGTAACAATTAACGCCATGCGAGATATTTTAATTTTAAGAAAATAGATGAAAGTGAGTTTTTTTATTTGATAAGAAAAACGAATACTGAGATCGCATGGCTTGTTTCTTTATAAAAAAATTGTCTCGCAGATGAATTTTCTCTTTGACAAATTAGTTAGAGATGAAATTGTTAATGTAAAGCACATAAAATTCATCAAGTTAAATTTGCATATATTTCTTGCTTTTACGCGGATAATCCATTATATTTTTAAGGGTCGTATTTAAGTAATTTGACTAGTTATAACCCCCCATAAGCCCTTTTCTATGGGTTTGGGCTTGTGAAGACTTATGACTTATAAAGCTTCCATAAGCCTTTGTGACAAAGAAAACTTATTTTATAAGCTAGCTTATTTTAAAAGCTTAAGCTTGTATAAGCCCCGTTGGCGCAATGGGCTGGAGCTGGAGTTAGGGCTGAAGCTGCGACTTGAGTTGGGGCTGGGGCTTATATTATAAGCTGAGAGCATAAACTTATATTTTTATAAAGCTGTTTGGCGAATTAGTTAGAGTTGAAGCTTATTAATGTAAAATCACATAAAAATACATCAAATTAAATTCACATATATCTTCAACTTTTACGTGATAATTCATTGTATTTTTAAAGGTATTTAAGTAATTTAACCAGCCATAAGCCCCTATAAGCCCATTTATACGCCTTGCTGGTTATAGGCTTATGGCTTATTTTTTAACCTATAAGCCTTTATAAGCATATGCGACAAACGAGACTTATTTTATAATTCGGTTTAATTTAAAAGCTCAAGCCCTTAAAAGCCCCAATAAGCCTTGCGCCAAACACAAATATATGGATGTGATAGTCGGAAAATTTTTGTGAGTATTATAATTTTAGTGAGATGTGTCAAGTTCGAATCATGTATGATGTATACAACTTTGAAGAGGTAACGATAGTCTCTTTACGAGAAGAGTATTATTCAGGTTGAGTATGTGCAATGGTGAATTTAAGTCTCGTGAATTAGTCGGTCAATAAATCAACAAACACAAGTTAAAAGAATTATGGCTAGTAGGCGAATAGTTGGATCATCACAAACGAAGATAATCATAGTAATACACTAATACACCTTTATTCATTTGCTATGTGTTACATATGACATTTATGTTGGAGTGGACCAAAGGCTTAAAACTCGGAAAACATAGATTGTGTATCAGACCGGTAGAGGTCGGTCGATCTCACTTGACAACTAGATCGGATAAGTTTAGACTAGTTTGGACCAATTTTGCAAAGTAAAAATGTTAGTTGTGGCATGTCACACGTCAGCTGGTTTTGATCGATTCAACCCATTTACGATCAGTTTTTCCACACAAGTTTGACCTTTGATTCAAAATTTACGAGTTCAATGTGTAATGATTGCAAGGAAAAAGTTCATAAGTTAGAAAAAAGAAAGATAAAAGTTTATGTATTAAACAATATTTAAAATATTAATTTAGTTGTAGATGATATTACCATTTTTAATCAAGGGTATAATAATCAATTAACCTTACTCAATTTTAAGCTTTTAGTAAATTTTAAGAAATATCATTCACTCTTTATAAGAGCAAACGTGTAAATTGGTATTGATAGAGAAACGTGTATTTTTTGTTTATTATTATTATTTTTTAAATTGATAAATACGTAAAGATCAACCAATATTAAAAACATGCTATTTAAAAAGATGAAAGTGTATTTTTTGTTTATTATTATTTTTTTAAATTGATAAATACGTAAAGATCAACCAATATTAATGATATGCTATTTTAAAAAGTTGACATTTTAAAAGTAGTAGAAATTGATAAGGCTAATAATCTTTTAAAGCACTATACTGAACTAAAAAAATAACTCTTTTAGACATTAAAGTTGACATTTTTGTATTTCTTTAAGTATTATGACCATTTTACCATTCGAAAAATATTTAAAAAAAAAAGAAATTAAAAAAAATTTCAAAATTAAAAAAAAAAAGTATTTCGAAAAAAATAATTCAAAAAAAATATTTTGGAAAAAAAAATTCGGAAAAAAAAAAGTATTTTGAAAAAAATTTAGAAAGGGTAAAATGGTCATAATACTTAAAGAAAGACAAAAATGTCAATTTTAATGACTAAAAGAGTTATTTTTTTAGTTCGCTACGCAGAACTACTATTCTTGACAGGTATAGTGCTTTAAAAGTTTATTAACCCAAATTGATATTGATGGAGTAACTGTGTGACTTAAACTTGTTTTGAAACGGAAAGTAGAATAGTAAAACTTGTCATTTAAACATTTAAGTTTATAAAAGGTACTACAAGCAATCAACATTACTCAAATTTTAAGCATTTTAAGTTCAAGAAATACATATATATATATATATATATATATATATATATATATATATATATATAGATATATATATATATAGATTATAAGTATTAGATATAAAGATATGTTTTTTTTCTTACTAATGTTTAATCCCTAATGTACCCTTTAAAAACCTTAAATTTCTATATTTTGTTTACTTTCTACGTGAAAACATTTTTAAAATAGTTTTTGAAATAACTAACTTAAAATAATTTTTGTTTCTAAAATTAATATTATTTTAAATTTACTCGAATTTTTATTTCTTTATTTTAGAAATTCATCTCAACCTGGATCTATATCTCAATTCAAACGTCGATTGCTAAACATTAAACGAAACACTTAACCACAATATCTTAACTATAAATATTTACCGTTATAAATTATGATGATCAGAATCATGGATACACGTCTTGATTACATTAGATATTGATTACATTAGAGCAAAGGGTGTGTTAACGCAAGGTGGTGCGTTAACCCTTAACGTGCCTGTATTAGGTGCGTTAACCACACCGTCTCCTTGAGTTAAGAGGGCGTTAACGTGGGTAAGTTAAGCCCATAACGCAACGTTAAGCTGCGATAAAAAAAAATCATTTCACCCCCTCAATGTTTACGTTGCATTTAAAACAAATTTTCACTAAACCTATTCAAATTTAAATTTAAACGGTTCAGTCTGAGCGGGATAACCAGATACATAACAATGTCTCGCAAAGATTTCTCCCAACAATTCCCTAGTCCACAACAAGTGCCCGAAGATACCTTTCCACCAGAAGATGGAGTTCATCACACTCCACCAGAACATGTCTTTCCGGTATTCCAACCGGAAAATGCATTTGTAAACACTCCACCTGTTAACACTCCACCGGTGGACCTCCAAAACAATCCGTTTGGGTTAACTGAGGATTATCTTCGAGAACTTGAGCAGGATGAGGAAAATCTTAGAGAGATACGAGAAAACGAGCACGCGAGGAAGCTGTTCGTTTGGAGCAGGAAGCCAGGGATGCAGAATATCTTAGGCAGAACTAGTTTGACATTATGGAAGGAAAGTATTATGATGGCGAGTTTAGGTTCTATTTGAGTGATGAGGGTTATAATTCAGATGATTCCTTTTATTAATTTGTAGTTTTATTTTCATTACTTTCGTGGCAGTTTGTATTAATCGTAATATGTAATTCGTGTTTAACTTTAATGTTTAATGTAATTCGTGTTTTAAATGTTATGTTTTTTATTAAAGGGGCAATTGCATATATAACCACTAAAACTTGCATATTTGCATATATATCCAAAACATGCTTAACTTGCATTGTACATCATGTATTGAAAACTTGTATTTTGGGGAAATATGCAAGTTTTAAGTTTTAGTGGGTATATATGTAATTCTTCTTTTATTAAATGAAGTATTAGTTTTAGTTTAGGGGTTGAATTTGAAAATATTTGAGTTAATAAGTCTTAATGGGGAGATATGGGCCACACATAGTATACAAGCTTTTTCGTAAATAGTCTATATGGTAGAAACCAAAAGACGCCCTCCCCATTAAGACTTATTAACAGTAAAGCCCACCCACTTAATCCAGAAAAAAAAAGAAACAAGCCCTGAGTTAAGTATGAGTTATGATAAAAGGTATTTTTTATAGTTAGGTGCTAAAGTTTAATGATCACCGACGAATAAATACTAAACTTTAACTATACCCTCGCTCTTATATTGGGAAAATGGTAACATTCAATATTTTTTCTTCTTCTAATTTTTAAGAAAAAAGAAAAAAAGAAAACGGCCAATCGGGAGGAACGGAATATCTAATAATAAATCGTCGTCCCTTGACACTCTAATCCACCGCCGCCTTCCAATCAACTAATCTTTTACAGCATCGGATTTACTTTTCTTACAGGTATACATCCATTTTTAATTTCAATTTTCTACACATTTATTTCTACTTCAATATTCCTAGATCTAAACTTTTTATTTCACCAATTGCCAATTATCAAACCCTAGTTCTTTTGCTCCTTGTACCTGCTTTCATAAACGAATTAACTTTTTTCCAATTATATTCTGCTAATTTCTTGCTGTAATGTGTTGAAATTATTAGTATCATATTAAACTATACAACAAACACTATCGATTTGGTGGAAATAAAAGCTATCTTAACTTGAGCTAAAATAAGTTAATCCAGTTAGTTAGTTAGGGGAACTACTTTTTGTTATCATAACTGTAGGTGAACAAGTAATAGATAGATTTGTTTTTTTCGTTAAGCGCTATTGGTTTATCTTAGACATAGGGGTGTTTGTGATTGCTTATGTGTTTGATTTTAAGCACAACAAGTTTTGTACCATCCAAACTGCTTATCTGGTGTTTTTAAGTGGAAGCAGTTTAGCCTCATCGAAACTGACTGTGCTTATCACAGTAACGGAACTTGAGCATTTTCATTGGGAGGGCCGAAACATAAGTTATTATATTGATAAAAAGAATCCAAACACTTTTTGATGAAGTGCTTTAATTAAGAAGCTTATTAGTACTTATTTATAAGCAGGAGCATAAGCAATCTCAAACACCCCCTATATATTTGTTTATCGTTTGGAGACCGGATGTTGCGTTGTTTGTATATGTTGTTAAAGATGTTATCAGTAAACCATTTTCGTCATTTTTTCTAGGATTATAGACAAGGGTTCATCATGGATGCGCAAAAAACTGAAACTACGGATAATTCACCCGTGGTTCCAGCTACAACCACCGAGACAACCGAACCTTTGGATCAGTCTACATCGCCTGTGGCTGCACAACCACAGTCAATAGAAACATTGGAGCAGTCACCGATTCCAGAAACTAACATGCAGACAGCTGAGACGTCACTGCCTAACGTTACAGAGACACAGACAGCCGAAGATGCTGAGCACACAGCATTACCCGAGGCTACAAACACACTTGAAACTAAACCCTCGGATGAATCCATATCACCACCGGTTACAAACACACAGACAACTGAAACCCCGGAGCAGTCAACCATTCCCGCATTGGAAAGCCCAAAGACAACTGAGACTTTGCAGCAGCCGGTCGTGATTTCCGCGGTGACTGATGATAGTCATGATAATTTGATTACGTCCCCTGAACATCATCAGTGAGTTTCTTTTTGCTGCTAAATAGTATAACAGTTTCTGTGAATGCTCATTATGAGCGGTTTGAGACTTCACTTGCAATATCGCAATTAATGATAAATATCATTTACATCATGCAGCCTCCAATCAATATATTATTGGATTTCAAATTTGTCATTTAATTTACTGTGTATAGCTTTTACGCTCATCGTTGGTTGCGCAAGTCCTACTTCATAATTATATGTTTCTTGACGCTTGTTTTTACCATAACATTGCAATTTGGTAAACCTTTGTATGTTTGGGAATCCCAGGGGCTCGGAAATGAGGCACGAGACTGTTGAACAAGAAGAAGAAGTAAAAAGCATTTTGAAAGCCATTGCAGCCACTGGAAAGTTCTGGTATGCACATTGCTGTTATCGACCTAATTCTTAAATTTTTCGGAGCGCGAAGCCCTTTCTTGTATTCAAACAGTTCATATTCCATATTTGTCTTGCCCTGCTGTTATTTATGCAAATGATAAAGATGTATGGGTATGTTTTACACTAGGGAGTGTCGCTATTTGTTGCTGTATATAAGCTAAATGGTTTATTTATTTGCAGTGAAGCGTAGCCATTTGTGCTTGAACAGCTAACACGGTTGTGTCTTATTTCATGACATGGTTAACATTACCGTCAAAATATTGTCCAGTTTACATGCTGTCCTCGTATACATTTACTTGGAACTTTTAGTTACCTTTATGGTTACCGGCATTGGGAACAAGTATTTATATGACATTATGTTATTTGGCATGCAGGTATGATTGGGAAAGATTCAAAAACATGTTGTCCCTTCATTTAAAGCAGGTATGGGGAGGTATGCCAATCTGAAAGCTTATATGTAGTCTTTATTCTTTGTTCCCAGATGGTGACAAGCCTTATTCCCTCTTCATTATTTTGTTTTAGGTCATTTCTGAGTATCCACTGACAAAAATGATGCCTGAAGAACAAAAAGCTTCATTAGGAGAGACGCATGCTGAGTTGGTGAGAAGGTTGGATGATGGTACTTCCGCAATCATTTTCCTTCACAGTTATATTATTTGGCTATTATGTAAAAAAATTAATGCCTACGATCTATCAAGATGATCTCTAGGATGCTGGAAGTATAAAATGAGCACACAGTAGTATAGTTTTCCATCCTTCATAGTGGATTTATAACAATTTGTTCTAAGGATACGACTATACTAGTGTGGCCATGACTTGCTATCATTACATATGAAACTTGTTTTTTTGATTAGTTGGAAACTTTTCTGTTGACTAATTAAGAACTTACATTTTCTTGATTATGGTGTGCAGCTCTTCATAGTTTTGTTGATGGTCCGCCATTTACCATACAAAGGCTATCAGAGGTGATTGTTCTATCATTTGTGATGAAGAATTGGTTTCGTATTTAAGCTGCCTGCTTCTTTTTATTACACATTAAATACATTTTCTCATTACTGATTTACTTCTACTTTTTTGCTTGTTGATATGAGCAGATCATATTGGATGCACGAAGCTTGTATCCAAATCTCTCAAAGCTTGCTCTAGCCTTAGAAAAGGTAAATGCTTGTTGATACATTGTCGCCTTATGGAACGTCAAAATCAAACGATTTTACAAATGGACTTTATGATAATGATTATCTATTAAACATGCTTACAGAATTTGTCCGTAACATCAACCTTGACCATCTCGAGCGATCCTCATTCATCATCACCAGTAACACCAACAAATGGACTTGATGAAGTGACTGACGATCCAATTCCAAATACGCAAATGCAGTCTGACACTGTCATGGAAAACGGAGCCCCACCAGTGGTGGCAGATAGGGATGAAATTATGATGGAAGTGGAGGCTGACGCCAGTGATGTTGTAACAATGGACGTGGAAACAACAGAGAAGCCATCAGAATCAAGTCCTATGACAACAGGTGATTCTTAGTTTTTTTTGTATTATTTTTTGAGGCCATCAAATGTCATTGTAACAGTTAAAAGGGAAACACTTGAGATCATACCCTAAGAGAATGTGATGTGAAACTATCGTGTGATATCTCTCAAGAGAGGAGCGTGAGAGATTTGTTATTATTTACGGAGTACAATTTTACCTTAGTCATGTACACCTTTATTAAAAAGAAAGAAAGGCTCTATTTAGTTTTGATCAAAGAACGTAAGTCTTTTACAATAAGGAGTTTTGTTCCATGTTTCCAGATATAGTTGGGAGCAGCGGTGTGCTGGTCCAACCAATGGGAGTGTCGAGACTATGAGAAACGTCTTGTAAGACCCAAATAGTGAGTTAGTTCATAGGTATGTGTTTGGAGTCAAGGTGCGCCCAGAGTCGTTTTTGACTTGCAACTATTATATGCGTGTGGATCGCCCAGAGTCGTTTTTGACCTGTAACTATTATATGCGTGTGTATCAGGTTTATAGTTACGAAGATGGAACTACTGATGAAATATGGAAGGCCTAACTTTGTCAATGTTACTTCTTAAAATCAAAGATGCTTTATCTGATAATATAATGACTGCTAAATATTTGCTGATGGATTCAGATACTGGAACATGATATTTGTGATAATACATTTGAAATTGTCTTTTTCCTCATTTTACATGCGACACTCGACTATCAAAAAATAACCTATCGACAGCCAGTAAAGTCATGTGAAACGCATTTTAATGTGTCAATCTTGAACCTGTGTAAAACGTTTGAATTCCCCCTCCCAACACGGAATTATAATATTGCAATAGCTTTTGATGTCCAACCATCATCAAATTGGCACAGTGGCAAGGTCTTTGGCTTTCAAACAAGAGGTAAAGGGTTCAAACCTCGCTAGGTGTGTATATTTGAGGGTGGCTAGGGAAGGGTCGGAAATGGTCTCGGGATTAACCCGGTGAGGCACTGTACAAACTGAGTAAAAAATGCTCACCCTCGGTAACTTGCGAGGGAAAACCATCTGTTAGTAGCTTCTGATGTCTCGATATGCAAATTCTGTTTTCAAGAAATCTGATCTTTAGTTTCAGATATTAGTTAATCAAATTTAAATATTTGAGCATAACAACTTCTAACATTGTAACACGTCAAGAAACTTTTATCTTCATCTCGTTTTCTTGTCACTGTATTTGATTGTACCTGTATATGTTGCACAATAACTTTGAACACAATAACTTTGAAACAGATAGTCGAGCACCGCGAAAAGCAAACGTACCTGAAGGAACATGTGGGGTTAATATTTTGCATACTGAGGCAACACATCAAACTCACCCCACCATTACCAACAGCACACTCACTGTTTATTGACTACACGCGAACACGGATCCTTCCTCTTTGATACCCAATCACACTTATGATTCCAAATGCCAAAAGTTGGTTTCGCCACGTTTCGATCGAACGTTCCCATTTTGAACTATATTCGTTATCTATCAGATTTTGACATGCATTGTATATGGGAGGTGATACTCACCACATTTTTTGATGCATGCACCACCATTTATGCATTACAGTATTGTACAGTACAAACTGTAATGCAAAAATTGTGTTGCATGCATAAAAAAATGTGGTATAAGTATCAATTCCCATTGTATATACGTTCCTAGTTCTTAAACCTCAATAGTTTTTAACCAATCATAGTGGACAGTACTAATCTATATTCTATATGCTCAAATAAGTCATCCTCAATCTTTTGCTTCGATGTATCAAGCCTGCTTAATCATAGTGGACAGTACTAAATGTTATATGCTCAAATAAGCATAACCTTTTTTTTTTCGTACTAAATATATCTCTTTTTATTTCGCAAGGCTTACTACGTCATTACATGTGAATGCTGTACAAGAACTGACGTACTGTTTTTCAAGTTATCTATGAAATAAACTATTTTATACAGTATATATAGGACATAGTTGCATAGTTGTGCTAGAGTACTTTTATGCTGCTTTTTACAAATTTTACCAAATATTTGTAAACTAAGTCGAGGGTATAATGGCCAAATCGTTAGCCGAATCCGGTAGCACCTCGTTGAAGCTGCTGATTCCTCGCCACCATACCACGAGGTGCTCGCCGAATCGGTTTCGTCGATTATTCAACGAAAATACGGCAAAACACAATTCAAAATCTTACCATTTTTTTCAAATGGTTATTTTCAAATAATTCATACTTTTTTATTTTTTTATTTAAAAAATAAAATTAAACTCCCACTCTATAAATAACACTCCATTTTACTTAACACAAACAACCTTTTTATAAACTCTCTCTCTCACATACACACAACTTCTTTTAAATTCTCCTAACTATTCTTTCATAGTCCCATAATAATTGTCCACTTTGATATTTTTAGTCTTTCTTGTTAAACTTTGACCGTTAATATTTTTATTTATGTTATATAATACTTTTGTGAAATTATACCAAGTGAAAATACATTTAAAACCCAATCTATTCATATATATTTCATCAAGTATTATATTATACAAACAAAAATATTTTTGGTCAAAGTTAAATAAAAAAGACTTAGAAAAAGTAAAGTGGATAATTATTATGGGACGGAGGTAGTACAAACTATGGCTAACGAACCAAAAGAGGTGCGTCGAATGATCCTTAGACGACTACGGAGAGAACTTGCAGCTAAGGTCACACATACGAGCAACATGCGAACAATTTGCTGACTTAGTTGACACTGTATCTTGAGCAAATGTGTAGCCGTGATCCAGAAATGACGAGGGTGCATTCGTTGCCACTCTACCAACCAATTAACAGTTACCGTTTGTATACTCTTCTAATGACCACTGAAGTAGACATGCGTGTTGCAAACCACTTGAGGGCAGCTAGAGAGGAATTGTTGAGAAGCATTGCTGAGAAGGAAGAATTCATCATCAACAATTACAGAGCAATATAAAAGCTCGAATCATATTTTAGTTTTTTGTTTCGTATGAGCTATGTTTTGAAACTTGGCCCTGGAGGGTGTGTGTTATCCAACCAGTGGTATGGCTTGTTGGAAATGTATATATTTACAAACATGTGAATGTCCGGATTCGAACTCGTGACCACGGGATTGCACACATTAGCGAATGAGAATTAAAGTTAATAATTAATGTTTATGTTTACGATTAATTATTGCACATTAAGTCGGTTAACGATCGTTAAGTATTTAACGGAAAAATGACTAACGACCCAGTTAAATGAAAGAAAGGACTAGAAATGGAAAACTTGGAAAAGTTATGGATTTCTCTTTGGGCTTGTCTACATGGCGCCATATGGGGCTCCCAAGCTAATCCCTAACTTGTTCCCAAGTTTCCTCTATAGCTAGTATATAAGAGGGTTAGGTTCTAGGTTTTGTACACTTGTGCATTGAATTAACCCTAGATCTCTCATCTCCTCTCTCTTGTCCCATTTTCGGCCGAACACCCCAATAGTAAGGGAGTTTGGTTTCGTTTTTCTTAAACGAGGACTTGTGTTAGATCTAGCAATCGCTTTATTCGTTTGGTTAATCATTGTGTACTGAAGCGTGGTTGTAGGACATTATTCTTACACCAATAAGTACTTCTTTGTTTTGCTTTGCTCGAGGGTTGTTTTGCTTTGCTTGAGGGATTTGACATTCGCGAAGTGCGTTACCTTTTCGCTTAATTAATTTATTATGATCTTAAATTAACTTGTGTCGCTGCTTGATGTCTATATGTTTATTGTATGTTTTATATATTATAAACTCAACATGGCTTAGCTGCAAGTTTGCGTTTTTCAAAATAATGAACTAACGGTGCAAGATTTCGCGTTTTTGAATGTAAATGCAGTATTTATTTAAATAAAAAGGTATTTATTTAACACATAAAAGTTGGTATCAAACCATGACACCCGATTCTGTCCCCCACACATGAGAAATGCATACGGATTTTGTGCCGCATCATTAGTCTTTTCAATTAAAACAAACTTGAATACAAACAAACACACAAAAGAAAGTTCAGGTATAACTTTTGCTCATAGCACTTATGTCCTTGTATTCTTTTCATGTTGTGAGCATCTCAAATGACTAAATCAACTCCTATGCAAGCTTTTTCGAAAGAGGCTAAAAGAAAAAGTCGTTGCTTAAAGACTTGATCGACGATCCTCAAGTCTTTCAGGGAAAAAAACCCTTACCACTACCACAATTACCAGTTTCCCCATCGCCGTTTTCCCCGGCGACAATTGTCGCTGGGGAATCATCACTAAACGACAAAAATATATCCTACGTGGCACGAAGTCTCGTAGAAAAGTCAGCTAAATTATGGAGAGGTTTTCCCCAGCGACATGTCGCCGGGTACTAATTATATTTTGACCGAAAATTTCATCGTGCAACGTGGCGGGAACTTTTCCCGCTTACCTTTCCCACGACATGTCGCCGGGGATTCATTTGATTATTTAAATATGTAATTAGTGTTAATTTTATACTTATAAATTTTATTTTCATGTTTCCCCAGCGACATGTCGCCGGGGATTCATTTGATTATTTAAAATATGTAATTAGTGTTACTTTGATTA
The DNA here is from genome assembly GCA_910596185.1 of Chrysanthemum makinoi. NCBI lineage: Eukaryota > Viridiplantae > Streptophyta > Magnoliopsida > Asterales > Asteraceae > Chrysanthemum > Chrysanthemum makinoi. The sequence goes on from OU343219.1 coordinate 202,092,866, forward strand.
CTTTAAAAATTTATTTTGCACTTTTCCCCAGCGACATGTCGCTGGGGATACTTTTGACTTCGTTTGACTTTATTAATAATAATGGTAATGGTAATAATAATAATAATAATAATACGTATACCATAACATATGACTACATCAGTTCAGTCTAATAATACGGCAACCATAACATATCATATAAATCAGTTTCAGCGTCCTAATGTGTAACCATAACATATCGACTCATCCGATTGGGCGTCCAATGTCCAACCCTAAGATATCGACTCATCCGTTGAACGTCCTAATGTCCACCCATAACATATCGACTTATCAGTTGAGCGTCTACAATGTGTTACCATAAAATCTGGGCTCATCCGTTGAACGTCTAATGTGTAACCATAACATACCGACTCATCCGTTGAACGTCTAATGTGTAACCATAACATACCGACTCATCCGTTGAACGTCTAATGTTTTACCATAACATACCGGGCTCATTGGTTGAGCGTCTAATGTGTAACCATAACATATCGACTCATCCGTTGAACGTCTAATGTGTAACCATAACATACCGACTCATCCGTTGAACGTCTCATGTGTAACCATAACATACCGACTCATTCGTTGAGCCTTAATGTGTAACCACAACATACCGACTCATTAAGTTGAGCGTCCAATGTGTAACCTAACATCTGGGACTCATGGTTGAGCCTTACAATGTGTAACCATAACATACCGACTCATCGGTTGAGCGTCTAATGTGTAACCACAACATCCGACTCATTCGTTGAGCGTCCAATGTGTAACCCAACATCTACGGACTCATCCGTTGAGCGCCTAATGTGTAACCATAACATACCCACTCATCGGCTTGAGCGTCCCCAGTATAATGTATAACATATCATAGAGCTAATGGTTGAGCGTGCTAATGTGTAACCCTAACATCTTGACTCATCCGTTGAGCACGATCCAATGTGTAACCATAACATATCGACTCATCCGTTGAACATCTAATGTGTAACTATAACATACCGACTCATTAGTTGAGCGCCTAATGTGTAAGCATAACATACCGACTCATCCGTTGAACGTCCAATGTGTAACCATACCATATCGACTCATCCAGTTGAGCGTTCATGTGTAACCATAACATACGACTCATCCGTTGAGCGTCTAATGTGTAAGCATAACATACCAACTCATCCGTTGAGCGTCCTAATGTGTAACTATAACATACCATTTCTGGATGTTGAGCGCCAATAATATGCATAATTATTCTTGATTGAATCATAGATTTATAAAACACATTCAACTATGCATCATTTGGCTTCTTGATCCAATTAAATATTGCATGCAACATTTTGATGTAATATGTTCTTGTTCCTCTGTAGTTACTAGATTGTAAATCTAACTCTGTATAAGAATATAAAAGATCTTGAGATAGTAGCTTTTGTTAGAGTTTATATTAAAAGAAAGGAAAATATTTAGGATTATAATAAAAATAAAAGATAAAATTGTATTCTTTTGAAGTCGTTAACAACATAAAGTAATTAAATTTGCAAAAAAAAACAGTTTTCCCCGGCGACATGTCGCTGGGGATTATAATAAATAAAAATTAAATAGTTTTCCCCGTATGTCGCCGGGATAATACCACCAAAATTTTCGTTATCGCGCCATTTACGCTAAACGACAAAAACTATACCTTTCCCCAGCGACATGTCGCCGGGGATTGTCGCCGGGGAAAAAACTTTATCATAAACTAACCTAAACTTTATTTCCTAACATTTACATAACTCATTTAAAAATTTAATAAACAAATTTCAAAAAACACCCCTAAATGTAAAAACTTATAAAACTACCTTAACCTTATACTTTTAATACTTTTAACAATTTTTTATATATAGCAAATTTTATTTTTCAAATATCTAATTTTTTAATTAATAGTTTTTTATTAAAAATTCTAGCATTAAAAAAGGTTTTATTTCTGAATAAAATGAGCCTAATATTGCATTGCTTTTGACTTACGTGATTTTATAAAAATAGTGATAAATTTAAAATCGACTTCTAGTCAAAATAATTATAAATATTTTAATGATATAGGCGTTAATAGATTAAAATATGAATTGCATTATACAACAATTTATATGAAAACACATCAAATTATATCTTTTATATAATAAAACAAAACTCCAATTGGAATTTTTCATTTCAAAAAAATCAAACCATTCCTTATTTAGTAATAATTTTTTTAATTAGATTTTTATTTGTAGAATTAGAAAAATAATAAAAGCTAATTATTTCCAAATTTGTCTAAAACTTAAAAAACGTTTTGGTACTCAAATGTAAAAAACTGAAAATACACATGGGCCTTAAAGTTATTTTTCATAGTTGTAGGTGAAAAATGTAAATGTTTTTATAAAACGGACTATTCCATCATCACTTCTTTTCACAAATTACGTAACTCAAATCATAGATCTTATTCTTCTCATACAATTTGATAAAAACCATAGATCGTATTCAAATCCATAGATGCTATTTTCACAAATTTTAACCTAAAAATGTCTCAGTCATCAGATTCGGTTTTTCCATCTCATAACCATTGTTAAAAATCACACACTACCACAATTACCAGTTTCCCCATCGCCGTTTTCCCCGGCGACAATTGTCGCTGGGGAATCATCACTAAACGACAAAAATATATCCTACGTGGCACGAAGTCTCGTAGAAAAGTCAGCTAAATTATGGAGAGGTTTTCCCCGGCGACATGTCGCCGGGGATACCTTTGTTATATTTTGACCGAAAATTTCATCGTGCAACGTGGCGGGAACTTTTCCCGCTTACCTTTCCCCAGCGACATGTCGCCGGGGATTCATTTGATTATTTAAAATATGTAATTAGTGTTAATTTTATTACTTATAAATTTTATTTTTCATGTTTCCCCAGCGACATGTCGCCGGGGATTCATTTGATTATTTAAAATATGTAATTAGTGTTACTTTGATTACTTTAAAAATTTATTTTGCACTTTTCCCCAGCGACATGTCGCTGGGGATACTTTTGACTTCGTTTGACTTTATTAATAATAATGGTAATGGTAATAATAATAATAATATATATAATATAATAATACGTATACCATAACATAACGACTCATCCGCTCAAAGTCTAATGTAACCATAACGACTCATCAGTTGAGCGTCCTAATGTGTAACCATAACATATCGACTCATCCGTTGAACGTCTAATGTCCAACCCTAAGATATCGACTCATCCGTTGAACGTCTAATGTCCAACCCATAACAAATCGACTTATCCGTTGAGCGTCCCCGTGTGTTACCATAAAATACCGACTCATCCGTTGAACGTCTAATGTGTAACCCTAACATACCGACTCATCCGTTGAACGTCCAATGTGTAACCATAACATATCGACTCATCCGTTGAGCGTCTAATGTGTAACCATAACATACCGACTCATTCGATTTGACGTCTAATTGTAACCATAACATATCGACTCATCCGTTGAACGTCCAATGTGTAACCATAACATATCGACTCATCCGTTGAACGTTCAATGTGTAACCATAACATACCGACTCATTCGTTGAACGTCCAATGTGTAACCAAAACATACCGACTCATTAGATTTGAGCGTCCAATGTGTAACAACATACTGGACTCATCCGGATTGAGCGTATGTGTAACCATAACATCCGACTCATCCGATTTGAGCGTCTAATGTGTAACCACAACATACCGACTCATTAGATTGAGCGTCAATGTGTAACCCTAACATCTGACTCATCCGTTGAGCGTCTAATGTGTAACCATAACATATACCACTCATCCGTTGAGCGTCCTAATGTGTAACCATAACATCCGAGCTCATCCGCTTGAGCGTCTAATGTGTAACCACTAACATCTTGACTCATGGATTGGGCGTCCAATGTGTAACCATAACATATCGACTCATCCGTTGAACACATCTAATGTAAACCATAACATACCGACTCATTAGTTGAGCGTCTAATGTGTAAGCATAACATCTTACTCATCCGTTGAGCGTCGATGTGTAACCATAACATATCGACTCATCCGTTGAGCGTTCAATGTGTAAACATAACATACCGACTCATCCGTTGAACGTCTAATGTGTAAGCATAACATACCGACTCATCCGTTGTACGTCTAATGTGTAACTATATAACATCACCACTTCGGATGTTGAACAATAATGTAACCATAATTATTCTTGGTGAATCATAGATTTATAAAACACATTCAACTATGCATCATTTGGCTTCTTGATCCAATTAAATATTGCATGCAACATTTTGATGTAACATGTTCTTGTTCCTCTAGCCCGTTACTAGATTGTAAATCTAACTCTCATGTAAGAATATAAAGATAGAATAGTAAGCTTTTTGTTCGAGTTTATATTAAAAGAAAGGAAAATATTTAGGATTATAATAAAATAAAGATAAAATTGTATTCTTTTTGAAGTCGTTAACAACATAAAGTAATTAAATTTTGCAAAAAACAGTTTTCCCCGGCGACATGTCGCTGGGGATTATAATAAAAAAAAATTAAATAGTTTTCCCCGGCGACATGTCGCCGAATAAGTCCTACAAATTTTCGTTATCGCGCCATTTACGCTAAACGACAAAAACTATACCTTTCCCCAGCGACATGTCGCCGGGGATTGTCGCCGGGGAAAAAACTTTATCATAAACTAACCTAAACTTTATTTCCTAACATTTACATAACTCATTTAAAAATTTAATAAACAAATTTCAAAAAACACCCCTAAATGTAAAAAACTTATAAAAACTACCTTAACCTTATACTTTTAATACTTTTAACAATTTTTTATATATAGCAAATTTTATTTTTCAAATATCTAATTTTTTAATTAATAGTTTTTTATTAAAAATTCTAGCATTAAAAAAGGTTTTATTTCTGAATAAAATGAGCCTAATATTGCATTGCTTTTGACTTCATTAATTTTATAAAAAATAGTATAAATTTAAAATCGACTTCTAGTCAAAATAATTATAAATATTTTAATGATATAAATTTAATAGATTAAAATATGAATTGCATTATACAACAATTTATATGAAAACACATCAAATTATATCTTTTATATAATAAAAACAAAACTCACAGTTTAATTTTTCATTTCAAAAAAATCAAACCATTCCTTATTTAGTAATAATTTTTTTAATTAGATTTTTATTTGTAGAATTAGAAAAATAATAAAAGCTAATTATTTCCAAATTTGTCTAAAAACTTAAAAACGTTTTGGTACTCAAATGTAAAAAAAAACTGAAAATACACATGGGCCTTAAAGTTATTTTTCATAGTTGTAGGTATGAAAATAAATGTTTTTATAAAACGGAGCCCTATTCCATCCATCACTTCTTTTTCACAAATTACGTAACTCAAATCATAGATCTTATTCTTCTCATACAATTTGATAAAACCATAGATGCGTATTCAAATCCATAGATGCTATTTTCACAAATTTTAACCTAAAATGTCTCAGTCATCGATTCGGTTTTCCATCTCATAACCATTGTTAAAAATCACACACTACCACAATTACCAGTTTCCCCATCGCCGTTTTCCCCGGCGACAATTGTCGCTGGGGAATCATCACTAAACGACAAAAATATATCCTACGTGGCACGAAGTCTCGTAGAAAAGTCAGCTAAATTATGGAGCGGTTTTCCCCGGCGACGTATGTCGCCGGGTACCTATTATATTTGACCGAAAATTTCATCGTGCAACGTGGCGGGAACTTTTCCCGCTTACCTTTCCCCAGCGACATGTCGCCGGGGATTCATTTGATTATTTAAAATATGTAATTAGTGTTAATTTTATTACTTATAAATTTTATTTTTCATGTTTCCCCAGCGACATGTCGCCGGGGATTCATTTGATTATTTAAAATATGTAATTAGTGTTAATTTGATTTCTTTAAAATTTTATTTTGCACTTTTCCCCAACATGTCGCTGGGGATACCCTGACTTCGTTTGACTTTATTAATAATAATGGTAATGGTAATAATAATAATAATAATAATAATAATAATAATAATAATAATAATAATACGTATACCATAACATATCGACTCATCGGATTCGAAGTCCCCGATAATGCAACCATAACATGTCCATTCATCCGTTGAGCGTCTAATGTGTAACCATAACATATCGACTCATCCGTTGAACGTCTAATGTCCAACCCTACCCTATCGACTCATCCGTTGAGCGTCTAATGTCCAACCCATAACATATCGACTTATCAGTTGAGCGTCTAATGTGTTACCATAAAATCTGGACTCATCCGTTGAGCGTCAATGTGTAACCCTAACATCGCGACTCATCCGTTGAGCGTCAATGTGTAACCATAACATATCGACTCATCCGTTGAGCGTCCCAATGTGTAACCATAACATACCGACTCATTAGTTGAGCGTCTAAAATTGTAACCATAACATGACTCATCCGTTGAGCGTCCAATGTGTAACCATAACATATCGACTCATCCGTTGAGCGTTCATGTGTAACCATAACATACTGACTCATTAGTTGAGCGTCCAATGTGTAACCACTAATCACCAGACTCATTCGTTGAGCGTCCAATGTGTAACCTAACATACGGACTCATCCGGATTTGAGCGTCTAATGTGTAACCATAACATCAGGCTTCATCCGATTGAGCGTCTAATGTGTAACCACAACATACCGAGCTCATTAGCTTTCGGCATCATGTGTAACTAACATACGGACTCATCCGTTGAGCGTCTAATGTGTAACCATAACATCTGAACTCATCGTTGAGCGTCCAGATATGTAACCATAACATGCCAAACTCATCCGCTGAACGCCTAATGTGTAACCCTAACATACCGACTCATCCGCTGAACGCCCAATGTGTAACCATAACATATCGACTCATCCGCTGAACATCTAATGTAACCATAACATACCGACTCATTCGTTGAACGTCTAATGTGTAAGCATAACATACCGACTCATCCGCTGAACGCCCAATGTAACCATAACATATCGACTCATCCGTTGAACGTTCAATGTGTAACCATAACATACCGACTCATCCGTTGAACGCCTAATGTGTAAGCATAACATACCGACTCATCCGTTGAACGTCTAATGTGTAACTATAACATACCGACTCGGATGTTGAACGTCTAATGTGTAACCATAATTATTCTTCTGGGAATCATAGATTTATAAAACACATTCAACTATGCATCATTTGGCTTCTTGATCCAATTAAATATTGCATGCAACATTTTGATGTAACATGTTCTTGTTCCTCTAGCCCGTTACTAGATTGTAAATCTAACTCTCATATAAGAATATAAAGATGCCGAATGGTAACTTTTTGTTCCCGAGTTTATATTAAAAGAAAGGAAAATATTTAGGATTATAATAAAAATAAAAGATAAAATCGTATTCTTTTGAAGTCGTTAACAACATAAAGTAATTAAATTTTACCCAAAAAAAAAAAAAAAAAAAAACAGTTTTCCCCGGCGACATGTCGCTGGGGATTATAATAAAAAAAATTAATAGTTTTCCCCGGCGACATGTCGCCGGGGATAAGTACCCACCAAAATTTTCGTTATCGCGCCATTAACGCTAAACGACAAAAAATAACTTTCCCCAGCGACATGTCGCCGGGGATTGTCGCCGGGGAAAAAACTTTATGATAAAGTAGATCTGGATATCTTCTTCACTGCAGAAAACGAAAAAAAAAAAAAAAACCTTCCTGTGGCGATTTCTGTGGCGATTTCTGCAGCAAAAACCATCACCATTCACCAACAATCATCAACCATCACCACCACCGCATCCACCATCACCACCAACGCATCCACCATCACCACCACCACACGTTACACGGTTTGTTTTACAAATTTTAAATGTTATTCAACTAAATTAGTTAATTATATTATGATTTTTGCAGATTATTATTGTTGTAAGTTGTTGTTAATTAAAAAGTGGTTTTTGGCAGTAGCCGACGAGGACCGACGAGGAGCAAGAGCGAGGTATGTTATAATTTTTGCAGATTATTATTGTTGTAAGTTGTTAACTTTGAAAGTTAATTTTTTTTTGCAGTAGGCGACGAGGGGGCTAGACAAGGTATGTAATAATTTTTTTCTCCTTTTGGTATCCCGGGTGGCATGTTGCTGGGGAATGTTTATTCATGTCGCTGGGGGATGTTTATTGTTTAAATTTTGTTAGTTTATAGTTATTATTAGTTCAATTGCCTTGAAATGTGCTCGTTTATAATTATAATAATTAGTTGTTTAAATTTTGTTAGTTTATTGTTATTATTTGGTGAAAAAGTGAAATGGTATGTATGTTAAAATAATGGTATGTATGTTAAAAAGGTGAAATGATATGTAGTTTATAGTTTATAGTTATTATTTGTTGATTGTGCTGCTATATTATTTTGTTAGTTTATAGTTATTATTATTTGTTGATATGAGCCGTTTATAGTTTATAATAATTAGTTGTTTTAGGATTTTAGTGATTAATTTTGAAAAATCCCCGTCTAAAATTAATCATCCTATAGAACCCCGTCCATTAATTTATTAGAAATTAATTTCGAAAGTCCCTCGCTTGGGATCGTTGAATATTTTGTCTCATTTAGGATATGAATGCGTATAATTGGATTACTATTTGAGATGATTTCGACATGTTGTTTTCCTTACTCCTACTAATATGTCTTTAAACACATATTGGGGAGTTGAGGGAAATGTCCGAAATTTTCTTAAATAGTAAATCTTATATACGATTCATATATGAGACAAATTATTCAAAGAGTGGGTTAGGATTGCCTTCCATAGTTGCAATAGGTGAACAAAACATCCGTATTCCTCGCTTGAATGTGTTTAATTAAGTTGCATATAATAACTAAATGTATCGTTAAAACGCAGTTATGGTATTCGATAATAAGACTTGGACAGCTTTTACAAATATGAACCATTATTTATTCTCGGTCTTGAAAATTGCCAATCATTGCAAGTCGTTAGTGACTAGTGCCTGAATAAGATGTCCATGCAAGTCTTGTCGAAATATATTATGGGTACACATCAAAAACCTTTCAAACCACATTATGAGAGAAGGGTGGGACCCACGTTATAAAATATGGGTGGAACACGTGAACCGCTCCACCTATGCCACCGCCGAATAGATAACACAAGACGCCTCCGATGAGTGACATGACAAATAAGTAATTAATGATCTTAGCTATATTCCTCCAAATAATGAACACAATGAACCAACTCAAGGAGATATTGGTGAGACAAGTAACGAACCGACTCAAGCTACACGTAACGAATTTGAAGAGTTATATGCCGCTGCCAACGAGGAGCCGTACTCCTGTTGTGACTATGTGACTCGATTAGACTTTATGGCAAAGTTTACCTATTTTAAGGCTAAAGGTAGATTGACTGATTCTATATTTAATGAAATGTTAGAGTTTTTACAAAATGTATTTCCCATCAAGAAGGATTCAAGCTCCCACCATCATACTATTCAATAAAGAAGACATTTAAAACGATTGGGTTGGGGTACGAAGTCGATACATGCTTGTGAACACGACACGCTATTTCGGGGAGACAAGAACAAAGATTTGATTTTGTCCGGCTCAATACGAAAGTAGATGGAAAGACAAGAATGGGAAGAAAGTTCCTAAGGTGTTGGGTGCTATTTTCCATCATTCCTAGACTACAACGCTTGTACAAGTCTAGTCACACCGCAGGATATGATTTGGCATGCTATCGAAAGTGTACGGAGCCCGGTAAGATGCAACACCCGGTTGATGGTGGAGCATGGAAGAAATTTGACACAAAGTATCCAGATTTTGCAAAAGAACCAAGAAATGTTCGACTAGGGTTGGCTGCTGATGGTTTCAATCCATTTGGGAACCTTAGTCGCCTACAAAGATGTGGCCGGTGATATTGACAACATACACCGCCTCCGCGGGTTATGTATGAAAGAGAGTTCTTTTATGCTAACGTTAGCACTCGGTCCTAAATCCCCGGCAAGGACATTGATGTTTACTTGAGGCCTTTGATTGAGGACCCAAGGATTTATGGGACAAGAAAGGTCCGAGACTATGGTGCGTCGCCGTTTAATATGAGAGCGATGGTTTTATGGACCATCAATGATTTTCCCGCCGAAGTAGTTTGTCCGGGAGAGGGCAAGGTTACAAGGCATGCCCTACATGTAATAAAGACACTCCATCTGCTCGTGTTAAGCAAAACAGCTTATTTGGCCACGAAGATTCTTAACGGCCCCATAAATGGAGACGCCACTTGAATTCAATGGCCAAACCGATAACGCAGATCCTCCCCAAGAATTTGGTCGGGATGTAATCCTGGCTCAACTTGATAGATTGCCAACGCGTGTGAAGGGTAAACATCCGAGTTATGGAGGTTTGAAGATAAAACGCAATCTTCTTGTCGAGCATAACCGACTAAACGGTCTTTTTACGAGCTTGAGTATTGGTCTTTTCTTTCTCTAAGACACAATTTAGACACCATGCATATCGAAAAAAATATGTTGGAGGCCATCTTGAACACTTTGTTAATGAATGATAAATCTAAAGACACCGCCAAGGCAAGACAAGACTTGCAAATGTTGGGCATTCGAAGTGGCTTGTGGCTCGGCCAAACCAAAAACAGGAAGTGCTTGAAGCCTCGTGTCGCGATTCTTTCACACCGAGAACCGAAAAAGTTTTGTCAAGACATCAAAGGATCTAAACTACCAGATGGGTTCGGATCATGCTTCAAGCACAGAGTGACCGATAATGATACCAATATAACGGGCCTGAAGTCTCATGACTGTCATATAATGATGCAACGTTTACTTCCTTACGGACTTCAAAATTACTTGCCCGATAAGATTGCAAAACCATTAATTGAGTTGTGTTCCTTTTATAAGCAAATATGCTCTGCAACTTTGATGGAGGATGACATGTTGAAAGCTCGATCAAGGTGGTCGATATTCTGGCGAGCTTGAGCTCATATATCCTCCCCGCTTTGACATTATGGTTCACTTGGTTATCCATTTACCTATAGAGGTTTGAAGGCGGCCTATTCGCCTCGTGGATGTATCCATTTGAAAGATACATGAAGAAGCTAAAAGGTTATGTTCGCAATAAAGCTGCCGAAGGTTCGACATGAGGGTTATGTTGAGAAGCATTGACATTCAGCTTCATTATTTTCGATGTTACCACGAAATTTAATCGCCCCGACCGTAATGTGGACCCCTCCCCCAACGTGTCGGTTTGTGTTTCGATCGGTATGTAAAACGATTGGTTTACGGTCATTTATTGGGTTTGATGCCCAAGAGTTTAAAAAAGTGAAATGATATGTACTTCACAACAGTCCGAGATCGACACGCACCGACCCAGTTCAAGAGGTACCGCTTTTATTTTGAAACTTTTTCTTAACTTATCATTTCGACGACTTATTCTAATACCATGAACGCTTTTCAGATTATTTCCTAACAAAGACATGCAAGAAGAATTCCCCGACCGGTTTGGGTCGCAGTAAACTTAAGACTTATTTGGTCTACTTAACCGTAAAAATAACAATATCATATTTTGTGTTCTCTATCTAGCTAATCCTGTCTTCTTCATAGATCCGTCAACGTCACATAGACAATGACCAAGACTCAGAGGTTAGCACAACGAGCGAGTTATTCGCTTTGGCTAATGGACCATCATGGACTCCAATCTCAAGAAACTCTTGCGAGTCAACGGGTGAGGTATGTCGCACAACCGTGATGAACGCCGCGACAACTCAAAACAATGCGGCATTTGTTCGCCTGGCCGTGACGGAGAAATGTATTATGGTCAGCTTCAAGAAATCCTCGAGTTTAAGTATTTGTTGTTCACAGCTATGCTTGTTCCGAAGTTAAGTGGTTCGACACTAGCAACGGGACGAAAGTCAAAAACTTGTCTTTAGAAACAACATGACACAAATCGCCGACCTGCACCGAGGCATTTAAAGATGACCAATACATTCTCGCAACACAAGTCAAACAAGTCTTCTACCTTGAAGATAAGACCAAACCCCACCTGAAGGTCGTCGAACATGTTAATCATAAAAAGTTTTCCGACGGGGGTGTCATCGTGGTAGAGGACGATCCTGATATTATACATTTCGACAACTCATCCGATCTCCCACTTTCTACTAGTTTGAATGACTTGGATAATGCGACCTTGCATATAGATGGTCAATCAACGGTTGTTGACGCACGATATCATTGATGTTCCCCAAGAAGACGATGATATTATTGATGATGAAGACGCCCTTCCTCATGATTTAGCAGATTCTGATGTTGAAGCCCTCATCAATGTTGATGATGATGGTGTTGAGAAAGTTTATTCTAGTGAAGAAGAAGATTGATCTTGAGTTGTAACTTGCAAAATACACTTATATATTTGAATTAATGAATGAAATTGTTGTGGATTGTTTAAATGTGTATATTTATTTGGATGTGTATGTATTTGGATGTGTGCATGCTTATATTATTTTGTTCATGAATTTCTATATCTTATGCTAATTGTACTTGTACAGATGTCGACAGATGTTGCACGGTCCCACGGCGTGACGGTGGCGGGAGGATCGTCCCCTCCAGATCGCACTCCACCGGTTGTCGGGCAAGCTTCATTAACAAAGGTAAGAATTTCCGGAGTATTGTAATACAAGCATAAATTTGATACATATTTATGACTTTTATCACTAACTTGATTTTGCAGGCAAAGGTAAACGAAAGCTCAATTTGGGCGGCAGGGCCGGGCGCTGAATACCGCGACAAGACCCTAACCTTTCAATAAGGCAATCAGACTAAAAAAGGTCCCGTCGATCACTTTTGAGATGGGTGACAAACAAACCTTAAACCCTCTCCCCCATGCGCGCATTGGTCTAACTACAGGGGAGGTCGTTAGGAAGGTGCTTTTACTACCCTCTTGGGACAAGGTCCCGGGAGAGGAAGGCGGAATCATTTCAGATATTGGGGTCAGCTTATCCTTTATGTTTATTTCATTATCGTGTTCATTTATTTAATTGTGTATATTTATCTAAATTCGCCTATTTATTTATATCATATAAATAAATAAACAAATTTAAATAAATATATAAATTATATCTCTAACTCTCTTTTCGTTTTGTTGTATATGATTGCAGACCCTATTTGACCTCAGGCCGCACATCGACTCCTCCCCGCTGCCCCAGATCTACGAAGGCATAAACTCGCACCTGCAAAAAGCCTACAATACTAACAAGGCTTCTTTCAAAGCCAAACATTGGAAGGTAGACCCCACCACCGGGATTACGGCGCGAGGCGATTAGGCGGCACGCCCCGAGGAAATTACAATGTGATTGGGATGAGTACATTAAGTTTTGGAATGATCCCAAGAACTTTGCTCGAGCCGCTACAAATCGCTTAACCGCAAAAAGCAAGGTCATATCTAGACAGGGATCCGGTCGCCGACTCGCTTCGAGATAATATGGTAATAAACATTATAATTATTTTACATGCATATATACATATATATAATATGGTATTAAATATATATATATATATATATATATATATATATATATATATATATATTTATATATATATATATGATTATACTTTGGTGTTGTGATTTGTCGCTTTAAAATTATTCATCTTATATGCGCTACAGTATGTACGATGCAGGCATCGAGACTCATGAATACCCGTCACTCATCGACACTTATTGGCGAACACATACTGTTGATGGGGTATTCCTTAACGATGAGGACCGCCGGATATATGTAAGTTTTGTTTCAAAACACACTTTAATGAATTATCGAGAAATAATGTAGCAACCCGACTAATATATTTACTATCTTGTGTTTTTGGCACTACATAGGACGAGATGAAAAAGCTTGAGGCCACGGGTGAATACACGGAGGATCAAATCAATGCGTTGGCAAGAGGGGGTAAGCGTCGTGGGCATATTCCCTGTGGGTCGCGTGATGCCATCACGGGCCACATCCAGGCCAAGTATGCCCGCCGAAAGTCACCAAAGATGTAAGCTTTATGATGAGTCTCCTGCGACAATGATAATGATATGTTCAGGAGTATGACTCGGGTGGTGCTAGCGGGAGTGGTGGGTGTGGTGATGACGAGGAGAATGGCGGGGATGAGGATAACAACCAGAGGTAGTTGTGTATATATTATTAGTATGTTACATTGGTACTAGCTTTAGCTAGTTGTGTTATATATTATTAGTATGCTACATTGGTACTTTAGGTAGTTGTGTTATATATTATTAGGTTCATCTTGGTGCCATTTAAACACTTGTTTCCCTATCTATCAATGCACATATTGACTTTTGAGTCGTGTGTAAAAGTGTGATCTATTTATTGATCCGTTATATGGTATTTGTGTTTTGGTACAAGTTGTGGCGAGTCTATACAGGTTTTGGTACAGGTTTATTTGGTAGATTTTTTCCCGAAAAATTCGAAAAATCTGGAAATCGCCTGCACTGCAGGCTGCATTAAAAAATGTAGGTTTTCGGCGACATGTCGCCGGGGATAACACACTAAACGTTGACAAGTCAACGAGAAAACAAGTTTCCCCAGCGACATGTCGCCGGGGATAGTAGGCTAACTCGTTGACTTGTCAACAGTAACCATAGTATCCCCAGCGACATGTCGCCGGGGATACTTAATCAATATAATTAGTGTCTTAATCATTTTGCTTAATTCGACTATTCCCCAGCGATATGTCGCTGGGGATAATGTGCCACAGTGGCACTGCTTCTTTGACTTAAATTTGAGTGGGACCCACGTCGTCGCCGGGGATTGTCGCTGGGATACAATCCCTTACGAGACTTCCCCAGCTAGGATTCCCCAGCGACATGTCGCTGGGGAAATGTATCCCCAGCGACATGTCGCTGGGGAATCCCCCAGCTAGCACTGTAATCCAGTGCCGCCTTCCAATCAACTAATCTTTTACAGCATCGGATTTACTTTTCTTACAGGTATACATCCATTTTTAATTTCAATTTTCTACACATTTATTTCTACTACCTAGACCTTAAACTTCTTTTATTTCACCAATTGCCAATTATCAAACCCTAGTTCTTTTGGTTCTTGTACCTGCTTTCATAAAACGAATTAACTTTTTCCAATTATATATTCTGCTAATTTCTTGCTGTAATGTGTTGAAATTATTAGTATCATATTAAACTATACAACAAACACTATCGATTTGGTGGAAATAAAAGCTATCTTAACTTGAGCTAAAAATAAGTTAATCCAGTTAGTTAGTTAGGGGAACTACTTTGTTATCATAACTGTAGTGAACAAGTAATAGATAGATTTGTTTTTTTCTGTTAAGCGCTATTGGTTTATCTTAGACATAGGGTGTTTAGATTGCTTATGTGTTTGATTTTAAGCACAACAAGTTTTGTACCATCCAAACTGTTATCTGGTGTTTTAAGTGGAAGCAGTTTAGCCTCATCGAAACTGACTGTGCTTATCACAGTAACGGAACTTGAGCATTTTCATTGGGAGGGTCAAACATAAGTTATTATATTGATAAAAGAATCCAAACACTTTTTGATGAAGTGCTTTAATTACAGTTTATTAGTACTTATTTATAAGAGAGCATAAGCAATCTCAAACACCCCCTATATATTTGTTTATCGTTTGGAGACCGGATGCCATGTTGTTTGTATATGTTGTTAAAGATGTTATCAGTAAACCATTTTCGTCATTTTTTCTAGGATTATAGACAAGGGTTCATCATGGATGCGCAAAAAACTGAAACTACGGATAATTCACCCGTGGTTCCAGCTACAACCACCGAGACAACCGAACCTTTGGATCAGTCTACATCGCCTGTGGCTGCACAACCACAGTCAATAGAAACATTGGAGCAGTCACCGATTCCAGAAACTAACATGCAGACAGCTGAGACGTCACTGCCTAACGTTACAGAGACACAGACAGCCGAAGATGCTGAGCACACAGCATTACCCGAGGCTACAAACACACTTGAAACTAAAACCCCGGATGAATCCATATCACCACCGGTTACAAACACACAGACAACTGAAACCCCGGAGCAGTCAACCATTCCCGCATTGGAAAGCCCAAAGACAACTGAGACTTTGCAGCAGCCGGTCGTGATTTCCGCGGTGACTGATGATAGTCATGATAATTTGATTACGTCCCCTGAACATCATCAGTGAGTTTCTTTTTGCTGCTAAATAGTATAACAGTTTCTGTGAATGCTCATTATGAGCGGTTTGAGACTTCACTCTGCAATATCGCAAATTAATGATAAATATCATTTACATCATGCAGCCTCCAATCAATATATTATTGGATTTCAAATTTGTCATTTAATTTACTGTGTATAGCTTTTACGCTCATCGTTGGTTGCGCAAGTCCTACTTCATAATTATATGTTTCTTGACGTTTGTTTTTTACCATAACATTGCAATTTGGTAAACCTTTGTATGTTTGGGAATCCCAGGGGCTCGGAAATGAGGCACGAGACTGTTGAACAAGAAGAAGAAGTAAAAAGCATTTTGAAAGCCATTGCAGCCACTGGAAAGTTCTGGTATGCACATTGCTGTTATCGAACTTAATTCTTAAATTTTCGGAGCGCGAAGCCCTTTCTTGTATTCAAACAGTTCATATTCCATTTTTGTCTTGCCCTGCTGTTATTTATGCAAATGATAAAGATATGGGTATGTTTTTACACTAGGGAGTGTCGCTATTTGTTGCTGTATATAAGCTAAATGGTTTATTTATTTGCAGTGAAGCGTAGCCATTTGTGCTTGAACAGCTAACACGGTTGTGTCTTATTTCATGACATGGTTAACATTACCGTCAAAATATTGTCCAGTTTACATGCTGTCCTCGTATACATTTACTTGGAACTTTTAGTTACCTTTATGGTTACCGGCATTGGGAACAAGTATTTATATGACATTATGTTATTTGGCATGCAGGTATGATTGGGAAAGATTCAAAAACATGTTGTCCCTTCATTTAAAGCAGGTATGGGGAGGTATGCCAATCTGAAAGCTTATATGTAGTCTTTATTCTTTGTTCCCAGATGGTGACAAGCCTTATTCCCTCTTCATTATTTTGTTTTAGGTCATTTCTGAGTATCCACTGACAAAAATGATGCCTGAAGAACAAAAGCTTCATTAGAGACGCATGCTGAGTTGGTGAGAAGGTTGGATGATGGTACTTCCGCAATCATTTTCCTTCACAGTTATATTATTTGGCTATTATGTAAAAAAATTAATGCCTACGATCTATCAAGATGATCTCTAGGATGCTGAAGTATATGAGCACACAGTAGTATAGTTTTCCCATCCTTCATAGTGATTTATAACAATTTGTTCTAAGGATACGACTATACTAGTGTGGCCATGACTTGCTATCATTACATATGAAACTTGTTTTTTTGATTAGTTGGAAACTTTTCTGTTGACTAATTAAGAACTTACATTTTCTTGATTATGGTGTGCAGCTCTTCATAGTTTTGTTGATGGTCCGCCATTTACCATACAAAGGCTATCAGAGGTGATTGTTCTATCATTTGTGATGAAGAATTGGTTTTCGTATTAAGCTGCCTGCTTCTTTTTATTATTACACATTAAATACATTTTCTCATTACTGATTTACTTACTTTTTGCTTGTTGATATGAGCAGATCATATTGGATGCACGAAGCTTGTATCCAAATCTCTCAAAGCTTGCTCTAGCCTTAGAAAAGGTAAATGCTTGTTGATACATTGTCGCTTTATGGAACGCCAAAATCAAACGATTTTTACAAATGGACTTTATGATAATGATTATCTATTAAACATGCTTACAGAATTTGTCCGTAACATCAACCTTGACCATCTCGAGCGATCCTCATTCATCATCACCAGTAACACCAACAAATGGACTTGATGAAGTGACTGACGATCCAATTCCAAATACGCAAATGCAGTCTGACACTGTCATGGAAAACGGAGCCCCACCAGTGGTGGCAGATAGGGATGAAATTATGATGGAAGTGGAGGCTGACGCCAGTGATGTTGTAACAATGGACGTGGAAACAACAGAGAAGCCATCAGAATCAAGTCCTATGACAACAGGTGATTCTTAGTTTTTTTTGTATTATTTTTTGAGGCCATCAAATGTCATTGTAACAGTTAAAAGGGAAACACTTGAGATCATACCCTAAGAGAATGTGATGTGAAACTATCGTGTGATATCTCTCAAGAGAGGAGCGTGAGAGATTTGTTATTATTTACGAGTGAAGCTCAATTTACCTAGTCATGTACACACCTTATTAAAGAAAGGCTCTATTTATTTTGATCAAAGAACGTAAGTCTTTTACACAAGGGAGTTTTGTTCCATGTTTCCAGATATAGTTGAGTTAAATA
>OU343219.1:202111430-202189395 GCA_910596185.1 Chrysanthemum makinoi
ATAGGAAATATACGTTTTATGAAAAATGCAAAACCATGCATGAATTAATATGATGATGATGTTGCTAATGATATGTAGACTAAACCTAGTCTATATGAAATATCCTCGATGATATGTTCATGAATTCGCAGCTAAACCATTAAGGTTACGCGAATTTGATACGCGTAAACCTAGTTTCACGATAAGCGATGAATAGTGAAGCATGGATAGTGATTTTTCTCCAGGAATGAATAGTGTTTCGTGAATAGTAAAATTTTGAAATACGTTATCAGAATATCAAAAAGACTCCGAAAACGATGAATAGTAAAATGATTAATAGTAACCGATGAATAGTAAATTTCCGAGATGAATAGTAAAAAATTTAAAGTTAGTAAAATGACCTGAAATTATGATTTGTCACATTAAGCCACCCAAAAGGAATTCAGGTCCACGAATTACTGTCACACCCTAAGCGGAGAAATACAGGTGTAGCGGAGGGAACATAAGCACAAGATAATAGAACCTACCAACGTTAAGATTAAAAAGAAATAATACTCCATTACAATACCAGTTTAGCCGTCATCGGCAAATATATTACAAAGTTTAGTTCCCAAAATATTGCGTTCTATTACATAATGATTTGTAGTGACAATTGAAAACTTCATTATGCAAGACTTGGTAGAAAAAGCTTACTAACGATCACACGAAATGCATGAGAAAAACGGGTCAACTATGAAAATAGTTGGTGAGTAAACACGTTTAGCAAAATAAGCTGCGTAAGAAATATTCAATGGTTCGGTCATCGGAAATAGTTCCTAAAGCAAAGGCATTGTATATCCACTCATTCAAGTTCGCCCATACAAAACTTGCAACTTTGTGTGCACAACCCATTGCACAAAATAAAGCGTATTAAGTAGTCAAGTATAAGTGATCATAATGGTTCATAATATAGTACCATATAATAATTGAGGATGCTCGAACATGGGAGACTTTGCCTTTGCTCCAACAAGGGAGACTCCTTTGTCCTTTCGACCACCTAAATTATTGAGAACACTCCACCATTTAGGCGAATTATTGAGAACACTCCACCCGACAAGCGAGAATTATTGTGAACACTCCAGAGCAAGGCGAGAATTATTGTGAACACTCCACGACAGGCGAGAATTATAGTGATGCTCCGAACAAGGGAGACTTTATAGTGATGCTCAGAACATAGGAGACTTTAGGACAAGGTCATAACGCGTACGATTCAATAAGTTCAAATAAGTCATAATTTCGTAATTAAGTTCAAGGATTTGATTCGAGTTCACAAGTTCTAGTCAAAAGAGTTCACAAAGTAAGAATCAATTTAATTCAAGTATAGTTCATGCATTCACCCCAAAAATATAGTAAAGCGGTGAAAAGGGGATGTGATTACTCACTTAATGAGCAGTGTGACGACAAAAGTGGTTACACGAAAATGTAAGCGTGAGTCTGGCCGACCTATTATGAATGATATGATATGAAATAAGTCATGATGTAATGTTATGCCTTGTCGGATGATATTTATATACCATTTGTGAGTTTTGAAAATAATACTTATGGTAGAAAATACTCGTTTGGCGTCTTGACCCTTCAAAAATCACTTTACAAGTATTTACGTCAAAATGTCATCCTACAATGGTTTTAGAATGATTTATGGTGAAATTATCACTTTTAATTAGTAAAACAATGTCGCCGGAAATTTCATGAAATTGACAAAAATAGCTTTGAAAAACTAGTTAAGTAAATGATGTAATGCGTCGTCGTTAAACTGAACTTCGGCGGTTTTGGAAAGTTTGTATCAAAATCTAAAAGTTTCAGTTCGGAGTTTTAGTCATAAAGGTCAGAACATAAAGATAATACGGGTTAAAGATGGTGATTTTAGTTACCGTAACACTTATCTCGTAAAAATAATATAGTTTTCTAAAAATAATAGTTACGGCAAGTTTATGAAAGCGTGTATATTTGTCGTTTCAAATCCGGTTTCTACGTATATACGTCCTTAGCCGTATAGTAAACTAATATATTTTTGATAAATTGAAATAATTTGTAAAGCTTAAGGCTCGTTTGACTCGAATAATACAAAATAAGTTGCTGAATTTTCTGAAAATAAATATTTAATTAAGTCAAACTTGAAAATTCATAACTTCCGTTTATAACTCCGTTTTAAACCGTTCAAGCGGCCACGGATTCGTTTTAAAGTATATTTTCTAAATATCAAGGCCAAAAATTCGTTGCCTACTGTCGGTTTTCCAGAAAATCAAGATAAGGACAGAACACTTATATATACTTATCGAAAATAGTTTTCTCGTCTAAACTTATTCCAATCCCTTCAAATCAACTCCAAAACTAATCTAATCCTACCATACACCTTCTTAGGGTGTCATGGGTTCCTAGACATCATCAAGACCAACATAAACCAAGGGGATAATTATAGGATGACCATATATATATATATATAACTAAAAATCATGGAAAAATGGTATAATCAACACAAATCATGCATGCTTGTTCAAAAATGATGAGATGAGTATGAAATGAATATGTAAGATGAAAAATAAATATGAGATGCTTACAAGTGATATGATGAGGTGCAAGTAACAAGGTTTTAACCTAAACACCATAGGTTTTTATTTCAAAACCTTTAATAAGAGTGTAACTAGATTGTGTTAACTTGAGCTTGAGAAAAATTTTGTGATTTCCTTGCTAACACCAATGAAGGCGGTTCTATGGAGAAAACAAGAGAAGAACTTTTCTACTTGACTTGAAAAATAAGATGGAATGAGTGAAAATGAGAAGTAAATAATCTTGGAGTGTAGATGTATACATTCAAGGAAAATAATTCAACAAACATTAAATGCAATGCCTCCCCCCTAGAACCGGTTTTGGAGGATTTTTGTCAACAAAATATCTCTTTTTTTTTTTTTTTTTTTATACATTATGTATATACTTGTATACTTGTAAGAAAAGTGTAAGTAAATGTGTAAATAATCATAACTTGTAAGGTTTAATGGTAGTTTTTAGGTAAAAGAGATTTTTAATAGATCAAAATAGAGTATAATGATATTATAAAAATTGTAAAAATACATTCCTTGTGAAATTTGAGTGATATAATAATTATCGTGTAGTTTTTAAGAAAAGCGTCGTAATAATATAACTTTAACGATTTATATACCAAATAAATTTAAAACACTAGGTAAACTCAAAATATAGTTTTTATAAACTAATGTAAGTATAAAAATATACCGGGATCATTTTTGAAAGTAATGGATTAATTATTCAAAATAATAACTCACGCGATAACGTTTATTTAATATAAAATTCACGCGTTAAATGTGAAATGAAATGCCATGAATGAATCAATAGGATGCATATTTAATTTAAGAAATGACCGGAATTTGAGAATTGTGACATTCTTCCCTGTCGGTGAATCACGTCCCGTGATTCGATTAACGATACTATGGTCGAACCTCGACAAAGAGTTCTAAAAGTTCATGATATGAGCAGTCTAAATGATCATATCAATGCCCATGCGTCTGAGTTCCCCATACAACTAAGTGCGTGCGTGATTAGATTTGATGGGGTAAACTTACCCAATATCGAACGTAGCTCTCAATAGACCTTTATGTAGTCGATTCTAATTTAATCTCACAACTCATCAAACAAGCACTGTCATGAGATTAAACTAAACCGACTTGAGTAAACTTGTCTCTAGCTTGATTTTGCAAACTCATCAAACAAAAGCGTCACTAGATCAAGCTAGAAAACAAGTTGTTAGAAAGGTAGGAATCAACATCCTTGAATGAAGTCTTTTGAAAGATTTGCTCGATATTCGATTTGCTTACACAATCAAATCCAATCAACAAAATATATATAACAACTAAGGTCGATATCAATAGGTCTCAAATTAATCAATGCCGTGAACGTGGTAAAGATTGGAAGGAAGTTATGCACTCAAAATCATGTCGATGCGAAATAAGGTAGTCGTTCGAAAGAATGTACCCGTTAAGCGTTGCGGGCTTCCTCGGTACCGGATAGAATGCTCGACCCGCGTGCGGAGGAATTTCAATGTTGGTTCTCGGTGGACCTTCTATTGCCAATGCCAGTTTGGACGATTACCTCCTTGATTGGGAGTTCTTTTCACTTTGGGCGTATTGCGAAGGTGATCTAAACTTCCACACTCGTAACATGCTTTTCTCGTCCTTGATTCCCGCTTATGTTTGAGCAATTTCGCGTGAAGTGGCGTTGCACTCCACATTTGTTGCACCCGGTCTCCTAAGTGATGATAATTACATCGAGTGCACAAAGGATGTGGACCTGATATCCTTTCGGCTCTGGGTGGTACCCCCCATAGTTACGGTTATTATTTGCCTCTTGTTTTCTTTGATTGGTCTCTCGGTTTCTGGTGATCCTCCCCGTCGCTTTCGTCCATTGTCGTTTGCTTTTGTTAGTTCTCGGACACGATCACATCATTTGTCAAGCGATCGCCATACTTACGGCTTGTAGAGTGGTTGGTTTCCGTGGTGGCGTCCCTCTAATTTCGGGATCAATCCCCATATATATCGGTCGATCAACTTCTCCACGGTGGAAACCATGTGAGGAACCATCCTAGTTAACTCGTGGAACCGGATCGTGTACTTGTCAATCTCTACTCCTACCATCAAGTGGTTCCAAAATTCTTCTTCCAGTTTACGCACTTCATCTCTGCCCGGTACTCATCGGTTAGTAGTTTCTTAAATGCTTCCCAAGATAACGCATTTCTGCCCTCTTCCTCAATTCAGCGGTTGGTTGTTCCACCAGGTCAAAGCTTCGTCCCAGTAGTAGACCGCCAGAGAACTCAACCTTATTTTCTTGACACATTTCGTGATACTAAGCCGACTCAACATTCTCGAACGGGTTAGCGATCCATGGCACCCTCGGTACATGAAATTCCATTGGCTTGCATGTCATGAAAGTTTTGTAGTCGATCCTTGACCAGTTTGAAGTACCTTCTCCATTGTTGGTTCGTCTAGCATCGAGATGTGTTATAATTTGGGTGAGTAGATCCGCTATTCCAGTACGTTGTTTTCTGGATTGTCATTGTTGTTTGGGTTGCCGTTGTTGTTACCTCTGGCGTGTGTTTCTTGCAGCCATGATCCTACAGTGGACCAAAACATCGGGTTGAGTAAACGACATTGAACGAAGTCGGATGAGGTCGTGAGCGGTGGTAATGTGTTAGAGTGATCGAAACATGACAGGAACAGAGACATGCTATGTCTAACAAGTCGAAAGATGGAAAAGAGAAGATATGAACAAGGTACGGTAATGTGGACGGCGTAAAAACATCTTTGCATGCGTACCCGCGACCAATGCAACTTGGTGACCGGACTCAAAAGACTCGAATAAACATGATTTAAATTTACCCTTCTTATCATTGCATGGTTCTTCATAAATTAGACATAGTTGATCAGGCTATGTATAATTTATGATTAACGATGCAACGATAGGACTAGATGACTTCGGATGATATTCAATGTTTAATAAAATAAAATTTTTTTTTTTTTTTCGGTTATAGCTGTGATTTTTATTTTTGAAAAATCGGCATTCTCTATAACCTTCGGCTCACAGTACCAATCATCACACCCAGGGGAAACCGAGGTGTAACGGAAGGGAACATAAGATAATAGAACATACCAACATTAAGATTTAAAAAGAAATAGTACTCCATTACAATACTAGTTTAGCCGTCATCGGCAAATATATTACAAAGTTTAGATTCCAAAATATTGCGTTCTATTACATAATGATTTGTAGTGACAAGTGAAAACTTCATTATGCATGACACGGTAGAAAAAGCTTACAAACGATCACTGAAAATGCATGAGAGAAAAAAAACGGGTCAACTATGAAAATAGTTGGTGAGTAAACACGTTTAGCAAAATAAGAAAACTCGTAAGAAATATTCAAAGCTTTCTCAAACGAAAGGTCCGTAAAGCAAAGGCATTGTGTATCCACTCAGTTCCAAGTTCGCCCATACAAAACTTGCAACCTGTGTGTACACAACCCATTGCACAAAAATATAGTCGTCAAGTAGTCAAGTGTGGCGGTCATAATAGTTCCCAAAGCAAAGGCATTGTAAATCCACTCGGTTCCAAGTTCCGCCCATACAAAACTTGCAACCTGTGTGTACACAACCCATTGCACAAAATATAGCGTATCAAGTGGTCAAAATAGTTCACAATTTAGTACCAAGTATATAATAATTTAAAGATGCTCCGAACATGGGAGACTTTGCATTGCTCCAACAAGGGAGACTCCTTTGTCACTTTCGACCACCTAGGATTTATTGAGAACACTCCACCATTTAGCGAGAATTATTGAGAACACTCCACCATTAAAGCGATTATTGAGAACACTCCAACCAAGGTGAGGTTATGTGAACACTCCACCAACAAGGCGAGAATTATAGTGATGCTCCGAACAAGGGAGACTTTATAGTGATGCTCCGAACATAGGAGACTTTAGGTCAAGGTCCTAACATGTACGGTTCAACAAGTTCCAACTAGTCATAATTTCGTAATTAAGTTCAAGGATTTGATTCGAGTTCACAAGTTCTAGTCAAAAGAGTTCACGATTGTAAGGATCAATTTAATTCAAGTATGGTTCATGCACTCAGCCCCAAAATATAGTAAAACGGTAAAAAGGGGATGTGATTACTCACTAGCATAAAATGTTCAATAAGTTCATAAAACATAGTTAGTTTAGTTCAAGTATAAATCATGCATTCCACCCCAAAACAATTTAAAGCATTTAAAAAGGGGAGTCTGTGAATACTCACTTGAGCAGTCTTTGACGACAAAAGTGGTTACAACGAAATGTAGCGGGAATCTCGAAACTGACCTATTATGAATGATATGATATGCAATAAGTCACGATGTAATGTTATGCACGCATTGCGTATGTTATTTATACCATTTACGAGTTTTGAAAATAATACTAATCGTCGAAAAATACTCTTTTGACGTCTTGACCACTCAAAAATCACTTTACAAGTATTTACGTCAAAATGTCATCCTACAATGGTTTTGTAATGATTTATGGTGAAATTATCACTTTTCGTCGGAAAACAATGTCGTCGGAAATTTCATGAAATTGACAAAAATAGCTTTGAAAACTAGTAATAAAATGATGTCGTCGATCGTTAGAGAACGAACTCGACGGTTTTGGAAAGTTTGTATCGAAATCTAGAAGTTTCGGTTCAGGTTTTTCGTCCAAAAGGTCTAGAACATAAAGATAATAAGGGTTAAAGATGGTGGTTTTGGCTAATTGCTGTGCAGAAAAATGAGTTTCGGCCAAGTTTATAAAAACGTGCATATATTTGTCGTTTCAAATCCGTTTAGCTTCGTATCGAAGTAAACTAATATATTTTTGATAAGTCGAAATAATTTGTAAAGCTTAAGGCTCGTTTTTGACTCGAATAATACAAAAATAAGTTGCTGAATTTTCTGAAAATAAATATTTCGATTCAAACTTGAAAATTCATAACTTCTCGTTATAACTCCGTTTAATCCGTTCCCACGGATTCGTTTTATAGTATATTTTCTAAATATCAAGGCCAAAAATTCGTGCCTACTGTCGGATTTTCCAGAAAATCAAGATAAGGACAGAACACTTATATATACTTATCGAAAATAGTTTTTCTCGTACTAAACTTATTCCAATCCCTTCAAATCAACTCCAAAACTAATCTAATCCTACCATACACCTTCTTAGGGTGTCATGGGTTCCTAGACATCATCAAGACCAACATAAACCAAGGGGATAATTATAGGATGACCATATATATATATATATATAACTAAAAATCATGGAAAAATGGTATAATCAACACAAATCATGCATGCTTGTTCAAAAATGATGAGATGAGTATGAAATGAATATGTAAGATGAAAAATAAATATGAGATGCTTACAAGTGATATGATGAGGTGCAAGTAACAAGGTTTTAACCTAAACACCATAGGTTTTTATTTCAAAACCTTTAATAAGAGTGTAACTAGATTGTGTTAACTTGAGCTTGAGAAAAATTTTGTGATTTCCTTGCTAACACCAATGAAGGCCGGTTCTATGGAGAGAAAACAAAGAGAGAAGAACTTTTCTACTTGACTTGAAAAATAAGATGGAATGAGTGAAAATGAGAAGTAAATAATCTTGGAGTGTAGATGTATACATTCAAGGAAAATAATTCAACAAACATTAAATGCAATGCCTCCCCCCTAGAACCGGTTTTGGAGGATTTTTGTCAACAAAATATCTCTTTTTTTTTTTTTATACATTATGTATATACTTGTATACTTGTAAGAAAAGTGTAAGTAAATGTTTAAATAATAATAACTTGTAAGGTTTTGGTAGCTTTTAGGTACAAGTAAATTTTTAATAGATCAATTTAGAGTATAATGATATTATAAAAATTGTAAAAATACATTCCTTGTAAAATTTGAGTGATATAATAATTATCGTGTAGTTTTTAAGAAAAGTGTCGCAATAATATAACTTTAACGATTTATATACCAAATAAATTTAAAACACTAGGTAAACTCAAAATATAGTTTTTATAAACTAATGTAAGTATAAAAATATACCGGGATCATTTTTGAAAGTAATGGATTAATTATTCAAAATAATAACTCACGCGATAACGTTTATTTAATATAAAATTCACGCGTTAAATGTGAAATGAAATGCCATGAATGAATCAATATGATGCATATTTAATTTAAGAAATGACCGGAATTTGGGAATTGTGACATTAATAGCGGGTCGGATTCCAGCATTGAAGAGATCGGCAGATAAGAATATTTGGCCGTCAGTAATCGAAATTACATTAGTAGGAATATAAGCCGAAACATCTCCCGCTTGGGTTTCAACTATTGGTAAAGCGGTCATACTTCCTTCACCTAAAAGAGAACTTAATTTAGCAGCTCTTTCCAAAAGGCGTGAATGTAAATAAAAAACATCCCCTGGATAAGCTTCGCGCCCAGGTGGTCTTCGTAATAGAAGAGACATTTGGCGATAAGCTTGCGCTTGTTTAGAGAGATCATCATAAATGATTGAAGTGTGTCGTTCAAGGTACATAAAATATTCAGCCAGAGCTGCTCCTGTATAAGGAGCGAGGTATTGTAATGTAGCAGGGGAATCCGACATTTCGGCTACCACAATAGTATATTCCATCGCGCCCCTTTCCTGGAAAGTAGTTACTACCTGAGCCACAGAAGAAGCTTTTTGACCAATAGCTACATAAACGCATATTACATTTTGGCCTTGTTGATTTAGAATTGTATCTGTTGCTACTGCTGTTTTACCGGTCTGTCTGTCCCCAATAATTAATTCTCGCTGACCACGTCCTATGGGAATCATTGAATCAATAGCAATAAGCCCTGTTTGAAGAGGTTCATATACAGAACGTCGAGAAATAATCCCCGGAGCGGGCGATTCAATTAACCTATATTTAGAAAATGCAATTTCACCTCTACCATCAATAGGTTTAGCCAGGGCGTTTACAACACGACCCAAATAGGCCTCACTCACAGGTATCTGAGCAATTTTTCCTGTTGCTTTTACAGAACTCCCCTCTTGTATCAGTAAACCATCACCCATTAATACAACACCAACATTAGTTGATTCCAAATTAAGAGCAATGCCTATTGTACCCTCTTGAAATTCTACTAATTCACCCGCCATTACTTCATCAAGACCATGAATACGAGCAATGCCATCACCTACTTGAAGTACGGTACCGGTATTTACAATCTTTACTTCTCTATTATATTGCTCAATACGTCAGGATAATATTACTAATTTCTTCGGCTTGAATGGTTACCATGAGTATTTCTTAATTCTTTTTTGAAAAAAAAAAAAAAAATAAATAAATCAAAAATAATGCCTAAATGTAGAAGGACTAATCCGTTATTTGTTTCATCGCCCCCAATATGCCAATATTGGCACTGATAGTACGTAAATGTAACTCACTGTTTAAACAACTATTCAGAGTTCCTAGAGCTCCTTGTAAGGCTTGTTGGAAAACCCGTTGTCGGACTTGATTACTGGCCTTTTGTTGTTCAAAATTTATAGTTTCATTTTTGTAATTTTCTAATTGTTCCAAAGTCTTATAAGTTGAATCAATCAAATTCAATTTTTCTCGCTCTATCTCAGAGTATCCATTCACACGAAACTGATCTGCTTCTATTTCTACTTTACGTAAGCGAGTCCGGGCTTTTTCCAGCTGTTCGATGGCCCCCTCGCGCAATTCTTCTGAATTTTTAATCGTCTTCAAGATTCTCTGTTTTCGATTATCTAATAAATCACTTAATGAAAGTAGATTATCTTTCCATTCATTTCAAAAATTCCATGATCCCTTCCCGAACCAAACATGAATCTTTCGATTCATTTGGCTCTCACGCTCAATGTAAATTACCATATCTTTCTTGTTAATGTAATGAGCCTATCCTCTATTCTCTTGTCATATTCCAAAATGCAATCAAAATCTCAAACTAATCCAAGACAAAAAAATTCGGAGGACTCTTCTGACCAAACAAAAAATATGTAATTGTCAGCAAAATTGTTTACTTTTTTAATCCAAGAAGTTTTTCTTACTTTATACACAATACATAGGTCATCGATTCAGCATTGGCTAAAAAAGGGGATAAAATCCCCAATAAGTAGTTCAAATCATTTTATCAATATGAGTGTTCTCTATTGATAAAAATTATTTATTTGAAACCATCTCTATATTAACATAGTGGTAGAAAGAGTACCATGCTGCGTCTGGACTTCAAACAGTTTAGCTTTAACCATGTTAATGGGCCCATATTATTGGTTGATAGAGAATCAAAGTGGATTTTCCAATAAATTACGAAATGCTATAGTTCTTACATATGATTTCTGAATTTATTCAGAAGTAATTCGCGAGATCATGCACCCTTCTTTCTTAGGTATAACTTTCCTAGTTATAAGAGAAAAAGTACATCTGGTTGGATCCAGCCTATTCTTGAAATAAACAACTCGCACACACTCCCTTTCCAAAAAAGATCAAGACCCCAAGCACTACACTTAGATTTATTAGATTTGTTGCTAAAATATCGGTATTAAACCCGAAACTCCCGGCGGATGGCCATTGGCCCAAAGAAACGAAAGAATCGGTTACATTTTTCATATGATCTCCTCTATAGATAGACTAAAAAATCGAACAGAGTTCTTTTTGTATTACTTTGCCCTATATCTATATATTTCTAGTTTCCTACTTTTTAAATCGAATCAAAAATCTATTAGATTTAGAAATATTGAATTACCTTCTTGGTTGCAACCCCTCTTAAAAGGCCTACGAACACAAACGGGAAGGATGAAAGCGAGTTTGTATGCTAATTCCTCATCCGCAAATCAGCCCTTCCCGTGGGTTATTTTCTCAACGAATAAGTAATTCTAGGAATGAAATCTTTATATAATTCGAAAAATTCATACCTTATTTGGTAATATTAAAAAATTTAAAAGCTACTACCTCCGTCCCATATTAATTGTCCTGTTTTGACTTTTTAAGTCTTTCTTTTTCAACTTTGACTGTAAATATTTTTGTTTGTGTTATATAATATTTAAAAAATTATACAATATAATACATTTAAAAACGCAATCTATTCATATATTTTGTATCAAGTATTATATAACTTAAACAAAAATATTTAAGGTCAAAGTTGAAAATAAAATATCTAAAAAAATCAAAGTGGACAATCAATATGGGACGGAGGAGTAATTATTTCTCAATTTGTCTAAGAATTAAACAAAAAACGTTTTTAACTTCATACGTACAAAAAAAGGAAAAATACACATGGGCCTCTATGCAATTTTCATACTTATTAAAAATTAAAGCGGAACCCAAGATATGCAAAAATGTCTATCCAACAATTACATACCATTCTTCCACAAACCCTAATTCAAAACACAATTCGATCAACAAGAAGTCATGCCCCGAATTACCAACTTGAACAATCCACAAAATCGAAGTATTTATAACTATGGTTATAAAAAAGAAAACGATCGATGCAAGGTATGTTTCTGTATTTTTTAAAGATTAAAAATGTATGTTGTTTAGATTTATGAATTTTATTTTGTTAATTTAAATTTTATACGAAAATTTAATGATTTGGACAGGACTAATAGAATTAAATAACTGCGATTGAGTTCAGTTTTGTTATTGTTGTTTCTTTGTGGAAAATGTTTAAATTCTCACATCACTATATAAAAGCTTTAATTCCAGCAGTAATTTAGGGTTAAGATATATAGTTATTTACCCTAAAGTTCACATCACGTTCAAATAATCAGATATCAAGAAAACTAAAGTGTTGCATTTGTTTGATTATACTAATTATGCACTTGGTTGTATTATTATAATCGTAACTTGGAGAAATTTTCTTATGTAATAGGTTATTGTCATTCGGTGTTTAGAGTTCTTTTGTTTTATAATAGGGTTATGTTGGAAAGTCTCAAACAATACAGGTAACTTGCATATGTTTAGTTTGTAAAATGTCTAAGTATTGTTGCACACCGTGCGGTTACATTTGTTAATGCTTATCTACTTATTGTTTAGTATAATCATGATTTTGCAGGATAATCGACGTTCAAGGGGCAAGTTTTGAATGGAAAACAACTTTGGGAGTTAATTCAAGGCCTGGAAGCTAATAATATGTTATACGACACACATCTTTTGCCAGGTATTTTGCACAAAGTTCTTTCATTTATATTGTAAATTGGTCGATATGTGGGCTGTATCCTATCTCCAACGGATTAGCTAAAGTTAGAAGTGTACCAAAATGGTCTAACATGATGAATGCCAACCAAAGCATTTTAAGATTCTTAAGTTCTCCGAACTTGCTATATTAGGAAAATAAATTACTCAAATATGCTGAGTCCTTAGTCCTTGCAAAGCAAAAAAGGCATGTTGTAAATAGTTCGGTTTTAATCACTGAAAACTGTGCAAAATCACAATTAATTTTTGTAGTCTAATCTGTGATCTTTTTGCAATTTTATGATATACATGTATGTTACTTACTATTTAGGAGTGATTATCAATTCTTGCAGCTTTGTTTTTTTTACTGTCCACATAGTTTGTGAGTTCGAGTGGTATATTTGATGGCTTGAGGTAATAATCTACCTGTAGTTTCTTTCATAAGCTTCAATGGTATATTGGCTATAACATAGTGGTACAGTGCTGTTTTTTTTTTGTTCGTATTAGTACACTCTAATGAATGAAAAGTAATTTTATTTTTATTTCTATTAAATTATATCCATTGGAGGTTTTATTTGCTTGCTTTTTATACAATTCGTCTATAGGCTTTCAATGTTTAATTATCATCTGTTTAGTTAATAGGTGTTTGCTGAAATGCTCATCAAGCGTTTGATGACATGCTTTGAGGAAAAAATATTTAAGGTACGTCCCTTAATCATATTGGGCACAAAGTGTGCAAGTTGGCTAGCGTATATGATGTTATATGTCTAAACTTACTACTAACCGAAGCCTTTGCCTTAACATCTGCACATTAGTTATTGGTAGAAGCTTCACCTATATATATTGATTATATATATATGAACCCAGTTAGAGACCAGCTGGCCATAATGAAGCACTTTGGACTTGCATATTTAAAACTTCATACATATCAAAAGGAAAATTGTTAGAGGTGAAAACATTACCATACGTTTGTTTCCTATAAAATCATTGTTAAGTTTTGGCTAAATTTGTGGATATTATGTGAAAAGAATCCAATCTGTATCATTCTCCCAAAAGAGGCTTCATGGAAAATTTACTCAAAAATTTAGCAAGTGTTTACTGGCGTTAATGCTATCTATGAAAAAGAAAAAGAAAAATTGCTTACTAAGGATTCCAAAATCATAAGTCTTAACTATAGTTACAACTCATTCACTTTGTAATTGGTATATTTTGGTTTTGTTTCAATTCTAAAGTCAAACGTAATCTTATAACTTGGTGATTTTAATAATAGTCCTAAATACAGTTTACCTTTTTATTGCAGTTTGCTGATATGATTTTGATCGCAGGAAGAAGGTGAACGCGAAGATGAAAACGAGAGATACACCACTATTATGCTCAGTCTCATTTGTCATATAAGATTCAAATATAAAGAGCGGCGAGGTGAGTCCATTTTTTCTTACCCGAGATTCCGAGTGACTAGATGTAGTAGTGGTGTGATGTGTTCGTTGTAAAATTTGAGTTGCTTTACTAAGTTGCCTCTCTTTATTCAATTAAAAAATATTTTGACATGCTTTTGCTTATTAAATTCCTCCATGGTTCATGTTTCGGTATGTTTTTTTAAAAGAAAATTACATGCATTTGATTTACAAGTTTAGACTTACTTAGATAAATCTTTTATTAATGTATTGTTTAAACCAAATGTGTTTTCTGTGGGCTTGATACAAAAAGGTCATTATTGTTATAGGTGTGTGTCCGCTCTAGATGCATCATTGAAGGTGTTATTGGTGTTTAGAGTTCACTTTGCATACTACAACAGAAGGAGACATGGGGTTACAAATTTTAGGTACCAAATTAAGACGTCCAGGTTAGTGATTAATAACTAGCATTATATTCAGCCTCTTGATTTATATACAAAAATATGTTACACCGCTGTGGAAATCAATTAATAATGTCACACTTTTTACTAGCATATGTGTTTTTTAGCTTGATTTTAAATTTTTATCAATTTTAATTTGTATAGATACTCTTATCATACCCATGTTTTTAATATTTTTTAGGAATCTGTTACTGATCCTAAAAGATATTCATGAATGTAGTGCTATTTGTAGTTCATTATAAGTTATTTGTGTGTCAAGATTTTTAACATTGTGTAATCTTTAGGTTTTGGCAATGTTGTTTGGATATACAAGGCCCCTTAACTAGATGCAATTGATGTTTAATGCCTTAATGGGGTGAGCACAAGGTTAGGATATAAATTGACAATTGTTGCTGGTATTGTATTTTTTACTTGTGTGGGTGTAAATAGTGGAGTTCAACGTTTACATTTCCAGTCTGCTCACTAACTCCATTTTAGAGTAATTGATAACTACTTGGTGTTATTGGGCTTTGATCAACTGTTTCCAAACTAAGACATAGGTGTGTATGCGTATAAAAACTAAGACGTTGAAAATGTCACAATGCTCAATTTTCTCTTGCACACTATAATGGTTAAGACTCAAATTTATGTATGCAAAGTTAATAAGGTCCTTTTAACTTAAAAAAGGAGCCAAATCAAAAGATGTCAAATTTTGCATAGTCGACATATTACCTTTAGATCAGTGACCACTCCACTTTAACCAAAAACACAAACATTCCTTTAAAATGTTTTTCCTACCTGTTTAGGTGGCAATAATGGGTCGGTTGGGCAATGAGTCCAAATTGGCCCGTGTCATAACGGATAAAATTTTAACATGGGTCATCTGGTTGGATTCAGGTTGTGTTAACTTGGCCTCTCAATGTATTCTCAATCTTAAAATTACTTTTCAATCTATAAAGTTGCTGTTAACTAATATGATTTTCCCAGTATGTGAGATTAAGTGTATCCATGACACTTTCCCTTACCGCCCATTTGAAATTCCGGTAATATTTTTAACCAAACCCAAAGAACACGCATAGGAAACACGATTGGGTAAGCTGATGAACCACCTATTTAAAAGTCACAACAGTGTTATATTGTTTGTTGTGTTGGTTTCCTTTTTATCTCACGTAAAATAGTACTGTATTTTGATTTAAATCTAACAGGCTAATAAAAGAGTTGCTATGATCTCTTCTAAACCAAAAGAATGACTCAAGCACACTTCTATCTCTTGTGAACCAAAGTAATGACCGAGCAATTTTGCTTTGGTGTACCTCAGATATGATACATACATTTTGACAATGTTGACATTTCGAAACAAGAATGTAATAATGAGAATAAAGCATTCATAACTACTGACTTTGCAACGAAAGCTACTCTATAAAGTTTCAGATGATAAAAAGATGACAATGATATGATACGCGTATAGTTAAGGCACTACTTATCCCATTAGAAATTGAGTTGAATTTACGTTAACTACGTATTATATATATAAAAAAAAGTTATATGTGAACCCCGTGCGTGCACGGGCCTTATAACTAGTAATGAAACTACAACTCTACAAGTGTCTACTTCAGTTATCGTGACATATACGGATTCCCTCTCATCATGATCAATGTTTTCACTTATACCGATCATATTTGCAAGTCTATTTATTATGCCTACAAAATCATTAAGTGACGACTTCCCACCTTTTTTTTGCATGCGACGCGTCACCATGGGGAGGTGAAATGGCTGGGAGTGCCTGGAACTTGTCTTTTTGAGGGGTCGACCAATTGACTGATTGAGGGACCGACCATTACACATGGTCTCAACTATCTCTGTCTTTATATTTGAGTCACTGAAGGTTGGTTTGACACTTTGACGGTGACCTTTTAACTCGGGGCTATTTGAACCGGATGTGTTATGCAACTCTTCCTCAAAGCGTGCAAATCAGGCAATGTTATGAACCAAGAGTTAGGATCAATTTTTAAACCTATTTCACAAAATCTTTCACTTTCTCACCCAGCGCAGGGCATGGCGTCCAGAGGCTAAACCAAGCATGAGCAGCATCGAGTTTTCTTATGTGTTACAAACAAGCTTTTAATTTGCCCTTTTAGAGCTATACTAATACTCAATGCTTTCTCTCTAAAATTCACATCATTATCGGTCAAAACCAGATCGTCTTCTGTTGCATATTGACATGCAATGTTTTTTTCTTTTCTTTGTATGGTACATTTAACAGCAAGCTAAGCCTCAACATACTTATTAATTTTTTAGGCTATTTTTATATTAGAGTTGAATCTTGGCTTCGTGATGAGCAAGTAAATAACCGTACAAGTTCCCAACTTGAGCTGTATCAACTAGTAGGTACGAATGTACGATACATGACATTATTCCCTCCCCAGGATCCACAAAAGCAACACAAACCCACGAGACTAGAATGACATTATGAAAGTATCATTTCATTTCAGCTTATATAATATTTGAAACTTCTCAAACAATGTATTTTGCATATTGTGTCAGACTTCAATAAGAGTGAAAACATTGTAACAGTACTGTAATAGTATGATCATCATATCAAAATTTTGTGCATTCTTTGAAAACTGCAACAGTAGATAGCCTTCAGTTATCCGTTTCTGTGGTGGCCAATTGGTTGTCGCACACAGCTTTCAAAGCAGGTCTTGCTTCAGCCACCTGCACATGTGTTTACAATCACATAACTACCAAATTAGACAGATTATTTTGATTACATGATGTTAAGCTACAAATAAATAATAGATTTTTAAATACAAAATGTTAACTTGATATTCACCTTATCATCTTTGTTGGTATTCGAGTTATGTTTAATAGACAACTTTTTCAACTGCTTCTTTAGCTGCCTAATACTAATTTCAGGCCTCATAGGCTTCTCATCCACAGATTTTTCATTGATGCTTTTATCCTCTTCGCCTATAACAGCTTGCAGCTTCCTTCCACTGTTCTCATAATTTTCAGAAACCTGACTCAGTCCTGTTTTTGATGCTGGAGTATCACTTAAAGCTTGCTTCTTCAGTGAAGTCAAGTAAGTTGGGTTGTCGATATCGTCATTTGCATTAGTTGAAAATTGGTTTCCTGTAAAATCAGAAACATCTACTGATTCATGCGTTACATTATCACCATCTGATATAATCTGACCGGCTTCTTGATTGATTTGTTCACAGTTAAGCTCAGGATCTGCTTTATCACCATCTGATATAATCTGCTCAGCTTCTTGATTGACTTGTTCAGGGTTAACCTCAGAATCTACTTTATCACCAGCTGATATAATCTGCTCAGCATCTTCAATGGCTTGTTCACGGTTAAGCTCAGGATATGCTTTATCACCATCTGATATAATCTGCTCAGCTTCTTCATTGACTTGTTCAGGGTTAAGCTCAATGTCGGTTTCGTTCATCAAAGACTCTTGTGATTCTCCTGGAGCTGAATAATCCATGCCTGACTCTAGCTCATTGGGACTGACTAAGACCATATTAGCTGTAATGACATAAAATCAACCAAATTACAATAAACCTTTTCCATGAAATTCATTTTTGACATCAACCTCACATTTTTATTTTGCATATATTTCGCATTATATAAGGTAGTTTACAGAAAACATATACACAACAACCAATAAAGCTACCTGTACTTTTGGAGATATCATCTTCTACACCTTCTGCAGTCATGATCTTAGCAACAGTATGGTCGTCTGGACTCTCTAACTCCAGCAGTTCACTTGGATTCTCGTCGTCAGAGCAAATCAAATCATCCACCGTGTTTGGAGACCCTGAAGAAAGAAAAGATGGTATGAAGTAAATGCTAACCATTCAAGTGATCTCATGTAAGCATATGTTGATTTACGTTACAAGCAACCAAAATTTAAATATATGAACATATTTTTGGTTTTTAGTTTAACAGTGATTGGATTAATTTAACATTGTTAGCAGAAGACATATAGACAACAATTTTCAATGCACCTGTATTTTCGGAGATATTCTCATATATGCCCTCTGCAGTAATGATCTTAGCAACAATATGATTGTCTAAACTCGGCAACTTTGACACTTCACTTGAATTATCGGTGTTGAAGTGAACGAAATCCCCGATCATATTTGGTGACCCTGAAGAAATAAAGAAACTATATGATGCAGTTACTAACATTCAAGTAATGTCGTGTAGATATGTGTTAGCAATGGCTAACGCAAATGCAATTAACATAGATAGCAAAAGGACATATAGACAGCATTGTTTAATGTACCGATAATTGTGGAGATATTCTCTACTATGACCTCTGCATTCAACTCCTTGGCAACATTATGGTTGTCTGAACTCTCTGTCTTTGACAGTTCAAATGGATTATCGATGTTGAAGTGAATGATATCCCGGCCCATATTTGGAGACCCTAACAAACAAACAAAAAAATGGTATGATGACATTACAAAGATTGAGTGATGTAAGCATATTTTATTTGAAAAATATAGGCTATAAAGCTAACCATTGCACTCTGAGTCTTCATTCATCATTTTTGAATCGCCAGTGAACAGGTTGTCGAGTTTCAATCCTGTAACGCCGTTTGGATTCTCAGCGTCACTGGAAAAAGGATCTGCATCACTACCATCAATTTCTGCACGAAAATTATTGCTATATTATTAGAACCTGAAAACCACATAATAGTCAAAATAGTCAAAATGTTGAACCACGTTGCAAGTGTCTACCTGATTCAAAGATTGTTTTATCAGAGAGCACGCTATCTGAATCTTCTTCATCTGAATGCAGGCTATTCTGTTCCTCGTCTGATACACTCGATGCTTCGTCGACATCAGATTTCTCATTAACAACCATCCATTCCTCTTCAGAATCCCCATACTCAGATGGATCGGAGACATCTTCTGAATCTGAATTTAGAATGCCCTCATTAGAATGAGCATCTTCTTCCTTGACTGGGATATTCAGTCCTTTGTGGAGATCGTTTCTCTCATCAACCACCTCCAAAACTTCTTCTAAAACCACATCCCCACATATACTGGAAATCATTTCTGTATCAGCTTTTAGATTGTCAACTTGTGAGTAATCGTTCTGTTCTTTGACTGTATCATTCAATGCTTCAGCGTAATCATTTTTCTCATTAACAGCCCCAAAATTTTCTTCAAATTCCGCAGCTTCACTTAGATTGGAGATGACTTCTGAATCAGCTTTTACACTTTCCAATTGTAAATAAACATTCTGTTTGTTGACTGTCTCATTCAATGCTTCATTGATATCGTTTTTCTCATCATCAGCCCCCAAATTTTCTTCAGAATCCACATTCACGCATGGAATGGAGATGACTTCTGAATCTGTTTTTAGATTGTCCACTTGAATATAAACATTTTGTTCTTTGACTGAATCATTCAATGCTTCACTGATATCAATCTTCTCATCATCCACCACAGAACTATCTTCAAGCACTAAATGAGTTTTTGGATTTCCCACTTGAAAATAAGCATCGTGTTCTTTAACTGAATCACTTATTGCTTCACTAATATCAATCTTTTCATTATCCACCACAGAACTATCTTCAAACTCTTTATCCTTGCATGGACTGGATATGCCTTCTTCACTGGTATCGTTTTTCTCAGCAGTAACCATCAATTTATTATCCCCAAAAGGATTGTAGAAGCCTTCTGAATCTGGCTTTGAATTTCCCACCTGGAGATAAACATTCTCTTCTTTAACTGATAGATTCAATGCTTCATTGAGATCGGTATTCTCATCAATTACCACAAAACTTTCGTCAGACCCCACTTCCTCGCATAGACTAGAGATTCCTTCAGAATCAGGTTTTAGCTCATCTACATCGTTTTTCACCTCAGAGTTGTCAACTCCGTTTACAACAGAATTCTCCGTATCATCTTGTGTCTCATTTAACTCCACGTTCTCATGTTGTTCTAACATTTCAACTGATTTCACTTCTGATTTGTCTCTCTTCTCTTCACTTTCAAGTGTTGTTGCCACATGCTGAGCCTTCTCAGTTGTCAAATTCTGATCCGTTCCATCTTCGACAACAACATCAAGCTTCTCAAACGCATTGCAAATGTCTTCCACTTTTTCCTTTGAGACGCCAACATCACAGCTTTCAACACTTTCTTCCTCAACCTTATCTTCTGTGTTCTCAGATGATACACTTGACTCATGAGATGTTTCCATTGAACCAGACCCTGCATGATTTAACAACAGATGGCTTCAA
The DNA here is from genome assembly GCA_910596185.1 of Chrysanthemum makinoi. Taxonomy (NCBI): domain Eukaryota; kingdom Viridiplantae; phylum Streptophyta; class Magnoliopsida; order Asterales; family Asteraceae; genus Chrysanthemum; species Chrysanthemum makinoi. The sequence goes on from OU343219.1 coordinate 202,132,283, forward strand.
CTTTCATATCAAGTAATGGTACATAACACAGTCATTTGCATATACACTTAGATCAAAATAGGTAGTTTGGATGTATGGTTTAAGGCACATCAAAGTATCAAGTATCGATTAATAACTGTTGCTTTAAATTCTCGGATAAATTAGCTTCACTTTGGTACTACTTATGACATATGCATATCAAAACAGAAAACACATGTTGTACAAACATGAACCTAATAAAAGTGTAGAAATGAATACCTGATCCTACGCTATTCTCTGAAACAAAATTGCCCAAGTCCTTGTCTAAAGTTACACCAACTTCTTCCAAAAACGCATCAATCTTCACAGGCTTACTTGTTTCCCTCCCAAGCACACACGTCCCCGCACATTTCTTGTCAGCCAACCGTGCTGATCTTCTTGTGTTATACGCACTTTGAGCCGTAGTCTCCTTTTGCACAGTTGTTGGTGCCTTCTTTCTGGTGCCGGAAACCCTCGGAGTTTTCATAAATTCATTAGCTTCTCCAGCCAACTGCCTCCTTACTCCACGACTATTTGTTCTGCTCACAGTCGCAGGCAGATAATCAGCATCCATTTTCTTCACCTTTTGGCGCGTAGAAGTCCTATAGCTTGTCCGAGGAACCCTAGGTGACGTCACCTCAATCTTTTCAGGTGATTCAACTGACGATCCAGCTGTTTCAGATTCAGATCGTGAGGGATTCAAAACCTCTTCAATCCCTTCCACCTGATAACCAACAATACAAACACATTTGAAATCAGCACAGGCAAAGCATGATTATAATATATCAACTGATGCATAGAAGTCAACAAGTTTATGAGAATATACAAGGCATATTAAAAGTGTATAGATGCTTTAGTAAGGTCCATTATTGAGTTGTGGAACAAAAATCACAACTTTGCATTAACCACGCTTATTGTAGTGACCCACTTCCATATCTTGAAAGAGTCCGCAGAGGCACAGACATCTAACTGAAGTTCACGATTTAGATATACACGTTGAGCAGAGAGCCATTGATATAACAGAACAAAATGTGACAAATACTTGACCCGACTCTTACAAAGACATTGATCCGTCAAACAGAACAACTAGACATGTGCCTAGTTTCAAACAGAACAACTAGACATGTGCCTAGCCATTTTATGTTGTTTGCATACCAGGAGTTTTATAATTGTATATAACATATCTTCAGAATAAGCCACAAGATCCCAGTCATCTTACTAAAATGTTCGTGTGAGGAAAGACGGGCTGAGAAAGATGACAGTGGCTACAGCAAGTTCAAGTGCCAATTTGTATACATATGGTTATATTTTTTCATAGCCTAAAGACGGAGGTCATAAGTTCAGATCTTACATTTAAATCACAAATTAAATCCAATAGGTAGATTAACGCTAGTTGTGGCGAAAATAACAAAGAGGATGTATATGTTACGATTCGACTAAAAAGTACTCAATCACTTTACTAAAAACTAATTAACTAAATCAACAGCATCAAATGATCATCATAAATACGCTCATAATCGTTACAAAGTGATCACTAATATACACCGTGTAAAACAAGTCAAAACCTATCTCAATATCATAATATGATCAAAATAGATAAACTTACGATCTCGAGCGATCGGAGAGCTTCTGCCATACCAGCGTTGGTGATGTTAGCAGGAATCTTATTAAGTTTGCATAGTGATTGAAGCTGTCTTCTGTTTAAGGTGTGGAAATCCATTTGAAATCTAAAATTGAAAATTAGGGTTTTGGATTTTATAAAATGAAATGAAGATGAAGCGAATGAGTGATGAAGAGGCGGTAAGAGGTGTATTTATATATGAACCTAAACGCGTGTATGGTGTACCGTTAGAGCGGGGGATTTGAAATTAAATTGTTATTTTATTAGTTAATGATTTTATTTCTTACCTAAATTGCTTTTTTTCTACCTTATACGTGAAAATTAATTTTGAATTTGCGTTCATACTTTTATGCACAACACGTTTCGTGCTAAGGTGAAATTTAAACGTAATGTTGAAACTAGCGGGGCACAATAGGTAAGATGTAACTCGGGTCGGGGCTTGAGCTAGGGCTAGAGTTAAGCAGAAAGCTGAAACTTATATTTTTATAAAACTATTTGACAAATGAGGTGAGTTTAATGCAAAACAATTTTTATTTAAATAACAAATCATGCAATCTCATTTATTCATTTTTTTAATCAAACAAAAAAATACATTTTTCATATTTTTTTAAAAACAACTTATCTTGTAAAGAAGCTAAACCTTTCTGAAAATATCTCGTCATCGCGACGAACTAAGTTATCTTTCTATAGATATGCACTTTTATACACTTTCGACGAATTTTTTTTCTTCAAATTTTCCGCCCAGTAAAATCACATGTGATTTGTAAAATCACATGTGATTTTTAAAGTAATAAATCACACGTGATTTTCCGAATCACATGTGATTCATCTAGGCAAAAAATTTGAAAAAAAAAATTATCGAAAGTATATTAAAGTGCATATCTATATAAAGATAATTTAATTCTCGTCGCGAGGGTATAATTAGTTTCGCGTAACAATTAACGGTTTGCGAGATATTTTAATTTTAAGAAAATAGATGAAAGTGAGTTTTTTTATTTGATAAGAAAAACGAATGGCTGAGATCGCATGGTTTGTTCTTTATAAAAAAAATTGTTCTGCATTGAATTTTTCTCTTTGACAAATTAGTTAGAGATGAAATTGTTAATGTAAAAGCACATAAAAATTCATCAAGTTAAATTTGCATATATTTCTTGCTTTTACGTGATAATCCATTATATTTTTAAGGGTCGTATTTAAGTAATTTGACTAGTTATAACCCCCCATAAGCCCTTTTCTATGGGTTTGGGCTTGTGAAGACTTATGACTTATAAAGCTTCCATAAGCCTTTGTGACAGCAAAACTTATTTTATAAGCTAGCTTATTTTAAAAGCTTAAGCTCGTATAAGCCCCGTTGGCGCAATGGGCTGGAGCTGGAGTTAGGGCTGAAGCTGCGACTTGAGTTGGGGCTGGGGCTTATATTATAAGCTGAGAGCATAAACTTATATTTTTATAAAGCTGTTTGGCGAATTAGTTAGAGTTGAAGCTTATTAATGTAAAATCACATAAAAATACATCAAATTAAATTCACATATATCTTCAACTTTTACGTGATAATTCATTGTATTTTTAAAGGTATTTAAGTAATTTAACCAGCCATAAGCCCCTATAAGCCCATTTATATGGCCTTGGGCTTATGGAGGCTTATGGCTTATTTTTTAACCTATAAGCCTTTATAAGCATATGCGACAAACGAGACTTATTTTATAATTCGGTTTAATTTAAAAGCTCAAGCCCTTAAAAGCCCCAATAAGCCCTGCGCCAAACACAGATATATGGATGTGATAGTCGGAAATTTTTTGTGAGTATTATAATTTTAGTGAGATGTGTCAAGTTCGAATCATGTATGATGTATACAACTTTGAAGAGGTAACGATAGTCTCTTTACGAGAAGAGTATTATTCAGGTTGAGTATGTGCAATGGTGAATTTAAGTCTCGTGAATTAGTCGGTCAATAAATCAACAAACCAAAGTTAAAAGAATTATGGCTAGTAGGCGAATAGTTGGATCATCACAAACGAAGATAATCATAGTAATACACTAATACACCTTTATTCATTTGCTATGTGTTACATATGACATTTATGTTGGAGTGGACCAAAGGCTTAAAACTCGGAAAACATAGATTGTGTATCAGACCGGCAAAGGTCGGTCGATCTCACTTGACAACTAGATCGGATAAGTTTAGACTAGTTTGGACCAATTTTGCAAAGTAAAAATGTTAGTTGTGGCATGTCACCGTCAGTTGGTTTTGATCGATTCAACCCATTTGATCGTTTTCCACACAAGTTTGACCTTTGATTCAAAATTCTGAGTTCATTTGTAATGATTGCAAGGAAAAAGTTCATAAGTTAGAAAAAGAATGATAAAAGTTTAAGGATTAAACAATATTTAAAATATTAATTTAGTTGTAGATGATGTTACCATTTTTAATCAAGGGTATAATAATCAATTAACCTTACTCAATTTTAAGCTTTTAGTAAATTTTAAGAAATATCATTCACTCTTTATAAGAGCAACCGTGTAAATTGGTATTGATAGAGAAACGTGTATTTTTTGTTTATTATTATTTTTTTTAAATTGATAAATACGTAAAGATCAACCAATATTAAAAACATGCTATTTAAAAAGTTGAAAGTGTATTTTTTGTTTATTATTATTTTTTTAAATTGATAAATACGTAAAGATCAACCAATATTAATGACATGCTATTTTAAAAAGGTTGACATTTTAAAAGTAGTAGAAATTGATAGGGCTAATAACATTTTAAAGCACTATACTTGTCAAGAATGGCAGTTTTGCATAGCGAACTAAAAAAATAACTCTTTTAGACATTAAAGTTGACATTTTTGTCTTTCTTTAAGTATTATGACCATTTTACCATTCGAAGAATATTTAAAAAAAAAGAAATTCGAAAAAAATTTCAGAAATTAAAAAAAAAAATATTTCGAAAAAAATAATTCAAAAAAAAAATTTGGAAAAAAAATTCGAAAAAAAAAAGTATTTTGAAAAAAATTTAGAAAGGGTAAAATGGTCATAATATGGTCATAATACTTAAAGAAAGACAAAAATGCCAACTTTAATGACTAAAATAGTTATTTTTTTAGTTCGCTACGCAGAACTACTATTCTTGACAAGTATAGCGCTTTAAAGGGTTATTAACCCAAATTGATATTGATGGAGTAACTGTGTGACTTAAACTTGTTTTGAAACGGAAAGTAGAATAGTAAAACTTGTCATTTAAACATTTAAATTTATAAAAGGTACTACAAGCAATCAACATTACTCAAATTTTAAGCATTTTAAGTTCAAGAAATACATATATATATATATATATATATAGAGAGAGAGAGAGAGAGAGAGAGAGAGAGAGAGAGAGAGAGAGAGAGAGAGAGAGAGATTATAAGTATTAGATATAAAGATATGTTTTTTTTTTCTTACTCCTTAAAAAGCTTAAAAGTTACTAATGTTTAATCCCTAATGTACCCTTTAAAAACCTTAAATTTCTATATTTTGTTTACTTTCTACGTGAAAACATTTTTAAAATAGTTTTTGAAATAACTAACTTAAAATAATTTTTGTTTCTAAAATTAATATTATTTTAAATTTACTCGAATTTTTATTTCTTTATTTTAGAAATTCATCTCAACCTGGATCTATATCTCAATTCAAACGTCGATTGCTAAACATTAAATGAAACACTTAACCACAATATCTTAACTATAAATATTTACTGTTATAAATTATGATGATCAGAATCATGGATACACGTCTTGTGTAATTAGATATTGATTACATTAGAGCAAAGGGTGTGTTAACGCAAGGTGGTGTGTTAACCCTTAACGTGCATGTATTAAGGTGCGTTAACCACACCGTCTCCTTGAGTTAAGAGGGCGTTAACGTGGGTAAGTTAAGCCCATAACGCAACGTTAAGCTGCGATAAAAAAAAATCATTTCACCCCCTCAATGTTTACGTTGCATTTAAAACAAATTTTAACTAAACATATTCAAATTTAAATTTAAACGGTTCAGTCTGAGCGGGATAACCAGATACATAACAATGTCTCGCAAAGATTTCTCCCAACAATTCCCTAGTCCACAACAAGTGCCCGAAGATACCTTTCCACCAGAAGATGAAGTTCATCACACTCCACCAGAACATGTCTTTCCGGTATTCCAACCGGAAAATGCATTTGTAAACACTCCACCTGTTAACACTCCACCGGTGGACCTCCAAAACAATCCGTTTGGGTTAGCGAGGATTATCTTCGAGAACTAGGCGAGGATGAGGAAAATCTTAGAGATACGAGAAAACGAGCTTACGCGAGGAAATGTTCGTTTGGGCGAGGAAGCGGGGATGCAGAATATCTTAGGCAGAACTAGTTTGACATTATGGAAGGAAAGTATTATGATGGCGAGTTTAGGTTCTATTTGAGTGATGAGAGTTATAATTCAGATGATTCCTTTTATTAATTTGTAGTTTTATTTTCATTACTTTCGTGGCGGTTGTATTAATCGTAATATGTAATTCGTGTTTAACTTTAATGTTTAATGTAATTCGTGTTTTAAATGTTATGTTTTTTTTTATTAAAGGGGCATTATATATAACCACTAAAACTTGCATATTTGCATATATCAAAACATCTTAACTTTGCATTATACATAAATGCATTAAAAACTTGTATTTTGGGAAAATATGCAAGTTTTAAGTTTTAGTGAGTATATATGTAATTCTTCTTTTATTAAATGAAGTATTAGTTTTAGTTTAGGAGTTGAATTTGAAAATATTTGAGTTAAAGTGAGTTAGTATGACTTATGATAAAAGGTATTTTTTTTAGTTAGGTAAAAAGGTTGACGTAACAGCGCTAAACTTTAACTCATGGGAATGATACCCTCGCTCTTATATTGGGAAAATGGTAACATTCAATATTTTTTCTTCTTCTAATTTTTAAGAAAAAAGAAAAAAAGAAAACGGCCAATCGGGAGGAACGGAATATCTAATAATAAATCGTCGTCCCTTGACACTCTAATCCACCGCCGCCGCCTTCCAATCAACTAATCTTTTACAGCATCGGATTTACTTTTCTTACAGGTATACATCCATTTTTAATTTCAATTTTCTACACATTTATTTCTACTTCAATATTCCTAGATCTAAACTTTTTATTTCACCAATTGCCAATTATCAAACCCTAGTTCTTTTGCTCCTTGTACCTGCTTTCATAAACGAATTAACTTTTTCCCAATTATATTCTGCTAATTTCTTGCTGTAATGTGTTGAAATTATTAGTATCATATTAAACTATACAACAAACACTATCGATTTGGTGGAAATAAAAGCTATCTTAACTTGAGCTAAAATAAGTTAATCCAGTTAGTTAGTTAGGGGAACTACTTTTTGTTATCATAACTGTAGGTGAACAAGTAATAGATAGATTTGTTTTTTTCGTTAAGCGCTATTGGTTTATCTTAGACATAGGGGTGTTTGTGATTGCTTATGTGTTTGATTTTAAGCACAACAAGTTTTGTACCATCCAAACTGCTTATCTGGTGTTTTTAAGTGGAAGCAGTTTAGCCTCATCGAAACTGACTGTGCTTATCACAGTAACGGAACTTGAGCATTTTCATTGGGAGGGCCGAAACATAAGTTATTATATTGATAAAAAGAATCCAAACACTTTTTGATGAAGTGCTTTAATTAAGAAGCTTATTAGTACTTATTTATAAGCAGGAGCATAAGCAATCTCAAACACCCCCTATATATTTGTTTATCGTTTGGAGACCGGATGTTGCGTTGTTTGTATATGTTGTTAAAGATGTTATGATTGTTATCAGTAAACCATTTTCGTCATTTTTTCTAGGATTATAGAGAAGGGTTCATCATGTATGCGCAAAAAACTGAAACTACGGATAATTCACCCGTGGTTCCAGCTACAACCACCGAGACAACCGAACCTTTGGATCAGTCTACATCGCCTGTGGCTGCACAACCACAGTCAATAGAAACATTGGAGCAGTCACCGATTCCAGAAACTAACATGCAGACAGCTGAGACGTCACTGCCTAACGTTACAGAGACACAGACAGCCGAAGATGCTGAGCACACAGCATTACCCGAGGCTACAAACACACTTGAAACTAAACCCTCGGATGAATCCATATCACCACCGGTTACAAACACACAGACAACTGAAACCCCGGAGCAGTCAACCATTCCCGCATTGGAAAGCCCAAAGACAACTGAGACTTTGCAGCAGCCGGTCGTGATTTCCGCGGTGACTGATGATAGTCATGATAATTTGATTACGTCCCCTGAACATCATCAGTGAGTTTCTTTTTGCTGCTAAATAGTATAACAGTTTCTGTGAATGCTCATTATGAGCGGTTTGAGACTTCACTTGCAATATCGCAATTAATGATAAATATCATTTACATCATGCAGCCTCCAATCAATATATTATTGGATTTCAAATTTGTCATTTAATTTACTGTGTATAGCTTTTACGCTCATCGTTGGTTGCGCAAGTCCTACTTCATAATTATATGTTTCTTGACGTTTGTTTTTTACCATAACATTGCATTTTGGTAAACCTTTGTATGTTTGGGAATCCCAGGGGCTCGGAAATGAGGCACGAGACTGTTGAACAAGAAGAAGAAGTAAAAAGCATTTTGAAAGCCATTGCAGCCACTGGAAAGTTCTGGTATGCACATTGCTGTTATCGACCTAATTCTTAAATTTTTCGGAGCGCGAAGCCCTTTCTTGTATTCAAACAGTTCATATTCCATTTTTGTCTTGCCCTGCTGTTATTTATGCAAATGATAAAGATGTATGGGTATGTTTTACACTAGGGAGTGTCGCTATTTGTTGCTGTATATAAGCTAAATGGTTTATTCAATATTATTATTTGCAGTGAAGCGTAGCCATTTGTGCTTGAACAGCTAACACGGTTGTGTCTTATTTCATGACATGGTTAACATTACCGTCAAAATATTGTCCAGTTTACATGCTGTCCTCGTATACATTTACTTGGAACTTTTAGTTACCTTTATGGTTACCGGCATTGGGAACAAGTATTTATATCATTATATGACATTATGTTATTTGGCATGCAGGTATGATTGGGAAAGATTCAAAAACATGTTGTCCCTTCATTTAAAGCAGGTATGGGGAGGTATGCCAATCTGAAAGCTTATATGTAGCCTTTATTCTTTGTTCCCAGATGGTGACAGGCCTTATTCCCTCTTCATTATTTTGTTTTAGGTCATTTCTGAGTATCCACTGACAAAAATGATGCCTGAAGAACAAAAAGCTTCATTAGGAGAGACGCATGCTGAGTTGGTGAGAAGGTTGGATGATGGTACTTCCGCAATCATTTTCCTTCACAGTTATATTATTTGGCTATTATGTAAAAAAATTAATGCCTACGATCTATCAAGATGATCTCTAGGATGCTGGAAGTATAAAATGAGCACACAGTAGTATAGTTTTCCATCCTTCATAGTGGATTTATAACAATTTGTTCTAAGGATACGACTATACTAGTGTGGCCATGACTTGCTATCATTACATATGAAACTTGTTTTTTTGATTAGTTGGAAACTTTTCTGTTGACTAATTAAGAACTTACATTTTCTTGATTATGGTGTGCAGCTCTTCATAGTTTTGTTGATGGTCCGCCATTTACCATACAAAGGCTATCAGAGGTGATTGTTCTATCATTTGTGATGAAGAATTGGTTTCGTATTTAAGCTGCCTGCTTCTTTTTATTACACATTAAATACATTTTCTCATTACTGATTTACTTCTACTTTTTTGCTTGTTGATATGAGCAGATCATATTGGATGCACGAAGCTTGTATCCAAATCTCTCAAAGCTTGCTCTAGCCTTAGAAAAGGTAAATGCTTGTTGACACATTGTCGCCTTATGGAACATCAAAATCAAACGATTTTACAAATGGACTTTATGATAATGATTATCTATTAAACATGCTTACAGAATTTGTCCGTAACATCAACCTTGACCATCTCGAGCGATCCTCATTCAGCATCACCAGTAACACCAACAAATGGACTTGATGAAGTGACTGACGATCCAATTCCAAATACGCAAATGCAGTCTGACACTGTCATGGAAAACGGAGCCCCACCAGTGGTGGCAGATAGGGATGAAATTATGATGGAAGTGGAGGCTGACGTCAGTGATGTTGTAACAATGGACGTGGAAACAACAGAGAAGCCATCAGAATCAAGTCCTATGACAACAGGTGATTCTTAGTTTTTTTTGTATTATTTTTTGAGGCCATCAAATGTCATTGTAACAGTTAAAAGGGAAACACTTGAGATCATACCCTAAGAGAATGTGATGTGAAACTATCGTGTGATATCTCTCAAGAGAGGAGCGTGAGAGATTTGTTATTATTTACGGAGTACAATTTTACCTTAGTCATGTACACCTTTATTAAAAAAGAAAAGAAAGGCTCTATTTAGTTTTGATCAAAGAACGTAAGTCTTTTACAATAAGGAGTTTTGTTCCATGTTTCCAGATATAGTTGGGAGCAGCGGTGTGCTGGTCCAACCAATGGGAGTGTCGAGACTATGAGAAACGTCTTGTAAGACCCAAATAGTGAGTTAGTTCATAGGTATGTGTTTGGAGTCAAGGTGCGCCCAGAGTCGTTTTTGACTTGCAACTATTATATGCGTGTGGATCGCCCAGAGTCGTTTTTGACCTGTAACTATTATATGCGTGTGTATCAGGTTTATAGTTACGAAGATGGAACTACTGATGAAATATGGAAGGCCTAACTTTGTCAATGTTACTTCTTAAAATCAAAGATGCTTTATCTGATAATATAATGACTGCTAAATATTTGCTGATGGATTCAGATACTGGAACATGATATTTGTGATAATACATTTGAAATTGTCTTTTTCCTCATTTTACATGCGACACTCGACTATCAAAAAATAACCTATCGACAGCCAGTAAAGTCATGTGAAACGCATTTTAATGTGTCAATCTTGAACCTGTGTAAAACGTTTGAATTCCCCCCCCTCCTCCCCCCAACACGGAATTATAATATTGCAATAGCTTTTGATGTCCAACCATCATCAAATTGGCACAGTGGCAAGGTCTTTGGCTTTCAAACAAGAGGTAAAGGGTTCAAACCTCGCTAGGTGTGTATATTTGAGGGTGGCTAGGGAAGGGTCGGAAATGGTCTCGGGATTAACCCGGTGAGGCACTGTACAAACTGAGTAAAAAATGCTCACCCTCCCCAGGTAACTTGAACAGGGAAAACCACATCTGTTAGTAGCTTCTGATGTCTCGATATGCAAATTCTGTTTTCAAGAAATCTGATCTTTAGTTTCAGATATTAGTTAATCAAATTTAAATATTTGAGCATAACAACTTCTAACATTGTAACACGTCAAGAAACTTTTATCTTCATCTCGTTTTCTTGTCACTGTATTTGATTGTACCTGTATATGTTGCACAATAACTTTGAACACAATAACTTTGAAACAGATAGTCGAGCACCGCGAAAAGCAAACGTACCTGAAGGAACATGTGGGGTTAATATTTTGCATACTGAGGCAACACATCAAACTCACCCCACCATTACCAACAGCACACTCACTGTTTATTGACTACACGCGGAACGGATCCTTCCTCTTTGATACCCAATCACACTTATGATTCCAAATGCCAAAAGTTGGTGTTGACGTATGTGGTCTGAAAGGCATTTGGCCGAATGGTTGAGCCGAATGGTTCAACCGAATGGCACTGGCGAAACAACCAAGCGAATGGCTCAAATGAAAGGTATTGAATGAAAGGTGTTGGCGATATAAAGGCACTTGGCGAATGGTTGAGCCGAATGGTTCAACCGAATCAACTATGCTTGAATGACTTAGCCGAATGGCTCGGATGAAAACGGATGAAAGGCACTTGGCGGAAGCAACCAAGCCGAATGACTCGGATGAAACACCGGCGAAGGACCGGCCTACGTGTACCGCCACCCAGATATTAAGGGATATGTTCCTATTGATGTGACAACACATGTACCACCACACATATTAAGGGATATGTTCCCCGTGATGACATCATCTGACAGTGCTTCGGACACTTTATAAATACACCACCAAGGATGGTGTGTATTCATGTCATATCTCCTACCTCTCTCTACTTTCTCTCTCTAGAATTACTCTCCACTTGAAGGGTGTGTCCCTTCATGTTGAATACCCTTCGATTGGTCCTTCATATTATAGAGCGTCCTTCCATACTTACATCATGCATCATTTACATGCTTATATACTTATATTAAATTCTCTACCTATGAGGTTGACTTGGCCAGGTGGGAGGTGGTTCAGGGGCCGACCTGGGGTCCCCTTCTAACGGGTTCTTTCGTGTTTGTAGTATTCAGGAAGGGCCAACGAAGTACTAGCCGAAGGTCCATCCGAAGTACTTGCCGAAGAATTAAGCTTGTTTGAGATGAACACATTTTTACCTCAACAAATTGGCGCCATCCGGTGGGACCGTTATTCACTCTACCAAGAGATAAGAATGATAGGTCTTACTTTCACTCAACTTCTTGAGGTGGTTCATCCACCATCCTCCGTCTTGATATGGCTCCTTGGAGGTGATTCATCCGTCATCACGGTAAATGGGGGATGACGATCTCGTCAACCCTTCGAATGGTATGATGCCTTTAATTTACGGTGGCTCTTCCATCATTCGGGAAGGACGTTAGTGTGAATGACATATAAGGGATCGTTCGGTATGATCTCCCCGATTATGCGCTCCATCTACCCCGGAATGAAGGATGAAGAGGATAAGGCCGAGAGTAACATGTGGCACTGCAAAATAACATTAAAAAATGTGTCTTGGCAAGATTTGAATTTTGGTCTCCAAGTTAAAAACCAACGACCTAACCGTTGGACTAAAAGTGCTTGGTATGTATTCTTTCATTTTATTCATTTATCATGTGTTTTTGGGTGAGTTAGGCTAATATAATTTTCGAGGATGTTACACTGTTCATTTGGTAAGGGTTGTTCGGTAGGATGTCGTTCATTCGACAAAAGACATGTTCCCGGTATCCATACTGTGCATGAACAAAATTACGTTGCAACAACTGTCTAACATGTTTTAATATTTTAATTATTATAGCATGGTACATTCAAACAGTTACAACATGTAAAAACAAATGAACTCCACATTCGAAGAAGTGACACACATATGGTCTTTTCGGCCGAGAGCCTATCGCGCCTATGAGATTGACCACTAGTTCGTCACATATATCCGTGGTAGCTTCGTTCATGTGGGCTATGTCAAAATTTTAGTTAAGCTAATTACTTAACTCCATTCTTTTTCACTCATAAATTTCAGAAAAACTATCCCGATTCCAAATACTTTAGAAGAAGACACATGCACCGCGGTCAGAACCGTTCATGTATTCAAATCAATACATGAAAGATGCTTCTCCATTTGATCATCACAACTACTCACGCCACTTCAACTTTCAAAGCCTTCTGAGATTAATACTGACCCAAAATGAAGAAATACACTACCGACATTGCTTTGTTAGGGATGCTGCGATTTCATAAAGCGTCGAGAAGGAACTATAACTCAATCATCTCAAAATCAAGCTCCGGTTGGTAAAAGCTCCGCTATGAGCGGCAGGATATGACTTTCCATTTTGTAGTCTCTTGTTTACCTACAGGCTTCATTCCTCGGCGTCAACCATTGAAAACCAAAATAGTACTTACTTAGTGTTATGGTGTTATCCGATCCTCTTTCTTTATTCGACCCTTGTAAATTTTAAAATTGTTCATCACACCAAATCTCTGGACATCAACTTAAGAGTCCGATGGACCATTTGTCATTTTATCATTAGCATTTTGCCTATTGGACATGCACTCGATTTGATGTCGACTCACCGGCCAAGTATTTTTAACTAGCAAGGCCGATCAAGTAGAAATATGAACACCAAGTATAAATTCGTCCGGTAGGATGCCGTTCGGCATTACACTAGATACCCACATATTGTTGCTCGATATCTCGGTTACGTTAAAATCCTTCGATAGGCATGTAAGCGAAGGTCCGATGCATGACCATCCGGAAGTCCACCATGTGGATGAACAACTCATACCATGACCTCTAGATTTTTACCCGGATGCGACTTAGCCGAAAGGTCATCGCTATTATAAGATATTGTACCAAATCCCACTTAGCGGGAGGTCGCGTTGTCACACTTAGTCGAAGTTTACTCGACCCTGTAAATCATGACCAACACATCGATACCACCATCCGGCGTCGAATATTTGTGAATGTGAGTTGCGGTTAATACCTTCGCCTCTCCGGCGATCCATCGAATGACTTTATGTGCACTAACAGTCTCCGATCCTTGACTACTTGACCCCATTCAATTTTCTACACTTTGTCATACGGTTGTAATAGCTCTACCCCGAGCTTTAACCCTTGTCCCTACTTCGGTGCTGTCTTTTAAGTTTTGTTTCCTGAGCTCAACTCATCAAAAGTCAAACGAGGCGCAGAAGCACAAATCGAATACAATTTCATCCAACAACAACCAAGCGTCATCAATGATTTCAAGCCACACCACCCACGGCAAAATACAACAAACAACAACGGTTCCGTCGTCAAGATCTTGAACAAAATGAAATCCAGGAAGGTTGAGTAACAAAGCCAAACAAGCACATAAGACAACCACCTCGAAATTTAAACAACAAGATCTTCGGATTTTTTAACTTTGTTACAAAATTTTCAAAGTCCATAAAAGTCCGATACGAACTCATCACCGATCACGAAAAGGAGGACACAAGATCAAGAACCTTCTCCAAGACCTTCAACCAAGATCGAAGCAACTATTACAAGCGGCTCTGTAGCTAAAATTTTTGCGACTCGAGGTTTGGGTAAAAAGCAAAATAAAAGTTAATTTATTTGTGGTTATGGCGGAGAAAGTATTAAAGGCTAGGATGACGTTGGTTTACTTTCACGGTGAGATAAGGGTTAAGTAAGATGGGGAAAGAATGATGTTAAGGATAAACTTTTATATAATTTTTAATTTTTTAGTCCATTACTGATGCAATAGAAACTACAACTTTATAGGTACATGTTTTTTACATTTATATCCGAATCCAAATGTGGTGATGATAAATGATTATTTTAAAAGCTCTAAAGTTTGAAATATTTACAAAAATATACGATACCTATAGGATTTTTATATACGTGAAAAATCGGTGTCCTTTTAACCAAAGTATTAACGCGATCCGGCTTCGTGATCTCTAATTTTCTTAGCCTTCTTAAAGACCTACACGCCAAAAAACACGGATGTCTTGACAATAATATATCACTATCATTATCGTAATTGTGATATTTGGCTACTTTCCGGTCCAACTTGTGAATTTTATGGAATTATAAAAATGATATTATTTCACACCCTACTCTAATGGGAAATTGTGATATCACGAGGAGACGATACTCCCGAAATTAAATAAACTTTGCACTTAGAAAAATGGCTAGAGGAGCATTCATGTGTCAAAATTAAAATTTTACATTATACCCCGGGGCTTAACACATGTTTGACATTTAACATACATATGTAACGTTATTTTCGGTTGATTATGTTATCTTGTACCTCATTCTATTAAAGCTCAACGGTCCTAATAAGCTTTATACACCGTTAAACTGGGGAGTATAGGGTATGACGCCTCTATCGGTTATGTTACGGTTCTGGTGATGCGAAATTTTATACGGATACATGTGAAATATTATACTTTTCACAACTAACGGGAAAAAAACAAAAGAGCTTTCATGTCTTACTTTGCAGGGATATCTAACGGAGAAAAGGAGGAACCTTGGTGCTAAAACACCATAAGGCTAAATTTCTGAACATAAGTTTAATGTGACTCCCCCGGTTGACTCGCGACCTCCAGGGAAATGTAGTCGGTGTTCAAAGCGGTTCATACCACTACGGTGGTTGCCGAAAATTATGGTCCAAGTGACCGATAGAGCAAGACGCCTCAAAAGCGGTTCATACCACTACGGTGGTTGCTTGAAAATTATGGTCCAAGTGACCGATAGGCGCAAGACGCCTCAAAGCGGTTCATACCACTACGGTGGTTGCCGAAAATTATGGTCCAAGTGACCGATAGGCGCAAGACGCCTCAAAGCGGTTCATACCACTACGGTGGTTGCCGAAAATTATGGTCCAGTGAGATAGGCAAGACGCTTCAAAACGGTTCATACCAATACGGTGGTTGCCTAAAATTATGGTCCAGTGATCGATAGCGCAAGACGCCTCAAACGGTTCATACCACTACGGTGGTTTCCGAATATTATGGCGTGGCCGATAGGCACAAGACGCCTCCAAGCGTTTCATACCACTACGGTGGTTACCGAAAATTATGGTCCAGTGACCATTAGAAGCAGAAGCGCCTCAAACGGTTCATACCACTACGGTGGTTGCAGGATATTATGGTCTAAGTTGCCGAATGGCGCAAGACGCCCTCGAGATGGTTCATACACAAAAAGTGGTTGCCATATATGACTACGTAAGTTGCCGAATGGCGCAAGACGCCCTTAAAACGGTTTAGACTCGAAAATGGTTGTTGTATAGAAATAAAGGCATAAATTGCCGTAGATAAATTAAAAGCGGCCTTTGTGTCAATGTCCACCACAATAGACAAATTAAAAGCGGCTTGTGTGTCGATGGCTATCGTGTTATTTACTAGAAAAACTAATTTAAACAGAAGTGTCTCCAAACAGATAAGCTTGTACCTCCGGAGCTATGTAAATAGCAAAGGTAATAAAAAACAAGTGTTTGGTATACGTTTGTGATTAAAAAATAAATGACATTTAACGACACTCTACAAAAATAATGATTATGGTGGAGGAGCTATGTTTTATATATCTGAGGAAAAAAAAGTGAGGATGGAATACATGTATGGTTTTGGTCTCCGGCCAACAAAGCATCCTGCTAGTAATTCACAACCACGCGGAAGGAATTATGAAAAATATACATATAAAGACAAAACATAATATAGTATCATTGACTACGTCAACAATACTATATCTGGGGAACATGACGACATCTGCTCCGACGGGCCCCATTCGACATTTGGAAGGCCACATGACATAGAAATACATAATATAAGTATAGCATCATTGACTATGTCAACAATACTCTACTGGGGAGACATGTTGACGTATGTGGTTTAATAGACCTAACTCCCCTTATGAAGCACCGGCTTATGGGACACTTGGTAAACAACTCTAAGATGGTCCTTTGGATGAAAGACATGTACGAATGACGTGTGTCGGAGGAAAAAGATATTCTTTAAGTATTGAACCATCGGTCTTCAACCGATAATACAATCTGGGGGACATGTTGACGTATGTGGTCCGAAGGCATTTGGTCGAATGGTTGGGCCGAATGGTTCAACCGAATGGCACTTGGCCGAAACAACCAAGCCGAATGGCTCAAATGAAAGGTATTGAATGAAAGGTGTTGGCGTATAAAGGCACTTGGTAGAATGGTTGAGCCGAATGGTTCAACCGAATCAACTATGCTTAGAATGACTTGCCGAAATGGCTCAGATGAAAACTGCTTGGATGAAAGGCACTTGGCGAGGCAACCAAGCGAATGACTCGGATGAAAGGCACCTAGAAGGACCCAGCCTACGTGTACACCCGCCCCGATATTAGGGATATGTTCCTTATTGATGTGACAACACGTATCTACCACCCACATATTAAGGGATATGTTCCCATGATGACATCATCTACAGATGCTTCGAGACTATAAATACACCACCAAGGATGGTGTGTATTGAGTCATATCTCCTACCTCTCTACTTTCTCTCAGAATTACTCTCCACTTGAAGGGTGTGTCCCTTCATGTTGGGCCACTTCTGATTGGTCCTTCATATTATAGAGGCATCCTTCCATACTTACATCATGCATCATTTACATGCTTATATACTTATATTAAATTCTCTACCTATGAGGTTCTGACTTGACCGTCGGAGGGTGGTTCCCGGGGCTTCAGCCTCGGGTCCCCTTCTAACGGGTTCTTTCGTGTTTGTAGTATTACCGAAGTACTAGCCGAAGGTCCATCCGAAGTACTTGCCGAAGAATTAAGCTTGTTTGAGATGAACACATTTTTACCTCAACAGTTGGTTTCGCCACGTTTCGATCGAACGTTCCCATTTTGAACCATATTCGTTATCTATCAGATTTTGACATGCATTGTATATGGGAGGTGATACTCACACCACATTTTTTGATGCATGCACCACAATTTATGCATTACAGTATTGTACAGTACAAACTGTAATGCAAAAATTGTGGTGCATGCATAAAAAAATGTGGTGTAAGTATCAATTCCCATTGTATATACGTTCCTAGTTCTTAAACCTCAATAGTTTTTAACCAATCATAGTGGACAGTACTAATCTATATTCTATATGCTCAAATAAGTCATCCTCAATCTTTTGCTTCGATGTATCAAGCCTGCTTAATCATAGTGGACAGTACTAAATGTTATATGCTCAAATAAGCATAACCTTTTTTTTTTCGTACTAAATATTATATCTCTTTTTATTTCGCAAGGCTTACTACGTCATTACATGTGAATGCTGTACAAGAACTGACGTACTGTTTTTCAAGTTATCTATGAAATAAACTATTTTATACAGTATATATAGGACATAGTTGCATAGTTGTGCTAGAGTACTTTTATGCTGCTTTTTACAAATTTTACCAAATATTTGTAAAACTAAGAGCGTCGGGTATAATGGCCAAATCGTTAGCCGAATCCGAGGTAGCACCTCGTTGAAGCTCGCTGATTCCTCGCCACCATACCACGAGTGCTCGCCGAATCCGGTTTCGTCGATTATTCAACGAAAATACGGCAAAACACAATTCAAAATCTTACCATTTTTTTCAAATGGTTATTTTCAAATAATTCATACTTTTTTATTTTTTTATTTAAAAAAAATAAAATTAAACTCCCACTCTATAAATAACACTCCATTTTACTTAACACAAACAACCTTTTTATAAACTCTCTCTCTCACATACACACAACTTCTTTTTAAATTCTCCTAACTATTACTCCCTCTGTCCCATAATAATTGTCCACTTTGACTATTTTGAGTCTTTCTTGTTAAACTTTGACCGTTAATATTTTTATTTATGTTATATAATACTTTGTGAGAATTATACAAAGTGAAAATACATTTAAAACCCAATCTATTCATATATATTTCATCAAGTATTATATTATACAAACAAAAATATTTTTGGTCAAAGTTAAATAAAAAAGACTTAGAAAAAGTAAAGTGGATAATTATTATGGGACGGAGGTAGTACAAACTATGGCTAACGAACCAAAAGAGGTGCGTCGAATGATCCTTAGACGACTACAGAGAGAACTTGCAGCTAAGGTCACACATGCGAGCAACATGCGAACAATTTGCTGACTTAGTTGACACTGTATCTTGAGCAAATGCGTAGCCGTGATCCAGAAATGACGAGGGTGCATTCGTTGCCACTCTACCAACCAATTAACAGTTACCGTTTGTATACTCTTCTAATGACCACTGAAGTAGACATGCGTGTTGCAAACCACTTGAGGGCAGCTAGAGAGGAATTGTTGAGAAGCATTGCTGAGAAGGAAGAATTCATCATCAACAATTACAGAGCAATATAAAAGCTCGAATCATATTTTAGTTTTTTGTTTCGTATGAGCTATGTTTTGAAACTTGGCCCTGGAGGGTGTGTGTTATCCAACCAGTGGTATGGCTTAGCTGCAAGTTTGCGTTTTTCAAAATAATGAACTAACGGTGCAAGATTTCGCGTTTTTGAATGTCGTACGAAGGTATTTATTTAAATAAAAAGGTATTTATTTAACACATAAAAGTTGGTATCAAACCATGACACCCGATTCTGTCCCCCACACATGAGAAATGCATACGGATTTTGTGCCGCATCATTAGTCTTTTCAATTAAAACAAACTTGAATACAAACAAACACACAAAAGAAAGTTCAGGTATAACTTTTGCTCATAGCACTTATGTCCTTGTATTCTTTTCATGTTGTGAGCATCTCAAATGACTAAATCAACTCCTATGCAAGCTTTTTCGAAAGAGGCTAAAAGAAAAAGTCGTTGCTTAAAGACTTGATCGACGATCCTCAAGTCTTTCAGGGAAAAAAACCCTTACTCAGATGACAAAAAGCTTTTAAAGGATTTTGTGAATAAAAATTAGTTATCCCTCGCCTTTGCAATGGAGAAGCCTAATATGTTATATAGGATACATATAACTTAATCAAGCATTTTTATCTAGTGTACTAAAGAACCTTTTATCTAGTGTACTAAAGAACCATTTGTCCTTTTCAACTCTAATAGTCTATTTCTTGCAAAATGTTTTGATAACCAACAATGACGGCCGGTTTACACGCCTCATCCTAAGACAATATGTGAAAGATAAAGTTCAAATTAACTCAACGAGACAACGACCCATTCAGAAGAGTGTCTGTCCACTTTTAGAAACGTGATCATTTTCATGCAAAGTTAATTCCTTTAGAACCATTATGGGCTTATGGCATAACTATTTGTACTTGACATGTTACGTATCACATTCTCTTTATATAAATTTGTTCACTTTGCTTTATAGACTCCCAAAATTGAAATGGAAACCGATGCGTCCTCCAACCAAAAGTTGAAGATGAAGAAACATTTCATCAGTGATCACCATGGAGATGGGTTATCAAGTTGTGGTGGTGGTTATCTTGATGTGAATGCAAAGAAGAAGAAAGGAGCTAATGCTAGCGGTGGATCGTCTGGCAACACAAGGTGTTGCCAGGCTGACAATTGTACGAGTGATCTCTCTGAAGCCAAGCAATATCACCGTAGGCACAAAGTGTGTGAGCTCCATGCTAAGGCTCAAGCCGTGATCGTTGGTGGAACCCATCAAAGGTTTTGTCAGCAATGTAGTCGGTTAGTGTTCTTGTTATGTTTCGAGTTCTATAAATCTCTCTTACGATGTGTATGTATATTGCATGTACATACTATATTTCTGAAAATACATTATACCAGTAGTTAGGAAAAACATACCCACAAGAACATACATCAAAGCATGCTCTCTCTTTTGTGTGCAAATTTTAAAGATTATAAATGTTGCTAATATTCTATGTTAACACAACTGAAATTCTAGTAAAATTACAACAAAGTTGGCGTACATGCACATGTTATATATGTTAATATGTATACTAATTAGAAACAATTGATTATGCAATAAGTATCCACGTGTTTTGAATTTCTAAAATGTAAATCAGAAGACAAGAAGTTTGCAAACGCAAAGTGAAACCTTACAACTTATACAAGTTAATTATCTAACAAAGTAACAAGCTAACCACATTTACGTTCGTACGTATACCCAAATGTGTTTGTCGAATAGAACTAAGTGAAAAGTAAAGTGGATCTTTTTATTATCGCATAAGAAGCTAAGTGGTATTGGTTTTAGTTTTATAAATGTTTTCAGTCCTCATTATGATGCAACTTTGATTTTCAAAACATGCCTAATTTAAGTTTATGTGAGAGTCATTACTTAATCAACATATACGAAACATTGAATAATTAATGTTTAGCATGCAAGCATCAAGGTTAGTATGTGTTTCATTTATTAAAGAGATGTGTATTATCTTTAACAAATAATTGTACATAACTCAATATGTTTGTCGTTCATAAACATGCATGATGATATGATAAATAGTTAAATTACTTAAATATGGTTCATGTACTGTACGGTTAATTTACAAGAAATAACACTCAACGATAACAAGACGAGTACAAAATTTTAAATGATATCGCATTCTATCACCAACCCATAACATAAGAGTACTTTTATTTGTTCACATGAGAGCACTATGACTTTATGGCACGAAACTCACTTGTACACTTCAAGGACTAGTAATAGACAAAACATACTTTGAGATTAACATGTGAATGTACAACAAAAAACCGTATTATATTGCATCATTGGTTTGTACACGTTATGGTTCATCAACATGTACCATATACCACATTCGTAATTCTATTTTATTAAGTTGACCGGCAGGTTTCACGAGCTATCGGAATTTGACGATGCCAAGAGAAGTTGTAGAAGGCGTCTAGCAGGACATAACGAGAGGCGTAGGAAAAGCTCAATCGAGTTTAAAGGCACCGGGAAAGAGCTTGTGTGCGAGAAAGTGGATTGATATGCGAAGGCTTCAAGATGGCTAGGAAAAAAACTGTAGTTTATTAGTGGTAGATTAAAATAAACACATTATTAAGTATGCTTTCTTTGCGGTCATATCCTCATTCCAATTTGGTCAAGTATAAAATGGATTGGTCCGATTGCCAAAAAGTTATGTAGTTTTTGTTGTTTAGGATGTTTAAGACGCTTATTTGTAATGATAATGGTTGATGTGTGCTTAAATTAGTAAAAAGTTAAAATTGTTCTCCCTAGCTTGGTTAATGTTGTAGAAATATTATTACTTTACCAATATTTGAGGTTTTGATAAACATATTTCTTAAAGCATTCATGAATCAAAGTTACTCATACGTTCTATCTTTTAGCGAATGATTGTTTTTTCATTTTACAAAACTATCTCAACTACATATAAACTTTTCACCTTTTTATAACATATTTCATTGTGGCACATATGCATTAAATTATAAAAAGTTTTTCATCTCACATAAAATGGAATCTCATTTCGAACGTAGAAATATGGTGCAATGGTAGCGTAGTCGTGTGCCACGTCAACATCACTTATGCACTCACCATCAAAACTTGTATTGGCAGGAGTGTCACGGGACACCGCTGAAATTTCGCTCCATAATGTTAATTTATCTAAAAACTTGATTTTGTCTATACAATTTAATATTTATATGCACCCGATCCCTTTTGTTCCTGATTCTGTCCATATGTACTATCTAACACCACCAAACTCAACACACAATCACTTAAACCTACAACACACTCTCCCAAACTCAAAATCACCAAAAAGAAATTCGATCATTTGCATCACCGGACCCACCTTCAAATTTGGCTAACCGCATGTAAAGAGTGAGGGTATGAGGTTTAATGCTTCAACAAAGATGAAAGAGGCAACCCGCGGTGGTTAGATCAAAAGATAATCTTTGACTTATTATTAGGCTGGCTCCAATAGGCGAGATCGATCGATTGAAACGATCGATCCTCCATCGATCGCCCTATTGTGGGTGAAGTCGATCGCCCAAAATCACTCCCAACTCGATCCCAAGCACGATCGAGTTAATATTCACACTTTAAAACAAAAAAGTTGTATCTGTTGCATACAAAAAAAAAAAAAAAAAAAAAAGAAAAAAAAGAAAGATCTTGGTACGCCCCAAAGACCCAAGGTCATTTGGAGAGAAAACTGACGTGACAGTGAAAAGTAAGGGGATTGAATCCCCTTACTGGAACCAGCCTTAGAGATCGATTGAAAAAGAAATGACGAGGACAAAAATTATGAATAACCTTATGTCTAAAACTGTGTATTGATTGATTTATAAAAAAGTGAGTTTATTTGCTACAATCAACAAAGAAAACTGACACATCAATTTAGGAATGACATTAAAGATACTTTTTGGGTCTGTTTGGTTTGTAAATGGGTTTAGAATTAAGATTTAGATTTGGATTTGAATTTAGTATATTTTTGAATTAAATGAGTGTAAAAAAATATAATAAATAATATATTATAAATGAATATATTTTAAAATTTATAAGTGTTATTATTATAAAATGAAAATAATAAAATGTAAGTGGTTGAAATATAAGTGTTATTATTATAAAATGAAAATAATAAAATGTAAGTGGTTGAAATGAATATTGAATTCATCAAAATTGCAAATATATTTCAAAGTAAGAAAGGGTGTCAGGATTTGCACAAAGAAAATATAGGTACTTAATCCTATTATTGGGACCTACAAAAATATACCAAACAACTATTTTTACCGTTAACCTCAAATCTCACTCCTACCCTCTCAAACCAAACGCCCCTTAATAATCTCAATCATTTCTCAAACTAAAAATGATGCTAAGGCTATAAATAACACATAACTTTGACTTAATTGTGATTGAATAACCTTATATAATGGGTCTATCTCATTTCTTGAAAACTTGAAATTCTTGAAAACTTAAAATTTATTTATGTAAGCACACGATTTAAAAAAATTAAAAAAATATAAAAGTTGACTTGAGAATACATGAAACTGGAACACGGTTTATTAATACTAGACAAGTAGGCGTGTATAGCAACGAGATTTTAAAGCGACATATAGTCATAATTATATTTTGGTTAAGTGTATTGTTTAACGTTTTGTGTAACCAAAATATCACTATAACTATCGGCCACTATAAAATCCGGTTGCTATGCACGGGTACTTGTCTAGTTGATAAAATGTATGTTTAAAAAATATTCACGATTTGAAATATCAAAAATCCTAAATTTAATTCAATAATGGTTTGGTGTTGCGTTGTGCTAGAGTTTGAAGGCGGGTTGTCCTCTGATCGTTAGATCTCCATTGTCGATTCAAAGACCGTTTTGGATAGAGATTTAAGAATCACCGTAGTTGTTTATGTTTAAGCCTTTAAAGTCGATATTAGTGAGGGTCGTTGTCGAGGGTCATGTTTATGCTTGTTGTAGTTTGTGAGGGTCGTTGTGATCACTGTTGATCAAGATTGTTGTAATTTCTAACGTCTTGCTAGTCTTAATTTTATAAACATTGTTGCCTTTAAAGAAAACTAGTAGGGTACCCACGCGATGCAGCGGCGGGTACCCTGTGACTGAATTTTCGGGTAATGTGATGTTATGCGGCCATACTTTTTTTAACAATTAATTTAGAAATAATAATAGCGGAGATCTTGTTTAGTTTTCTTTTCGTTTTCGAGTCTAGGTAGATCTTTGTTAATACTGTGAGTTGGGGAGTGACCAGTGGGTAGCAAAAAACTTACAAAGTTAAAAATGTTTTTTCAATAATGTAACGGTTCACTTTTTTGTTTTTAGTCGAGTGAGTTATCGGTCGAGGGGATGAACCCTTCGTCAATTTTGGGCCGACCCAATTCGACCCTCATGTTGCAATGGCGGCGACTTCGGCAGCAAATGGCGACCGAATCGGTCGACCGACCACTGCGGGCAGCCTAATGGCTTTATTTTTAAGTGTTTGGCTTAGTAGCTTGATTAGATTGTACATTGTGGTTAAATGGTTGTAAATTTTGATGAAGAGGTAAATTAAATAGTGTATTAATTGGAGAAATAGTGTATTAATTGTAAATGTTGAATATTGTTTTTTTTAGTTTTATTTGTGCTTCAAATAGTTATAACTTATGTTTTTTTACTTGTATTTGTTTAAAAGTTTTATATTAGAAAATCTTAAAAAATTAATAGGAGGGAAGGTACAAGATGCATTATAAGTAGTATAGATAGAAAGAAAATCTATAATTACTATTCACAATCACAAGTAACGGATTGTAATAAAAAGTTCATTTTTTGAAACAAAAAGAAATTGATTACTGTTGTAACGGTCATAACTTTTTCCCACCCTTTGTCTGAAATAAAATAAAACAAACAAACTCAACCGTTACACCAACAAATCTCTCTATTCTTCTCCTTCTTGATTTACACTCTCTTAATCATTTTCACTTTTCGATTCTCAATCATTCAAAACTTGTGACATCAGTTAATTAGTAATGGATTCCGGAAATCGCGAGTTCTCGACCCCCAAATTGTTCCATTATGTCGAACCACTAACCGAAAAGCAAACGAATAGTATGATAATGATTTTTTACATTCTTTTTATTTCATTTTCTGCATATTATGATATTCTGTATATAATAAATTAGGGTTTGCTCTTAGAAACTTTTTTAATTTAATTGATTTTTGAGTTGTTATAAATCTAACATTTTTGTTAAACGGAAAACGATATGCGTTTAGTGTTAAACTTTAATAAGGCGTATTTAAAAACATCTACGGATGATGATCAAAGCGTGTCTGAACTAGCATTGTGAAGTGGATCATTGATTATGCTTGTTTTGACTTGTTCGTTATTTCGAATTCCTACATTTAGGGTTAGACTCTGTCTATCTTGAGTAATTCTCATTGATATGTGTTTTAATTTGCTAATGGAATGTCCAGTGTTTTATTGTTATTTGTTGTTCTCATTGTTATATGACTATGAGTTATGTTCTCTTTTAGTTTAGAATTGTTTGCAAATGCCAAATGCGTGATAGTGTTTTTTTTTGGGTGTAGATTTGATGTCTACGGATAATGCTAGAAGAAATGTTCAGATTAATAGCCTTTGTGACTTGAGTGTAGTGGAGAATTCCCACAAGGTTACATACTATACCCTGACTAGATCAGTTATTGCTTGCCGTTTTACTCGTCAGCACATAATTTTTTGAGTGAAATGGGATAACTGAAAGCACTATTATATGTTAATTGCAGGAATCAGAACCATTTAAGTCCACAGGTTTCTTAAGTACCAAAAAGAACTTCAACTTGGAACCAGAGAAACGAAGGTCAGCGGATCACTTTGAACTGCTTATGTTTCCTTTTTGTTTTTTACTGTACTTGTGACTCGATCCATTTGTTAGTACTCTTCGTTTAGCGGAAATAGTGACAAAAAATAAATTATGGACCTAAAAGGTGCTTATGGCTCCTTAAATGTGTTAGAATACGCCAATCTAGTTGGAAAGACAGTTAGCACCAGTTAATTATTTGTTAGTCGCAACTATTGAAAGCCAATTGCATTAACAAGGACCTTAACGATTATTTATTAGTTTCGTATAGAGTCTATCAATTCTTCTTATGCTTGATATTTGTTCAATCTGTAGGCATACAAATTTTTCAAATAGGATTATGCACAGTTTTGCTCAAGAAAACCAAGAAATACAGACGCAAAAGCTTAAAGGCGGGAAAATAAGACAGGTTAGTTTTGATTACCATGCATCCTTTTTTATCATATCCCTCAATCGGAAATTTATAATAACATTGTATGTTGTCCCTTTGTGCTTATAGACTCCATGTATTGGAACACGTCACTCGCCACACAAAGCAAGAGCAAGTTCAATGATGACAAAGCCCAAATTGATGCAGACAAGGCCTACAAACCCTGCGTTTAAAACATCACAGAGTGTTTGTTTGGGTAATATCAGGAGTTCAGCTGTCCAAACTCCTAAATTTGAGCGCCGACCTTTGATCAGAAAAGTAAACCTATTGCTAGCTTATATAACTAATGAACTTGAATTAGATTTTAAAAATGAGGTTTTTATTGTGTTAAAATTGTATTGTATTGACAGAGTGCAGAAGCTACCACAGTTGTCTCAGTAGAAACAACCCCTCGGGTAATTAACAAGCAACTGAAATAGTAAAGTTAGTATATTAGTATTTGTAGCTTAGTTTTGCTTCTTTTTTTATGCAGAACTATCAACGTAAACCTTATCTTACTACGCCTAAGGTAGCTCTTCGGACATCATTGACTGCACGGAAACCAAAGATTGAAATAGAACAGCAGGAAAAAGTTTCAAATTTCAAGGCTAGACCTTTAAACAAGAAGGTATGAACATCATCATCACTGATAAATGATAATAAGTTTTTGATCTTCCGTTTCATTAACTTTATACCATGCTTCCTTGCAATCCTTCTAGATACTTGAAAGTAAAGGAGAGTTGGGGCTGTTCTGTAACAAAAAACGACAAGTCACCATACCTCAAGAATTTCATTTTGCAACTAATAAAAGAATTCCACCAAAAACACCTGATAACGCTGAATTGTTTGGCAAGGTTTTTCTCTTTTCTTTTTGTAACCAGAGAACTCCAGATATTGTTTTCGTCGTCACTGTGAACAATAGGACATTGTTGTTTTCTTTGCAGATCACCTCATGCTTGGGATCCCACAAAAAGAAACCAATTCCACGGAAAACAGTACCACGTCCTTTCCAACTTCATACAGAGAAAAGAGGAGAACAGAAAGAAAGTAAACTTGTGGCTGAAATCATACATAAGCATATACAAGAAGAGCAACCTAGGATCCTTGCGTCTAGTTCACATCCTTATACGAGTGATTATCATTTGGTACGATAATTTCATTCTATATTGTTTTGTCCTTAAATTTTGGCAAGTAGTGTTATCTGAACATATATGCTTTAGTGAAGGTTCCCTCAAAAACAGAATCAAGACACTGCACAAAGCCAGAGGATGAAGATGCTAGCATGAGAGCAGTTACGGCAGAGACCACATTGAAAGAGTAAGTGGTTCTTTCGGTTACCGCAGGTCGTCCATCATTAAGTTGTTCAGCCAGAAATTAGTAATTTTGCATGAGCAACAATTTTGTAGGGATTCCAACGCAGTTCCAGAAAGGGTTCGCAGACCTCTAACTGAAGTTCAGGAATTAAGTCTACATAGAACAGAACTTGACAGTAAACTAAAGGAGAAAAAGATGGTAATATGGAGCCTTTACTTGCTTCTTGCTGCAATAAAGTTGCTGTGATTATATAATAACCGAAAATAGTTTTCTAACATGTGATGATAATTGGTATATAGATGGAGGAGATTGGTTTAAAACAACTTAAGAAGTCATCGGTACTTCATGCAAAACAAGTGCCTAGTTTTGAACAGCCTTTCTCGCCTCAGAAGTATGGGTGCTATTTTACATCCACAAGTTCATTTCTATTTATAGAACAAAAAATTGTCACAAATTTATTTTTGTTTGCTTCTGACTATGAATTTTGAAATTGTATATAACAGGTCTTCAAAAGGGGTTACAAAATCTATGTCACCAAGTTCGAATGTCAGCGTGAGGAAGGCTGGACTAAGAAAGATAGTTGTGGCTACAGCAACATCAAGTGCAGCATCAAACATGAGGTAACAAAAGAACACGTGTGTAGATTGGATCTTTTGTATATGTTAGACTGTTAGTAGGATTAGATAACCTAGAGGCTGAGATCCTTAACGCTAGTTGTGGTGATGCATATGTTGTTTTTAGAACTTTGGTTTTTAATGGAATTTTCGTTTGCGAATCTGAAAGTATCATTAACACTTGATGTTTGGTATATTGTTTAAACATCCAGTTGTCAAGCAGCAAGAGACTAATCAACTATATAAATACCCTATCACACACCATCTTCACAACTGAAATTCACATTTGACTCTTGTGCAGAGAATAAACATGTTTCATTGTAACAAAGTGACCCACTAGTGTCCGGCACCACTTGTCATTAGTTATCAAATGCAAGTTGTCATCAGTGATGAGTGATAATTACAATAAGATGTAGGATTGATCGATAAGAATTTAGAACCCGTTGTGATAAATGGTTATGAATTTAGAATGTTTGATATATGCCGCTTGGCTAATGTAACTTTATAATAATCAAATGTTAGTGATGAATTATATTTAAAAAAAAAAAAAAAAAAAACCTGATAAAATTTGTTTTACCATTTAATCAAGTTGTAAGTTCGTTGATAGTTTGTTTTATATATGCACTTTTATGGATTTGTCTATCAACACTAAGTTCGTTGATATAGGAATCTAGTTCGTGCCTTCTATCACATATTAGATTAACAATGGAAGTCAATGTCATCGCCGAAAAATTAAGGAAAATGCTCTATTTCCCATATAATGTAAGATGCTTTTATATATCTGTTTTGTACTGTTCTGTTATCTGTATTGATAATGTTACTATTTTAAAATAATGTTATACTATGAATTATGTGTTTGGTTTTACATTAACAACAACAATGCCACCACTTTTCTTTCTTTTATCACTTTGATTTCATGAAAGCAATACAAATGCATGTAATGGGCAATGTGGGTGATACTTTTATGAATTTAAAGAGAAAAAAAAAAGGTAAAGTAAAGTGGCTATGATCCATTACAAAGGCATGTGGGTGTGCCCTAAACATTGCCTTCAAAGTCCATTGTCATGTAATGGGGCAATGTTCCCCCATACCCACACCATTCCTTCCCCTAATTCATGAACACAATGGATGCAGCTTCAAACTTATGGGGGCATTATATACCCATCATCATTCTATGCCCTACCAAATTAACCACCTTTGCTGTCACCACCAGCTTAGTACCCTTCCTAGGAAACAAATATATAAAAATGACCATAAAAACCAATAGCTACAAAAATACATACATAAAAACAAATGTAACATGCATTCTACGTGTTTTGACTTGATACACGGATGCGTTAAGGGAGGGCACATGGGTGCCATGGGGGAGGGGCTCCATTTTAAGACGTAGCTTGGCAGAACAGATGCGTTGTATGTTTGTATATTGTATACAATGTGCGTACACCGTGAAGCGGTTGAACACGTCACAAGCAAGATGGATCAACATTGGATGATCCCATTGACTACCCATATAACTTAAACGAGTTTTCTTATTGTCAGGCGAATACTTATCTGACCTTTTTAGTAGCTGTAACGAAAAAATTGTAAAACTTGTCGTAAAACCTTAATCAAAGAACAAAATATTGCCTTCCTGGAATATCATAACAAGCAAAGTGTTCGGTATGGAGCCATAGAAGAAGTGCATTCTTTTTGAACAAACATGTAATTTCTTGAAAATGTAAAATATTTTTCAATTGGATAATGCTGTTACATGATTTCTGTTAAACATCCTGATAAATAATACTGTCGATCGATAAAACGAAGGGCCTGCTTTTAATGAAACATAAGCTTTAAGATTAGAGGACCTCAACGAATACATGTTTGGGTAAATCCATGGTGATGAGAAAGTAAATCTACGCAAATCCAAGTCATTTTCTCCAATGGGTCCTAAAGATTTAATTCAATTATCATTCGGACATTTCTTTTTTTTATTCTTGTTCGTTCTTCCTAGAAATTCTTTCAAGTATTTGGAATAAATCTCTAGTTAATGGACACGTAGCCTATATAGTTGACTTTGACCAGCATGCACGCAATGTCAAAATCATAGTTGTCAGGATCCCGATCATGATCTTAGGATCTTACGATTTTACGATACTGCAAAGCAAAAACGATCCGGATCTTACATAGGATCTTTGCAAGCTTAGGTACTTATAGGATCCCGATCTTGACCATACGATCTTACGATCTAATCCGATCCGATCTTACTTTTCTCGGATTACAAACTAAAAATCTACAAATTTATGGTTGTTTGTTTGTAGAATTCAAAAAACAACATGTTAATCTTTTTAAACATTTTATAATCATAATTTAGGACAACATTTATACGAAACATTCATAGTATTTTATGGTTATAATGTATTAGAATTTGTAGATTTGTATAAAATTACATAAATTATTAAAAAATAACATTAGAGTAGGATCTTAAGATCCCGATCCGATCTTACGATCACGATCTTACAAAGACGAAAACGATCCTGGGTAGGATCCCGATCTTGACAACCTTGGTCAAAATATCTATATTATATGTACATATCTCATAGTCAAACCATAAAAATAATGTATTTTAGATAGAATAGTTACATATAGGGAATTGATACTTACATCATTTTTTTTTATTATTGCACCACAAACTGTGCATTGTGATTTATACTGTACAAACTGCAATGCACAGTTTGTGGTGAAATAATCAAAAAAGGTGGTGTGAGTATCACCTCCCTTACGTATAAAGATTACATGGTACATTGTGGATTTTTTTTTTGGGACATAGTTACATATAAAGATTACAGGGTACATAATTTGTTATGTACATATAATATATGTACATATAAATTGGTCTAAATTATGTCACATGATTTAATCTTATTTTAAGGTCCACTGATTTTGTTGGAATTTCGTTTTTGTTTTTATCAGAATTATGCAGGTTTATCATGGTTATTAGAGGTGTCTATACGGAAAAAAATTAATCTCTATTGATCCCTAAGATTATCATATCTTTCGCACCCTCTGTAAGTCTTTTTCTTACCGCAATCATGAGGTATCTGATTATGATGATATAGTGTTTTCTGTTGAATGCTACATGTGAGTTTACTTTTCTTGATCAGTTACCCATTTAAGTTGAGCAATGTGTTCTTTTTTAATACCCACCAAATGTTTGTAAAAATGACTCACTTAATTAATCATTTATTTAACAGGTGAATACTAAATTGGTGCATTAGTATGGATGCTTTTTAAATTGACATATTGAAATTTGGTGGCTTCTGTTCACGTTTTATTGAAGTGTTTGGTCTCAAAATGCTACGGATAATGTAATTCAACCTATAAAAGCTCATTATGTACTTATATTAGACTACAAGAGTAAGGACTTTATAACTCTAATTCGAGCTCTAAATAGTCTTTTGGAAACTTTATTGTTTTTTGTGCTTAGTTTTTGGTGTAACCAATGGTAATTTTGTATTCTTAAACAAACATGGCTTTTTGGCTGGATTTGATATGAACGGAATTTTCTACATATACTTTGATGAACTTTGAAATAGTTTCAATATATTGGTGGCGTTTATATAAATATGTTAACAGATGGTTGTTTTCAGGATGCTTGCCCGTGAGCCTCATAAACTGTTATTATAAGTGTAGTAGTCTAGCAAAGGCACATTGATAACTTAAGTTGCTTCATTACAGACATGAGATTGTAGGTGTGGTGCCTAAGGTGGGCAGAAAGTTTAAAAAGGTGAAAGTAGGAGACACTGTTGGGTAGGTTGTTTCGTTGGATCTTGCCGTTCATGCGATCAATGTGCAGTTGATCAAGAGCAATTAAGCCCAAAAATGGTGCTTGCCTACAATGCCACTACAGAAGTAACCTATTACGGCTACTTTGACTACACGGTTGCCAATCAACACTTCATCAGAGTATGGCCTAAAAATTTTCCCCTTGATTGTGGTGCGCCTCTACTCTGTGCTCGTATTACTATTTACAGCATGATGCGTTAATATGGGCTTGATAAGCCTGGATTGCATGTTGTTGGTCTTGGTGGGTTAGGCCATGTCGCTGTTATGTTTCTCAAAACTCTTTGTATTAAAGTTACTATGATAAGTTTTAGCCCAAAGAAAAAGGAAGAAGCTATTAGTAAATTTGGTACTGTTTCATTCTTGGTCAGTTGTGATCAAGCAGAGATGGAGGTTTCATCTATGACTAGATGAGTTTATCTCGACTCATTTACTTATGAATGGATCAGTTTGGGGTGCGTTTAATCTTAAAATGCGGTCAAAGTATAGCTAAGATGGAATTGGTCAAACAAGTTGAAATTGTCCAAAATATATTTTTAATGCATACCACCTGCAAGGTCATTTTTTTCAAAAAAATTTGGATCACTACTGTAATAATATTGTTCTTTTGTTCATAATAAAATGAATTAATTCGTAAACTAGAATTAAGATAGACTAAAAAATTTAGGAGGTTAACCCAACCCTACCTGAACTAATTATGGACCTGCTTAAAATCAACCCGTTTTTATCGTTACAAAGCTGCTCATCTGATCACTTTTACCTATGACCATTTGATAGTGCCTTTACTCTTTATTATTTATGGTCAAACGAAGGACTTCTCATTTCTAGAAACCACTTTAAAAGTCACAACATACTTCAAAATTGTTCATTTTTATTCTTCACTTTTTAGGTGTTTTGGTCTTGGCATTTGTTGTAATGTTCGTTTGCTGCTCTTAAAGTAGACTATAGTCATAGCCCGACCCATTATAATTAACTTAAAAAGTGACTTTCTATATACAAAATAGAAACTGTCACTTTTTTTGGCTGTTTGGTTCTATTAAAGTTGTGTTTTGGGTCGTTTTAAGTGGTGTTTGGGGCTGCTGCAAAAGTTATTTTTTCACGTGGTGTTTGGTTTTATTAATGTTATTTTTTGTTCCGTTAAACAATGCAGTTTTAAGTAGTGTTAGGGTCGTTTAAAGTGGTGTCTGCACTGCTGAAAAAAGCTATTTTTAGGGTTGCTTAAGGTTGTGTTTGGGGCTGCTGCATAAGTGAACTTTTTTGGGTTGATGCAATGTTCGTTTGCATGCATTTCAGGTTATGAAAGTGGATATGGGGAATCTTGTACAAAACTAACGCATTCAACTAAGGCTATTAGTTAAACCAATTATTCATCCCTTATTTGATGTAGATCTTTCAATGCGGCATTACTTACTGTCCCAAAAAAAAAAATCCACAATGTACCCTGTAATCTTTATATGTAACTATTCTATCTAAAATACATGATTTTTATGGTTTGACTATGAGATATGTACATATAATATCACTGCGCTCTGGTATTTTATTCATCAGTTCGAAGCTCAAGTATATATAACTAGACTATAGACCCGCGGGTTTCGCAGGTGGCAAAAAAAAAGTCTATATTATATGTACATATCTCATAGTCAAACCATAAAAATCATGTATTTTAGATAGAATAGTTACATATAAATATTACAGGGTACATTGTGGATTTTTTTTGGGACAGTAAGTAATGCCGCATTGAAAGATCTACATCAAATAAGGGATGAATAATTGGTTTAACTAATAGCCTTAGTTGAATGCGTTAGTTTTGTACAAGATTCCCCATATCCACTTTCATAACCTGAAATGCATGCAAACGAACATTGCATTAACCCAAAAAAGTTCACTTATGCAGCAGCCCCAAACACAACCTAAAACAACCCTAAAAACAGCTTTTTTCAGCAGTGCAGACACCACTTTAAACGACCCTAACACTACTTAAAACTGCATTGTTTAACGGAACAAAAAATGACATTAATAGAACCAAACACCACGTGAAAAAATAACTTTTGCAGCAGCCCCAAACACCACTTAAAACGACCCAAAACACAACTTTAATAGAACCAAACAGCCAAAAAAAGTGACAGTTTCTATTTTGTATATAGAAAGTCACTTTTTAAGTTAATTATAACGGGTCGGGCTATCACTAAAGTCTACTTTAAGAGCAGCAAACGAACATTACAACAAATGCCAAGACCAAAACACCTAAAAAGTGAAAAAAAAAATGAACAATTTTGAAGTATGCTGTGACTTTTAAAGTGGTTTCTAGAAATGAGAAGTCCTTCGTTTGACCATAAATAATAAAGAGTAAAGGAACTATCAAATGGTCATAGGTAAAAGTGATCAGATGAGAAGCTTTGTAACGGTAAAAACGGGTTGATTTTAAGCAGGTCCATAATTAGTTCAGGTAGGGTTGGGTTAACCTCCTAACTTTTTTAGTCTATCTTAATTCTAGTTTATGAATTAATTCATTTTATTATGAACAAAAGAACAATATTATTACAGTAGTGATCCAAATTTTTTTGAAAAAAATGACCTTCCAAGTGGTATGCATTAAAAATATATTTTGGACAATTTCAACTTGTTTGACCAATTCCATCTTAGCTATACTTTGACCTGTTTAAGATTAAACGCACCCCAAACTGATAAAATTCATAAGTAAATGAGTCGAGATAAACTCATCTAGTCATAGATGAAACCTCCATCTCTGCTTGATCACAACTGACCAAGAATGAAACAGTACCAAATTTACTAATAGCTTCTTCCTTTTTCTTTGGGCTAAAACTTATCATAGTAACTTTAATACAAAGAGTTTTGAGAAACATAACAGCGACATGGCCTAACCCACCAAGACCAACAACATGCAATCCAGGCTTATCAAGCCCATATTAGCGCATCATGCTGTAAACACTAATACGAGCACAGAGTAGAGGCGCACCACAATCAAGGGGAAAATTTTTAGGCCATACTCTGATGAAGTGTTGATTGGCAACCATGTGGTCAGAGTAGCCGTCATAGGTTACTTCTGTAGTGGCATTGTAGGCAAGCACCATTTTTGGGCTTAATTGCTCTTGATCAACTGCACTGTTAGTGCAAATATTACGATATTTAATCTATACAGTCTCGTTTGTTTTGATTGATGACAAACATGTAACTTGTAATACATAACGTAAAATGTACAAGTTACTTGTAATTACATTTGTCTCAACATACATTCAACACCTCTCGATGTCTCAAGTCCTCGTATGTTACAACACAGGTTCGTACATGTTTGTTATGTGGCATTATGATCAAACCCATTAACAAATCATATAGAATGTTTAAAATACGTTTAGAGTCACTAAGTATTTTAATAGGTTAACCATTCTATTTAGAACCTCATTTTACATTTTGCATTCACAAGTATTTCAAAAGGTAACTAGACATTTTATTAACTAGTTACATAATACACTTTACAAGTTTACCTTGATAAACCTTTTAATCTAAAAGTGGAAATACATGTTACATCATGTCATGCATCATCTTTGAAATCCTTGGAAGATCACTTGAATATTTTGGTTAGATTGACACTCAATACATCAAATGTGATCTTAGTAAGATTTGGTAATATCTTGGACAGATTTGAAGAAAGATTTTTAGATTTTATGTCGAGAACCCCACGGTACCAAAATACAGGCGGAACCCTTTTGAGGGTTCCGTGGTCCGTGGACGCTCTTGTCCATTTTGGCTATAAATAGCAAGCCAAACCAAGTTGTTCATCAATCCCTTCAACACACTTTCTCTCTACCCTTCTTGCATCATTTAGATCTGTAGATAACAATGTAGAAACATACATTAATCACCTTCACCATCACATGATCATAATGCTTCTAACATTCATCTTTGTTGTAAGCATACTCTACATCTTGATCAACCAAGGAAAGCTTGGAGATCTAGCCATCTCCACTCACCACAAGCTGAAGATCTATCACAACAAGTTTAGGGAACTTGTGATCTTCATCATGAAGGCTTCCTATCAATGGAAGATCATTTAGAAGTAGTTATTCATATCCATTAGACATTTGTGTCATGGATCATTAGTGTAGAACATCATTGCATCATCACAACACTTTCACCAAACTAGATTAGATGGTTTATGTGTTTGAGCCATAAAACACAAGGTTTGTTATGTTGGGCCATAAAACATATTGGGAGTGTTTGTACCCTTGTAAAAGAACTCGACATCTAGCTTAGTGTCGGAAATATTGTATAGGCGACGTTAGGTTGGTTCTACCTCGAACTAGAACCCGGTATTTAGCTTTGTATCGGAAAAGTGTAGCGACGATTGTAAGGTTTTCTCCGCCGAGAAGGAGCTTGTTGATTTAGTGAAGTAACTCGAGTTGGGTACTTTCGGAGTAGAGTAGGGCGGAAAGGAGATCCGTGACCGAACCACTATAAATCATCGTGTTCGGTTTGCACTTTCCTTTCTTTATCTCTTTACTTTTATAGTTGCACTATACTATTGCTTGTGATGTGGTTTGATGTTAATACTTGTGTGACAACATGGTTTACTATGCTTTACATTGGTCACAAACATTAATTGGAACTTTCAAATTATAACAAGCTTCATAAGCGATTTGATACTAAAGATCTAAAGCTTTTAAACGGTAACGTATTCACCCCCCTCTACATTTCCACAATTGGTATCAAAGCCACGTGGCTCTTATTTTCAAAACAAATGGTTTTTAAAATAGAGTACGATCCATGTATCAAATTACCATTGAAGTGAAAAATAATATGAAAAATGCTTTGCTAATTATACTTAGAAATTTTATTGTTAAATGTAACCTTGTATACAAGCTTGAAGATTTTCTTGAAAAATAAAACAAAAGTTTCTTGAAAGAACTTGTAAGTATTGTATTGTGTGCTTATAGAAAATTTACGAAGAAATATAATTTTAAAGGAGTGTTTGGGATAACCATAAATTTAGTTGAAAAATCATCTCCATAAATGTTTAAGATAAGTTACATAAGTAGATATGTTGTTAAATATGTGTATTATATGTTTACTATGAAATCTAGTAAGTCACACACGTTTTCTCTATGTCAAATACTAGTTTTGGTGAATCTGTCTCAGAGGACCACGACACCAAATCTTATAAAGGGCGGATCCCTTTATTTGGTTCCGTGGAATCCGTGTGTACAGTATCTTTTTTTTGGGCAACTTCAAAAATCATAACTAATTAACCGTAAGACCGATGCGAGTCGAGCCACCTATCATTTTAAATGGAATTGAGTCTACTTTCACTTAAAAATACTTTCATGGCCTGAGTCGAATCTTAAATAAGTAAAATAGACCAAATACTACAGTATATCTAAAATATTAAGTTTCGCTTTAACATAAAAACTCAAAATTTTGAATCAAAAAATTTAAGTTGGTATTCTTAGAACTTTGATACAACTTCTTTTGAAACTAATTAATTTGGTAATATGTTTAAAGGAAACTAATCAAGCTTGGTATACATCGTCATATTTAAACGCTAAATGACGAAAAGTGTTTTTCATTTTATGCTATGCTAAATGACTACTTGTTTATGTTGTTTGCATATATGGTGCTTGCTTATTTTCAAATTGTTGTTTACACTTGTTTATTTGCATAACATAAGTGTCAATCTTGCCATGTTATTTATTCGCTTGTTTGACAACTTCTTGTTTATGAATAATAGGTCTTTGCTAGATTTTGTGCAATAAGTTAGAAAATGGCTTTACCATCACTTGTAGAATTAGATAAATTTCTTTGCATAGGTTATACTAAAATCTCACATAACTTATGAAATATCATAACTCACTTAGCAATGAGTACTAAGTAAATTAGTCAAGTACTTTGAAAAGTGAAAGGTTTTAAGGAGTGTTTGGTACAAGATGAAAACAATGATGTATGATACTATTTGGTTTTTTTTTATTTCGTAGGATGATAAACTAACTTAAAACATTGATGTATGCTAACTGGTTCATGCAGGGGGATAGCACACGAGTGTTATCAAATTTTACCCATTTTCACTTATATGTGAAAATCGTTAGCCCTTGTTCAAAATCAATGCTCCACTATGTTTGTGTATGCGTTATTGACTATTCCTAACTAGAAATAGTTAATGCCATATGTTTTGAGAAATATTTCAGGTTTCGGAAAAGTCCCCGATAGTTTAAATATGGGTCTGTGAAGATTTCTCGTCACCACGGACCAGACGGCACCAAATATTTGGTTCCGCCCGTTATAGCTTTTGGTAGCGCCATACCTGTACAGGCGGACCAGGCGACACCAATTTAAGGGTTCCGGCTGTGTAAAGAAATGGTGCCGTGAATCCTACAGGTAAGTTGTTAAATTTTACTAAATCCCGCAATCTAATTTACCAAATTTCGTTTCTAGGATAGTTGTTAATGCATATCTTTCATACCTCACTCAACACGTCCTCAATGGATTAACTTAGGATGTTTGGCATGATATTAGACACTTGCATCTCATTAAAAACTACCATCTTTGTATGGATTAACATCAAATCCGTGAATCCTTAGTTCCATAAATCGACACATTCAGGATGGTCATTTTCACACCTTCACTGTTACTTTTCCTCAGCTTAGCATTTCTTAAAGCAAAGTCAAAATGACTAAATCTCAACCTTAAATAAGCCACTTAAGAAAACCACTAGGATTAGCATTCGATCTTGTTGCTTCATTAACTTGAACTCCTCATCCTCAGACTCGTTACCCATTCAAGTTGTGAACTTTCTAAACTTAAGTACTCCAACTCCACCACCAAAATCACCCACAATTATGACTACTTCACAACCATCCAAAACACCTTCACTACCAAAGTCTCCAAAACTTGTACTTTGTGCAAACACCACCAACATCTCCTCACCCGTTTGCGGATGACTTAGATGACTTACCGAGACTAACAAATCTGGACTCATTATTTGCAAAGATATCATACACAAGTCTGTCATATGACTATAGATATTGTTTTGTATCTACATGTATTGCCTCACTTGGTTAACATGAAAATAATGTGTCATCCTTCAAGACGATAAGTATTTACATAGAGTCATAACTCACACATATGTTAAAGACATACTATCAAGTCTTGTTATCCTTGAGTTCAATCTAAGCTTTATAATCTCAACAAATTAGGATTGACAACTTAAGTATTTCATCCAAAATATTCAAGTATATGCGACTTACGATTGTAGTCATTAAAAGTCATATCCGAAAAATCAACACCCAAGTATTTAACAACACATGTTAAAACACTTATCCAAAACAAACAACCCACTGTGCCACTTATCCCTCTTTGACACCTACTATCCCTCTTCCATCTTTTGGCACCATTAAGCGTATTGCTCATGAACTTCCAAGAGCATCCTTTAAATCAAACATGTCCTTTCAAGGTGAACCTATACCTCAGCCCCTAAGCTTCATAGACATAACAAAACCTCAAGCACTTCACCCACTAGTTGTAGCAACCAATGAACCATAAGAATTAGTATCCGTACTTTTTGTGTTCAACATCTATGGACAAATAATCAACCTAAGTACTCCCATAGCACAACAAACCTCTACATCACCACATCCTTATTTAGACACACTAGAAGACCTACCACCTAGATCAACCAATCCACCATCCTTACCATCATTTGAATTCGTTGAGTGTATTGCTCAAAAAGCCCTTGTGTCCAACACTTGTACTGAGTCAAATGCACGTTTGAACAAACTCAAACATCCTTTCCCACATATAAGGACTTAGATAATTCATTATGGCTAGAACCTCAACTATCAAATAAGCATGATGCTCTTGGTAATTTTTGTCAATTTCCACTAGGTATAAGTAGTACTACCTTCACAAATTATCAAAGTATTAGTAATACTTTGTCGTTAAACTTCTGCATAAATTTTATTAAACCTCAAATCAACATTTTAACAACATATGTTAAAATGCAATCTCAAAGCCAACATCATACACCCCAAGCAACAATGACTCTTGAGGAGTATACATAAGAAACTCGAGTGAATTCCTCTTGTCATCATCTAGTGAATATAATCTTGAGACCAAGTTTATTTAGATGGGACTATCCGATTCAAACACTTTGGCTTCATATCTTCATTTAGGAAAACATGATGTTTTGAAAAACATTATGCCTAAGATTCATGCGTTAAGCTTTCATTTTGTTAAAAGGATATTGTATATCCTATGCATTACTCTTGCGACATAAATAGTTGTGTTACAAGAGATTTCATTACACCTCATTGGCTAAATGATCTTGAAACAAACATCTACAAGTTCTATGAACTAGCATATCCAATTCATCTTGTCATACTTGTTTTCATAAGCATGATAATCTCATTTGTTGAAAGATACTATTTGTATCTATTTCCTTTCAAGCTTACATCATAACCTAACCTTGCTCAAACCGAGTGCACATCCAAGGTTAAAACTACACATCTTAAGAGCATACACAAGATCTATTGAAGTTGGTAACCTCACTTAGATTCTTGTTAAATAATATCCAAAGAGCTTCTTGAGAACGTTCTTAGTTTAACATATTCCATTATCTAGTCTTAGATGATCAATTCACATTTAAAGTACACACTTCAACTCAACATAAAAGATGTCATCCATTAGATCATACAATTAGCTGTGTAATTTGAACAACTTTAGATTCTAAACAAAGATTCAAACACACATCAAACACACCATTTTTAAAATTCATGTGTATAACATGACGTCTTCATCACCTTAGTTATATTGCATATTAGTTAAGTCACATTAAGCCAAGTATTGGTAAACTATCATCTTTTATGCACTTTTATATGCAAAAGTAGGAGTTCCCATCTTTCTAACATGAGAATGACTACTGGAGAACCTATTGCACTAGAAACTCAATTTGACCTAACGTTGAATTGCTTCTCAAGAGAAGTTGGG
Source organism: Chrysanthemum makinoi (assembly GCA_910596185.1). NCBI lineage: Eukaryota > Viridiplantae > Streptophyta > Magnoliopsida > Asterales > Asteraceae > Chrysanthemum > Chrysanthemum makinoi. The sequence continues at coordinate 202,173,644 of OU343219.1, forward strand.
TATATGGAATCACCCGTAAAAATGGTCGTGTTTAGCCTTAATTGAGCACCGCTAGTAATAGTCTCATATTCATTCTCCAACTTGAAAAATCTTTATTCCTATACTTGCCTAAAGTAAGTGTTAAAACATTGATAGTTTGCCTCACTTTAGGAATACTAATCAAACAAGTAGTATATATGACTTTTCTTTCAAAACCACTTGCATTGCACTTACATGTGTTGATTACATGTTCTTGTTTGATACGATAAGTTGATTTGACATTATCTTAGTGTTTGATAACTAGTCAAATGTAAACCTTAGTAAAACTACTTGCATTGCACTTACATGTGTTGATTACATGTTCTCGTTTAATACGATAAGTTGATTTGACATTATCTTAGTGTTTGATAACAAGTCATCATGTATAAACCTTGGTATGGTTTTATTTTCATAATGCTATCTTGTTTCATGCTACAAAACGTTTAAACCTAAACTTTATTTGCATGATACTTACTTTTGAATTATTTTAGCATGATTAACATGTTACTTATGAACTCATAATATGCCATTTTGATATGTGATAATTTTGATATGATATATTTGTGTTTGAAAGCTATTAGTTGGGATTCATTACATCGATGTGTAGTACGATCCAAATGATACATGCTCCAAATTGTTATGTCTTAAACATGGCTTGCATGAATCTTTCATCTTGTTTCTTTTGCTTCTTGTCACACTATTTGTTTGCTACATGTGCACATATAATCACAAAGTGCTTTTGGTATGCCAAACTTTTAGAAGCCTTTTTATCTTACAAATTAATCACATAGATTTGTATATCCAAGTATGCTTAAGTGTCTAAGTCTAACGACAAAACAATCTCATAATGAAATGTCTTGAATAAAGTTGTATTCTTGCATAATATGATTGTTTTGATGCTATCTTGTGTGGTGATTTCTTGTCTACTAAGTGCAATGTGTTGTTTTTGCTTATATAATATGTTATCATTTGATTTCTATCATGTTAACATCTTTTGGCACTAACAAATTTGTTTTGTAGATTGATAACAAATTATTTGTTATCTCACTTGGTTCTAACTTTTATATATGCTCATTTTTGCATAATCCCCTTATTGCTACGTAGATTAGTACTATGCTTTATGGGACCCCTACACTTGCATATAGTTTAAAAGCATATAGAATTAAGTTCTAGAGGGTTGGCTTTGCATTTTTTCTTTCAACCGACCTTTTTCCAAATCTCATTTTTGCTTCCGCTTTCCAAAAATCACCTCCATCATTATTTAGTTATAACAATACTCTAATCCTCTTCACTTTCTATTAGGAAACCACATGCCTCATCATATGATCATCTCGTATTAATCGAGAAGAGATAAGTGACTTTAAGGATGAAGTTCATTGTATGCTAACCATCATCCATAAAAACATCACTAAGCTCATCTCTTTCGTTAACCCAAATAACCTCCTAAACACTTTGTTGTCATTCCTTATTTGATACATTACACATTATGTTGAATGTCCACCAATTAAGGGGAAGAGAAATCCATTCACATAATTGTCTTTTGTCAAAATTTATGTCTCTTAGACTCTAAAATACCAACACATAGGCAAACACCACTTAGCTAAAACCCGTTCACGAAACCACAACTAGTTCAACCTTTTTAGCCTTATATCACAAGTTTGCAACAATACCTCATCAAGTGAAAAACACATCATGTGTTTTACAAACTTCTTCATCTCCACAATCAACGAATCTAGGATTTTCCTTAACCTAGCACCTTACAACTTCACTATCTAGAACACCATCATAGGATCTTATCCTTTTCTCGCTTAACATATATCATGCATGTCATTGATTGCAAACGATATATTAACCAAAACAGCCATTTCCAACACGTTGGTCCATCCAACTCTCACTTATATGATGTCATTCTCATCCTCATATAGGTACTCATTATTATTATTAGTATTTTCCATATTGTCTTCACTTCTTTTCAAAGTGATAATCATCCATGTTGGTCAAAACCATGCTAATACTACCTTTCCCATTGTCACCTAGAATAGGTCATTTTATAATTCGTGTCAATCAATGAACGAATTTATCTTCATGTTATCACTTTTATACTTTTGGTATATTCATTATAATATTCTTAGATAGAACGCATTATTGATTACTCTTGGGTTGAAGCATATGAGAACTTGCTCAAAACAATAGGTTGTTAGCATCAATAAATCATTCAAATCATAACCCTTATGCATCATTGAAATGCAATGTCCATTCACAATTTTTTTCTTTTAGCTTTGGTCACTTGACATGACGAAAGGATTGCATGAGTCCATATTTTTTATATTTGCTATACATATGAGTTTCTAACTCCTTAATAGCTTCCTACCTAATCACCACCACCTTCCATCACCACTTTCACTAATCATCACCACCATGGATTAGCGAAAACTTACTTTTGTAAATGTCAGTCATCACATGAACCTACTAGTAAACCGACACCAACACTAGCAACACCACTAGCACACCCGTGGAAGACTTCATATCTTATTTCTAGGAACTATTTTGTAGGCTTTTATCATATTATATTCTCACTTTTCTTATGATTGTAATTAGGAGACTACACTTCATGAGATCTTTGATTATATCATTTATCACATATATACATCTTATTTTTCTGTAAAAAAAGGATGAAATATATTGCACTAATGTTTTTCATTGTAGGTTCATCATCATATACACTCGATTGTATATAACTTACTCATCTAAGGATGAAGTTTGCATCAATTATTTTTCTTATTTTAGGTGCTTCATGACACCCTAGAACAAGGAGGAATATCCTTTAAGCACTCATATTGCATCGTCTATACACTTGGTTGTATATGACATATTTGTCTAAAGACAAAGCTTCTATTATACTAATATTTATTTTGAAGGTTCATCTTGACGCCTAGAGCAAGGGAGCTTCCAGAATTTATTGAATGCATCTTATACACACTTTGTTGTATATCACTTACTCGTCCAATGACGAATATAGTTTTGCACTAATATTTGTTTTATAGGTTTTAATCATACCCTGACGCCTCAAACAAGGGGGAGCAACCGTCAAGGGGAGCATGCACGCATTTAGCATAATTCTCACTTTTCAACAAGCATTTGTGCTTCGATAAAAAGTGGAGAAAATAGGCTAACATTGCTATGCCCTTTTCTTTTTCATATATTTCTCATAATTTTTGTTGCATAAAACTAACCTTGATGTAGGTTAAGCCTCTTTATTTGATCCATGGATCCGCTACCAAACAAGGGACGGATTGAAGGACGTTTAACTTCACTAGGGATGATGCAAGCTCGCCTTTTTGGGGAGAAATTAAGTTAAACTCCAAGGACACTTTTGTTTTCGACAAAAGGGGAGAAGAGTAAACGGAGAAGGTAATGTAAAGGTAGTAAGGATACAAGTAACCTTTTACATTTTACTTTCTATTACGTCTACATATCTTTGTCATCATCAAAAAGGGGAGATTGTTAGTGCAAATATTACGATATTTAATCTATACAGTCTCGTTTGTTTTGATTGATGACAAACATGTAACTTGTAATACATAACGTAAAATGTACAAGTTACTTGTAATTACATTTGTCTCAACATACATTCAACACCTCTCGATGTCTCAAGTCCTCGTATGTTACAACACAGGTTCGTACATGTTTGTTATGTGGCATGATGATCAAACCCATTAACAAATCATATAGAATGTTTAAAATACGTTTAGAGTCACTAAGTATTTTAATAGGTTAACCATTCTATTTAGAACCACATTTTACATTTTGCATTCACAAGTATTTCAAAAGGTAACTAGACATTTTATTAACTAGTTACATAATACATTTTACAAGTTTACCTTGATAAACCTTTTAATCTAAAATGGAAATACATGTTACATCATGTCATGCATCATCTTTGAAATCCTTGGAAGATCACTTGAATATTTTGGTTAGATTGACACTCAATACATCAAATGTGATCTTAGTAAAATTTGGTAATATCTTAAGATTTTAAAGATTTTTAGATTTTATGTAAACCACTTAACAAATGAAGATAGGGGAACCCTTTTGAGGGTTCCGTGGTCGGGACGCCTGTCCATTTTGGCTATAAATAGCAAGCCAAACCAAGTTGTTCATTAATCCCTTCAACACACTTTCTCTCTACCCTTCTTGCATCATTTAGATCTCTAGATAACAATGTAGAAACATACATTAATCACCTCACCATCACATGATCATAATGCTTCTAACATTCATCTTTGTTGTAAGCATACTCTACATCTTGATCAACCAAGGAAAGCTTGGAGATCTAGCCATCTCCACTCACCACAAGTTGAAGATCTATCACAACAAGTTTAGGGAACTTGTGATCTTCATCATGAAGGCTTCCTATCAATGGAAGATCATTTAGAAGTAGTTATTCATATCCATTAGACATTTGTGTCATGGATCATTAGTGTAGAACATCATTGCATCATCACAACACTTTCACCAAACTAGATTAGATGGTTTATGTGTTTGTCCCATAAAACACAAGGTTTGTTATGTTGGGCCATAAAACATATTGGGAGTGGTTGTACCCTTGTAAAAGAACTCGACATCTATCCTAGTGTCGGAAATATTGTATAGGCGACGTTAGGTTGGTTCTACCTCGAACTAGAACCGGTATTTAGCTTTGTACCAGAAAAAGTGTAAGCGACGATTGTAAGGTTTTCTCCTCCGAGAAGGGAGCTTGTTGATTTAGTGAAGTAACTCTCGAGTTGGGTACTGGAGGAGTGGAGAAGCGGAGGAGATCCGTGACCAAACCACTATAAATCATCGTGTTCGGTTTGCACTTTCCTTTCTTTATCTCTTTACTTTTATAGTTGCACTATACTATTGCTTGTGATGTGGTTTGATGTTAATAATTGTGTGACAACATGGTTTACTATGCTTTATATTGGTCACAAACATTAATTGAAACTTTCAAATTATAACAAGCTTCATAAGCGATTTGATACTAAAGATCTAAAGTTTTTAAACGGTAACGTATTCACCCCCCTCTACGTTTCCACATGCACATTGATCGCATGAACGTCAAGATCCAACGAAACAACCTACCCAACAGTGTCTCCTACTTTCACCTTTTAAACTTCCACCTTAGGCACCACACCTACAACTTCATGTATGTATGAAGCACAGTTATCAATGTGCCTTTGCTAGACTACTATACTTATAATAGCAAATATGAAGCTCACGCAGCATCCCGAAACAACCATCTGTTAACATATTTATATAAACGCCACCAATATATTGAAACTATTTCAAAGTTCATCAAAGTATATGTAGAAAATTCCGTTCATATCAAATCCAGCCAAAAAGCCATGTTTGTTTAAGAATACAAAATTACCATTGGTTACACTAGAAACTAAGCACAAAAAACAATAAAGTTTCCAAAAGACTATTTAGAGCTCGAATTAGAGTTATAAAGTCCTTACTCTTGTAGTCTAATATAAGTACATAATGAGCTTTTATAGGTTGAATTACATTATCCGTAGCATTTTGAGACCAAACACTTCAATAAAACGCGGAATGTAGCCACCAAATTTCAATATGTCATTTTAAAAAGCATCCACACTAATGCATCAATTTAGTATTCACCTGTTAAATAAATGATTAATTGAGTGAGACATTTTTACAAACATTTGGTGGGTATTAAAAAAGAACACATTGCTCAACTTAAATGGGTAACTGATCAAGAAAAGTAAACTCACATGTAGCATTCAACAGAAAACACTATATCATCATAATCAGATACATCATGATTGCGGTAAGAAAAAGGCTTACAGAGGGTGCGAAAGATATGATAATCTTAGGGATCAATAGAGATTAATTTTTTTCCGTATAGACACCTCTAATAACCATGATGAACCTGCATAATTCTGATAAAAACAAAAACGAAATTCCAACAAAAACAGTGGACCTTAAAATAAGATTAAATCATGTGACATAATTTAGACCAATTTATAACCATAACTTCATATAAATAAACGGGTAAAATAAGAAATAAGATAAAAACCTGGATATATTTACTCTATGAAAAATACAACCTGTTTGTTAACAGATCAAGAAGGAGATGCAAGATGATGCAGAATACATAATTTCCAAATATGATTGAAAGAATGCTAACCGACATAAATTAGCTGAAATCTCAAAAACGATTCATCATTTATTATTAATCAAAAGAGGGTGAAGCAGGAAATTGTGGAATAGAGATGGCGTGAGTATGTGACACGTGGTGATATGATGTCAAATATGACGTCAGAATGAGGTCATATGGCATTCAAAAAACTTCTCTTTTATTATATATAAAGATTCGGTGAAAATAATAAATTGTTTCGTTTACAATTTTATTTGGTAACATCAGGAGGTTACAAAAATACTAGATACAATACAAAAATCTAAAACGAATAGAAGAGCCAAATTTCTATTTATCAATGAAGAATCTATATTCAAAACTGTGAAACGAGACCTCAGAATTTGTAAGAAACTAGAATTTGATCGTCACAAACTTATACAGTTTAAAGATATTTATGTTTAGTTATTCTTGTAAGATGTTTTTTTTGAAAGATTGAACATATATAAAGATTTAAGATCATTGGACAAAAGATTATTTACATATTAAGGGATCAATCTCCACCATCCATTTTTATTTGATCTAATTGATGAGATTAATCACAACAATTTAAAAAACCCACTTTCATCATCTTTTTTCAAATATTAATAACTTTCAAACCGCTAATCTAAGCGGAAAAATATTTATTAAGATTTAGTTATCTTTCTATAGATAGGCACTTTGATATACTTTAGACAAAAAATAAATAAATAAAATAAAAAATCGTATTTTTCACGTTTTTTTTAAGTTTTTTCGTTTTTTTACGTTACTGAAATTTGCATTAAAAAATTATATATGATTAAACACTAATTTGAATATCACATGTGATATTAGTGTTATATCATATATGATATGTAATATCACATGTGATATTAGTGTAAAATGATATACATATCATATCACATGTGATATCACATATCATATATGATTTAATATTAATATCACATGTGATATTCAAATTAGTGTTTAATCATATATGATTTTTTCATTCAAATTTCAAGAACGAAAAAGACGTGAAAAACGCTTTTTTTTTTCTTTTCGAAAGTATATCAAAAGTGCCCGCTCCATAGAAAGATAATTAAATGCTTTTCGCGACGGTGTAAATAAATATTTTCACTTAACGATTAACCGCTTAAGAGATATTTAAATTATAAAAATATGTGAAATAATAAAATGCTTTTAATCTCACCATTAATTTTTTATGATGTGGAGATGAGTCCCTTGATATGTAAGAAAAGTTTGGTATGTAAAATAACTCTCCTCCATATATTAATCAGAGAAAAGTTTAAATGTTTACTCTTATTTTGATGCTTACCAAGAGACAAATTTTCACCATCTATCTAGTTTGATCTAATTGTGTGGATTAACCTAAAATTTAATAGATAAACCATGTTTTTTTTCTTGTCTTTGTTTTTATATTCACCTTTTTTTTAAATTGACGTTTTTTTAAACTCACGTTTTATTTTTTTATTTTTTTAGTTCTCGTTATTCACGCGACCGTTTTTTCCTTCGCTTCATACGCTGTCCGTTTACATAATGTTTTCATCTGGTTGTCCCGTTTACATACGCTGGCCCATTATTCATACGTTTTCGTCCATTTTCGTCCGTTTTCATACGTGTTTTTACGCTTTCAAACGTTATCGTCCGTTTTCATATGTATTCGTCCGTTTTTTTACGTTTTTGCCCGTTTTTAAATGTTTTCGGCCGTTTTCAAACATTTTCATACGTTTCAGAATATCACAAGTGATATTCTGAATAAGCAGGTATCCATGTTGATCGCATAAATTAAACATCTTCGTCAACCATTTCTGATCTTTCAAGCCAAAATCTTCAATTAACTTTCCCCACTTTTCCTTAAATCCCCTTGGTTCCAAAAACATATCCTATACAATCTTGTTGAAGCGCCTTTTGAAGTCTGTTTTATCATATATCTTCTTACAAATTTGTCAAACAATTCCACTCATCAATGCAGCAATGCTACAAGTCCATAGTCTTAGTGATGGTACAACTTTATGTAAAATCACAAGTGATTTATTAGAAAGTACCTTAGACGGAACCTTTTGGGTGATATGCCACATACATAGCCTATGTTTCGACTCTGGGAGAACGGTTGCAATAGCTTTCTTTATCGCCCCATCTTGATTTGTTACCACCATTGTAGGTTGCTTGTTAGATGATGACATGAATGACTCCAATGTACCAAATGTAGGATTGGTGTCTTCACTTTTCAAGATTCCCGCAATAAGTGTCACACTCTTTCTATGGTTATCTATTGCAGTAAATGGAACGAATACCATATTGTACCTGAAAGCATATAAAAACACATGGAAAGCATATATAAACAAACACCTTCTGTGACAAATCACAAGTGATTTGGGTCAAATCACAAGTGATTTGAGCCAAATCACTTGTGATATACATCAAGTCATTTGTGATTTGACCCAAATCACTTGTGATTTGAACCAAATCACTTGTGATTTGAACCAAATCACTTGTGATTTGAAATAAATCACAAGTGATTTTCTTGTGGCATCTGACAAATAACAAGTGATTTTTACTTTATTGATAAAGTCAAAATAGTTGAAACTTACTTATTAGTTCTGAAAGTCGCATCAAAAGAAATGATGTCGCCAAATTCTTCAAAGTTACATCTCATTGCCTCGTCGGCCCAAAACAGTGCAACTAGTTTGATGTCTTCTACTTTGTAGTGAAAAGAAAAGTTTGGCACATAGGTCTTTCTGTTTTCCATCTTGTTAATTAGCATTTGAGAATCTCCTTCCCTTATGAAGCAGTTAAGTTCCCTAAAATAGTTTTTAAAACCACAACTCCCCGTGAACTAGGTCATACCCTTTCATGCTATTGTAAATATGGTAAGCTTACGAGCACCGTATTTAAGCGTTTAGCTTTCATGACAAAGGTTTTCGAGGTAGATCATTTTCTCTCCGCCTTGAGATGTCGATATACTTCTGGACAAAGCGTATGGTTATGCCTAGGATTGAATTTTGCTAGTTTGTATTTTCTAGAAACAGGATCCAAATCTAACTTAACACGTGCCATACAACCTGTTACCCGTAGGTTCCTGTTTCGAATAGGCTTATTGTTGAAGTATTTTTTTGTGAGATTCTTCAGATATCCTTCAGCCTTATGAACGAAGTCTTCTGGATACCTGCGAATATGAAACAACGGGTTAGTCTCGCCCCGGGTGTTATCTCAGGACCAGACTCCGGCGTGAGAGTAAGTAGGGGTTTAACCGAAGGGTCTAGTATAAATGTGTGTGTGTGAAAATGATACTTTTTTACCAATTACTGTATACGTATTTATACTATAGGTTGTCACTATCTGGTCTCTGGCCATGTCGCTTTCTCTGGGACCGTTGGTGTTGTCAGGGGCTGACACTGTCCTTGACGTCATCTCTGATGCCCAGGAGAATGAGACGAAATATATCCAGGCTAAATGCCAAATGTACTGTCAGGTCAACGATCCCTTCAGATATGGATCCTTCGGTATGCTAATCCTTTGGGTATTAGATCTTTCGGCTATTCAGCCGATGGACCATATACGTCGTCATGTCCCCCCAGTATCATGTTACTTGTTTTTGATAAGTGACATGGTACTAATCTAGTCATCGAGTGGATCCATTCGGGGTTTTTGGGTTCGTTACGGTTTTGTTTGGGCCGTGCTATGAACAGTGAGCCCAAGCCCATGGGGTAAAATAAGTTAAAATGATTTTACCGAGATGCGTGGGATTAATGCCACGTGGCAGGACGCGCCTCTGCTGACGGTCCAGATTCTTCTGCGTCTCCTTCTGACAAGATGGGACGTTTTGTGTCCCACCCCATTTGCCTATATAAACCATTTTTACCCCATTTACCATTTTTACTTTTTATTCTTGTTTCTTCCGTCTTTGACTTCAGACCTCCGGTTTTTCATGTGTTTCTTTTTCCATCGTTTCTTCTTCGTTCAAGGCTATGCTTATTCCTAGACCTTTCCCATGGCGTCCGGATCTCAACCTCCCGTTTCTGATTCTGCTCCTAAGTCTGACATACATATTTATACCTCCGTCTTATCTGAGGAGGAACTGAGTGGTATAGTTGCTGGGTATGGGATTCCGGAGGATCTTCATCCCCGTCTCCCTCCGGAAGGTTTTACTATGAACGATCTTTCGGAGGATACTATAGGGCTTTACGAACAATATTTCGGGTTTTTGAGGGTCAGGGTTCCATTTTCCACCTTTCTGCTTAGGGTAATAAAGTACTTTAAGGTTCACCTTTCTCAATTGGTGCCCATCGGTCTAAACCGGTTGGTCATGTTTGAAATAAATTGTCGAGTTCGGAGATCCAAATTTTACGGTTAATTTGTTTCGAGTCTTCTATAAGCTCAACAAACAGGGGCATTGGTTCTCTTTTGAGCACCAGACTGGCAGGGGTGCTCCTGCGCGGATTTTTAAGGAGACATGCTCAAACTTGAAAATTTAGAAAGATACTTTTTTCTAATCGACCGGAGGGCCATTCCGGATGCCATGCCCTGGAGGCATCCTGATTCCAACGTTTCGAACAATGTTCCGTCTGGTGGCTTTGACGAAGCGGATGTCCGAAAGCTGTCGGAGGGGGTTGTAGATCTTCGACCCATTCATTCGGGACTTCTGTTTGAGGTTGGGCTTACAACCATCTGGAAGTATCCTGGTTTTCACCCGGAATTCAAGGATCTGGATAAGAATGGTAACGCGAACGTCCAGGCCTGTTTTACTATCTTCTTCTTTTTTTTTTCTTTTTTTTATTAATAATCTTCTTCCCCCTGTTACTTCTTTGCAGTTGTCACCATGTCCCAGTATTTGCGTCTGCGATCAGATCAGGGTCCTGAATAGGTCGGGGTCACCCACTTAACGATGGAAAACAAATACTCAGATGTTATTAACCGGCTGGGGATGATGCGCGATCCCAGAAAAGAGTGGGTGCGTAAGATAGTGGAGGGCCGATCCCAGCTGAATAGCCAAAGAGAAGAAGAAAAGACAACTTGAAAAGCGGCCTTCCACCGGCGGGTCCTCTATGCTGAAGAGAAGGAGGACGGAGCCTTCTCCTCGGTTGGAGCCCTCTATTGAATTATCCTCCAGCCGGGAAGATTCTCAGGGGACCCGCTCGATCTCTCCTATTAACATTTTAAGGCCAGAGGGCACTGCAGAGAATGTTGAGCAAGAGATCGTGGGAGGTGGTGGCGGAGGTCAAGGGGAGAATTCGCTTGACGAAGGAAATATTGTTGTTCATACTGTCGAGGTTCCTCATGTTGCGCAGGATCGCCACAGTTGCGGTGTTCGGTGACTAACCGCCCGTGTATGGTTTCGTTTTACTTTACATTTTATATATATATATATATATATATATATATATATATATATATATATATATATATATAACTTTGTTCCTGCGGTCCCGGCTGGTGTGTCCTCGAAGTTAACGTTCGTGAGTTTCGCCGCTAGCCCTTTTACCGGAGGTATGTGTGAGTGCTTCTCCCTTTGTCTTGTCCCTATATGTATACTGATTCCTTTCCTTATTTCAGGTGGTTTTTATCAAGGCCGTTTGGGTTCCGGTGAACCCTTCGTTCTTGGTTGGGGTTTGACTGTGAATACAAGCCTGAACGATGCCGCCTTATGTAGAGACATGATGGCTAACCTTGCTCCCCCTTTTGTCCGCGCGAACAGGAGGATCTGTCTGATGACCGAGCACTGTATCGAGGATGGTTCGAGCTTTGTCATGGATCTCTGGCTATAGCCGAGGTGTTTCGAAGATTTGAACGTTTGGGCCATCATTACTCTGAACTTTACAAAGCACATTCCTCTTGTTCCGGCCTTGTATCCCAGCTTTCCGAGACTCAGAGCGATCTTCGCGACCAGCTTCGAGCTAACGGTCAGCTTACCGAAGAGCACACCGTCCTCCCGCAAACTCATCCGGCGCGGGAGAAAGAAGGGGAAATGAGAGCAAGATTGGCTGCTTTGGAAAGGGAAGTAGGTGAGCTAAAGGCGAAGGGTGAAGAGCAGGAGAAGAAGGTGAAATCGTTAGAGGAAGCTTTGGGGAAAAAGACTTCTGAGTTGGAGGAGTCAGAGAAAGAGGCTTCTATTTTGAGGGATGACATGCAGCGGATCGCCATTAAAGCCAGGCAGGAAGAGATATTGCGGTTTAACTATGTGAAGGAATTTATCCCGGCGGTTGTTCGCCGTTTACATGGGAGTACTGAATACATGAAGGCTTGGGGAGATGTGTTTAATGCTGCCATTGATTCCGGTTGGTTGGATGGTATAAAAGAAGGTCGCACAGAGGAGGAAGTGAACAAGATCTTGGCCTCACAAAAGGATTTTGATATGGAGGCTGTCGAGGGGTTCACCGCTGCTTACGATGAGATGTTCACAAAGTCCTTCCCATACATTGAGAAGATCAAACGTTCTTATCACCTTCCCCTGGCTGATCTGATGAACGTGCTTCCCGGCGAACTGGATATACCGGGCGCGGCATTCTCCGCCGTGATCAATCAAGCTAGCTCTTTATTGTCTTTTGATGTATGTAACTTTTAAACAAAAATGTAACTCGGTGTTGCTATGGGCTTGAATTCCCCTTGATGTGTTTGTGGACCATATTTACTTATTATGTGTTTGTCGAATGGTGTAGTTTGAATGATGTTCTCGATCGATTTCCGTGATGTAATCTAACCATCCTTGAATCCGGATGGACTTTTTGAATCGTTTATGTATGCTTTTGTTTCTGTATGCGTATTGTTATCGCCTGTTGGTGAATACACATGGGGGCTCATCCCTGGCGTCGTCACGCCTTTGGGGTGTCTTCAAGGCCGTTAGTATGCATACGCCGCGGCTCGTCCCTTAATGACTTAGCATTATTCTAGGGTATGCAGTCGCCTACCGAATGGTATAAGGGCCTTCCCTAGTGTCGTTGCACTTACGGGGGTATAGTAATTATAAGTATATGGCTTTCGGTCATACGATCGGAGGAAGCTAGTCTCCGCCGGGACCCCCTGTCGTGTAAAACATAATGTGGGAAAATTTTCCTCCTCCATGCACGGTAGGGGAATATATTGATAAGGTTTTAAAATGTACCTTTTTGAGGGGTCGTTTAAGCCCTTATTTGATCACTTTTGTATCCGTTATTACTTAATATCGTTCATTTTCACTTTTTAGGTCTCTTGAAGGCAAATTGCCGTAATGGCACTTATTTGGATCTAAAAGGCCGATATACGAAGAAAATGGCCAAAGTCAAGAATCGAGACACCCAGGTCAGCCAAATACAATGGATCAAGGCCAGTTCTACAAGTGACTCCACGCCGAGTGTTATCCGTGACGCCGCCGCATAACTTTTGTGACTCGGCAAAGAGCCAAATCGCTATTTCTGTTTACTCGTCGCTTTAAAGAGTAGGTTGATTGGTGTTGAAATAAATAAGCTATATCACATAAGCTAGCCACTTGTGAATGGCTAACCTAATAAACTTAAAACCGCCGTAAAACCAATACAATGAAGATCGAATATAATGAATTCCCGTCGTTAAGTCCCACCTGGAGACTCAATGGTATGTAAACTTGATCAGATGATGAATGATCACTAATGAAAGTGATCAGAAGGATTTAGATTGAATTATTACACTACTGATTGCTTGGAATGTATTTGGACAATGTAATTTGAAAGCACAACAATCGATAAAACAAACGTGAAAAACTACGCTTAAAAACTACGAACGCATAAAATAAAAGTGAACTCAAGAAATAAAAGACCTAAAAATATGAAAATGACATTTTTAGAATCCTAAAAATAAAATAAAATTATTAGAAAAGGAAAATTATTTTTATAACTATTTATTTAATTATTATTAATTAAAAACTATTTTAAACTATTTATTAATAACCTAAAATAAAAGAAAATATGAAATAAGGCTAGAAAAATAAAATTATGATTGAGAAAAATCTAAAATATTATAAAACTTATTTTGAAACTATAAATATATTTTTTACACATTTTATATATTTATCACTAATTAATTACTATTTAAAATACACTTAAATACTAGAAAATATAAAATAAACCGAAAAATAAAATTTAACTTGGAAATCTAAAATATAATAAAACTAATTTTAAAACTGAAAATATATTTTTTATGCTTTTTAATGATTTATTACTAATTATTTAATACTTTTAACTATTAAAAATTATAATAAATACTGCCGTATTAGGAAAATTATGAAACTTTTCTTAAAAATAACTTAAGGTGACATAAAACTAAGAAAAATATAAAAACTAGATTTGCTTATTAATAAGATGAAAAGAAAAATCAAAAAGCTAAAACCTATTAAATAAACGCTATCACTATTTTTAAATTGATGTTTTTCTGGTTTTCTTTTTGAAAACTACTTAACTACTTAAAATATGAAACTTTAATAAACACAAAAATTTTACAAATAAAAAAATAAGCTATTTGAGTGAGCTTATGAACAAACAGATTTGCTTATGAACTTATTTTGGAGAAATAAGCTCAAACAGTTTGTCAGAACTCAAAACAAAAGTTAAATAAGCTACAAATAGGCTAATGCTACTTATATAAAGCTAAATTACAATGCATAAGCACACCACAAGCTAGAAATAAGTTAATGTAAGACTTATGCTAAACCGAAAGCGATGAACAACAAGGCCACTTGTGAACCACTACAAAACAAGCTTCAAAATGAAAACTTAAGCTCGCACCTCTAGATGTATTTGGTTGGTCAAAGAACCAAGGATCACAAGTCGGAGGTAAACTAATAAGCTATTTTGTGAGCTTATCAAATTGGACCTCTCATCGCGGCACGAGGGCACCATTTTCAAAGTACTCAAAAGAAGTTGGTCAAAAAGCACCAATAAGCAGATTAAAAGTAAACTAGTATTTTTCTAATTAAGTTTAGCAACTGAACTTTGATATTCCAAGAGCTTATATCCTAATTCTTAATATTAAACACACACTAAAAATATCTATTTAAGAAAATCCACCAAAATGAAAAATTTTGACTTTTATAAAAACACCTAAGGTTGACTAAAATGAACTTTTGATTTGATCCCCGTGGACTGAATGTTGTATTACTGTGTGTTAAGGCCGCATTTGAGCAATCTTATCAACTTATAAACACAAAAATCATGACCATGAATCCTTAAAATCCAACGGCTAACACACAGACATGATTAAAAAGCATTTTTGACTTTGAGCTTATGAGCACTCGGTTTTTCTTGGTTGATATTAGTTATTTAGACCTAGTGTGATACAAGACAATAACAAGCAACCACTCAAACAACCTTTAAGAAGCTTCTTTAACTCACAAACAAACAAGACTTTATATGGCCGGATTTATGATTTTAGAGCAAAACACAGATTTAACCCATGAAACTGATTGCAGACCTTATATGATCATTAAATAAGACTAAATACACATGAAACAACAGCAATAACAACATGAAACACAAGAATGATGATGATGCTATTTTTTTCTGTCAAATTGAGATTTTTATAAACTACAAATTTAAAAGAACAAACTAAC
>OU343219.1:202189495-202308277 GCA_910596185.1 Chrysanthemum makinoi
TAACTTAATCAAATCCCGTTGATTTAAACATTATTCGTTTTATTTTTTTTACCCCAAAACTATTTTTGTTCCATAAGCTATTTTATAACTTATAACAAAAATATTGCCAAACATTTTTACGTCTATAGTAGCGGATCCCTCTAATTGTACTAGTTGGATCCCTTATAAGGATCAGGGGGAACCATGAGACCCGGCTTATTATCGTTTTCAAAACCAACGATCATTTTCCCTCTCCCATAAAACACAAAATGACCCAAGGCTGGTTTCATCTTCATAGGACTCCATATCCTCAAGTATTCTTCTCTAGAACACCATTGTAAGTAATTACACTAACATGTTCTAATTTTTCATCATCCTCATCCTAGGGTTTATGGTTTCCCATTTTTTAATCAATTAATTTAATTAGGGTTTCCATAATTGATCATTAAAAAGGGCTTTCACATAACTAAGATTACATTGTGCTCACAACATTGTTAATACAAATCAAACAATAAACCCATCTCAACAAATTTTGCCTAATTGGAATATTTGTGTTTCTAGGACCAACCATGCCTAAAGCCACTCAAAAAGACCACCATGATACCGTCCATTACCTCACCCATTACTATCGGAAAGAGGGATTGTCAAAAACCGACCCATAAAGTCTTCAAAGACTTGAAAAATGACTTATCCACGAAGGTCGTATGGTCAAGGAATGTTTCCTTGAAGATACCGACATTCGTCAAGTCTTCTCGGCAATCAACTTTGATTGTCTTCTTGACATTGATGAACAAATTTGTCCGGTTTTCATCTTTGAATTCTACAAAAGCATTAGGATCATTTGAAATACCGATGATAGCATTTCAATCGCCTTCATCATCAATAAACGAAGCTTCACTTTACCTCTCAACACATTAAGCTCAAATCCTTGCATTTTGTGAAGGAATTTGTATCACTCAAGATTGGGCAATATCCTCTCAATCTTTTGCTCTTGATCCCAAACCAATTTACCATACTCCTCTTGATGAACCCGAAACCATTCGAGACACCATTTTCAAAATTAGAGCCGACCAATCCCATCTCAACAGAAACAAAAAGCTCATTCACCGTGATCTTTTTCAAATGGAACTCTTCAAAATGCACCCCATTTTTAGAAAATGGGAAGAAATTCTTAGGGAAAACGTCATTAGCCTAGTCGGTAACAAGGATCATGCAAATGCATGTCTCGTATAAATGATCTATTGCCTTATTCACCAAAAGACATTTAATCTCGCCTATTACATGGTGAAGAGAATGGTCGGGGTATTCAAAGTTGCCAACATGGTACTTCCGTATGGTATGCTCCTAACACGACTTTGTAAGTATGTTAGTGCATTGCAACCATCTCCTATAAACGATGATCATTTCCTTTGGATCACGTTATGGTACCTCTTACCAAACAACCACCTAAACGGTTCATGGTCAATGGAAGAAAACCTAAAGCTCTCTCGGACTCCTCGGACGGAGAAGAAGAAAGAAGAAGAAGAAGAAGAAAGAAGTAAATGTCAACCGAAGCTAACATCGAATTGGACCCCTTTGACTACTGTCAGCAACCTCCGACTCTTCCAAGCGAGACGCGGAATTCAAACAATTAAGGAGTATGATTCAAAACCTAGCTCACCACGTCATGAAGTCGGTAAAGGAAAGAAATGATGATTGACGAAAGAGACTATATGATTATGGTTTTGGAGACATTTAATTTGTGTATGAATGATTATGTTTTATGCGCTTGTTTGTGTTATCTTGGATATTATTACTACTACCATTATCTATGATATGCTTTATGTGATAACATGTTTATAGTGTTGTTTAGTTTAATGGTTATTCGTGTATATTACTTGGTGCAAAATTTGCATTTGCTTCTGTGATGGTTCTGATCTACAGTTGCCGAATCCCTAGTTTTAGCCTAGACGGATCCCTAGAGAGACAGGTGGGATTCATGACAACAGAATGAGCAATGATTCCCATACAAAACGACCGCTTAGATCACTTCACATAATGACATAAGACCTTAGAAACCAACTAAGTCTTCCTCAAGCATTTGAACTTCACACTCACCCATAGCTTACCTACGATCCCCAAAAGTGCTTTTGATTTATCAAACTCATCAAAACTCACCATATTTCCGCTTCAATACTCCACACATTGTTTCTTACGCCACTTAGGTGGACATATTTATCAATTTTAGGAAATTGTTCCTAGTCATTCTTATCTCAAAATGGGTCAAAAACTAGTTTTTCAATTCTTTTTTTTGAGGATTTTTCAAACTCCATCTCAAGCTTACATCTGATTTCTAGAATCATATATTATGACTTGACACCATCAAAATTCCTAGTGTCATCCTTGAACATCCATTGGTGATCATAAAGTCTCAATTTTCTTCCATAAAAAGGCAGTGTCATTACATCCTCATTGCCCTTGATTATTCAAGTACCCTTCCATTTAAGACACTTAGATGGACTGAAACACTCAAGAAGGTATAGGTATTAGACCTTACAAAACATCATGGTTATGTTTTCCTAGGCTGGCGACGAATCCCTAGGCTTAGGCTAGGGATCCCTCGTTGGAGGGAACGTGGGATCCATATGACAGATTCATGTTAACTCTAGCTTCAAAATCATTTCAAGCTCCTCTTGCCCTTCTGACACTCATAATTAAGTTCCTAGATCAGTACAATTTTGTAGTTGACTCTTGTGTATCATCCACATTCCAAGGAATCTTAGTGGCTTAAGTCTTGAATGCACTTGCCAAATCCCTTGCTTTATAAACCACATTGTTAGGACTCCTAAAGACATCACCTTCATCCTCGTTTTCAGCACTTAGAAACCTTTGCAAACCTCTTTGAATCATCTCATCATGAGGAATGATTCAAGTGCTAACTCATCCACCAGAACCACTCAAAAACTTGCTCGTGTTTGTACATGAAATTTCCTCAACCAGAATCATCTGGTCAAATCCACAAATGCTAGGATTTCCCTAACTCAACCAATCAAACCAATCCCCAAGAGGATTGTTCCCACAAAGATATCATCACCAAACTCTACAACTCCTACTAAACCAAAACACCTTTTCCTTAACCCAACATCATTGGTGCCTAGAGCCATATCATTTAACACCTCACAATCATCTCCACATTCCTAAAACTTAGAGGATTTACCCCAGGCCTCATCCTCCACCATTACCGACACAATCTTCACTAGAAGATTGTACAACAAACCAAGGTGTTGAATCAACACTTGCAATATCCATTTCTCCATCTAATGGCCCATTTTGGATTATGAGGAGACATCAAAGTCAACCACCCGACCACATGGAAATTGACACTTCCCTACCTCCACCATCAACCCTTGTTGAGCCCACCTGTGCCCCAATCCACCTCGCTGTTTGGATCTCCAACCCACTTCACTTGAACCTCTCGCTTCAAGATGCTCAACTTCCACCATATTTTCAAAACCATGACAAGGATTGCTATCATTGTCAACATGTTGAAAGGTTGATACATGAACTACATGAAGAACAACGTTTCATGTTTTATCACCTCCTCGACGTTCGATGAGGTCAACAAAAACAACCATGAGCCTAAGGATTAAGCGTGTCCTAGT
Organism: Chrysanthemum makinoi; assembly: GCA_910596185.1. Taxonomy (NCBI): domain Eukaryota; kingdom Viridiplantae; phylum Streptophyta; class Magnoliopsida; order Asterales; family Asteraceae; genus Chrysanthemum; species Chrysanthemum makinoi. The sequence continues at coordinate 202,193,116 of OU343219.1, forward strand.
CTCAAACTTAACTTAGAGCGTTTAGGAATCCTATTTCATGTTTGATCATCCTTAAGCACGTGGTTGCTCCTTAATTTTAGGTCACTCATTAGTATTAGAGGAATATGTATTACATGGCCAAATCATTCTCTTAGTTTTAGAGATTTGTTGATTATCTCTTATGTTTTATTGAATGATAGCTTATTTGCCATATTGCTTTTAGCATATGTTTGTTGCTAGAATACATATCTTTGTTTGATGTTAACATTACTTGGTACATCACCTTAAGCACGTGGTTGCTCCTTAAGTTTAGGTCACTCATTAGTATTAGAGGAATATGTATTACATGGCTAAATCATTCTCTTAGTTTTAGAGATTTGTTGATTATCTCTTATGTTTTATTGAATGATAGCTTATTTGCCATATTGCTTTGAGCATATGTTTGTTGCTTGAATACATATCTTTCTTTGATGTTAACACTACTTGGTACATCACCATCTTTGAAATCTGTCATAGACAGATGGATCAAGGAAATTGCCTAGGCGGATCCCACAGGGAGGGAACAGTGGGATCCGTCTGGCAAATAAGACCAATTTTCTACTAACTTGGGTCTTATTTGCGGAAATTATGCACTATATACTTGTTTTCTAACCTTTATTTTGTAGATTTCAAATACATGAGAGACTTTGACACTTTAGGGAGCTTTGTGTCAAACCATATATTGCCAAACCATTTGCAATATAATCCTTATTTGGATTACACTTCATGACATCCTTTTGCAAAGTTGCAATCATCAAGGGGGAGCGTTATCGTCACCAAGACGAAACCATTTGCAAACATAGTTGCAATGCATTATAGTTTTTATTTACTTGGCCCCTCACAAGGGATGGACTCGTCAAGAGGAGTTAAGAGCGAACTTTTCCGTCACTTGCTTTCTAGATCTTTTCTCTAAAATGTTTTTAAAAACATTGTGTTAGTTCTTTCGCTCTTTTGTTTCGACAAAAGAGGGAGAAGACTAAAAACTCCAATTCAAACTTTTAAAATTTTAGTTTTCCTTAAAATTTTATGTTTTGTCATCAACAAAAGGGGGATTGTTAATACAAATAGCGGTAAAACATTTATTTATACTGATCTTCTAATGTTTTGTCGATAACAAACGTAAAATCATTTTAACGAAACAAATAATATACGTAAATAGTTTGAGCCAATAGTTTTCTAACACACTTACGTTTTCACATAAAAACACTAAAACAAGTATAAGTGATTTTATGATACATATGTACAACAACTAATGTTTACATATTGGGAAAATATATACATAACTAGTATGTATTATAATGGGTAAAAAGTAGAGCATATCCATAACCCATGGTATTGACCCATATCCATTTGACTAGATGCATTGCATCTATTAGATACATTGTATCTAAGGAAATACCCATGGACCAACCCATAACCCATGACCCATGACCCATGACCCATAACCAAAAAAACCATGGGCAAAGAGGAGCGTCCCACAGATCCATGAGGATACACTAGACGGATCCCTTAAGGGAGGGATCCGTGGAACAGTAGTTGTTTTTCTCTATAATTAGTGAGCCATTTCTTCCTTTTTGGTTTGCTGCTCCAGCATACTTTCCCCAAGTATTGTAACTCTCTAACCACTGATCCTAGGGATCTTCCTATGGTTTGTCTTTTGTTTTGTGTGATTCTCTAGGTTCATTTTAAAGGCGAGATCACCACTCCTTGAAGTTGAGCAAGATCAAGTCCATGAGTTGCCATGCTTCATCATCATCAATACTCTGAGGTTCTCTTTGATGACTTCTTCTCTTCCTCATAGTGTTGTGTCAAAGGAATTAGTGAAGGATGCCGAAAGAGTCAAGACGAGCCTTAGTGAAGGTGCTTAACGTCCGTGTCAAAAGCATTAGTGAAGAATGCTAAAGGAGTCAAGACGAAATCATTAGTGAAAGGTGCCAGCGTCGTGTCAAGGGCATTAGTGAAAGATGCCTAGGAGTCAAATCAAGTGGCATTACTGATGGATGCCAAGGTCGTATAATCGATGAGGTGCATCGTTTTACAAATAGTGATAGCTTGTTTCCAAGGATGTTGATATCCTTGATGGTGTTGTAATAAGGAGAGGGTGCAGTTAGGTGTTGTGTAGTGTTGGGTAGTAGTTCCTCCATTGTAATGGAACTCGGTACTTAGCCTAGTACGGGATAAAGGGTAGGCGACGTTGTGTTAGGTGTGGTTCACCTGGTGAATAACCGGTGGTTAGCTAGTACCGTGAAAAAAGTAGGCGGCGTTTTGAAGGCTTCGCCATAAGGAGTTGGTGTGGTGTAGTGATTACGAACTCAGTAGGTGACTCGCGGGAGTGGAGTAGGGCAAGGAAGGTGTCCTTGTAGCCGAACCACGATAAATACTCGTGTCGTGGTTATGTGCTTCTTACTCTCTATCTTTCATTACACTTTTATATATCTATCTATCAACGTCCAACATTGATGCAGGTTTTACTGACTAGGTTTTACTACCTCCGTCCCAAAATTATAGTCCCCGTTTGACTTTTTTGGTCTTTCTCTTTCAACTTTGACCATAAATATTTTCGTTTATGTTATACAATAGTTGATGAAAATTATACCAAATGAAAATACATTAAAAACTCAATCCATTCATATATTTTGCATCAAATATTATATAACACAAAAAAAAATACTTAAGGTCAAAGTGGTAAAAGAAAGACCAAAAAAATAGAAAGGGGACTCGGAGTAATATTTATAAAGTCTCGCTATACCTATGGTCTACCCTAGTGCACTAATGGACAGTGTACCCGGCCGTGTGTAGTGTAGTAATCGGTAGCTATGTGTGTTGGATTATTACTAAGTCTAGGTGTCACATATTAATAATGGTTTCGATAAGGAATTAATTAATTAACTAAGCAGAATAAAGCAAATAAAAGCAAATAAAGGTAAGGGTTGAAATCAATAGGGGAGTGGTGCTAACCTAGTTAATCCTCCTAGCTATTTATGTCTACGTCTACTTACTTCCAATTACTTCAGGTGGGGTCAATGTCGAGAGGACAACATTTGGTCAATTAGCCCTAACCTATCGACAAAGATGCCACCATAGGAGAAGTCAGGTGTCCACTCATAAGTCCCAGTTCACGGTCACTAAGCCAAGTCATTAAGTACCGCTACATGCTAGATTTATATGAGTGAGTGCCCGGGGCGTTAGCAACTTAAACACTCATGCAATTCTTAAGTTCATCCAAGCGGTGGGTGATTAGTTGGTCAATCCTGGCACAAGTAGAAAGGGTGATGGGTTGGTTATCTTACCCTTACCCGTCGGTCCGCTCACCTACAGGTTAGTCATATCTCCTAGGCAATTGGCCTCTACCGCCATTCAAAACTACCAAACCAAGGGTGGCTACCAATGAACTAAGCATGCATACACTTAGAAATAATTGTGCGTAATGTAAATGCAAACAAAACAATTAAGGAATCATAACTAGGACAGCACCAAGAGGTGCTTAGCAGCTCATATTAATCATACAAACCAATTCAATATTCAAAGGTACGAAATACATGAAAGTAAAGAAAATATAAAATGCTAATGCTTATCGTAGGGGAGTGATTTCTCCCATGGAGACTGTTGGGATATGAAAGTGATGAAGAATGACAAAGTACTGGAAAATGTCAAAGAGTCAAAGTACTGCTAAAGAAAGTCAAAATGTATTGAAAGAAGAAATGCTTGCAAGGCTAAAAAACTGTATATTAGTTTATGGAAAGTCTTGTAATTCTAGAATATTCTTTATTAGATTACTTGTCGTATAAGGATACAAATTGTGTGTTTAGGGTTATCCTTGAGCCTATAAAGGACCCCTAGATTGATATTAGATATAGCGACATTATTAGAGTTTTAGAGAGAATTTCGATATTATTAGAGTTGTTAAAGAGTCTGCATAATAAGCGGTAGGTTATTAATAAAATCGTTCAAAGTTAATTATTCTTCTTAGCTTTGTTAAGTAAATTCGACATACTTAATAGAGTTTGCTCAGTGTTTCTTTGTTAATAACTTAGGATTTATCCGAGGTCATTAAACCTTAAACAAGCTATTTAAGTTAGTTTGGTTAGAGTACATCGATCCAACAAGTGGTATCAGAGCTTGTGTGGAAACTCTGACTAGGAAGAAACCCTATAACTTTACTACAACAAAACCTAAAGATGTCGACTGAAGCTTTCCACCACCATCTCAATCACCTCACTTAAATTCCAATCATCAAGAAGGAGAATACGACCTATGGTGTATGAAGATGACACATTGCCATTATAGACCATGCACTATGGAATGTAATTGTCAATGGTAATGAAGTTGTTACAGAACCTGTGGAGATGCGGACAACCTAAACCACCCAACCAGTCTTACCGGACTACATAAGGAATCGAAAGGCTCTTAACATACTTTATCTATACTGATGGACATCTACTGAAGTTTCATGATGCTAAAGATGCAAAGCGACTGCGGCTGCTCTCAAGACAAGATTTGGGAGAATGAAGCTTCTAAGAAGATGCATGTCTGTTGGCAACAATTGAAACTTTCTTGTTGGTGAAAAGAGAATCTGATGCTGCATATGATAGATTTCAAAATCTCCTCAACATGTTGGAGTTATACAAGGCAGTATCTGGTGAAGATGCTAATCTGAAGTTCTTAAGAAGTTTGTCATCCACATGGCATGTGATTGCTACTATGATCAGGAGACACAGGATTGGACACCATGGATTTTGATGATCTCTACAATCATCTAAAGGTGTATGAGCATGAGATGAATGGCCAATCAAGCTCAAAATCTCACAGTATTGCTTTTGTGTCATCTGAAAGAGGCATACTTCCACCAAAAGTACTTGTTTCTCCTCCTAATCTTGTTTTCAATCTTTCTTGTTTACACCCACTATGCAAAGAAGCCCGCAACTACTACCATGCACTCAGATGAAGTTGTATGCTCTTTCTTTGCACAACAAGCTTCTTTACATGTTACTTATGAAGAAGATCTCTGCAGATTGAAGAGGATGCTTTAGAAGAAATTGATATCAGGTGGCAAGTTGCAATGATCACTGCAAGGATCAAAGAAGTATATAAAGAAAACGAGGAAAGAACATTGACTTCAAACAAAAGCAGGGGAATCACTTTTGACAAATCCAAAATTGACTGCTTTAATTGTCAAAAGACTGGACACTTTGCAAGGGAGTCTTTGGTTTAAAGTATCAAGCAAACAGGATAGCGAGAAACCAAAGCTGGAGCTTAAAGAAATTCCTATTCTTGAAACAAAAGCTTTGGTTGCTCAAGAAAGTTATCAGAGAGTTGACTTGGAGTGATGAGTTTGATGATGAACCAGTCACCTATTGTATGGTAGCAGTGGAAAGAAGCGGTTGAAGATTGATTAGCAGTGGTGGAACGCGCCTTTGATGAGAATCGATCATCTTTGCTTTGGAATCTGGGAGATGGTTTTGGAGGATTTGATTGGAGCATGGAGAGTGAAGATGATCATGTTCTACTTGCAATGGTGGCTACTTCATCAAGTTCACCCTATCTCGAGGTATGCTCAAATTGTCATGATTTTTATCAAAAATTACTTGGCGGTTATGTGATTGAAAGAGATAATTGTGTTAGGGCTAGGTGCAGGTAGTTGGTTATCAAATAACCTTAGAATCTATGAAAGCCAAAATATTAGCACATGAAAATAATGAAGTGGCTTGGGCTGAAAAGTATGAACAACGGATTACGGTTAAAACTAAGTGAATGGAAACTAAATTGTAAAATTACTGAAATTGAGAAATTGACTAAGGAAAGAGATGATTTGTTAGCAAAGTTTGATGCTGGAAAGAATACAGTGTCATGTTACTTATGTTCAAAAGCAGAGAAGCTTACATTAAGCAGGTTTTTGGTATGGACTTTGATAACATAGAAGAGAATCAATCAGTGAGGATATAACCACTAGTGATGGTGAACTCATTAATTATGTAGACACATCTAGTAATGAGGATTCAATTAGTGAAACACCTCATGAGTATAAGAAAGACAATGGTTCTTGTTGGATCGATATACTTTAATCAAACTATCTTAACTAGCTTGTTAAGGTTTAATAACCTCGGATAAATCCTAAGTTATTAACAAAGAAACACTGAGTAATCTTTATTAAGTACGCGGAATTTACTTAACAAAGCTAAGAAGAATAACCTTTTTTTATAAACTCTAAATCGCTTATTATGCATACTCTAATACAACTCTAAGATAATCAAACTTTTCTTTAAAACACTAATTCGTAAACTCTAAAACACCTTTTTAAATCGTACCTCTAATGCCAATCTAGGAGTCCTTTTATAGGCTCAAGGATATCCTAGTCGGTTTACAATTGATAACCTTGTTCGACAAGTAATCTAAACATAGAATACAATTCTTTCGCCGCGAATATAACAGTTCTTTTGTTTCGGTACTTTGACTTCATATGCGGTACTTTAACAACGATTTTGAGTCTTTGACTTCTTCGGTACTTTAGGCTTACAGTACTTTCATATCTGATACTTTGATATCTTCGACTTTCATATCCCAACAATCCTCCCTAACTTGAATTCTACTTGCTTGACTTCAAGTTCCTTTGTGAATATATCTTTATGACTTCATCTTTTAAAAGCGGATTGTTTCTTAGTCTTTAAGCTTTTATCTCTGTAACATCTGTTCTTGTCAAAGTATTTCTTAGAATTGTTTCTCTTTGACATCCATTAGCTCCATCTTTTAAATAACCAGACAACATATGACAATTTGTACATTTAATTGGTTTAAGTTGCATACTATTTCTCATCTTTAAGTGAATCATTGAAAAATTAATGGATTTAGATCTCTTTTACCAAAGCCATTCTGCGGGTAGCAAATGTTTTGGTGTTTAAGACCATGGTACATTGATAACCATATGATTTTTAGCAAACCATCGACTATCAACGATTTGTTTTGTCTTTACCAAAATTTGTACCCTACGGACTAGTTAGTTCTTCTATCTAATGGTGAACTAATTACCAATAATGGTTTTTCCACAGCCTTTACCACAAGCCATTTTCATGTGGGCTAGCCAACTTCTTCACATTACTGATATGGTGAGTTGAATACCATCCAACTTATTAGCAAGTTGTCAACTAAAAACGGATTTGATATATCTTTACCTGAGCCGTTTGCTCATGGATAGTCAATCCTTTTGTAACCATGGTGGATTGATAACCTATTGATGTTATCATCACAAAAACCATTTATTGAACCTTTATTTCAAAATATTTATTATTTAGCAAAAAGGTTTCTTCTAAAATTTATTTAGCTGGTTTAGTTAAGCAAACATTTTGATGAAAAATGTTGTACGTCGGCAGTACTTTGAATAAAAGTACTGATATATCAAAAAGTATTTATTCAAATAAAATTCATATCAGTTATTGATCATTCTCGACAATGGTAGTCGGTTTATAAACAAGTTGATAACCATGCAAGCGGTTTCATTATCCTCTTCTACTTCCAATCCATGCTCTAGCATTCTTCTCATAAGCTCAGCTGTGAGGGGTATCTTCTTCGCAAACATGTGTATCATTGTTCCATTTTCGGCTCAAAACATGAACTCCAGTTCTTCAAAAGAATCTCCGGCAAACTATTTCCCATTTCTTGATTCTTCCGGATATCATCAATGCTTTCTCTTCTTGAGTTTCCCATATAGTTATGAGATCACCATGTAAAACCAAACCAATCCCTTCCAATGGATTATTTTCAAAGTAAGCCTTCACAACATGATATAAGTAGAATAGGTCTACTCTATCTATAATATGCAATAAATCCCATAGCCTTTTGAAAACTTTGAAGCTTTCATCTTCTTTATGAAAAATCATGTAATCTCCATTCTTGGATTTCACAACTTTAAAAACACTGATCTTTGATCTGTTCATCTTCATGTTATCATCTTCCTTTGTATAATCAAAATCTACCAGACTGAGATAATTCTTCAATTCATCTCTAGTCTCAGATCTTAATTCAACCTTTTCTTTCTTTGGCTGAACATCTGTAACCGGTTTTCTTTTTTCTCTTTAAGCTCTTCTTCCTTCGATTAGGTCCAATGAGCTTCTTCTACAAAGTCTTTAATATCTCAAACACTCTTCTTATAAGGCTGTTGTTTTGACATCATAGAGTCTTTTCATATCAACATAGTTTAACTTCATGAACCCTTATATCCTCGACCTTTTGAATAAGCCATCATAGCATTCCTGTCCTTAGCTAAATTAGGTCTTCTTGGCATAAATCTAACAGTTGTAGGGGGCTGTAAAGGTTCAGTAGCTTCAACATCTAATTTATCTTGCACCTTTTGAGCGCTTCTATTGAGCTTCTTGAGCTTCTGTTCTTTTCTATCTTGAGCATCTAACTCTTCTTGAACTTTTCTAGCTGCAGCTTCATTCCTAGCTACTTCAATTGCTCTAGTTACGCCAAAGTGAGTTTCTTTTTCTTTGTTTCAACGAATACCTTTCCCTTATCTTTTGGATCAATTCGGGTTGAGATGTTCTTGGTTGTTCTTCTTCTTGTACATCTCTAATAGTCCTCCTCTGGTTGTGACAAATCTAATATTTTAAATTAATTCATCATCACTTGCAGAATGAATAGGTTTGAATGTAGCTTCCTCCTCTTCTTCTATAACAATTGTAGAAGGACCAACATCTTCTTCAAAATTCAATACCCTTGGTGTTATCACTTCTTGCCTAACATTACTTTGATGTTCAATACCTTGATCATCGATACCTTGAACTTGCACTTCCTCGAATAAAATAATCTTTTTAGCGGTACTTACGATTCTTTCTTCTTCATAACATCTTCTTTCAAATTTTCCTTTTTTAAATTCCTCCCAAGTTGACTGAAGATGATTTAGGAACTTCTTCTTGTTTTAATTCCTACGAAGTTGTTTACGACGTTTGTTTTCCTCTTTAACCCATAAGTTGAAACCTTGAATATATGGTTTAATAAAATTCCTCAACCAAACATACATACGCTTCAATTTCCTAAAAAGCTTTAACTTGAAACAGTCTTGTTCAACCTAACGAGCTCCCTTGTCAAACATAATTATCCAAAGTCAAACCTTCACGAGGTATAGTATGATCGTCACCTTGAAGATGTAAATGTTCCTCTGAAACGAACAAATGTTGTGAAGATGTAGTAGGTGTTCTTTCAATCTCTGCTTGAACCTCGGGCTTGGAAGCGGTACCTGTAAAGATCGCGGTACCTTCAAAGCGGTACTGGTCACCGGTACCTTGTGAAATGCACTTTGTGGCAGTCTTGGAAAGCGAACTTTGAGTGACACTTTGTGGCAGTACCATGTATGCAATCGGGACCTTCACTTTCTTCATCCTCTCCGACTTCATTCACGTTACGGCTTGACAACTTCCATCATTGTAGAGTTAATGGAATATCTCCACCTCTGAACAAAACGCCACTTAGCCATAAATGTAAAGATTTTGGCTTGTTGCACAATAACAGGTAACAAAGCGGCGAGGTTTTGGAACATGACCAATTGCTTGTTTAAGAAAACTGTACAAACCTTGGGTACCGACCATTTTGACCCGGAGGATATATGTGATAACATCCCATCCAAATAAGCTTTGAAAAATTAAACACTACGTCAGTAGCTAGTCCAACCACTGCTGAGATGCTATATTGGACCCAAACTGCTCCCAGAAATTTTTAGAACTTATGCAATGAAGCAGTACATGAATCAAGAACTTCCATTGAGGACGGAATAATGCTTTCTTGAATGTTTGTTCTGTTAAAGATCCTTCATAACCAAGATTCCTAAAAGTATCCCAAATCGGTTGCTTGTCCGTCGAATAGCCCCATCTTCATCTCCAAATAATAAATCTTCTCGAATAGAGGCTTCTGTAATCTTGATAGTCCAGTCCGCAAGCTGTAGATCTAATATAATATTCATCCTCCTCCATGTTATCTCTAGCATTAGCCCAAAATTCCTGAATCCATGGTTCAATAACATCCGGTTCAACTAAAAGAGCATAACTAATAGGTGACCCAGTAAGATAATCAACAATATCATAAAAGCCATATTAAGCCTCAGTCTTGTCCAAATTAGCCACCATATTGTTGCTTTGAAGCGGTTAAGCGATTAAGCCATTGTTGAATAAGTGAGCACAATAAAGATTTTATCAAAGAATAAAGAAATGGTGATTGGGAGATAAGTATGGAAAAGATGTAAAGTAATAATATGAGAGGAAAATGGGAAGTAGTTATTTATAGGTAGGATTTGAAAAATCCACCTAAAATAACAAAGTTACCGTTACTATCAATTACCCATCAATATTACCGTTGGAACGGTACTTTATAAACAAGCGATTTTTCCCATAAGGATACTCCCAGCGATTTTTCAACAGCGTACTTTGGAAAAGCGATACTGCCAAATTCCTTCATATAAACTAAGTATAAACAAGCATCTCCTCAGAAGCAATACACGGACTATACTAACACCTTATAGTCCTCCCCTTAAACATAGCTTAGTAGTTAATCATTCCAATGCTCACGACCAAGTGATTGAATCGTGACACATCAAAACCTTTTGTGAGTAAATCAGCTACATTGTCATCCGTGTGAACCTTAATTACATTGATGAGCCTATATATAACAATCTCGAAGTGATGATGCCTAATCGAATATGCTTTGTCTTGGAATGATACGAGGATTCTTCACAATACAAATTGTACTCTCATTATCAATATTGATAGGAGTATTTTTGAAATTGAACCCATAGTCCAAGAGTTGATTTTGCATCCACAAACCTTGACCACAACAACTACTACATATTCACTTGTAGATGATGTTCGCAATGTACTTTTGCATTGCCGGGGACTAGCCTTCTTCAAGATATTGGCATCCACTAGTTGTGGATCTTCTATCATAATTATCACCTGCATAGTCACTATCTGAAAAAGCTTCCAAGTGAAAAGGTGACTCTTTAGGATACCATAACTAACTTAGGTTGTTGTTTCAAATATGAGAAAATTCTTTTCTTTGCATTCATGTAGAGATCTTTGGTGAGACTTGATATCTTGCACATAGACAAGCTGCAAACATGATATCGGGCACGGATAGTAAATACATAAAGAGAGCCAATCATTGATCTATAAAGCTTGACTTCAACAAGGTGTCCATCTTCATCTTTGCCCAATGAATTGATAGATTTAATAGGTGTAGTAACAGCCTTCATATCATCAAATTGAATTTCTTAAGTATGTCAGTAACATACTTGTCTTGGTGATAAAATACCTTCCTTTGGCCTTAACTGAAGTCCTAAAAGAAAGTCAACTCTCCCATTGAACTCATTTGAAATTCTTTTCACATGCTGCTCAAACTCCTTAACCATGGATTGTTTGGTAGCCCCAAAGATGATATCATCAACATAAACTTGAACTAACATGATATCTTTCTTGTCTCTCTTGATAAACAAAGTCTTGTCAATAGCTCCCCTATCCATGTTGCAATAAGAATGTGGAGAGTCTATCATAAGCTCTAGGTGCGATGAAGGCCATAAAGAGCCTTAACAACCTTGTAGACTTTGTTTGGATGTTTAGGATCTTCAAAACGAGGAGGTTGTTTGACATAAACTTCCTCTGTAATCTTGCCATATAAAAAGGCACTTTTGACATCCATCCGGTAAACTTGAAAGCCCATATAAGAAGCAAAGGCAAGAAATATTCTAATGGCTTCTATTCTTGCTACTGAGGGCAAATACCTCATCATAATCTATCCCTTCCTCCTGTCTATAACCCTGAGCAACTAACCTTGCCTTGTTTTTGATAACATTGCCTCTTTCATATCTTTTAACTCTAAAACCCACCGGTTCCAATAACTCTCTTCCCATCTGGAAGATCACATAAAACCAAAACTTCTTGAAGTTTAAATTGAAGAAGTTCTTCACGCATAGCCAACTTTTCTTTAGTCAAAGCTTGAGCAATATTCTTGGGTTCCTCTTGAGAGATAAAACCATAAATGAGCAGGTTTGATGGTCCTTATGATTCAGACTGTTTTTGTTTATACACAAAGCTAAGTAAAGCATTGTGAGATGTAGAGAAAGTCTTAGCTCTGTGTCTAGTCATTACTCCAGAAGTAGAAGGACCAATGATTTGATCAGAAGGATGATCCTTATAAACACCTAAATGTAACAGGGATCAAATACTTCTTTGATCTTGGGGGTTAACAAAACTATCACTAACCTAGGCGTTTACAAAGAACTACACGCCTAGGACACACACACACACCTTTAGTCGACTACATTATGGAAGACTTATATATTAAACCTACACCCCATGTCCTCTTTATATACTAGAGGATTAGGGTTTACAAAATACTACGAAGGACTAAATAATAAATCTTCTTTTGCAAGCAAGTCCTTCCATCTTTTTGTAGGTTTCATCTCTTTCACTTTAAGTCCCTTTGTTTCATTCTTGTATTTATTTTGTCTCATCAAATCCAAGGAACCTAAAACCCAACAATATTCCCCTATTTGATGATGACAAAACAAACAAAAGTGGGTAATACGAACTTCCTAGATGAAGTAGCGAGTTGAGATGTAAACATCTCCCTAAATGAAACAAATCTTGTCTTCCTTTGTCTTCCCAATGCCATCCAATATCTCTTCCTTTTTGTTATCAATAAATATAGAATATAAGCATAGAAACTTCTGAGTGGTGCATGAATATCAAATGATTCTTCAAATCCAAGCCAAGCTCCTGATCACTTGTGAAGAAAACCAAATATAACAAATTTGATGAAGAAGTAAAATAACCCAAACTTGTATCTTATGTCTTGTTTATCCACGTGACTCTGAACTTATACTAACCAATGTATAGGAGACCTTAATCTCTTGACAATAATCATGAGCACAATAGTCGCTCCTTTAAGTGTTATGTCAATTCTTCATCATAATCATTGAAGCACGAACAAGTTACCTTAAAAGCAGGTATGATACTTTTAAGATATGATAAAACTCGTATCCAAGTAATTCGATTTCGCTTCAAATAAGTGATAAATAACCTCCTTCGTAATCAATTCTTCAATAAAACCAAAAGCGAGCCTTTTTAATCCTTTTAAGAACATAAACGATACTTTGTGAGCGATGCGTTGCAATATATTAGGTACTTTAGGTATATAAAGCTGCGGTACTTTCAATAAAATCTGCTGATTTGAACCCAGCGGTACTTTGGCAATACTTTCACATAAAAGCTCAGATGGAAGATCCCTTCGGTGGAAAGTTAGATTGATATATAGAGAACATCCACCCAAAATGTCGTTACGATCCACGGTTAATGAAAAGTTATGATCGTTTTAAAACGATGCTGTTGTAACCTTACGAATTTTCTGCGGCGGACTTCGACACGAATAACTTTTGATTGAGAGCTCGATTGACAATCCCCGGTGAGATTAAAGATAGATATACCAAAAGCTCGGTTAATTTGAGCCCGATCCAACGGTTGAATAAAAGTTATGCCTTCGGAAAACAGTGCTGCGAGAAAAGTTGCGAATTTTGTACCGCTTAATTTTTCCATCTTCTTCATTCGAAAACCTTGAATCCAGTAACGAGCTCCCCAACTCTGATACCACTTGTTGGATCGATATACTTTAATCAAACTATCTTAACTAGCTTGTTGAGGTTTAATAACCTCGGATAAATCCTAAGTTATTAACAAAGAAAAACTGAGTAATCTTTATTAAGTACGCGGAATTTACTTAACAAAGCTAAGAAGAAATCTGCTTATTATGCAGATACTCTAATACAACTCTAAGATAATCAAACTTTTATCTAAAACACTAATTCGTAAACTCTAAAACTCCTTTTAAATCGTTACCTCTAATGCCAATCTAGGAGTCCTTTTATAGGCTCAAGGATATCTAGTCGGTTTACAATTGATAACCTTGTATGACAAGTAATCTAAACATAGAATACAATTCTTTCCATAAAAGAATATAACAGTTCTTTTGTTTTCGCGATTACTTTGACTTCATATTCGATTACTTTGACTTTGTCTTTAACGGTACTTTGAGTCTTTGACTTCTTCCATTACTTGCATTACGATACTTTTCATATCTTGATACTTTGATATCTTGGCACTTTCATATCCCAGGTTATCATCACAGTTCCCCATCCGGAATTCATCAATCCCCTGGCACGATGTTTCTCGTGGAGTAGACAGTCTAGAGTTTAGGAAAAAGCTAGTTGGTCAATCTAGGTCGAAACCCCAAAAAGCTGTTGAAAACAATGTTCAAAGTCAAGCGTGCCTTCAACTCAAAGTCTTGCTCCACAGGAAGTACCGGAAAACCTTTTCAAAAGCGATGCTTGCTAAACCTTTTTGGGATAACTTTGGTCAAAACAGGTTTAATCATTCACTAGAAGGCAAAAGCAGTTTTGGTCATAGACATAGAAGAAGTCACTTTGGGAGTGGGTCAAAAGCGTGTTTTGTGTGCTTTAGTCCTACTCATTTAATCAAGGATTGTGAATTTCATTCAGAATACCTTAGAAATTTTCAAAGAATAGATGCCAATCAGAACCTAGAGCACAAAGGTGGAATAATTCAAAATAGGGTCCAATCCGGCAATTTCTCAGGACCATAAGTACCCTCACGAGAGAAGAACCTTTTCAAAACCTTGTTACCCTTCAATACTCCAAGTGCTAAATACAAGACCAGTACTTTCTCAAAGCTTCGATTTCCCAAACACCTCTTGGAATAGGGACCCTAGGATATCTCATTACTATCAACCTAGAAGGTATTACAATTCACATAGGGGATCTAGATCACAGGAACCTAGTGTTAAAACCAAATGGGTTAAGAGGGAAAGTCTTGTGAGGGACAAAGCAATTTTCAACAAAAAGTGAATTAGATGTTTTGCGATACAAGAAAAAGAGAATGAACTTGTAAAAGAGAGTTGTGTTGAAAATCGAGAAAGTTTTGAAAATCCACATGCTAAAAATCAAAAGATAATTCTGGATCATGTTTTGAAAAATAGTTGAAATTACATACTCAAAGAATTTGAGTTTGTAACTCACAAGGTGGTTAGCGAACTGGGATCTTAACACTAACATCTTTGTGGGCCGAAGAGGAGCTTAAAGATCATTTGATTGTAGATAGTGGTTTTCTGGAAGTATGACGAGAGACAAAGATTGCATGCGATTTTAGATCTATTAGTGGAGGAAGAGTTGCATTTGGGAATGATCCCAATGGAGGAAGGATTATTGGAAAAGGAACCATCAAAGCGGGGTGTATAGATTTTGAGAATGTTAGATATGTGAAGGAGCTCAAGTTCAACCTTTTATCAGTCTCTCAAATCAGTGATAAGCGACATCTGTGTTATTCACTAACAATGTCTCATCCCAATTCAAGCTGTTGATGATAACTTGGTAGTTCTTAGAGTACCAAGAACAAATGATGTGTATAGTCTAGATATGAAGAGTCTTCATTCTTATGGGAAGCATGTTTGGTGGCCAAAGCAACATATGAAGAAGCACATCAGTGGCATAGAAGATTGGGCCATGTAAATTTCAAGAATATCAACAAAGCGGTCAAAAATTTAGTTAGAGGTTTACCTTCAAAGACTTACAAGAATGATCACTCCTGTTTGGCATGTAAGAAGGGTAAACAACACAAAGCTTCATGTAAGAAGCTTGAGGAGAGGACTATTAGAGAACCTTTGGAGTACATTACACATGGATTTATTTGGACTGTTTTACATTGGCAAGTTTAAACAAGAAAAAGCACTTAGTTGTAACGAGATGATTGCAGTAGATTGATTGGGTATTTTCTTGGGATTTAAAGATGATACTTTTGATGCTATTGAGACACTCATAATAGCACTTGAAAACCAATTGAGACTCAAGGTTAGAGGTATTAGATGTGACAATGGGACCGAATTCAAGAACAAGCTTATGGATGAATTTTGTGCAAATAAAGGAATCAAGAGGAAGTTGATGTGCAAAGAACACCACGCAGAATGGTGTTGAGAGAGAGAAAGAATAGGACTTTGATTGACGGCGAACAATGCTAGAATTCACAACTACCTATTCAATTCCAGGCATTTTGAGCATAAGTACTTGCTATGTACTAGAGTATCGATTACTAAGCCATGAATGAAGACATGAGGACGATGGGCAAAAACCCAACATTCGATTTATGAAGCCTTTTGGATGCCCTCTTACTATTTTGAATACAATTGATAATCTGGGTAAGTTTGATGGCAAGTAAGAAGAAGGTTATTTTTTGGGTTATTGTACCAGGTAAGGGCTTTAGAGTTACAACAGAGTCACTAAGAAGGTTCAAGATTGTCTTCATGTTGAGTTTTTAGAAGATCAAGAAAATTAGAAGGGTAAAGGTTCTGATTGGATGTTTGATCTTGAAGTTTTAACTCCTTCCATGAACTATGTACTGTTAGAGAAGAAAATCAACACAGTGCACAATGGAGAAGATTTACAATATGTTGTTCATGGAGTCTATATTAGAGGAATCTTGTTCGATGAAGAACCTAAACTGCTAAGGCGAGAGAAAAGTATGATGAGCCAAACTCCTCATTATCTGGCGAGGATCAATCTATTCAAGAAGAACTTAATCGGATGCTTCCAAGATGTTTTAGCACATTCTTATCTTGATGACCAAGAAGAGCTTATGAAGAGGCAAAGAAGAAGAACAAGATACTGATTACTTTGGGCCGATTACTGACAAAATCTTCTTGCACCAGTTATCGATTACTTTGGATGATTTGGATGATCCTACCATGCACGGATTAGAATCTTGATGATGAGTTTGAAGATGAAGGTATTTTCTCGATTCCAATGAAGATCTTGATTTTACTAATTTGGAAGATACTTATGGGTTCCAGGTCTCCAAACTTAAGAATTCATACGAATCATCCTACTAATCAAATCATTGGTCCTTCTACTTATGGAGTGATGACTAGACACAAAGCTAAGAGTTTCACTAAACCTCATATTGCTTTACTTAGCTTTGTCTATAAACAAAACAGACTGTATAGGACCATCAAACATGTCTGTTTACTTGTTTTTATCTCTCAAGAGGAACCCAAGAATATTGCTCAAGCATTGACTAAAGAAAGTTGGGTTGAAGCTATGTAAGAAGAACTGCTACAATTCAGACTTTAAGAAGTTTGGGTCTTATGTGATCTTCCTGATGGTAAGAAGGTTATTGGTACACGATGGGTGTTCAGAGTCAAAAGAGATGAAAGAGGGAATGTCATCAAAAACAAAGCAAGGTTAGTTGCACAAGGCTATAGACAAGAAGAAGGATTTGATTATGATGAAGTGTTTGCTCCTGTAGCAAGGATAGAAGCAATTCGAATCTTTCTTGCTTTTGTTTCTTATATGGGATTTCAGGTTTATCAAATGGATGTTAAGAGTGCCTTTTTATATGGCAAGATTACAGAGGAAGTATATGTCAAGCAACCTCCTGGTTTTGAAGATCCTAAACATCCTAACAAAGTCTATAAAGTTGTCAAAGCTCTTTATGGCTTGCATCAAGCACCAAGAGCTTGGTATGAAAGGCTCTCTACATTTTTATTGCAACATGGTTATAGGAGAAGAGCTATAGATAAGACTTTGTTTATCAAGAGAGATAAGAAGGATATCATGCTAGTTCAAGTGTATGTAGATGATATTATCTTTGGAGCTACCAAACAATCTATGGTCAAGGAGTTTGAGAAGCGTCTGGGAATGAATTTCAAATGAGTTCAATGGGTGAGTTAAATTTCTTTTAGGACTTCATTAAGCGGATCCAAAGGAAGGAATTTTCATAAGTCAAGACAAGCATGTTACTGACATACTTAAGAAGTTCAATTTTGATGATATGAAGTGCATTTACACCTATTAAATCTATCAACTCATTGGGCAAGGATGAAGATGGACAACCAATTGAAGTCGAGTTATATAGATCCATGATTGGTCTTATGTATCTTCGCATCAAGGCGATATCATGTTTGAGTTTGTTTATGTGCAAGATATCAAGTCTCACCAAAGATTTCTCATATGAATGCGAGTGAAGAGATTTTTACATTATTTGAAACAACAACCTAAGTTGGGGTTGTGGTATCCAAAGGATTCACCTTTTCACTTGGAAGCTTTCTCAGATAGTGATTATGCATGTGATAATTATGAAAGATCAACCGGTGGATGCCAATATCTTGGAAGAAGATTAGTTTCATGGCGGTGTAAGAAGCAAACAATTGCAGCAACATCATCAACTGAAGAGAATATGTGTAATTTCTTGTGGACGAACAGTGTTGTGGATGCGAAATCAACTCTTGGATTATGGGTTCAATTTCAAGAATACTCCCATCAATATTGATAATGAGAGTACCATTTGCATTGTGAAGAATCCGGTTTATCATTCCAAGACCAAGCATATTCAGATTAGGCACCACTCATCATGATTGTTATGAGCACTCATTAATGCATACAAATGATAATGTAGCTGATTTACTCACCAAAGGATTTGATGTTTCAAGATTTACTCACTTGGTGGTGAGCATTGGCATGATTAATTAATGAGCTACATTTAAGGGGAGGACTATTTAGTGTACATATAGTCTATGCATTTGAAGGATATTCATGTGTTTCTTTGTATGCTATTGTAGGAGAGAGAATGGAAAAGTACGGCTTTTTGCTTTTATGAAAACTTGCTTAGAAAGTCTTGCTTGAAAAAGTCTTACGTGGAAAGTACTTGTTTGTCTTATTAAAAATACTGTTCTAACGGTAATATTGAAGGGTAATTACACCTAACGGTAACTTTGTTATTAATGGCTGTGATTTTTTAAATCTCACCTATAAATAACTACTCTCCGAAATTTCCTCTCATATTGATATCTCCAAATCTTTCCACATTTCTCACACTTTCACCTATATTATTAAGTTCTATTTCTTCTACTGTGATCATATAATTATCAATGGCGAATCGTAATCACGTTTCCAAACACAACATGGTGGCGAATTTAGACCAAGGCGAATGCAATTTTTCATGACATCATCGATTTTCTTCTTTGGATGCCTAATAAGTTATGCGTATTAGTAGAACCGGATGTTATTGAGCCCTGATTCAACAATTTTGGGAAGCGATAGGGTTCATATGGAGAATAATGAAGAGTATATTCATGCTATGGTTCTTTGGGAGGAATATCAAGGTTGAAGCCTCTATTAGAAGACTTATTGTTTAATGATGAAGATGGGGATGTTCGTTTTGATAAGCAACTGATTTGGGATACTTTGGTCATTGGTTATGAAGGGTCCTTAGAACAAACATTGAAAACTATTTTTCCTCAATGGAAGTTTTAGTGCATGTGTTGCTTCATTGTATTAGTGCTAAAAGTACTTCATGGGAGCAATTTGGATCTAACATAGCATCTGCTATAGTGGGATTGGCTACTGATCGTGTTTTCAATTTTTCAAGGCTAATTCTAGATGGAATGCTTTCACACATCACTCATGGTTCTAAATGGTTGATGTATCCAAGGTTTGTTCAAGTATTCCTCAATAAACAACTTTCAGATGTTCCAAAGCCTACAAGTCTTTTACCTGTTGTGGTTCAACAAGCCAAGATTTTCACTTTTATGGCTAAGAAGAGTGATTTATTCACTGAAAGGGACACTCCCTTAACTACTTCTATGATGGAAGTTGTTCAAGCTACAAAGAAATCTTGCAGAGATGAAGAAATAGTGAAAGAGCTGCATCTGAAAGTTACATCCAAGTCTTGCATCTCAAAGTCTTTGCATCCCAAAGTACTTGTTTCCCAAAGTGCTTGAAGTTCAAGAAGATGTTGCAGTTTCACCTTCTCCATCTCCACAAAGATATTTCATGATTCTCAACGGAGGAACATTCACCAATTACAGAGGATGATTGGCTACTATACCTCTGAGAAGTTTGACATTGGATAATTATGTTGACAAAGGAGTTAGTTAAAGAAGAAAACAGCGAGGCTCAAGCTAAATAGATTAAGAAGTTGAAGCTCAAGTTTAGAAGACTCAAGAATTTTGTATGGCCATTGGTTCAACATCATCGTCTATGGGTAAAATCTAAAAAGAAGGAGCAAAGGCATTTTAAGAAGACAAAACGCCAAAAGGTTAAAAACAATCATCTTACGTCCATTGGGAGGAATTTAGAAGAAAATAATTTGAAAGAAGATGTTAAGGAGAATAAACCTCAAGGTAATGAAGAATATGTTGATGTGAAAGAATGAGGAAGAAAGGAGGAAGTTCAAGAGGCGAGGAGCAAGTTATCGATGTTCAAGATCAAGGTGCTTGATGATCAAAAGTCTTGCTCTTCGAGGATCTTTTAGGCAGAAATTGATTACTTCAAGTTTGTTAGACTTTGAAGAGGCGGTCCTTCAACACATGAAGAAGGCTGCTGGTCCTTCAAGCTGTCATACAAGAAAAGAAGTTACACCCAACCCTATACATCTGCAAGTGATAATGAAACCATTCTTTGAGATTTTGCATGATTTATCAAGGCCAAGGGGTGTTAACATTCAGGGAGTACAAGAAGAAGAACAACCAAGAGATTCTCAACCCGTAATTGATCATAAGGATAAAGGAAAGGTATATTGGTAGAAGTAAGAAGAAAAAGAAACCAACTTTAGCACATATAAGAACGCTCAAGTTGCTATTAATGAAAAGAGCTAGAAAGATTCAAGAGGAATTAAATGCTAAAGATAGAAGCTAAGGAAATTGAAGAAGCTTCGAGAATAGAGAAGCTGACTAAGAAATTGCAAGAAATTCTTGAAGGCGATGAACCATTAGAGTCACCTATTCTGTTTCTTTTCTACCAAGAAGACCAAATTGAGCTAAGACAGCAGAAATGCAATGATGGCTTATCTAAAAAGTCAAGGGTATAAAAAGGATTGCGAGGTTTAATTATTTTGAGATGAAAGAATTGTATGATCTTTGTTAGGGAAGCCTATAAGAAAAGTGTTGAAAGCATCAAAGATTATAAAGATGATCTTTGCTTGGAAAGAAAAAAGATAGCAAAGGAGCTTAAAAAGAAAAACTGAAGTTGAAGAAATACAGTCATCAAAGAAAGAGAAAGTTGAGTTACTATATGATACTACTGATGAATTAAGGAATTACTTAAGAGTAGTAGATTTTGAGTATTCAAGAGATGATCTTTGAGATGAAGATGAACAAATCTCAAATTAGTTCTTTTGAAGTTGTAGAATCAAAAAATGGAAGTTATCTGATGTTTCATAGAGATGATGAAAGCTTGGAGTGTTCAACAGAACTATGGGATTTATGCACATCATAGATAGAGTGGACTTATTTTATTTATATCATGTGGTGCGAGACTATTTTGAACACAATCCATCATAAGGAATTGGTTTAGTTTTGCTTGGAGATCTTACAACTGTATGGGAAACTGAAGAACAAAGCACTACTGATGTTTGGAAGAATCAAGAAAATTGGGAGATTGTTAGCTAGAGATTCTTTGAAGAATCTGGAGTACATGTTCTAGAGTTAGAAGATGGAATTATGATTCATATGTTAGTAGACAAAAGATATCCACTTACAGCAGAACTTATGAGGAGAATCTTTGGAGCATGGAATGGAAGTAGAAGAAGATAATGAAATAGCATGTACGGTGCATCAAAACTGTTTATCGGATGGACTACAATTCTTTGATGATGATGAATAAGCGGTATGAATTTTAATTGAATAAATTCTTTTTGAAATATCAATACTTTATTCAAAGTCTGATGATCAAAGCAGTACTTTCATCAAAGTACTGCTTGCAGCTTTTAACCAGTTAAGTGATTTTTGAAAGAAACCTTTTGTTAAGTAACAAATATTTTGAAACAAAGGTTGAATAAAATAAATGGGTTTTGAGATGGCAACATCAATAGGTTATCAATCCACCATGGTTACAAAAGGATTGGCTAATCCATGAGAAAACGGCTCTGGTAAAGATATCTCAAATCCGTTTTACGTTGACAACTTGCTAATAAGTTGTATGGTCATCAACTCACCATATCAAAAATGTGAAGAGTTGGCTAGCCCACAAGAAAATGGCTTGTGGTAAAGGCTTTGGAAAAACCATTATATGGTAATTAGTTCACCATGATGAAAGAACTAACTAGTCGAGAAGGGTACAACTTTTGGTAAAGACAACTCAAATCTGTTGATAGCCGATGATTTGCTAAAAATCATATGGTTATCAATGTACCATGGTCTTACACACCAAAACATTTGGCTACTCGAGAGTTAATGGCTTTGGTAAAGAGATCAAAATCCATTAAAATTTTTAATGATTCACTCTACGAGGGGTTAACACACGGAAGTGATGAGAATAGATTGCAACTTAAACTGAATTAATGTACAAATTGTCAATTGTTGCTGTGTTGCCGAAAAGATGGAGCTTTTGGATGATCTTTGTAAAAGAATAATTCTAAAGATACTTTGATAATCTTGATACAAGCCTTGAAACTACAAAGATACAATCCAAAGACTAAGACATAATCTTTCCTTAAAGATGGAGCTGTTAAAGATAAATTCACAAAGGAACTTGAAGTCAAGCTAGTAGAATTCAAGTTAGGGAGGATTGTTGGGATATGAAAGTCTTTGAAGAATGACAAAGTACTGGAAAAAGTCAAAGAGTCAAGAAATCTGCTAAAGAAGAAGTCAAAATCTTGCTAAAAGAAGTCAAAATCTTGCAAGGCTAAAAGAACTGTTATATTAGTTTATGGAAAGTCTTGTAATTCTAGAATATTCTTTATTAGATTACTTGTCGTACAAGGATACAAATTGTAAATCGTTTAGGGTTATCCTTGAGCCTATAAAAGGACCCCTAGATTGATATTAGATGTATGCGACATTATTAGAGTTTTAGAGAGAAGTTCGATATTATTAGAGTTGTTAAAGAGTCTGCATAATAAGCAGAGTTAGAGTTATTAATAAAATCGTTCAAAGTTAAAGTTATTCTTCTTAGCTTTGTTAAGTAAATTCCGCATACTTAATAGAGTTTGCTCAGTGTTTCTTTGTTAATAACTTAGGATTTATCCGAGGTCATTAAACCTTAAACAAGCTATTTAAGTTAGTTTGGTTAGAGTACATCGATCCAACAGAGACAGCTCCGTATGCTCCTCTAGACCTGCCTTGAGCTTTTTACCACGTTCTCAGGTTGTTGTGTGTGGAATGGGATGATTAGAAATGCTGGAATTCGTGGGGTATTTATAGGCCAGATATGGGTTACAGCGTAACTATAACAAGAGTTACGCCGTAACCTTCAACTCCTTCGTATTTTGCACTAGATTTGCTAGTTACGGTGTAACCTTATAAGTGGTTACGTCGTAGTCTTCAATAAACTTGGTTACGCCGTAGTTGATGAAATAGTTACGGAGTAAGTATCAGCGGCGTGGAACCTCATTTAACCTAATATAGTTACATCGTAGCCTTTGGGAAGAGTTACGCCGTAACCTTTTGATAAGTTGGTTTTTTGAGTCACGCAATAGGTACGGCGTAATGTGAGAGAAAGATTACGCCGTAACTTCTTCAAAATCGACATCTTGTGATAATTCTTTAGATAATTCTCCAATTCCGCGTCTCTTTAGCTCCAATGCTCGTAATTTACCTGAAAGTGGAAAACAATGGAAAACAAGCGTAAATCCATATAAATGATATAAATTACAAGCATTATCGTGGGAAATTGACACTTAATATTCAGGACTATTTGATGTTATCAAATATCCCCCCACTTGAACTCTACTTGCCCTCAAGTAGACCTTATTAGAAAGATTCCCAAAAAGATATATCCCATAACCTGGAAAATAAAAGTTTACAAATCCCTTATGCTAGAATAAAACAAAGCCGAACACCTCACGAAAGGGGAACAAAACACTCAAATCTCTTAACTATCTAAGTGTCAATTTCGGGGTGATCACTCAATGTCATAGCATGTATTCTATCATAAGCTTGGCGGTTACACAAATCTCCACCACTAGAGTTAAGGGCTAAACAATTCTCGAAGTCAATATGGGTAGACACGACAAAGTTCAAGCTTTGAAGTCAAAAAACCGGATCATGAAATATAAGGTAGATGTGTCATTAAAGGACGTCGTGATGGGCACATTACCTTTTCTCCAACTGTTGGCATAATTACCAACTTCAATCTTCAAATGTGACCGAGGTGGCCTCCTCGATACTAAATCTATAAAGCTCATAACATAGTGCTTATAACATCGCACTTTACAATAACATAACAACTATATTTTTTTAAACATAATAAAAACTAAACATAATATCCCCCCACTTGAGATGAACAATGGGAATTTGGGGGGTCTTCAATGATCTTCAGGAATGTTGTCGATGAAAGCGTGATTTCCGAACCTTTCCACTCGAACCTTGAAATTAGGCAAATGATGACTTCCCAATCACAAATAAAGACTACAGGGTAGGCTAAGGTGTATAGGTGTATCGAAACAATAATATGGGTTAACAAAATGAAAGGAATGGCTCGGATGGGTGTATCTAGGGGTATCTTGCACTAAAGGTGAGTGCAACAAAAGGGTTTCACATGGGGGTCGAGAAGTCGATGTGACTAATCGATAGACACACAATGGTAGGCTATTGGGGTGATAATCCTATAATATTGCCTTCTAAAATTGAAAAGTCCAAATACATCGAGCTAACTCAACATACCTCGTCTATGGTCTCGAAATGATGCAAAGGCCAAGTTCTAAAGTTTACAAGCTACCGGCACACTCATAATTTGGTGGATTTGGGGTAAAATATTAGAAACGGATAAGGCTAATCTCACCATATAATATCAAGGGTTGTATGTGCTCAACTAAGGTATAATCTAGTTAGGTTAAGAAAAACATGTCAAAATTTGAATGGCATAAATTTTCAAAATAAACTTGAAAAACGAGGGAAAAATAATGTTCAAGAGATAATTCTACTCCCATCCCCCCACTTGAATTGTACAAAGTCCCTTTTGTACTAAGCATTAAATAAAGGTGAAAAGAAAAGTATAATTAAAGCGAGAACTTCCGTGAAATTTGCTCCATAAAGAAAGAAGGCCCACGAACAAGAGACGTGCCTTCGTATAAGCATCATGAGCAAACTTCAATCCCTGAAATCACAATACCGACAAGCATAATTCTAAAAAGAAAAAATGAAAAATGAAAAACAAACCTAACTCACTTTCGTAGAAATCACGGTTGCATTTAGCATATGCAACAAGCCTTTAAAACCACTTGGTGTCGGTGGGCGAGAGTGAGTCTCGTGAGGGTTCTGAGGAACACACCCCGAAGTTCATTTAAAATACTAATACAAGGTTCTTGTGTTTTAAAATGAAAGAATTAAAGCGAGAGAAGGTTACGTCGTAACTCTTTTAAGGGGAGTTCTGCCGTAGTGGCAAAAATCGACATAAAGCTGGCGAGTGGTTCTGGCGTAACCACGGAGATGGTATTACGCCATAATTATTAATGCGTCAAGAATTCTACTGCTAAAAAGTTGGTTACAGCGTAATCACATAGATGAGTTATGCCATAACTCTGGCAGTGGATCGGCAACTACAGTGATAACTTCCTCGTTTCCTGCAAAAATGGTTAGAAAACACAAAACCCTACAGAAATGGAAATAAAACAAAAGAAAGGGATAATTCGGGTTATCTCTCGAAAGAGCACTTTTCTTTATTTATGATTCTTTAAGTTAGACTCAGAGCCGCGGGGCTACCAGTGCTTGTTGGTCATTTCGTAGATATGGCAATCTCCACGTTGGATCCAACTTACCAAATTCTCATCCTGTTTGTAGTCATCCCCTAATTCT
Organism: Chrysanthemum makinoi; assembly: GCA_910596185.1. NCBI lineage: Eukaryota > Viridiplantae > Streptophyta > Magnoliopsida > Asterales > Asteraceae > Chrysanthemum > Chrysanthemum makinoi. Next base: position 202,218,964 of record OU343219.1, read on the forward strand.
AAAACCCAGTAGAAACTTTTGATTTTTCGGTAAGGGTGGTCAATACCTTTTTCTTTGTCTTCCTTACTGATATCGAGTAGTGGTTGGGCTTGGCTCAACTGCCTCTTGGTCCAATTTTTAAAGTTCTTGATCGTTCTTGGCATTTTGAAAATAGTCTTATCATCGTTTATCTACAACCATACTAACCCTTCTTTTTCGTTTTTATCTAACCCGACATTTCTGAAAAGGCTTTCCTAAAATTACTCCGTAAGTCCATCTTCCACAAATTAAACTACGTTAGTCTAAAACCATAAAGTCCACCAAAAATGAATGAGTTCCAACGAAGACATGGGTGTTAGTTGCAAACCCAAGAAAATTATTTCCCTTATATTCTAATTCTTTCTTCAGAACTAGGTTGTAGCATTCTTTTGACATGATGTTGACTGGGGAAGTACTGTCAATAAATGGGTGGAAGTCGATGAACCCGATTTTGCATGAGATCTTGAGATAATAGGGGTTTCTATGACGTATGCGGGTTCCTACCTCATGAAATCTAGGTTGATTGGTTTGCGAAAAAGCTTTCACATAGTTATCTTGCCAATGGGCCATCTCGACGTCACTTGAGAGGTCTTCAACACTTAATCCTAAATTATCCTCTTCCTCAAAGTTGACAAAAACATCAAAATCTCTCCCCGAATCAACCTCGCCAGGATCCGGGGGGTCGTTAACAAATTCTTTTAAAGCGTCACCAAAACTGCCTATTGGGTCAATTGCACATACCTTTTCCAGGGTAGACAAGTGTTCATTAGGTCCGAACATTGCAATTTCTCCATTAGCTTCAAGAGTTAACTTTCCAGCAAAGACATCCACCTTAGTATGGGTAGTGGCAAGCATAGGTCTTCCTAAAATGACAGGTATACTTTGTCTTCAGGAATGTCAAGAATCACAAAATCTACTAGGAAAAGGAATTTCTTAATTTTCACCAACACATTTTCAACGATGCTTGACAGGCGATTGCATAGATCGATATGCCATTTCAATTTTCATCTTGGCCGGCTTTAGGTCACCAATCCCCATACGCAAAAACATCGAACGAGGCATTATGCTAATACTAGCTCCAAGATCGGCTAGGGCATTACACATGTTTAGACTCCCAATTAAGCAAGTGAGAGTGGAACATCCTGGATCTTTTTCCTTTTGTGGTAGCTTGTTTCTCAAAACTGCTGAAAATCTTTCGTTGAGGTGAATTGTATCATTAGTTCTTAATTCCGGAACATCATCATGATTAGTTTTAATAGAATTATTGATAGAGGGGTTTACGGTAAAGCTTGGTCAGTATTTGTCTTTCCATCTGATTAGGTGCAAACTTTTTCCGAAAAGGTCAAAGGTTCTTCAAGGATAGTTTCTGTGTGGACAACTTCCTCCTCGAGCTGCTAGGTAATCGAGAGATGGCTTCGAACATGAGCTAACACTCTTCTCCAATCTCTTAATCCTATCATCGTGAATCTTGAGAAAAGAGCATATTATCCACAAATGTTTTCATCAATTTTTCAATCCTATCATCTCGTTCTCTTGATTCCTTGATGTGGTCAAGAATCTTTTTCTCAAGATCGCTCCTGGTTTTGGTCCCAAACACAGCTCTTAACCCTCTCAATCCTGCATGCTTGACTTCTCTTTCTAACCTTCGTTTTTTGAAAATTTCCCCATAATTGTATTCTTGTTTTGTTATCATCTTCATTACCTTATGATGAAATTGTCTCGGTCCGTTACCACGTATCCATATGCCACTTGTAGCAATGTTGAAATCCGTTGAATACATTCCAGGGGCTTGGTCGAGTCATGCTAGGAATAGGTCTCGGGGAATCGCGAAGTTCTCGTGTTAGCGCATTAAGCCCACAATAGAAGACGTAGACGATCTGATGTTTGTTTAAATCATGGGTGGGGCATCGATAGAGTAGCTCATTAAATATTTCCCATGCTTGGTAAAGCGTTTCTTCTCAAACCTGAATGAATTGATAGATTTTCCCAAGAAGCTTGGCCATTTTTAAGGAGGGCAAAATTCTGGGCGAACTCTTTTCTTAGTTTATCCCATGCTCCTTTACATTCGTTAGGGAGTTTGTTATACCATCTTTTCGTTGTCCCAGTAAGAGTCATAGGAAAAATCCTTGCAGTGACCGAATAGCTCGAGTACCTCGGCGTTGAAAAGAGAGGATAAGTGGAGAACTTCTTCTACGTGATCCTGAACGTTCTCATCTTCATATCCAGAAAACTTAAGTTCGTGTAACTCTCAAATAATATGATCTGGAATAGAGTATTTTTCAGTATTAGAATCCTGTGTGAAGATTCGTTGGCAGTTCTCATTTAGTCGCTCCAAATACTGCTCCATAGTTAGGTCATCGATATTATATTCATTGATGACCTCCGGTTCTGCGTCAGACTGGTCTGATTCATAAAATGAGAAGATGTTGTGAATAGGAACCGGAGAGTAAAATGGGGTGGCCAGAAAAGGCCTCGAGTTGCGAGTCTTGTATCCTGACATTTAAGAAAGAAAATTAAAACTAGACTTAATACGAAATCCTAAAATAGCTCCCCGGCCTTCCAAAAACTTGATGCAGGTTTTTGAGGCCAGGGTTTTAATATTTATAAAGTCTCGTTATACCTATGGTCTACCCTAGTGCACTAACGGGCGGTGTACCGGATGCGTGTGTAGTGTAGTGTCGGTAAAAGCCGAGGTCGTCCCAAGAGCTATGTGTGTTGGATTATTACTAAGTCTAGGTGTCACAGATTAATAATGGTTTCGATAGGGAATTAATTAATTAAACTACTAAAGCAAAATAAAGCAAATAAAAGCAAATAAAAGGTAAAGGGTAAATCAATAGAGGAGAGTGGTGCTAACCTAGTTAATCCTCCTAGCTAGTTATGTCTACGTCTACTTACTTCCAATTACTTCAGGTGGGGTCAAAGTAGAGAGGACATCATTTGGTCAATTCGCCCTAACCTATTAGCAAAGATGCCACCACAGGAGAAGTCAGGTGTCCCCTTGTAAGTCCTATTGTTCCTGGTCCCTTAAGCCAAGTCATTAAGTACCGCTACATGCTAGATTTATAATAGTGAGTGCCTGGGAGTTAGCAACTTAAACTAATTCTTAAGTTCATCCAAATGGTAGGTGATCGGTTGGTCAAATCGCACAAGTAGAAAGGGTCGTCAGTTGGTCATATCTTACCCTTCCCGTCTCAGTCCGCTCACCTAGGGTCAATTGGTCATATCTCCTAGGCAATTGGCCTCTACCGCCATTCAAAACTACCGAACCAAGGGTGGCTACCAATAAACTATGCATGCATACACTTAGAAAAAATTGTACGGAAGTAATGTAAATGCAAACAATACAATTAAGGAATCATAACTAGGCCAACACCAAGAGGTGCTTAGCCGCTCATATTAATCATACAAACCAATTCAATATTCAAAGTACGAAATACATGAATTGAAAGTAAAGAAAATATAAAATGCTAATACTTATCGTAGGGGAGTGATTTCTTCCTTGGAGACGACTTAGTATGCTCCTCTAGACACGCCTTGAGCTTTTCCCGTTCGGGTTGTTGTGTGTGGAATGGGATGATTAGAAATCTGGAATTCGGTGGGGTATTTATAGGCGAGATCGGGTTACCGGCGTAACTATAACAAGAGTTACGCGGTAACCTTCAACTCCTCGTATTTTGCACTAAATCGCTAGTTACGGCGTAACCTTATAAGTGGTTACGCCGTAGTCTTCAATAAACTTGGTTACGCCGTAGTTGATAAAATAGTTACGGCGTAAGTATCAGCGGTGTGGAACCTCATTTGACCTGATATAGTTACGTCATAGCCTTTGGGAAGAGTTACGCCGTAACCTTCTAATAAGTTGGTTTTCTGAGTCACGCAATAGTTACGGCGTAATGTGAGAGAAGAGTTACGCCCTAACTTCTTCAAAATCAACATACTATGATAATTCTCCAATTCCGCGTCTCTTTAGCTCTAATGCTCGTAATTTACCTGAAAGTGGAAAACAATGGAAAACAAGCGTAAATCCATATAAATGATATAAATTACAAGCATTATCGAGGGAAATTGACAATATTCAGGACTATTTGATGTTATCAATCATACACATATAAATAGATTGACATAAGTCGATCTAAATATTTTAAAACGAAGTTTTAATTGGTAAAACTATTCAACCCCCCCTTCTAGTTTTCCACATGGTAAAATCGATATTCCATCTTCTTCTTCTGATGAACAAATAATGGACGTAATTTCTGAAAAAAAAAAGAATTGAGGGCTAAAGAATCATATTCTTTTAGACCCCAATCAGATAAAACCTCTAGCTTTGAAAAAATTATTCAAAATCCAATTATTCAGGATCCTGTTGAGTTACAAACTCTAATGATGAAAGAAATATATAGTCTTTATAATACTGATACAAGATTTGTTGATTTCAAGGGGGTATACCCAAGAATCAACTATTTGCAGGGTTGAAACCCTGAGGTCAGTCTGGTATGAATTTGAGCGGTAAATTCAATTTATCTTACACCTCCTAATTTCCCGAGGTATTTAAAATGTCAATGTGGTTACAAAAGTTAAAATGTTATAGAAATAACAGGATAAGTTATAAAGATTTATTGATGCTGAAATTCCTGTCAGTAGAGCCATATTTCTATGAAGAATACAAATACCCGACAACCATTTTATCCAACCCGATAAAATGAAGATAAAAACATAGAGAAGTTAAGGAAGCCATTTCATGGATTCTATAAAGATGGGATACGCATTAGAAGGGCCATTGGATTGAGAATCATTTTACAAGCAATGGAAACAGATAAAAAAGGGATTTTAGGACATATGGTGGAGAAAGCGTTTTTCTCCATAATGATCGCCTCGAGAAGATCTCCCCCAAGAGCCATAACATATCTTCAACAAAGAATGAAGAGAATTGAAAGGGGAATTAGAAAATCAAGTCCTGATGCCCAAGATAGATTTTGTATACAAAGAGATCACAAAAGAGAAGGAGGCAAAATATGCACAGCTTTTTCGACGAACAAAGATATCACAATAATCCCAGATGATTAAAGGTATAATTAGATATTAGTGATAATCATTAAAAGACCCGGCCATGTGAGCAAGTAAAAAATATTATAAGGTGCCGTTTGGTTGAGCCCTTTAGGCATTAAAGTTGGGGATAAAGTCCAATATTATTTGTTTGGTATAAATTCGTGGGTCCCAAGATTGGGAGTAACCACAAAAAATATGGCATTTGCAAATGTCGGGTGACTCCCCTACTTTGTAGATTGTTATTCTCAAAGTGGGCCCAACTTTATCCTCACCCATTCATATATTATTTTTTATTTCTTTTGTTATAATAAAATTTATTATATACATTTAAAAATACATATAAAATACAAATTTATTTTCTTTTTCTCTCTCTTCTAAATCCAAATCCTAATCCTAATCCAAATCCAAATCTTAAACCCACCTACAAACCAAACGGGCCCTAAATGATATTATCTAAAAAAGAGGATAAAGTTTATGTTCCCAAAGTTTCAAAAGATACGTGCATTTTTTTAAAGATGACTAAGCTATGCAAGAGATACATGTCAAGACTCAAGAGTACATGCCAAAAGTGAAGAACCAGGTGTGAAGGATTAAAGTAAGAAGTGTCAAAAGTGAATAACCAGGTGTCAAGAGCTGAAGAAAGAAGGCTTAGTCAAGTTGTAATATAAATAGTAGATATATTGTAATAAGCAGGGACATCATTCCTTTCATGCAAATGTAGTTTCACTTCCATGCATTTATATTTTCTCATGCAACTTTACATGCAACTTTGTAATATTTTCCAGTATGAATAAATAAAACCCGTTATTATCCTTATAATTCATTGGAGTTATACATCTTGTTTTGATTATTTTACTCTTATCCAAAAGATACCTTCAATTGAAGCAATATTTGTCTACCGTACACCTACCGTAGGAAACGAAATTAGGCTGTGCTGAATATTATTTAAGGAACCACAAAAGAAGTCACCTATCTCAGAAGGATAGGTTGGGGTTGAGATACTCTATTAAGAAGTCTAGTGGTGTGACCCGGTAATATTTTGGTCAAAAAGGCAGACAGATACGGAAGCGTGTTGGACGCATCTTTTAGGTAATTTTAAAATAATCTTAACTAGTGCTATAATTCTTGGTTAATATAAGGATTGTTTTCTTAAAACAAAAGTTTTAAAAGGTTATTTAGCTTAAGCTTAAAAAAATTATATGATAGATATATTATAAAATAAAATAAAAATAAATATAAAAAATGATAAAATTTAAACGTTTAATAATCATTGAGTTTGATAATTTAGAATTACTTTGTGATTTTTAGTATGATATTTATACAAGTTACATATGTCTTTATATATATTTATACTTTAAATTTAAGGATTTAACTATGTGGAGTATTGATATAGTCACTGTTAACGAATTTGATTACATGTTTAATTTCTTAAACGGGAATTTATTAGATTTAACGATTTTGAAACGACAAAATATCTCGGCTAATACTAATGGTATCAGAGCCAATCAAATTTTTTCACCCGGTGAGATGGATATTGATTTAGATAGAATTTTGGCTCTAAATTTAAACTAAAGGTATTTTTTGGTGATGGTGATGAAAAAAAGAAGATACTCCGTATAATTATAAGAGATGGGGTCAGTTGGTGTTTGGCTTGATTAAATGAGGAAGATCATTTGAATTGGCGGTGTGTAAGTGGTTAGTTTGGTATATTTACTTTTTAGTACATCATACTACTACCGTATTACGATATCCTACAAAAAACAATAAAGTTAATAAGTGATTTGAATTGATGTGTAAGTGGTTAGGTAGTCAACGATATCTAACAATATTAAAATCCGGTACATGGGAAGGCGCGTGCATATCTTTAAACGCGCTTGTAAATGTGTAAATGTACTTTTGGTTCACTTTGGTAAAATGAATAAATATGATTTGTTCTTGTAAAGAGAGTATCAATATTGCTCACTTTAGTAATTGGGTTTTTTCTTTTATTTTGTGGGCCCAAAGTCTACAACAACAACTCTTTATTCCTTTATTAGTTTTGAAAATAAAAATAAAAATTGCCGACACCTTAAAACTTTAGTAAAACAAGCAAGCTTTTAACTAAACATATTTTTTATCAATTATACTTTTCTTTAACCTAACACCAAATTTTTATCCAAAGCTATAACAAACCAAATGCACCCTGAATTTATCACATAAGTTCTATTTAACAAAATAGTTTATAAAAGCTTTTAAGATATTCATTTATTAAAAGTATTTATTTAAAAATATTTTGTTAGAATGTGACCATCGATAGGGCGAATGTGACCATCAACACAAAATTCTATTTAACCCAATATAACATGTGATTCACACCATCTCCACAAAAAAAAAATAGTTCGAATCTATTCAAAGGCTTGAATAGATTTGAAGTTTTTATTTATTTATTTATTTATTTAATTATGTTTTGGTGGAGATGGTGTGAATCACAGGTTCCATTGGGTTAAATGGAATTTTGTTTTGATTTCTATGGAAAACGATGGATTAGATATTGGAAGCCTTTTGGCTATTAATCAATCATTGGTACAAAAGTGGCGATGGCGTTTAGTAAATGAACCAATGGCTATGTGGGTTAAATGTATACATAGTGATCAAGCAGGTTTGAGTAAAGATAGTATTTGCAAGGCGAATGGTACGTGGGCAAAAATTGTAGGGTTAATACGAGATATGAATGCAAAGTAGATTATTACTTGGAATGTCTTGGAGAAGAAGATTGGTAACGGTAATGATACTTTTTTTTGGTTGGATTTTTGGGTGGGAAATCAAAGTCTCTGAGATAAGTTCAATAGGTGGTACAAGCTTGACATGGTTCTAGATTGCATGGTTAGCTCAAGATTTGTAAATGGTGCATGACATTGGCAATGGCGTAGAAAATTGAGAGGTGATAGAGAGCAACAACAGATCCACGATTTAATGGCATTAATTAGTGGTCGACAAATGAAGGATTATCCGAACTCATTTGCGTGAAATCTGGATGCAGAGGGATTGTTCTCGGTTGGTACTACAAGGAAATTTCTTGATGACAATAATATGGATCATGCTTTAACTGCAACACGCTGGAGTAAATTTGTGCCTAGACAAGCTAATATCCTCATTTGGAGACTTCGTTTGGATAGACTTCCACTTCAATTCAGCTTATATAAACGAGGATGCGAGATAAATACTTTGAATCGCCCTATTTGCAATGACGGTGTTGAAACAAGCATAAATTGTTTTCGGGGTTGTGAAGTGGCTAACCAAGTTTGAAGAAAAATATCAAGATGGTGTGACATAACGATTTCAGTTGGGGATAGCATACAAGAATGGTATGACGGTTTCGTTGATCTTCAAGATCAAGTGACAAGAAGATAAAGTTCGAGGTGATTGTTATAGCTTCTATTCGGATCCTTTGGCATTTCCGGAACTCGGGGGGTGTTCAACAACAATCCGATTAATAGAAGTGATTTGATTGTCTTAACGCCGTTTAATTGGTTAAACGCCCGAGCTTATAAGATGCATATGTCTTGGAATGTTGGGTTTCTAATTATTTGTAATTGTTCCCTTTTGCAAGGAGAACTTTCTTGCTTTTTTCTTGCTTTCTAATAAATTTCGCCATTCAAAAAATAACAATAAATAAATAAAAATAAATAAAAAAACGCTTAATCCTTTAAGTTAGATTTTTTATTTGACTATATTAATTTTTCTATCAATTAACGTATACTAAATATATTTTATAATATATAATAATTAAATGACAATTTTTAAAGGTGGTGATGTAGAAAAAGAACTAAAATCTCATAAACAGAAAAAGGAGATACTATGAAATGAATGAGAATTTTAGTTATATATTTCAAATGAGGGAGAAATTTAAAGCATTGATTTTTTTAATAAATTTAAAATATGTTGTAATTTTTTATCACTCGTTTCGTTTTAATTTTATTTCTCATCCAATACTAACTCATATAGGCAAATGCTTTAAATTTTTTTTCTTATCACTCGTTTTAAAGCATATTTCGTTTAAATTTTAAAGCATTTGTAATTTCTTATCATTCCTTTCGTTTTATTTTATTTCTCATCCAATCCTAACTTGATTAAGATATATCATATTAAAGTGGTAATTTGAAACAAAAGTTATTTTTTCTTTTTAGCATTGATATCACAATTTTAGTTTCCTAGAAATCATAATATTGAGCTTTATTAGCCGGCTGATGCAACTTTGTCAGGAAATAATGTTATTTTGTTAATTACTACTTTGGTATCGACCACTTTTTTTTCTTCATCATTTGCAATATCGGTATCGGTTATGATATGTGTGAGATAATTTTATCACATCTACGGCTAAAAAACTAGTTTTGTGTCCTGTGCTTCATCGGCTACACAATTTATTTACTTAGCGACGGGTTAAATAATATTACAACTAATAACACGTCGTGACATTTCTATATTAAAGATTCTAAAAATTGTAAAACATAATCCTAAAGGCATTTAAATAATCTTGTTTTTTGAATACCAAACAATAACGTACTTAAAATTGCTCGAGTAAGCATCTTACAAACTCTTGTACATACCTTTTACTAAAACTACCATTGTACCCGCGCAAAACGACGGTAATTTTTGCGGTTGTTTGGGGTGGAGTTTGGTTTTTTGTTCCATAGTTTTGAGAAAAAGAATGTGTGGTTAATGTGTGTAAAAAGAGAAGGTTTTAGAGACAAATTTAATTTTTTAAAAGTCAAAATTTAGGGAAAAAGTTTGAAAGTGGACGATGGAGTTAGATTTGGAGGTTTTAATCTTATTATGAAGGTTGAAAATAGAAGTATATATAGCTTAAACCCTCATAAATTCATAAGTATTAAAACAAAAAAATCATAATTCCAATTACAAAGATTGGAGGGTGTTTCTTTTTAATGTTCATGAGTCATAGGGGGTGTTTGATTTCGACTTAATTGACTTGGTATGAAAAAAAAACTGAATTAATTAAGTCATATGAAAATTGTTTGTTTGTGACTTAATAGAGAAAGATGACTGAAAATATTAAGTAATAAAACTAAGGTTGCCTACATTAAATCATCTCTTAATTAAACATTAGTTAATAAAATAATTTAACAAACAAGCCCTTACTTGGTAGATAGTGATGGAGTCACACATATATTAATGATTCTTTAATGGTTTGTGTGGCCAAAGAATACAAAAGGAGCTCCTTCTCAATAAATGAAAGCAACAGAAAAGAGTCCACTCACTTAATTCAAAAAATAAAAGAAACACCCCTTTAGTCTCTTTTGAGGCCCATAACATACTATAAGGCTTGTCACAGTGGACCTGAGAAAATCGGTCGGTCATGTATGTCGACCGACTTGGAAGTCGGTTGTGGCGAGTGTGGGTTGTAGGTCAAATATCGGCCGAGCAAAAAAAAACACAATCGGGCGTAAATCCAACCAATTTTAAACACACACTTGTTTCAAAATTTTGTTACCGTTTGACAAAAAACTTTTTTTTAAAAAAATTTACCACTTTACATTCTATAAATATCAATCTCAAACACACTTCTAAACACACAATTTAACCTCAAACTACTTCTCATCCATATTCATTTCGAACCTCAAGCTACTTCTTATCCATATTCACCATGTCAAAGAAAAATACCCCACAATCAAAAAATCGATGATCCCGACTACCCCAAAATGCATCGGATTTAAATTTCTCGCCGAAAAACAACTTTGAATTAACCGGCATAACACCACCACAAAATCGGGGTATTCGCTTACGTCCACAAACTTTTGAATATCAATCACGACTATCACAATCGAATCAAAATCAATTATCTAATACGGATTATCACCAAGAACCAAGTAGGTCATCGTATCGTCCTAACATGGACTTCTTGTATCCTTCCCAACCGTTACACAAGTATTCCCCGCTTCGTAGTGCTAATCTTGAAATGAATTTGGAGGATTATATGCCTGAGTATCCGACTCAACAATACTCGACCCAAAACTATCCGAGTCAAGATGCTTCGATGGGGCAAGGTTCGGGTCACAATTCGTACCACGATTCCATTCCTGTTGAAGACGATGACGATGTCGAAGAGACGTCACCCATCAAAACAAAAAAACCTTCAAGACGTGCTACAAAGGCGAAGGACAAAGGCAAAAAGCCCGAACCAACCAAAAGGCGAACCATGGACAAAGGCGGAAGAGATCGCGCTTTGTAGAGCTTGGGTTTTTGTGTCGGAAAATTCGCAGAGAGGAAACGCTATCAACAAGCACCGCTTTTGGGAGGAGGTGATAGCGTACTTTGAAAAGGAAACTGGCTCAGAAAGAACCTACGACTCCATCACGACCAAATGAAAGAATAGCATTCGTAATATGGTTGGGAATTTTTGTACTATTATGGATAATATCAAGCAAAATCATGGAAGTGTGAGAATGATGCAGACGACAAACAGAAAGCTCTTAGAGAATATCGTATGATGTACGGTCATGATTTTACCTTGGAGGAGTGTTGGCAAATTTTGAGGACTCATGATGCTTGGAAGAATTGTGAGATGCCTGCTTTCAGAACGAATAGTCGAAAGAAATCAAGGGTTCTACAACTACCTCGGGGTCAACACAAGGTCCTTTGAATTTTCAAGATGTGGATGATTCTGATGATGAGAAAGATACTAGAGAATCACGACCAGAAGGTCGTGGCCCAGCAAGAAAATCATCCTCCTCCTCTCGTGATCATCCATCAGAATCATTTGTTAGTTCGTTAGCCAAAACCTTTTTCAGGTTCAAGCCGACAAAATCGAGAAAAAGGTAAGGGTATAGAAGATGCGTACATATGGTTGAGGGAAAAAGAGCTGGAGATGAAAATAGAGAAAATTGAGTTCTAAAAACAGCAAATGACATTCATGGCCCAATCAAAATGGGAGCAAGACTTAATTTTCTACAATACCCCAATCGACCAAAGTTTGCTCCCACGACAACTAGCCGAAGTGATGGAAATTAAGGCAACAATCAAGGCACGCTACGACTTAGATTATTAGTTTAAGTTTTTAAGGTTATTTGAATAATTTACGTAATGTTTTTAATATTTATTTGAATTTAGTATTATAATGTTTTTATTTTTAATAAATTTAAAATTTGTCGTTTAAAATATTTGAATTAAAAAAGTTATCGTATGCGAGTAACTTGATCGTGTCACGTGTCAGATCGAGAGAAAGCGTGTGGCAGATGGTGACCCAGGTCATGACTGTGGGCACTGTGGACGTATGGTCCGGACTGGGCCAGGAATGGGTCAGGTCCGGCAGATGCGGCCCACTCTACGCCTAAACCCTAATCCATGCCCTATAAATACATGGCTGGATCTCCTCATTAAAGGTACAATGATCAAAACCCTAACTTTGATGTTATGCTACATCGCATACTAACTTGCGTCGGAGGTGGACGGGGCTCGGCCTCGGGTCCACTCCTAACGGATTCTCTTTGTTGCAGTCTACTAGGGGCTCGAAGGCGACTATGGCCAAGGAGAGTCGTTGAATCTAGTCCATGACATATTATGCATCAACAAGTTGGCTATCCGTGGGACCCGCGAATAAACTATGTTTCGTGTTCTCATATTATCGAAAAGCAAGAATCAATTTCTAAACATGAATTGACTCAAGAAAAAGGTTTGTGTTAATAGGACAAGATTCGGTCCATTGAATATCTAATATTACTGATACTACGAGAGGTTAGATTACTACTGATTTTGCAATAATAATGTTTATTGATCTGCTCAATAAGTTAATTCTTAAACTTGTGATCTATCTTAATAATTAATATTATTATCTTATGCTTGGAACGTTATTGCATAGAAAAATTACAATAAACATTATGCAATTTTGTATCATCCTGGCATATATGTAATAATATTTTTTAACCTTTACGACATTAAATCTGTATAACAAAAGAATTTTGTCGACAGTATAAAAGAAAAAGTCCGCATGATCGGACCTATTTTATATTTTAGTCCGCACGATCGGATCTAAGAAAATATCCGCACGATCCAGAGCTTTTTATCTTTAGCCAGCGAATTAATTAGAGATATTTTTTAAGGTTGGTACGCTTGTTGGCGCTCGAACAAGCGAAGTGATAAATCTACCCTTTAGGTCGATGCGTTCAGACATCTTCGCAGAGAGAGCGGCGACGCAGCGCGAACACGATGCTAGTCAATCGCCATGATGCGCCCGGACAAAGGCGTGGTATAAACATCTGCGATCATCCACAAACGTTCGAGTCTATGCGGTTACGATCAATCCATCTGCGTCTCTTAGTTGCGGTCCGCGGTACATCCATCCGAGTTTTATACATTAAAAAAAACACACACAATTAATTATTTCTGCGTACGCATCCCACGTAGTTGCGCCTGCCACTTCTCGTATGTGCTATATATTATTTATGCTATGGCAATATATTATTCATGCTATGTCTGTCTATTGTTTCACTTCATTAGGTTTTATATCTGTGATTAGCGGCATATACTTTTAATCTTGCATTCGGTGTTTTAGTAAGTTTAATGCTCTACCACAGTAGCACCATCAAACTTGGGGGCTACGAGGTATAATACTGTTTCGTCGCAGCGTCCATGATTATTTGGAAGGCGCCAAGCTCAGTACAAAGGCGGATTTAAATATTCTGCGTATCTTTCGCGGGGGAGACGTCCTCTGCGGTTTATGAAAGGCGGATGTAATGCGCGCAGAGCAACGCGTCTTAATGCGCATCTCTTTGTCGCGCACAGCGCACTTATACTCGAGAAGCCGTCTTACGCCGCGCACAGCCAGCGCCGCGTAGCGCGCCGCCTTGAAGCACGTCACATGCGCACACTGTCGCGCCTCTGTTGCGCATATGCTCTGAAGCGTCGCCGCATACCTCTTTAGCGCTGCGCACACTTGTGGCGAGAAGCATGTACATGCACCTCTTTGTCGCCACGACGCACTTACTCTTGCGAAAGCATGTCTTACGGCTCGCACCTCTTTATTCGGCACTTATGCTCTGAAGCCGCGTCTTCATGCAGCACGCCTCTTTATGCGCAGACATATCGCGAGAAGCATGTACATGCAGCACCTCTTTGTCAGCGCCGCAGTAGCTGCTTACCTTTCTGAAGCTTGCGTCTTCTGCGCGCATGCTGCGTTACTCTTGTACAAAAGGCACGCCACGGAGATGCAGCATGCGGGATCCACTTTCACAGCAGCCGCAAACGAAACTTAAAGTCTAGCATAACATAGCCATGCTATCATCTTACTAGACTTGGGGGCTTGTGGGCGTATGTTCCGGCTGGGCAGGGAATGGGTGAGCCGGCGGATGAGGCCCGGCAGTCGGCCCACTCACGCCTAAACCCTAATCCATGCCCTATAAATACATGGTGCAGGATCTCCTCATTAAAGGTACAATGATCAAAACCCTAACTTTGATATGCCACGCCATACTAACTTGACTCGTCGGAGGTGGACCCGGGGCTACGACCCGGGTCCATAGCAGATTCTCTTTGTTGACAGGTCTACTAGGGCTCGAGAAGACGACTAACGGCCAAGGAGAGTCGTTGAATCTAGTCCGCGCCAGATTATGCATCAACAGGCACCCTAATGGTCAAACTAAATTTTGTGACAATATTATGAGAAAGAATGCCGATCATAACAAATAAGTGAATAACTCATAAGTCATAACTACGCATTTGTAGTCCAAAGATTCTCATATTTTGGGCTGTAAAAAACAACCCCAAGTCCGTTGGTGCCAGGTTGATGCATTTCTCGTAGAGATTCAAACATAAAAAAAGAGGTGATTTGCACACTTTTATATTTGATTGGGACACTCCAAAACTTGCAATAACCGGTTGTACTGTAAATATAAACTGCTTTACTGTTAGTACACTGAGTGTCCCAATCAAATTTATGAGTGTGTCAGTCACTTCCCATACAAAAAAAACTATCTAGACATGTACAATCGACAAATACCCACGTAATTGCTTGTGGCACAAAGAATTTCGCCCATTTGTCCCCAAATAAAAGAAAATGAGAGAGATTCGTAAATCAATGGTTGCACAACTTACAAGCCAAAGGTGTGAACAAATCTGAGCTCTTTGAGAGTTGAAAATTCGAGAACCTTACAACCAAGAAAGAACGCAAAAACCCAAACAACCCGGCGCAAACTAAGGTACACGAAGATGATAAAGTGAAATTTACTTTAAAGCCTATCTGCAGTGAAATATACTGGACAATGCGGCCCAAGAGTTGCACTTATAAGTTATACGATATTGTGTTGTGCTGGCTGCTCATTCCTCTACGACGGAGAGTGCTGATGTCGTTGAATATATGAAATATTTAAGTTTTAAACAGATTAGTAAATTACCCTGTGAAATGCATTTAGCCTACATAATCCCATAATTCCAAACATACCTATTTTTAGGCGAAGCAAAATATGAACTCAACGACATACAAACTATCGATTTCATTTATGGCCTTCTGCAAAAGAGTAAACTACAACTATCAAGTTAAACAATCTTATAGAAAACAATAAAGAATGCAATATCTAGCACGTGTGCTACTTATTATCATGGTCAAAATCGGAGTAAAAAACCTGCACAAAGAAATGATTATTGGTTTAGCAACTGACATGGATTAGAAGATAGCGTAAGCATATCGTGAATGTCTTTTTACAACCTGATTAATGCAATCTTTGTCCATTTCATTCCTCACAGTACGTAGTTGCATATATTATACCATTAAATTCGTCAAACCGTCAGTATCCAAAGTCAGCAGTTACTCTATTTTATGGCGTGTCCATGTTGTTCATTTTCTTCACCTTCAGCTCCTCATCATGTTGTCGCCTACGTTTTTCTAGTTTCTTTTTGCCAGGCCAAATTCCATGAAACTTATGTGAAAACCGCCTAAAATCCTCCATGGGAGTCAACTAATCAAACAAAAAAATTTCAGTCATTCATAACATAATTCATGATTCACATACTGCAGCTAAAATCATTAAGAGTGTCGACAAGCTTACTCTAAACCATAAGGACGGTTTTATGTAGTATGAAACATTAAAACATATAATAGTTGTATAGAATACTTACAGCTCTTCCATATTCATCTGTCCTCGCAATGTGTATCTCCTTTTTATCATCATTCTCGTTAACAATGCCCACAAGCTTACTCTTTTTCTTATCCATATTTCTACCACCCAATTCAACAGTGTCTTTAAGTGTTCCACGATCCTTAAGTAGTTGAAGTGCACCCGATAAACCTTTTCCAAGTGAACTCTCGCGAATCGTTTCATCTGGTTTCACTTCTTTTTCTGCCATATTTACATCGTGAATAACATCTTTCACCTCTGCCCAGCCACCAACTTTACTTTTTTGTTCTTGCTCTGATGTCGCTGGTGCTATATCTTCAGCATCAGGGTTATGAGCTTCTGTAACCATAAAACATCAGACTGTAAACAAAATATTTACTTTTATAGCTTAAAAGTTTACTCAGAATTGAGAATTCTAACTAAAGACAAACCGGAAAACAGTCTGTAAGGCAAACAGGCATATACAGATTTTATGTTTCAAATGTTTTTGAGAAAATAATTCTTATACAAAATAAAGTAGTTGAAAACATCATATAAAATTAGCAACAAATACATATATAAATATATTGTAGTTATTTTTGTAAGACAAATGGAAAATAGTCGGTTTCATTAAAGCTAATCAATTACGGAGTATAAAAAAAATACTTTTATAAAGATACGATAGCATACCTTCATCAAGCTGAAGACCCCATACAAACTCCTCCATTTCAGTAAAAACAACTTGATTTTCTTGTGAACCTCCATTTTCAGCATCCGCGTTTTTACCAGTAGAAGTAGAAAGTAAGGCAATCGCGTGGGGCCCAGATGGTGTTCCATCTTTCATCTTCAAAGCCAGTTTTCTTGCCTTTTGTAACGATTTGTGAAGATCATCATCACCCCCAAACACAAACTCTTCTTCTTCCTGCTCCTTTTGAACAGTAACAGTTGGCTCCATTCTCAATGCTTTAGACGCTTCATCTGCCTTCATATATGCAGATTGGAATGCGTTATTTCTTTTTTCTGCTACAGATATTTCATGTTCTCTTTTTGGGCCCTGCCGTTTACCATCAGACCGTGAACCATGGTCCCCTGAGTCCAAGCCTGCAGACCGAGCCTCTCCTTCAAGTACATCGATATCTAATTTCTCCTTTTTTCTTAGTGATTTCTTTTTCTTGGGCTTTTTGAACTTTAGCATCTCGTCACTGGTGTAATAGTCATTTGAGAATTTTCTGGTTGATGTAAGATCTTCAAAATGACGGGTCACAGATGCATCGCCTATACTCCTACGGAGCTGCAAGTTATACTATAATCAGAAATTTGTCATAAAATCTTATTGCAGAAATCTAAAAAAACTGAAGCACATCAGAATTATCCTTTAGTGGAAGTTAACAATCGACTATAAAAACAAAAGTTACCTCCTCTAACGTTTTCTCAGCTTCACCACTAATGTTCCCTCTTTCATCAAGAGTTACACCCTGAAAGAAAGTATAATAGTCAAGAAAACATAAAATGTCACTGAAAATATGAATTGTCAAAAATATAGTTACCTCATTCACAATAGGATCATCATATTGTGGAAGCATTTTCTTTTCAAATCCAGGCTCCTCAATAAACCTGCAAGAATAATGACCAGAAAGAAAGATTAGCTTCTGAAAGTATTACTAGAATTTAGTTATGGCAACACAAGTTCGGGTCAAAATGGTTTACCTTTCATACAAGTCATATTGGGTTGAACCAAAACACATTATATTCGAGTTTTAAGTGTTTTACACATATCCAATTTGTCATTTTAAAAAAAGTGATCACAGAAGAAAAGTATTAAGAAGGTTTTGTGCATAGATAATATACACGAAGGATGACTTTCGAGACTTTTGACATATTCGTCCCAATTCATGTTTTTAATATCTTTTATTCTACCCATTTGACCCGTTAGAGATAAAATAGGACCCCAGCCGTTTCTACTAGAAAACCACAGCAATTGAAGTATTCAACTTACTTATCATAAACTCCAGTGTTCTTTTTAGCCGCCTTATAAGCCTCATTTCTCCGCTTTTGCTCACCGATCTCCACATTTTCAAGCATATCAACCTCTGGTGGATACAATATAAAGTCACCTTAGGAAATCTGGGTCCCGCAGAAAACCACTAAAGATGACAGATGAAGAAAGTGAGTAACTATTAATGAAAAACAAGCCAAGTTACCTTCATTAATGTCACCATCAGCAAGTATGTTTTGATCTTTCAGCGTCAAAACAACTGCACCACCTTCAACCACTTTGTCGAGACCATCAAGAACCTTAAAGCCAGCAAGATCACCTGAAAAGATATTTACAGATGAAGAAAGTGAGTAACTATTAATGAAAAACAAGCCAAGTTACCTTCATTAATGTCACCATCAGCAAGTATGTTTTGATCTTTCAGCGTCAAAACAACTGCACCACCTTCAACCACTTTGTCGAGACCATCAAGAACCTTAAAGCCAGCAAGATCACCTGAAAAGATATTTTAAATAATTTTAACACTGTCCTAGATATAGAACGCAAAAAGGTCAAATTAAAGAAGAGATATAAACAGGTCCAATCAAACCAATAACCAAAAACACGTTTTTCCCTTTTAGTGTTCTAACTAATTAATATGTCAATTATGACTACCAGAACTATATGACTGTGATAATAATCTTGACGACCCATTTGGCCTACTTGAACCTTTTTCCCTTTTAGCTAAATTTTTTTTTTGCCCATTAGAGAGAAAGACCCAAATCAAACGATTTATATGTAAATGAGCCAAAATCGTCACCTCTAATACATAAACATAATTTACAGATTACAACATAGTGTCTCTATTAACTAATAACTAGAGTTATGTATATATGTGTGCTAGACTATAGAAAAAGAACGTACGGGATATATGTCGGTTAGCTGGCGGTTCGTCTTCATCCTCTTCTTGAGTCACGTCGTCCTGAATTTCCAAAAAATTTATAAACATCAGATGCACGATAGACAAATCAGTCTCATTCAAACATGGAAACATGATAGTATTAAACTAACCTGCTCCTCAAACATCTTTGAGAAATGCAATGCTTTCTCCTTTTCAGCATTCCTCTTATCCTCTAGTTTTCGGCTTTTACTAACCCACGATACTACATCGGAAGCATCATCTGACTTTCTTTTCAATCGCTCTTCCTTCATCCTGTTAGAAGAATGGCACACATCAACAAATACGAACACTTCATAAACAAAGAATTGGAAGACGCTTGTGGTGAGATAATGCAACTCTGAACACCACAGCAATAAGAAACCATACATAGGACAGTTAATTTCAAGAATTTTGGTAAATGAATACCGAAGAAATGTCTAAAGTGGTAAGTAATGTGACATCATGGTGACGACCCTCAACTTCTAGGAAGATTGTTGTTTAATAAAATCATTTTTAGATACATATATACAAGATCTAAAATGAATTTTCGTAATCGGAAGGCAACCCTAAAAAGAATGAGACGCACTTAAAACGTATTTGAGACAAAGAAAAGCTTCCATAATGCAAAATTAAGAAATATGTATAGATTACCAATAAGAAAAACTCTTGTGTGACCATAGACTATTTCACGTGCAGCTTTAAGAGACCCAAGTCATTATGCTACAGGTGATCAGATAAGCTTATATATTTATATAACTTTTTACCTTAAGGTGATATCAAACATAATGTAATGATAAGCTTAAAAAGGTTTATAGGTAGAGGGTCTTATAAATATCAAATAAGCATCATAAATACCTCATAACACGATCTTGGAGTTCAGATGCAGACTGCTGAGATACTCCACGTTCGCCTTCAGCATTGGTCTTATTATTAAGGTCCCTGTTCTTTTCACGATCATTTACATCTTTCTTTCTTTGGTTTCTGCTATCATCTTTAGACTCTCTCTCCCTCTTTTTTGAGACATCACTGATCTTTGACCTCTCTCGGTCTCTACTTTTGTGATCCTTGTCCTCTCTTTGACTACTCCTTTGTTTCTCCTTACCACGATGCTTAGCTTTTGAATCATCATATCCTGCCTTCCACCTTTCATCCCTTAAAGACTCGTCATGATCCCTAGTCCCGACACTTCTCACACGTCTTTTATCTGAACGGTCCATGCCCATAACAACTTAAGAAATTAAGCACTTGACAATGTTTAAGATGGATAGAACGTATTACAGAAGTATATGTATGCAAGATCGCCAACCTGTCAAAAAGCAAAAAAGAAACGACATTAGTTCAATTATAACAAAATATGAAACTTCAAATAGCAGATGACAGTGAATTCCTTATTAAGGATGAGTGAGATTAGCATGTAAGGTTAAGATTGTAGGTCACATAGCGTTTCATGAAAATATCCATTTGTACAAAGTTAATCAGCAATCAGCCTAAAGTAACAGTAACGACGCATATTAAAACCTCTAAAAAGTGTACCATAAGATAAACTATGAACGTAACCTAACAAATTAAAAGCAACAACGATGACAGGAACTCGTGACTCGAGTTATGCCCTTGCCAGGCTATGGTAATCTACGGACTACAAATTTGATAGTTTCTACAAAATATCAAGGAAAAAAGCTATAAATTCATAACATACTTTACAAAAAAACTCATTATGCTCTATCTACTTCACTTATTGTCATAATATATAACCGTTTTCATTTTATTCGGTTATTTTCGGTCCGTTTTTATCCGTTTTGACGTGGATAATAAAAACGGTTTTTATCCGTTTTTATCCGTAATATTTTCTGTCCGTTTTTATCCGTTTTTATCCATTTTGACATGGATAATACAAACGGTTTTTATCCTTTTATCGGGGACAGATTAAAATGAAAGCGGATAAAAATAGGCGATTCTGAAAATGAATAAAAATTGACAGAAAATAACCGAATAAAATGAAAACGGTTATGTATTATGACAATAAGTAGTGAGTAGAAAGCATAATGATTTTTCAGTAAAGTATGTTATAAGGTATAAACTTTCAAATATCAAAGGTCTCTCATGTATCTAGTAATACCTCCTAAACTACTCAAAAAGCTTAATTATCTCTCAACTAACTAATGGCACACAAAATTTTCAAAAAAAGAGAAAACATAATTGGTGATTAAACAATAAGGTAGTCCTAATGATTATGAATAAAACGAATTATATGGTTGATCACATACAAACATATTGAAATTGAGTGATATAGATACAAAAAAGAACCTTGAATCGACGTGTTTTTTACGGTTCTTCACGAAAAAAACCTTTTACCTTGTGACAAATCGAATAAATTTCTCTACGTAAATAATGTAAAGTTTCCTTTAACCGAATAGATAATGTGTACAATAACGGGGCTTGGCCCAATACAAACTATAGTAATCTTTAAATAATAGTCCACTAACAAATAAGTCAATAAAGATTTAAAATAAGGTTTCAATCTTTTATGAGTCAAACAAGTAAGGGGGCAGCGGCGTTCTTGGTAGTGCTTGCGGACTTTTATTTAAGGGTATTTTTTACTATTAGCGTGCTCAGTTTGTGGCTGAAGTTATATGAGTGACTGATCTCATTTTTTCCAGAGGGTCCAATCGTTCATTATTTAATGGATTTTTCCGTTTTAATAGCTAATAAGTCTTTGTTAAATACATAAAAAACGTCCCTTTTTTCCCCAATAGTCCCCCAAAAGATTCTAGGGGTTTCGTTGCATATTCCTATATAAGTAGAAGTATTTTACTATTAGGGGCATTTACATATATCCTCACCCAAACTTCAATAATTATATATTTCCCCAAAGCATGTTTTAATAGCATTATGCGTACATGCATTAAAAACTTATGTTTTGAGGAAATATGTAATTTTTGAAGTTTCATTGGGTATATATGAAATTCCCCCTTACTATTATTATATGTTAAATGAATTTTTTGTTTATATTGGTTTGTGACAGTGGCGTTTGAGTGTGTATATATTTCGGGTTTTTTTTTAACAACAGTTGAGTATTCCCCGAGAGTGTTTTTTAAGGGGTTTTTATTTATTTATTTTTTGTTTTTTTGTCCCTATTTATGTTTGTGATTTTTCGTATTTAGAGTTGGGCTTATACAGGCTTTGTATTTCTTGTTATGGACTTTTTAACCTAACTATTTAGGTGCTAAAGCGTCGTTTGCAACTTATTCAGCCGTTTCACACCCACCACCTATTACAATCATTTGAAGATGAGCGCCATGCCTAACATTGATGAGATCAAGGCTGCTAGTGGATCTGAAAATCTGCCTTCGGCCTTTAAGTATTTGTTTAGTACCGAGATTACTGAGGATCTCGCGTTTTTGTTGCGTATGGAGGGGGAGCGCCGGAAACTGGTCGGAAAGATTGAGAAGCGTAGGAGGACCATCATAGAGACTCAGTGGTACGGGTCTTTTGATAATGATGCGGTTGATTGTTTACATGGACTTGTTGAGCTCCAGCGTGTCGACCGAGAATCGTTGGCTGCACTTGATACTCTTATTGATGGGCTGCGTGCTGGAATAGCGACCAAGGAAGAGCAGGTAGGTTTCATGGAGGTTACTGAGCAGGTATCTGATGATTAGTGTTGGTGGGGGCAGGTTTTATCAGTATTTTGTGAAGCTTGTTTATGGTAGTTGTAATTAGTAATGTTCGTCTACTTTGCTTGGGATTTTAGGTATCCCATGTGTTATGTACAGTTAAGGGTTGGATGTAGCCTGTAGCAGGTTACAATTTTGGCATTTGCACCACCCATATTATGTTACCCGAACAATGTTGTAAATATGGAACTTTTAATGGGAATATGATGGAATGTTTATCTTAAGGCTAGAAATTTTTTCTTTGTTTTTTTTACTGTTATTGAAACTTCGCAGATGTCGGTTTCTGACTGTCTTGAGGTCACAAAAAGGTATTGTGTGTAGCTTTGGGTCTTTGTTGCCTGTTATAGCCCTTAGTTTAAGGCATACCTGTTTTGGTGTTCTGAATTTGCTAGTGCTTATTGAAGTGCTTGTGGAGTATGCATTTAACCTCATTTGTCCCCCTTACAGCCCCTTTGGTGCTGTAGTAACAAGCTTTGATTTAGAGTTTATCCTCATTAGTCTACCTTATTTTCTATTTGAGGGTTAGAAGCTGTTTGGAATTTCATGTTGCTTGATATTTCTGTACTTTATCATAGGAATTTCTAGTTCCCGTACTTTCTTTTAAGTTTTTAGTCCTTAATATTCATCTAGGAGTGATTTGGATTTGCTTATTTTAAAGCTGATATGAATTTGTTCTCCTTTTAGTGTTTGCTTTAATCTGCTTATTAGTAGCTCAAATTTAATAAAAAGTTTATATGTTAGTTTGTCCCCTATCCTTTCTTTTTACTCGCTATGTTGGAGGACTATTTAGATTAGTGGTGTGTAAGAATGACAGGTTTTCATGGTAGTTATGTCGTGAGTGTTGGCTAAAATGTCTGCAGACTTATCCGGTCTGCATTATTTTCTTGCATCAGGCATTCACAACAGTGTTGTTCTCGAGGGCTGTAAATGTTAGGTTTCCTTTTTCATTCGGATCTCTTTAAACTGATGGTGATTACCGAGTATTGTCAAGTGGTTTATAGTGCTTTCATATGGGGTGTTGTTTACGTGTGTATGTCGTTATGCATATCTCTTCGGTCGATGTCACCTGTAAGGGGTTTCAATTTGTTTCCGCGTATATATGTCCGACAGCTGTTAAATGGCTGATGTGATTGATAGTCTGTTAACGGGAGATTATCTCATGCGTTTTATGTTAATTTGATTGGCTCATGGATTTTCGTGCCCTTCTAAACCTAAATAATGCTTGTGTTTGCTGCTGTCGTTGAAATGGTTGGTAGGGAACATGCTTTGCTGCATTTGGCATGCTTGTAAGGTATATGCCTTTTTTCTTTTGCAGCCAGTGGTTGTAGTGGTTTTTGTGGAATCTACAGCTTTACTTGTAGTGGAGCTGTTTACTTTTCCTGTTGCTGGTGCATGCGATTGAATGTTGAAGTATATGCGTTGTGATGATGTCGATACTGTTGTTAGTGGAGGATGTCGCGTTTCTCTTTTTTTGTATAAATGTAGGCTTGCATGTCTATTACTTTGTGTTTGTTTGTGTTGTGTGCTACGCTGTTTGTTACAGTCATGTCACGCTCAGAGTGCTTGGGTGAGCTCGGTTTTTCCTGTGATAGCGATGATTTACAGGTCAGATGTGCTTGTTTTTTGAAAGGGAGGTTATCGAGACGCGTGATTGGGAGGCTATGGTGCGGGTCGTTGTTTTGAGATTGGAGCTCGTATCACATATTTGGAGGATCTTATTCAAGAGGTTCTTCAAGAGGGACCCGGCATTGTTGCTACCACTTCTGTCACATATCTGAGACAGGTTCAAGCACGGGAGCGGTCGAAGCAGGCTACATTTCAGGAAATGGTACGTGAGGCGCACATTGCTCTCCGTGCAGCCGCAGGGTGCATTAATAGCATCCGGGCGCTCTGATGTTGTTATTCTTGTTTGTATTAGGAATTATTTTGGTTGGCTTGTTTGTTGTACTTGTCTTGTCGTGTGCCGTAAGTGTTGGTCTATATTTCTATTTTGTACTTCATGTTTGTGTTCAATTAAGGTATGTGTGTTGATTTCAGTCTGTATACGTTTTTCGATTACTGGGGTACCTGCGGTGTTGTAGCAACGTACTTGTTGTAAGCAATGGTTAATAGTATTGTTTTTTGAATGTGTTGTTGATGGTATTCTAGTTTGTTGAGTAGGTGTGGCTATATATGTATAGGTTGTGATGTTAGTTTTGACGGGAGTTAGTTATAGGGAAACGATGGTTTTATAGATACCATTCGATACATTTTTTTTGGACGCCTGCCTATTACGCTTTACTGGATACAAAATGTATAGGTTATGTTCTTGATGCATTTTTTTCCTTTCTTGTTTTTTAACAGGCTGACCTTGTTAGCAATTATGAATATGTTTGTTTGTATTATCGTACACACGTTATCCATTTAATGCTTTCTCAATTGAAGTGTGTCAGTTTTGTTTGGGCTTAAAAATCAAGCGAACTGTTTAACGTGTATATATTACATGGAAAAGGGGATTACATTATATAGTAAATAAAAGAACGATGCATAAAAAGGGATATATATTTACATTATTAAAGATAATCCGGATGATCCCAATTAAGGGGCACCCTGTTATGCTGTGGCGGGTTTTAGGTGGATTTTTCTTTAAAATTTTTTCTTATTGTGACCATATCGAATGTGTGTCTCGATTTCTTTTCTGTCGCCATTGTTGTTATATTCATCGATGCCGCGACTTACCATGGATTTCCTTTCAGCAGGTGTTTCCGCATTTAGCTGTTGCATAAAATCATTTGTCACTATATTTTCACATGCCGAATCGGGTTTTTTTTTCTTAGGTGGCGAAAAAAGAAAAAAAATCCTAACCTACTATTAACGCATGCTAAATCTGCTCTAATCCTTTATTTTTTTTCTCCAACGATTAATTCTGTAGTGAGTTTATCTTCTACTTAATTATCTTTGCTGCTTTAAACAATCGTTGTTAGGGTTTTTTTGGATCATACAACTGTTAGGGTTTTGTTTTCATGATTGCATAATTGGTTTCTTTGCCCACCTGGTATTACTATCGCATCACTTGTTATTGTTATTGGTTAGGTCGGTTGGGAAATTATTGGGGAATGATGGAAAACCTATGATGCCGTATCGTTATGTCAAAAACAACGCACCATCTATTGTGGTCGATGATGCTGCTGTTGTCATGGAAAACAAGGATAGCAAGGCTAGTAGCAATGTTGATACAACATCTATTGTTGTGGAAAGCATCAAGGTAAACAAGAAGAATGGATGTGAGGTGGGGTGTTCGAAAACCACTTCTGATGTGAATGTGATTAGCCATCTTGCTGCTGATACCACGAGTTGTGTGGGTTCTAAGGTCACTGAAGTATTTAATCATGATGGTGTGGTTGATCTTTCTTTGGCTGATGTTGTTATACCGCAGGATGAAGTGGATATTATATGTTCGAGATTTGAAAATTCACTTTATGGCTATTTTGTTGGACAAATACCTGCGTTTCCTGTAGTACAAAATTTTGTTCGTAATGTTTGGAAGAAATACGGGCTTATGCATGTCATGATACATCAAGGGTTCTTTATGTTTCAGTTTTCCACTAGGGATGGTATGGAAAACGTTATGAACCATGGTCCTTGGCGAATTAGGTCAATCCCATTAATTCTCCATGTTTGGAATCCTAATTCGGACTTGATTAAAGAGGACATAAAGAAGGTCCCTGTGTGGGTTAAATTGTATAATGTGCCGGTGGTGGCATATTCGCTGGTTGGCCTAAAAATGATCACGGCTAAATTGGGGCCGTGTTATTATGATGAACACACGAGTAATATGTGTCTTAAGTCGTGGGGCATGAATTCGTACGCAAGAGTTTTAGTTGAAATTTCAGCGGATAATGATTTTGTTGAATCACTTGTTGTGGCAGTTCCTATATCAAAGACAAAAGAGCATCGAATGGTTAAAATTGATATTGAGTTTGAATATAAACCTCCCCGTTGTTCTGCGTGTAAACTTTTTGATCATGTGGATAAGGCGTGCCATAAGGTGCTGAAGGAGGTTAACTGTAAAATGAGTGTGGATGTTGGTCTTGGGTCTAATAAGAGTAAATCAAAGGTTGGTAACAAGATTAAGGTTTCTGGTAAGCCTAAACTTATTTATAGACTTGTTTCTAAGCCTAGTACAAATGCTCCGGCTAGTACTTCCATTCCGAAGGATACTTCTACTTCTTCTTATAAGGAGATGGTGAATTTGGCGTGTGAAAAGCCGAATGATATTGATACGCTGAATCCTATTCTTAAGGTCACTAATGAGGTCACTAATAAGGAGGCTCCTAATGACCAATCTAGTACTCCTTTGGTGACTAATGAGTTACCTCATGCCTGTAATGAGTATGGTTATTTTAGTGATGGCATTAATATTGGTGAACTTAGGAGTAATATGGAGTTAATTTCGGAAGTGGATAAGGTTCTTGATCTTGCTTCTAGTTCTTCTAACGTGGAGGATGTTGGAGATGGCTTTGATTTGCACATTAATAAGGAGATTTCTAACAGCCCCATTATTGTTGCGTTGGAGGAAGGTATGGTAAATGTGAAACCTTGTGAGGTTTCTACTAGTAATGTATGCTTGGTTGAACCGCCTGTGAGTGTACTTAATGATAAATAGGTTGTAACGTCGCATAACTCCTCTCTTATCCTTCTCCTAATTTAAGAACCAACCCATTTTCTAAGGTTGGTGAGATTGTTGATTCGGATAGCGAGGATGAGGTTCTTAACACTTTTGATGAGTCTGCTAATTTATTTGATATGCATATGGGTAATCTCTCGTCGACAGGTGGTGGAGGTGATCAGGAAGCTTACAATGATTATGATGACTTCACGGATCAACTATACGATCTTCCAAGAAAATGGGGTGCCTTTCATGAAGATATCAAGCTCAAAGGTCGTGTTAGGAAGTAGTGGATCTGTTTATAGTCTTGTTTTTATTTATGTGGTAGTGGTCTATTTCGTATTATAAAGAAAAGGTAGTGTCTTGTTATGTATGCTATTTCGCCTATGTAACGGGCTGAGATATGGGACGTCACCCATATCCATTGTACTTAAACATTCCATTTGGTTTATATATTTACCAGGGTGCAGGATTACTCCCCTTTACCCAAAAAAATTATATTTTTTCTTTTTTGTTGTGTTGGTTTCCTGGTACTGAAATTTTGTTTATTTTCTTTTTTAATAGCGGGCCGTTGTTAGCAATCATGAACACGTTTGTTTGCATTCTTCTATGCATGTTATCCATTTAATGTGTGCGCAATTAGAGTATATAGGTTTTGTTCGGTACTGAAAATCAACTAAAATATTTATTATTTATTTGTTACATATAAAAACGGATTACATTACATACGAAACAAAAGCACGATGCATAAAAAGGGACATATATTGAGATTATTAAAGATAATATGGATGATCCCAAGTTTGAGAATTGTTAGAGTCGTAGCCGTCGTCGTAGGTAGATGAACACGAAATGTTATACTCGCTTTCAACCCAATTCGCATATAGCATATTGTATTCTCTATCTTGACGTTTTTTTCCTCCACTTCCGCTGCGACTTTGCGAATAGCTTCTTCTATTTCTCTTAGTACTTCTTCATCTTGAAGCATGAGCCTTTCTCTTTCGGCTTCATCTATTTCTGCCTGTGCTTTGTCTGCCTCTTCCGCTTCTAGCTGTTCTTTAAGAGCCGCGTTAGCCATCTCTAATAAGAAATCGTCTCCGTAATCATGGTCGCAAGAATCTTTTTTCTTAGAGGAATCTTCGTCGGTATCATTTTTTGACATTAGAGATAGTATCAAATGGATGTTTTTATGTATGTGTAGTGATGCATGTGTTTGTACAATGGTGTTGGTATATATAGTGAAATCAATGTTCTTGGGAAGATGAATAAGGATAGATGCATATCTATTTAATAGGTTGAGTGGTTAAAGCTCTTGCGATATTTATGCTTATAGTATTTTGGTGTTTAGCCTATTTCATTCTTTTTTTTTTGCAATTTTGTTTTTTTTAATATTGAATTATTGTGTGTAAATATGATGGTATATTAATAGAGTATTGATCGTGATTGCGTGTGATTATTCGTTATTTGTAGTTGCGCGACTCTTTTATTCGAAACGTCGTTTACTACATCAGCTGAACGCTATGAACATTTTTGGTATGTTTGTGGATGGTTTGGCGCGGTGTATAATTACCGGCGGTCTTCTTGGCTTCTAAGAACAAACCATCTCGGGGTTTTTTTTAATTTTTTTTTAAATGAGAGCATATAACCTTTTCACGTAACTGTTATTACCATTTTTCTGAAGAGGTTTGTGTTTTCGGTATGTTCGATATTAAAGTTGATTTTTTCGATAAGTCGTCGATGTTTGCTTCGCATATCATATGTTTTTAAATATAAATTTATATGTACACACCCTTTTTTTTCGGTTTCGATATTTTTTATTGGCTAGTCGGCATAAATTTTGTTTTAATATGGTTGTCGTATGGTTGGTTAATAATGTTTTAATAATCTCAAGCTAAAAAAAGATTTGCGCTTATGTGTTACGCTTGCTACTTATAATTTAGAAGTGACTGTATTGTTATTAGGTTGGTGGGAAACATACATGTATTTGTGCCCGATTTTTTTTAGCTACCGTGTGTTTATGAGCGAAAACAAACCCGAAAGACGTGGTGACGCGATTTTAAGGTTTGCGCGATATTTTTCGCCTAAATGTTTTGGGGAATGACTATTCGAGAATGTTTTCTTTTTTAGCTAGCGTAAACTTCTGAGCGAAGTAAATCCCGAAGGATGTGGTGACGCGATTTTTAAGGTTTGTGCAATATTTTTTTCCTGATTTTTTGGGGAAACCACTATTCAAGAATATTTATGATAATTAGAAACGTGGGTACCAATTTTCTTTTTTTGAAAAAAACGTGCACGGTTAGTTTATGAGGGTATTGTATAGTCGTCTTCTTTTTTATTTCTTTTATCACTATTTCCAACAATTACTAATCATGAGTAAACTTTCCCCTTCACAACTTGCCATGGGGATTTGGGGGCTCAATGCCTGCGTTAATAAGATTGCATATATCTCATATGTATTACGTGTACTCATCATTTCATTCACACCCTCTCCTTTTACATCAACAACACACATCTTCTTTTTGGTCAATCCAGGCGATTATACCTTCTCAAAAGGGTTTGTTGCTACAATGGTGGCGGCTTCCACGTGTCTCGGAGGCTGCGCTGGGATTCTCGATTCGATAGCGTATCAAGGCAAAGCCACATGTTTGTCGAGAGGTATAGGCTTGCTAATATGGTATGAGGCGTGCTGGGGCTTGTCAGTGAGGAGGAAGGATTAGGCGGTGGCGGCTTATCTAGATGAAGCGGAATGCGGTTTGGTGACACCATCTACATTTACTTGCGGTCATGGGGTTGTCAATTGCGGTGGATGAACAGCGTGTTACGCACCCGATGTCAGCGAGGCCGTGGAAGCTGCGTGTGCCGCCGACATGATGCTAGACTATCTCGGAACGTCGCTTCAACCTTAGTTTGCTATTAGGGTGTTCTAAGTATGGTAGCTTTTGGTATCGGCTCTGTATGATTGTCTTTTGGGTACTTATGGGTGTATGTTGTAGTATGCAATTACGTTTTGGGGCTTTGTTAACTGGTTGTATAAGCGTATAGTCTAGTTGTAGGATAGTAACACAACAATTAATAGTTGTGTAAGCATGTTGGTATGTCCAAGATGCAAATTCAGCTAAAATATAAGTGTGGTTTGTACGTAATATGCGTACATCTTGTATGTAAGGCTAAAGCACGTATTTTGGTATAAAGTTGCAAGGTTTTCTTGAGTTCCATGGTATTGTTTGTTTATGTGTTGTTATGTTTTTGATTTCCGTACCTTTAGTTTGTGTATAAATTCTTGAATTGCGGTTATTGTAGGACCTTAGATATATCAACCTTCTCACAAACCAACACGTTATGCGTATAACACGTTCAACACAAACACAAACATAAAGCGTACAAGATGAAGAAGAAAGATTAAGATGTTGGTGACTTGATGTATAATGTATGTTGTGAGAGAAAGGTGAACACAATAAGTTGTATTGCCCAAAGAAAACACACACACCACTCAAAGCACACCCCTCAAATGAGACTTTGAGGGGTTTATATAGTTGGAATACATGATGCCTAAAAGGCTTTCTATGGGCGGTGGATATGGACTTGGATTGGATTGGGTTACTTGGACTTATACAAGGCAAAACTATCGCGCTAGCCATTAACTTAGCCAATCCACGAGCGTTGACTATTTTATCCGCGATATCTAACACACGTTACAAAGTTCCTAAGCGTGAATGACCATCACTTCTAATAAAAACTATTAAGGCTAACAATCTCCCCCAAAGGGGTGGTCATTCAAATGATGCTCCACTTGATAAGATCTTTACTTTTCTCGAGCTTGAACTTTGTGTGTAGATATAGAATAGTCTTGAATCTTTGTTCCTTGATGCTTTGTGATCAATTATATGGTATTACGCGTTGTCAACCGTTGGTTAGGTGTCTCCCCGTCTTTCTCCACCATGCTCACACTTCTATTTGTCTTTTGGTTACCAATGATGTAGTTCTCGAGTCTTTAAACTTTGTAGATTCTTTGACATTGGCGAAGAATCATCTTTAACTTTGAATAGCCTTTGATTTTGATGAGAACTTTCATGTGTTGTTGGTATGAGCATGTGGAGTCTACCACGATCAATCCGCTCGGAGCTTCCATAAGAAAGAAACATAAAGCAGGTTAGTAATAAGCGGATTCCGGCACTTATAAGTTTGAATTTCGAGGGTGTTAGACGTAGTGTGAAAACACGTCTCTAATTCTCACAAGGGCGTTCTGAGCTGGAGTCCCACAAGTGAGATAGCGATGTACGAGGTACACCTACTGATTCGGAAGGAGTGGGTACTACCGAAGCATCACCCACGGTATGGGCCGTTTGAGCGTAATCCACGGGGAGTTACCGAAGTGACTTCTTTAGGGCGCTTGATGTTGACTGGCGGGGAGTTTCCATGCAATCGAAGATCACGGATGTGAAACTTCTCATAAATGTTACAGGTGCTAAGATCTCGTAGGACTCTAGAATGTATCACTTGTGTCCTTATAGATGAACAACGAAGCGATGAAATGTCATGTGTTCCTATGAGATCTTTTGATGAATCTCGTGGTTCTAGACTCAATTAGTGCATTTTGGTTTTCTGGCGGAGACTAGGGAGGGTCTCCTTCTTCAATACCAACAATCTATAAGAGAAGTGGATAGATTATGTAAGGTTCCCAGTGAGAATGAAACAAATCCTTTTAAGAGAAATTGAGTGGCTAGAGGTTTAGTGCGGTCGTCCTTTGGGTCCATGGCGTCTTGGTCTTCAATACGGTGTCGACTTAGTGACAACCTTGAGATAGATTGAACGGTTTTACGCTAAGGTTGAATATGGAGGGCTATTTCTTTTCACCCTTTCTTTTACATTTCTTTTTAATTCTTCAACCCCTTCTCTCTCCTTTCTCACATTACTCCTTTTTTCAATCATTCCTAAGGACTTCTAGTTCTAAACTATTGGTGATGTCCTTGGGTAGATCCCTCCAGCTCTGGCGGATCATGGGGCGAATTTCCTATCATTAGTCACCTTATAACTCCATGAATGTCCTATTGTTGCCATAAAACCATTTTTCTTGAAAATCTCATAGAGTGTTTATGATAGTAAACATGTTTGAACACTCATGAAGTTTTATATTATCGAAAACACTCCCCCTTCACATGTGCTTATAAGTTTTGAGAAATGCACATAGAGGAAAGAGTTCGCACTTTTGAATTGATCGGCTCATGATAGACAATTCCCCACGAGACCTTGATTCACGTTGCCTAGTTAAAGTTTAGTTGTCAATTTTTAGGTGACAACTAGCTCTAATAACTAACTTGAAGTTGTAAACACTCCTTGAAAAGGAGGTTAGACCCATGAAGGTGCATATCTATCACAAGTTTTTCGAGATGGTACATTTCTTGACTTTGATTCCGTCAATTCATTGGTTCCGTCACGAGTCGAGCTCATTTTGAGATTCAAACATCGATCATTAAACTTTTTGATCACATTTTAATCACGTCTCCTCCCCCTCAAAAATAGCATATTCTTGATATTTTTGATATCAACGGATTAAACAACATTTTAGAATCTTTTGGGGAGACAAGCGGATTTGATTTAAGCATGAATTTGGAACATTTTAGTTTTATACTCCCCTTTAATAAAGCATAATCAATTAAAGGGTTTTAGAGGGAGTTATCTTGAGTACAAAATTTTTGAAAGATTTTGAAAATCTTTTGAACAATCTTGAAAAGGTGCTCAAGATGATGATGATTTCTCACCAAATTTAAATGTAGTGCATTTAGGCGTACACTTGATTTTTCTATAAAAAGCACGAGTTTTGATTTGAAAAAATAATCAAAAGTCATCATTTTAATCAGGGTTTAAATCTTGAAGTATCAAAGCCATTTTATAAGAAAAACTTTGAGAAATGACTGTTTTAAAAAGCATCATAATATTATCAATGATGAAACCACATTTCTAAGCATCTGAGAATATAGATTATCACGAGAGACATGTAGTGAGAGGAATGTTTTGGATTTTTGATTTTGTATTGTTTTTGTATTTTTGAAAATTTTATATTTTATATTTTGCTTTTGTTGGTTTTTCAAATTTTGTATTTTGTTTTTTAAAAAATATTTACAGTAGCTTTGGAAAATCATTTTCAAGAAGATTAGAGAAGACTTTCTAACTCCTCGGGGTTAGGCTGCATTCAATTCGTCGAACTAAATAGTCAAACCTTTTTTTTGGAAGGGCTTTCGTTAATAGATCGGCGAGTTGGTGTCTGATCTCTACGAAGAATAATTCAACGGTACCATTTTGACATACTCTTTGATGAAGTGATAGCAGACCGGATGTGCTTAGTCTTTGAGTGATGAAGCAGGGGATTGCATGATATGTCTATGGCACTTTTTGAGTCACAATACATAGGTATTTTATCGAAAGTAAAGCCATAATATGTGAGTTGTGTTTTCATCCATAGAACTTAAGCAAAACAGAGATAGAGACACATACTCGGCTGATTGAAAGTGCGAGCAATCTTGTTTCTTTGAAGACCAACTTACTAACTTTTCACCCAAAATTGTGCTCCTCAGGATGTACTTCTTTAACTGACTTGATCACTGCGTGGTGCATGCGAAAAGGCAATTAGATCAAATCCAGTTCAGCCGGATACAAAGTCCCATGTGAATGGATGTCTTGATCTAGAAAGATCCTTTTAACCTCTTTGAGGTGCGGTTGTTGGTGGCTTTGCTGAAACCTTGTGCTAATAAGCAAACAAAAATGAATATCGGGTCAACTAGCATTGGGTACATGAGAGAACCAATCATGCTCGATATTTCTTAGGATCAATAGGTTTCTAAACAAATGCGGCTCTAATTTTTGGTGAAGTTACCATTGGTGTTAGGCGAATCACAATTATCCATACCATGATTTTTCAAAATCTCGGATCGTATATTTAGCTTGATTAATAAAAATTCCACGAGGGGATTGATGTATTTGTAAACCAAGAAGAATTTTAGTTCCCCCATCATGGACATTTCAAATTTGCTTTTCATGATATTTTCAAAATGTTTTGAAAGATTTGGATTAGTGGACCCAAAGATGATGTCGTCCACATAAATCTGAACAATCAAAATGTCGTTTTGCATTTTTGTGTAAACAAGGTAGGATCAACTGTTCCTTTGGTGAAATTGTTTAGGATAAGGAAAGAGGGCGATTCGTCACCTGCGCTCTCGAGCTTGTTTCAATCCATAGATTGCCTTTTTGAGTTTGTAGAGCGTATGCGGATGTTCCATGTCTGAAGCCTTAAGGTGACTCGCGTACACTTCTTCTTTGAGTTCCATTCAAAACGGTCTTAATGTCCATCGATAAACCGTGATGTTTTGTGGCGAGTAGGCTAAGAATCGGCGCTTCTATGCTCTGCGTATGAATGACTCTTCAAAGTCTATCCCTTCCTCTTATGCTGTATCCTTTGGCACGAGCTTTATTGCGAATATGATCATCTCTTCATCCTTTTGTTCTTCCATAACCATTTGAGATCAATGACGCGAATGTCAATTGGTCTTGGAACCATATCCCAAGTCATGTAAGCGGTATTGGAGAAGTTCCTCTTACGCCGCTTCTATCCATCGGGTTTACGCCATTGCCTCGCGAATGTTCTTTGGCTCTATATTGCTAATTGAGCAAAAGGTAAATGCATAAGTAGCTTAATTGGTGGCAAGTTGAAACGCAAATGCGATTGGCCTTGAAGGTTCACCAATAACTTGTTCAATTGGGTGGTCTTTTGTCCACTTAAAGTAGAAGGGTACCGTTGGTTATACGTATGCGAGTTAGATGGTTCTCGTAAGCGAAGAAGATTCGGTGATTAAAGTAGCAAGCGGGTTTTCAAATAAGTCTTCATCTAACGTTGCATCTTTCTGGTTTTGGTTTTGCTCATCAGCTGGCGGTAGAGCGGGTGCAAGCTGGAGTAGATGTAGATGATGTTGATGGATTTGGTGCATTTGTTTCGACCGTAGTAGATGCATCTTACATTTGGTGGTGGTGGATGATTTTGGCTGGGTGCGGAATGATGGTTTGATGCATTTGTCGAAGTTCCACCATAGTATTCATGAACATTATCAAAGAAATTCTCCCATTCTTGTTGTTTAGGATTTTCAAATGAAGTTGATTGAGCTCTTTGAGGTGCAGTCACGAGCGATGTGTTGAGTATGTCTTTGGTTTAGTGCGGGTTCTAAATGAGTCTCTAAGAAGCCATATGTGAAAGTTCAATCAACTTCACATTCATCGATCTCCATGATCCTCCTAGTTCTTACATTTATACACTGAATGCCCTCGAGTTATCCGAATATCCAATGAAGATTCAATATCACCTTTGCTTTCAGTTTTCCAAGATCTTCTACGTCATTACGTAGATAGCACAAAGCGCCAAACATTAGTAAGAGATATCCGGTTTTCGCATTGTTCACAAGTTCATATGGGGTTTATTGAATCTTGGATGGATAAGGATGGGTTACGAGGTGAAACAGCGTTAGCAGCGACAACATCAGCCCAAAGAATAGCGGTTAGCACTAGAATAGATTAGCATTGTGCTTGGCGGCTTCACAAAGATTCGATTTCTTCTTTCAATACCCATTATTTGTGGAGTTCAAACAAGCTGATGTACTGCGTGTGATTCAACATCTTTGTTAATACAAATATCGTCATTAAACGTTATTTATATTTTTGATCTTTGCCTAAGTTTTGTTAACGACAAAAGTAAATTTAATTTATAAAAGCTTAAAGCTTGTCAAGTTTATTAGATATTAAAACAAGCTTTCTTAAACAATATATTCATCATTCAAGCATTTACATTTATGATTAGTAACATCTTGATATGACTCTAATCATTATGTATGATAATAGTTTGTAGAATGTGTTAGGTTCTTAAAACCTAACACTACTTAAGCATTGCATATTTCTTAATAGTAATACAACATTTGACATCATGTATTACATCATGGAAATCATTGGAAGATTCCATTAGATATTTTGTGAAGATTTGTACTCTTCATATCTTGCACAATCTTACTTAGATAGAGTTGACTTTAGTCAAGATTTGATATCTTACTGTCGGTGGCGGTACCAATTTGGTACACGGCGGAACCCTTTTGGGGTCCGCGGTCCGTGACGCTCATGTCAATTTGGCTATAAATAGCAATGCCAAGCCAAGTAGTTTCTCATCCCTTTCTAACATACTCTCATACATATCTTCTCTCTAACCTTTCTAACTCGGTTTCATATCATATTAGTGATCTCTTTTGTAGCAAAGAAGATCAAGTCATATTCAAGCTTCATCGAGAAGTTGGAAGTCTTGTTTGTTTAGTGTTGTATGATCTAGTGTTGATTCATACTTCATTGTTGTATCAAACCATCATAATCTTGTGAGTGTGAGTGGTTAGTATTTTAGTCCTCAAAATACATTGTGTGTGGGAGTAGTTGTACCCTTGGAAAGAACTCAACATCTAGCTTAGTGGAAATAGTGTAGAAGTGTAAAGGTTTTCTCCGCCGGTGAAAGGAGCTTGTTGACTAGTGAAGTTAAACTTTCGAGTGTGAGACTCGGGGGTGGAGTAGAGCAGGAAAAAGAGTCCTTGTAGAACCACTATAAACAACTTGTTGTGGTTTGATCATTTCTTTCCTTATTTACTCATTACATATTGCTTGCATATTTCATTAACATATCTAAGATCAATATCAATTGATCTTTCAATAAGTTTCAAAACAAAGTTTTTAATCGGTAAACTATTCAACCCCCTTCTAGTTTTCTACAATTGGTACCCGAGCCTCGTTGCTCAAGAATTTCTAAAATAACTTGTATTTTATAAACTTGAAACGATCCATGGATTCAGAAAACTTTAAAGAAGGGCAATCTATGCAAAGACCACCACTCTTTGAAACCAATGGATTTATCTATTGGAAAAAACGTTTTGAAACATATGTAAAATCAAAAGATATAGATCTTTGGTTTATTATTGTTAAAGGAGATTTTAGTTCTACAACAAAGGATATTTCCGTTGATGAACAAAAGAAATTAGTTGCTAAAAATAATGAAGCTAAAATGATGCTTTATAATGCTTTACCTAGAAAAGAATATGAAAGAATTTTTATGTGTGAAACCGCCAAAGATATTTGGGAATCTTTAATTGTTACACATCAAGGTAATTCACAAGTCAAGGATAACAAAATTGATCTTCTTGTTCAACAATATGAACAATTTGTTATCCATGAAGATGAAACCATTGATTGTGGCTTTGCTCGCTTTAACACTATCATTACATCACTTAAAGCACTTGATGAATCTTTTCGTAGTAAGAACTTTGTCCGGAAATTTCTTAGAGCACTCCATCCCAAATGGAGAGCTAAAGTGACCGCTATTGAAGAATCAAAAGATCTTTCAATAATGTCACTAGACGAGCTAATTGGCAACCTCAAAGTTCAAGAAATGGTAATGGAGAAAGATTCGGAGATCATCAAAGGAAGAAAGGAGAAGATCAAATGGTTGCTCTTAAGGCAAAAGCGGAATCAAGCGATGATGGTGAATCTTTGGAATGTAGTGAAGATGAGGGTATGCTATGGCGTTAGAGATTTCAAGAAGTTCTTTAGAAGAAGGAAAGTTTGTAAGACAACACCGAGAAGAAAAGAAGCCATTAGAAAAGATCGGGATAAGAAGATTAAAGGTGAAAGAAAGTGTTTTGAATGTGGTGATCTGAGTCATCTCATAGGAGAATGTCCCAAGCACCTAAAAACAAAACTCAGGCTTTTGTGAAGTGGTGCTGGGTAGTGTCTGAAAGGTGATGAGGAAGCAATGAGGAAGATGGCTCTAATGGCACATGAGTCAAATGAGGTATGTTTGAAAGTTGGATTGGAACACGATGAATGGATAAAGATAGTGGATCTTTCCGCGACCGCATGGCAGACAACAAAAAGTCTCTTCTCATCATACCAAGTATAGCGGAGGTAATGTCTCACTTCGTAGCAATCTCAAAGCAAAATCATTGGCAAAGATACGATTGCTCATAACTCTCTAACTATTGAAAATGTTGCTCATGTGGATAGGTTAGGATTTAATCTACTTAGTATTAGCCAACTATGTGATAAAAGTATAAAGTACTATTTGATGAAAATGGTAGTAAAATACTAAAAGATGGTATCACCATAGCTAAAGGAGTTAGGAAAAATAACATATTCGTCATGAAAATAGATAAAACATATAATGACAAACTTTGCCTAACAACATTAGGCGATAGCTCATCTCTTTGGCATAGGCGCTTAGGTCAGCTAATATGAGACTTATACAAAACCTATCTTCAAAAGAGTTGGTTAGGAATTTACCAAAACTAAAATATGACCAACACTTTTGCGCTTGCAAAATTGGTAAACAAACACATAGTAGTCACAAATCTAAAATATGGTGTCCACATCTAAGTGTCTAGAATTATTACATATGGACTTGTTTGGACCATTCGCTATAAGAAGCTATGGAGGCAACTTATACACTTTGGTCATAGTAGATGATTACTCAAGGTTTACTTGGACATTATTTTTGAAAACCAAAAATGAAGCTTTTGATAAATTTGAAATACTTAGCAAGAAAATTCAAAATCTTCTAGGTGTCAAAATTGTGTCGATCCGAACGGATCATGGTCGTGAATTTGACAAGAAACTCAATTTGGAAACTTTTGTGATACAAATGGTATAACACATAACTTCGGCTCCGAACACCTCAATCAAATGGAGTAGTAGAACGTAAAATAGAACAATTCAAGAAATGAGTAGAACAATGCTTAATGAACAAAACATACCTCAAAAGTTTTTGTAACTTGCTGACACTTCTACATATATTTTAAATAGAGTCCTAATACGTCCTTTCCTAAACAAAACACCATATGAACTTTATAAAGGTAAAAGCCAACATTAGGATATTTTAAAGTCTTTGGTTGTAAATGTTTCATTCTTAATACTAAGGATTATCTCACCAAGTTTGACCCAAAGTCTTATGAAGGTGTATTTCTTGGTTACTCTCAAACTAGTAAAGCTTACATTGTCCTAAATAAAGAAACAATGATAGTCGAGTAATCGTTGAACATAACATTTGACGAGTCCACCTCCCTCTAAGACATCACCTTTGGTAGATGATGACTTAGTTGAAAGTCAAATAATAGAAAGTCAAATTAATAATAACAAGGAGGATGAACCATTAAATAAGGAAATTATCAACATCAAAGAATCTAAAAGTCATCCATTAGAAAAGGTCATAGGACAACTTAATCAAAGAACCTTAAGGTCACAAGCTCAAAATCAAAGTAATCATTTTTGTTTTGTATCCACCATTGAACCCAAAACCATAAATGAAGCAATAAAAGATGAATCATGGGTAATTGCCATGCAAGAAGAATTAAACCAATTAGTTAGAAATGATGTTTGGAAACTAGTTCCAAAACCCAAAGATCAAACTATAATTGGAACAAAATGGGTCTTTCGAAACAAAATGGATGAAAATGGTGTAGTATCTAGAAACAAAGCTAGGCTTGTTGCACAAGGTTATAATCAACAAGAAGGAATTGACTATGATGAAACTTATGCACCTGTAGCTAGACTTGAATCTATTAGAATATTACTTGCTTATGCATGTGCTTATGATTTTAAATTATTTCAAATGGATGTTAAAAGTGCTTTCCTTAATGGGTTTATTAACGAAGAAGTGTATGTTGCTCAACCTCCGGTTTTACCGACTTTGAGAAACCACATCATGTCTTCAAACTCAAGAAAGCATTATATGGTCTTAAACAAGCACCTAAAGCTTGGTACGACCGTCTTAAGACTTTTCTTATTGATAACAAATATACTATGGGATTAGTAGATAATACTATTTTTACTAAGAAAAGGAATCACAATTATTATTGTTCAAATATACGTTGATGACATTATATTTGGATCAACTTGTCAAGAACTATGTAATGATTTCTCTAAAATCATGCATGACGAGTTTGAAATGAGTATGATGGGTGAGTTAAACTTCTTTCTAGGACTTCAAATTAAACAACTAGAAGATGGTATTTTCTTTAACCAATCTAAATATATAAAAGACATGCTTAAGAAATTTGGTCTTGAAGATTCCAAACCAACTAAAACACCCATGTCCTCGGACACTAAACTCACCAAGGTCGAAGAAGGTGAATTCGTAGATAACACTAAATATAGAGGAATGATTGGTAGCCTACTCTATCTTACGGCTAGTAGACCCGACATTATGTTTAGTGTTTGTCTATGTGCTCGCTTTCAAGAAACCCAAAGGCATCACACTTAGAAGCATTAAAAAGGATTTTTAGATATATTAAGGGAACAACGTGTTTAGGATTATGGTATCCCAAAGGCACGGGTATAGAAACCATAGTGTATGCCGACTTCGGATCATGGGTGATTATGTCGATAGAAAAAGTACAAGTGGTATTTGCACTTTTGTTGGACATTGTCTCACCTCATGGTTTGCAAAGAAGCAAACGGCTTTAGCCATCTCTACTCTTGAAGCGAATCGTCTCGGTAGGAAAAGCATGTCAACAAGCTCTTTGGATGAAGCAAGCTCGTAGACTACGGAATTCTCAGCGACATTGTGATACTTTGCGACAACAAAGGAGCCATCGATCTCGACAGAATCCGTTCAACATGCTCGTACAAAGCATATTGAAATCCGTCATCTCTTTCTTCGCAACAATGTTCAAAAAACATTTCAATGAGAAAGTATCCTCCGAAGACAACATTTCTGACATCTTAACTAAACCTCTTAAACGAGAACCTTTTAATCTTCTTAGACTTGGTTTAGGGTTAATGGAACCAAACATGTAGGATAAACATAGCCTAAAACATTAGAATAGTCAAACCAAAACAATTTTGTCTTGTATACGCTCTGTAGCCACGGCAAAGCGACAACACGGACGGAACCAAAATTTGGTGCCGGTGCGGTCCGTGGTGTCTGAAAACAAAACTTTATACATAACATCTTCTTCCTCAAAACTTTACCAAAACGTGTAAAACTTAAACCAAGCTCATTATTGTCATCTTCCCACTCACTAATCACTGAAGATAACATCATTGTAAGTATCCTAACTACATTTCATCTCTTAATTCTAAGTCTAGGATTCTTATTTATGCACAAAACTATCACAAATCATTACATGGGGTTTTATGTATGCTTTTATACCAAATATGAATTCAATTGGCAAATTGCATAACTAGTCATTCAAATTAGGTACTACATTATCATATTGCATAAACAAATCATGTTTTCCACTAATTGATAGATAATAAATATAAGGCCTTATTCAAACAACCAAACACCCCATGTCAAAAGTTTTGAAAAGCTTCTCACTTGTAGGAAAACATTTTTCATTGCTAATACAAATAGAAACGTTAGAATTTTCATCACTTGCATGCTCTTGAATACTAAAGGTATTGCATAACTAATATGCACTTCCGGGTATATTCAAATATAGCCACATTGAATTAGGAGCATTTGGGTTATCTCATGGTATTTACCAAACACCCCACTAAAACCATTTTGTGCATAAAATGAGTCGAGATAACCGCAACTCCAAATTGTTTTCATATAGGCACACACTAGAATCAAAAGCGTTGAAATTTATCTTAATTTTTTTAACATATTAACTCTTGTCCCTAGGAATAACCATGGTAGCCGCAAGATTCTATGATCACAAAGACACTCTTAACTACATTCCCAAACACCACAAAACCAAAGGACTTACCAAGGAACAAGTAGAAATATTTAGGGG
Organism: Chrysanthemum makinoi; assembly: GCA_910596185.1. Lineage (NCBI taxonomy): Eukaryota > Viridiplantae > Streptophyta > Magnoliopsida > Asterales > Asteraceae > Chrysanthemum > Chrysanthemum makinoi. The sequence goes on from OU343219.1 coordinate 202,261,147, forward strand.
TCTAGAATCAAGGTATTTCCATGAGGGTAGAACCATTCACCCATCCTTCCTTGAGCATACCAATCTCGAGTGAAGAACTAGCCGCCATTCAATTCGATTGTCTTCTTGACATTGATGAACCAATTTGTCCTAGGTTTGTGTTAGAATTCTATGCTAGTGTGACCGGTTTTAGTGATGAAGATGATGAGTTTTGTCTTAGCTTTAGAATCAACCAAAATGACTACACCATCACCTTAAGTGAATTTGCTAGAGTACTAGGAATTCCCAACCGAGGAACTTGTGTCTACATGGATAAGTGGTCACTCACCGCTCTTGATGCAATCAATGACCGCTCTCTTCTCTACATAACCCGTTTAGCCGATAAGGATGTCATCCGTGAACACCTTTTAACCCAAAGCGGATACAACCGAAGTAACCCGAAAGGGAAAGAGGTAAACCGAGATCCATATGGAATGGAGCTAAATGAACTTAAGCACGGATTTAAGAAATGGGAGGAGTTACTTAGAGCAACGTCATTAGCACCATAGGGAATAGGGATCACATAAACGCTTGTCTTTGTCACATGCTTTACAACTTGTCCACCCGACAACCATTCAACTTAGCCTACTACATAGATAGGAGAATGATTGATATTCCAACTCAAGGATCCGTTGCTCTACCATACGGGATGCTTCTCACCGTCTCTATAAACCGCTCCAATTCCACCAACCCCAAAAGGGATGCACCTTCACTATGAACTCATTCCTCACATCTTTGTACCTTTGAGTGATGCTCGAGTTGCTAAGACTAAAGGCAAGAGAGCTAAACCTCCAACTCCTTCATCATCATCATCAAATAGCTCCTAGGATGGTCTTCCAAGCTCTCATCTTCACCTCATGAGTATTATGCGCATCTCTTCCCCGATTGAGAATGAATCAGCATAATTCAAGCAAACTAAGGGAATGTTCAAGTGCCTTGGTAGGATGATGAACAAGATTTACAAGAAATTGGACAAATAAGGGTACTTTAAGGAGTGTTTGGAACAATGCATTATCATTAATGTTTGATACAATTTAGTTGTTTTTATTATGTAGGATGATAATATAACTTAAAACAATGGTGTATGCTAACAATCTCATGCAGGAGGATAGCACAAGTATGCTATCAAATTTTACCCATTTTCACTATATTGTGAAAATCAATAAGCCTTGCTCAAAATCTATGCTCCACTATGTTTACATATGTGTTATTTACTTTTCTTAACTAGAAATGTTTAGTATAACATGTTTTGAGAAAAATTTGAGGTTTGAAAATTTGGGTTTTAAAAACATTACTGTCCAAATTTCACACTCCACGGATCGAGGCGGCACCATAATCTTGGTACCGTCCTTTATGCAATTTGGTAGCCATATCTGCATGTGAGCGGACGAGGCGGCACCCAGGTTCCGTCGTGTATGATTTGGTGCCGTGGATCCTCGAGGTAATTTTCAATTTCGACTCTTTAGTGATTCCAAATTATCTTCCATCACTTATAAATCAATCTTAACTAGTTTATACTGTTATTAGAACTAGTATTATTCACTAAAGTATATAAGAAATCCATTTCCCACCAAAATTCAAAAATTTGAAAAATCCACCCAAGGAGCCCTTTGGCATAAAGGAAGGAACCAAATTTTTGGTACCTTCAAATCCGTGGGTAATCTGAATATTAGGAAATTCCACTCACTAGAACACATTTATTGCATATCTTTTCTTCTTCCCTCCATCTTCTTTGTATGGATTGACTTGGGTGATATGACTAGCATTCAACCCACTTCCAAATCATTAGGAACCTCATCTCTTCAATGGTTCAACATCAAATCAAACCTTTTCTCAACAATTTCTTACCTCTATAAATTGAAAGGCTTTACCATGATCATCCTCACACATTCTCATTACTATCTAGCAAATCAAAACCCAAGTTAAAATGACTAAATCATCACCAAAACCTTGCAAGAAAACCGCTAGAATGAGCGTAAGGCCTTGTTGTTTTGTCAATCTTAGCTCATCATTCGAATCTTCACCACTCACAATCTCATCTCCCATTAGAGATGATACACACCTTACCTTAGCTACACCCACTTCATCACACATTGTGATCACCACTCCACCACCAATAAAACCACCTACTTCACCTCCACCGGCACCCATCCAAACATCAAAAACACCCTCACCACCTTCACCAAGGTCTCCCACTCTCCCTCCCATGGAGTTATTTTCAACTCCACCAACATCACCAAATCCTTTCCTAGAGGACTTGGAAGACTTGCCTCCTGGGCCAAGTCATCCACCACCATTGCCATCCTTTGGCACCATTGAGCGAATCGCTCATGAATCACCTCGGTCATCCATTGACCCAAGCGCCCCATTAGGGCCAAGACCTCTCCTTTTCCACCCCATTTCACAGGACATTCATGGTCCTTTATACGGGGATCATCCACTTCCATCATCAATGTCCCCTCATATTGAGGACATTCCAGAGAGCATGTGGGATGACAATCCCACTAGAGAGGAGATTCAAGCCAACTCCACAACCTCCACCAATTCAAAGGCATGGTGGATTCTCACTGTAGGAGACAATGCAAATGCAAAGTGCTTTGCTTGCATCCATCATGACCACTCCAAACATCCCCAACACCACCAACACATCTACCATTCCACCACCACAACCTCCCCAAACTTTCTACCCTCCAAGGCATGGTTGCTCAACTTGTGAGCAACCGGGTCAAACCGTGGAACGGACCCGGATTATGGTCCATGACTTCCACGAAGAAATGAGGTTCATCCTCCACCACATTCTTGAGCGCTCTCAACGCTCTTTTCCCATCCACCATCACTTTAGGATGGTTTTAAAATAGTCTTTCTTTTATTTTTTTTTAGGATAATTTTCATTTTCTTGTGCTAGAAACACATCATGTGTTCTCTTTTCATGATCTTTACTCATGAAAAATTTTAACTAATGAATGTTGTTTCTTATATTGTTGGTGTCATTACATAGTGTTTGGAAATGCTTGTGAATGATCATTATTACTAACAATTTTTTGCTTTATTTTCACAATCCATGTATCTTCCCACAAAAGCACCCAATTTAGGTGGAGCTTTGAACAAGGGAGATATAGCTGCTCATTACATTCCGCAAGATACTCTTCTTTTGTTGAGACAAAAGGGGAGAAAATATAGAACTTGAAATTATTTATATTTGACTTTTCTCTCAAAAGTCAACTGCATACTTTGACTTTCTGAAAAAGTCAAACATCATGCATCAACTAGTGAATTCTTTGACTTTCATAAAAAGTCAAATTTCATACACTTACATTATCATTTTCTTTCTCTCTAAAACTAATATTTTTATAACTCTTGTACAAACTTTGTTTCTTTTATAAAAATAAAATTTATATTTTGTCCTCAACAAAAGGGGAGATTGTTAATACAAATATCGTCATTAAACGTTATTTATATTTTTGATCTTTGCCTAAGTTTTGTTAACGACAAAAGTAAATTTAATTTATAAAAGCTTAAAGCTTGTCAAGTTTATTAGATATTAAAACAAGCTTTCTTAAACAATATATTCATCATTCAAGCATTTACATTTATGATTAGTAACATCTTGATATGACTCTAATCATTATGTATGATAATAGTTTGTAGAATGTGTTAGGTTCTTAAAACCAAACACTACTTAAGCATTTGCATATTTCTATTAATAGTAATACAACATTTGACATCATGTATTACATCATGGAGATCATTGGAAGATTCCATTAGATATTTTGTGAAGATTTGTACTCTTCATATCTTGCACAATCTTACTTAGATAGAGTTGACTTTAGACAATATTTGATATCTTGACTGCCGATCATACCATTTGGTACACCGCGGAACCCTTTTTAGGGTCCGCGGTCCCGGACGCCTCGTCCAATTTGGCTATAAATAGCAATGCCAAGCCAAGTAGTTTCTCATCCCTTTCTAACATACTCTCATACATATCTTCTCTCTAACCCTTCTAACTCGGTTTCATATCATATTAGTGATCTCTTTTTTAGCAAAGAAGATCAAGTCATATTCAAGCTTCAACGAAGTTGGAAGTCTTGTTTGTTTAGTGTTGTATGATCTAGTGTTGATTCATACTTCATTGTTGTATCAAACCATCATAATCTTGTGAGTGTGAGTGGTTAGTATTTTAGTCCTCAAAATACATTGTGTGTGGGAGTAGTTGTACCCTTGGAAAGAACTCGACATCTAGCTTAGTGGCGGAAATAGTGTAAGCGAAGTGTAAAGGTTTTCTCCGCCGGTGAAAGGAGCTTGTTGACTAGTGAAGTTAAACTCTCGAGTGTGAGACTCGGGAGTGGAGTAGGGCAAGGAAAAAGAGTCCTTGTAGGCCGAACCACTATAAACAACTTGTTGTGGTTTGATCATTTCTTTCCTTATTTACTCATTACATATTGCTTGCATATTTTATTAACATACTCAAGATCAATATCAATTGATCTTTCAATAAGTTTCAAAACAAAGTTTTTAATCGGTAAACTATTCAACCCCCCTTCTAGTTTTCTACAATCTTCAAAATAAGATCTTAACTCCTGATTTGTGAATTCAGTGCCGTTTGTTCCGTTTCCTACAACCCTTACCGAGTTTCAAGAAGATGGAATTCGCTTCGTGAAGGTGATGATGATGCCCGGTGCTTCGCCTTTGATCTCAGAACTTAACCCATGTATATCTCAATAATCATCTAATAACACAAGAATATACTTTTTCCCATTAATTCTTTCTTCTCAACTCTATTGGGCCACATAAGTCCATGTGCAACATATGCAACTTTGTTCTAACTAGGTGTCGTTTTGGTTTATATGATGCTCTTGCTTTTTCCTTGTTCAATGATGGACATAAGTGATCCTGGGTATTTGAACTTTGAAGTCCGCTGGACGATGTTGTCTTGGCAATTTTGTTGATGGTGTCAAAAATTGAGATGGGATAACCTTCTATGCCACAACCGTGACCTGTTCCAGATGCTCGCTTCATAAGACATATTGGTGATGAAGAGGCCATTTGATTGATGTCGATAGCATACAATTTTGTATCACGATTCCTGTTAAGTATCGCCATCCAAGTTTCTAACGAAGCAAGAATTTTTCCTAAAAGCAACCTCTAAATCTGCATCACGTAATCCCGCTCAATCTAAAAACAAATTGTCTCCCAACCTTCGACATAGTAAACCCGATTAATCAAATAATTTCCAAAAGGTAGATCTCCATAACCCATGATAGTCATGACATGATCATTTCCAAACGCATTTGTTCCTATGAATTTCCGGATGAAATTGATCGCCAGCCTTCGATTCCCTGGTCATGTACTGGAGCAACCCGAGTCGACGATCCAAAGACAAATTTCGATAACCTCGCCAAGCATGTAAAAAGAATATTGTGGAAACCGCTTTGATTTTGGTTCTGTTAGAGGTAAAACTCGATCACACTCAGAGAGGTTTCTACGTGGAATTCTCGGTTTATCACTCATTTTACCATTCGAGTGAAAAGTTCCAATTGGGTTTCCAAATATCATCCCTAAAGTATACACTATAGTTCCTATAAGAGTGTAAAGTCTAAGTTTTGCAACTAGTCTTCCTACTGCTTAGCGTAAGATCTTTTGGAACGTTCTTCTTAACAAGCTTATCATTCACATTCTTAGAAACACAATCATCTTGATCATTAATTAATGATTCCTTGCAAGTTAAACAAAGAGATTCAACACATTCATTAGACTTAGCAAGTTTCATAGGTTCGCATTCAGATAAAATGTCTTTCTTATTCAAAAGCGTAAATTCCTGTGGTCTTCTACTTTCTTTCTTTATTCAAGCTACTACTCCTAGAGGCAAATAGACTCTATTGTTCCTTGTATTGCTCTTAGGCTTTAGTCTGCTTGCCCTAGAGGTGCTTTCTAGTCCCAGAGAAGGTAAGGCACACGATTAGGATTCACATTTTATGAAGTGGAGGTGGTTTTCCTAGTCTCTTTAGAGTGCTTTTCTAAACGTATCATTTGTTCCATATGTTTTAGATGCGAGGCACGCGACAATGGGTACTCATCTTAAAAAGGCCGCTAAAACTTTGGTTTCTCGATGACCGCTTCCTTTATCAACATTTTGTTTAGGTAGGGCAAAGAGTGGACTGTTTTGATGAAACATTTTTTCTCATTGACTTTTGAGGCATAGAAATGCATTTTGGTTTGAAACTAGTTTGGGAACATTTGCTTTCTCCTCACCAATGGTTTTGTAATCACAAGATCCATCCTTTCCTTTTGACTTTCCAAATTGAGCCCTCAAAAGATCATTTTTCGTCATTGTAGGCATGCTCATACGACAATTTGTCATATTTTATCTCGCTTTTTTTCGATCAAGTTGTTTAAAATATGAGACATTTTCTTTTCAAGTTTTTCAAGAGCTTTTTCATATTTTGAAACAATGAGGTCTCACCGAGTCTTTCATGATCTTACCAATATGTTTGCAAAATGATGGACATAATATCGCGAGTCTAACATCTTCAAGAGAGAATCATTTAAATTTTCCAAAACTTAGATGTGTTCAACACTTTCATTAGCTTGCTTTACTGTGGATTTATGGTCCTTGACAAAGTCACTGTTTTTTCAAAAGGCTTGTTCAAAATAAATTACCCTTGAGTTGATGTTATTCACTGAGGGGCAATTTCGTTTCAAAAACTTTTTCTGTTCATTATCAAAACTATTGAACCAGATGTTTGTTGTAATATTAGTTTTAGTTTTAACAAATTTGAAGTCTCCCAATTCTAGTTTTAACATCGTCTAAAAATACTTCGGCATCACTTGTGTTAAAAGGATTGTTTGAAGACATTTGTTCGATTTTCGAAAGTGATTTTGAGACAACTACGTTTAACCGGTTTTGAACCTGTGTGATGGAAAACTTTGATTGTTCTTATGTGAAACAACGAAATACCATTAATTTTGTTCCATTTGTTATAGTCAATTGGTTTGATTTCCGGATGTTTTTGATTCATTCTTGATCTACTTTCTCGTGATAGTTCCAACGCTTCAAGAGAGTCATGCACAATTATGGGTTCATGCAAAGGTTTTCCATTTTTCAACACATTCCGTGATTCGAGCTTTTAGGAAACAAGGAGGAAGTTACCAAGAGCCATTTATGCTAGTATGAAAAATCGGATTTACTTGATTAGAAAGCATCTTGTTTGTTTTAGCGGAATGACCCGTTGTAAGAAGTAAATTATCCAATTGTTTGATATTTTCATTTTTATCTAGAATTTCATCAAGAAGAGAATCTTCTCGTTTTGAAAAATCAGAATCAATCAAGCTTCCTCTCTTTTTCAAGATCAAAACAAGTGTTTTTGTTTAGAAAGTTGGTCATTTAGTTCGAAATTTCCTTGTTTAAAGATTTTATTTTCAAGTTCAAATTCACATCAAGTGTATCATACTTGAGTTGCAATTGTTTTTCTTAAAAACGAATCTCAACCAATTTCTAATTCGATATTTTGTTTGTATGAAATTCATAGGCTCAAGCGTTCTCTTTGTAACTCTGAGCTCAAGCGGGTCAATTTAACATTCGCGCCTTAACTTCGATTGACCTTACTCACTTCTCAATTTCAATGCCACAGCTTATTGATTAATGATTCAAAATAAGCACTGTTTCCTCATCGAGCCGCAAGATTTTGTGCCATTACCTCCACTAGGATCCAACACCGAGTTTCGTGGTTAGTATTGCTACAACTCGATTGTCCAGTATGTATCATAAGTAGGTACTGGCATCACGAATGCTGTTCGTCATGAGTAAACACACGATATGACATTGTTATAGCATGGATCAATGATTGGTACCTTAGATCGCGTACGGCCACATGATTTGGGTGAGGGCCGAGTCGGTTTGCACTTAGTCTCCCTGAAGATTTGCCATGAAGATGCAGTTTGCATTGAGTTCCTCGAGGTCTTCCAAATCATCCACAATAGCGAATAAATCATTTTCCTCAAGACTTAACTGCATCCCTCAAGCTTCATGCTTACATAGCTTTCCTAAGAAACTCAGATTCTTTGTCGGCTTAGACAATTTCGTGCCATGTGACCCATTCCTTGATAGTTATAACACTTAACACGACACTCGATTCACATTTCCATAATTCCTAACGACGGAGCGGCAACATTCCCATTCTCGATTACCCATCTTTATTCCCAACATTCTCTTCCAACTGATTTCCAACATTCTCGACCCAACTGATTACCCGATACGGAACCGCTGATTACCCATAATGAAATCCAAGAGCATATCCTGCTGATTCCCAATAACTCCAACCATTTGACCTTGATTACCCATATTCACACCCGTAAGTAATTTGCCTGCTATGAGTGTTTGATGAAATCCTTTGTTGTTGTTAGTTGTGGAATAGCGCATCGCTAAATGTTTTTACCTAATAAAGAAAATACTTGTCGCAAAGCTTCTTCTTTGTTCGGGCCGTGGATCAGTGATTCCTTGTCCCCGGTATTGTGGATATTGTTGTTGAATGACTTGTTGTTCGTGATAGAATTGTTGTGGTTGTTGAATGTAATGCTGCAAGTGGTGTTGGAAGATGAGGAAGCTTGTTGTTGTGTATTCACTGAAGGTTGAGTCTTTGCAATAAGTGCCAATGGATCATGATTCTTTGCCAATCTTTCTTTCCTGACTTCATTCACTTCACTTGGTTTTGTTTCTGAAAATCATTGAGTTGATCAAAGTTCACCTGATGTAAGTCTTTTGTTTGGTTGACAATAGTGACATATCGCCCCCATTCTTTCGGAAGATTGTTCAGAACTTGATGTTTTGAACGATAGTTCGGTGCTAGCTTGTTTCTCGATAAGCTTATTCATCAAAGTAAAACCTTCCATAGTAGGATTCAATGGATTCTCCTGGAGTGAAGTAAACTTTTCCCATTCAAAGAAGCGACTTGTTCTCCATGTCTTGTTGACCACTGCCCATGACAAAGCCGCTAACACGCTCCCACATCAACGCAGCTTCACAACCGCTTCAACGCATCAAATATGTTCTTGGTAAACCCAGTTAGACAATATGAATTGCCATGTCATTTGCATCGACTTCCGATCCTCTTCGCTGTATTCTCACTTTGAGTATGATAAGATGGTGGGACGTCAGAGTTCCAAAGATGAGTTTTCCATTAGGTTTGGTCTTGATGTAGCGAAGCATACGACTTTTCCATTGAAGATAACCACCTTTTTCCAACATAGGAGGACGGTTTTCTGCACTGGCTGCATGAATATCTTGTGAGTTGCCATTGATGAAGGTATGTTATGAAAGTGATGTAGGATCGATTCAAGCGATAAGAGTTGTGGTTGATGAAGATTAAGCTCGGTTGTTGTAGTGAAAGTATGCTCTAAAAAACTTATAAACCTCAATAACTTCTATTCTCGAAGCGCTTTTAGGACTGAAGGTTGACCGCTCATTCGGTGCGTGACAATCTTCTCGCTCTACGGTCTTTTGATGGGTAACGCTGGGATTGTTCAAAAGTTATAGTGAAGTTTTGGTCACATCTTACTCGTAAACCGTTTTACGCGTGAGATGAGTGCTTGCGCTGTAGGATGCTTACGAGGGATCTTATGCGTAGGAGTCCTTTAGAAGAGCTTAGGCGTAGAAATCCTTATGCATAGAAATCCAAGTTACGCGTAAACTTAAGGTTGAATGTAAGTTTATGCATAAAGCGTTTGTGAAGTAGAGTACCCACGCGAAGAGTTAACTTATGCGTAGAGTGCTTACCGTAAGCTTTCGCTTATGCGTAGAGTTGGTTTAAAACAAAAACTTACACCGGCCACGTCAAGTAAAAGATATCCGAAAGTCGGTGTTCCACACACTTATCCGTGAGGGAAGCAATCGAGTCACCTTTGTTGCACCTAAGATTCGTTATCAAAAAGTTATGCGTAGAAAACTAGGGTTTTGACTTTCTTACGCGTAAGATTAGGGTTTTGACTTAATCGTAAAAAATTTCCAATGATTCAACCGATTTCTTTTGCACGTATAGCTTCCAAAACACTTAAATAGCAAGAAAGTATTGACCTTTAACACCCAAAATGCTTTTATGCTTACGCAAAAGAAATGAACAACTAAATCAAAACGAGTTTAAAACGATTTAAAACACGTAAAGCTTCGAACTTTTTGCCAAAACTAGAATCTTTAACACTATATAAACCTTAGACCATAAGAATCTTGAAGATTTAAGTGCAACAATAAAAGTTTTATGCGAATCTTTGAGAACAAACACTACGCTGTAACACGTTAAAAACTTCAACCAAAACACTCCTAAACCATTGTTTGGCTCTTGATACCATTGTAGGACCTAGATATATCAACCTTATCACAAACCAACACGCTATAAACGATAACGCTCAAACACAAACACAAACATGCGCACAAGATGAAGAAGAAAGATTAAGATGTTGGTGACTTGATGTTTATAAACCGTATATGTTGTGAGAGAAAGGTGAACACAATAGTTGTATTGCTCCAAAGAAAACACACACACAACAACAACATTAAGACACCCCTCAAATGAGAATTTGAGGGGTTTATATATGGAATACATGATTCTAAAAGCTTTTATGGGCCGTGGATATGGACTTGGATTGGATGGGTTACTTGACTTATACAAGGCAAGCTTATATAACGCTTGTACCATTTACTTAGCTTCAATCCACTCGAGCCCGTTGACTATTTTATCACAATATCTAACACACGTTACAAAGTTCCTAAACGTGAATCTGATTCAATAGGCTAATGCTATTGATGTTTTCATGGGATGCATATGGCCGCTTGAGCTTTTAGAAGTTTTATACAAGATTCGTTTAAATGAAACTCAGGTGTATATATGTTTGGAATTTGTTATAGATTAGAGAGTCTATATATGCATAGTTTGTTTCTTTTATATGTTTGTACTTTTTAAGTGTTACATCATGTGGAGTATGAGTGAGTGTTAATGTTTTGCTCACCATTGTGGGTGTCACTGTATAGTATTTTGTGAAGTTATCGCGCCGGTCTTACTGTCAGTGAGTTCATGGTTAACAAAACGTGCGATCTAAACTGAATGCGGGTTGCTTGGCTGATGTACTGCTGTAATTGTTTCCCTACATCTTTAGTTATTGATCAATAGTGTTGGTAGGCGTTGTGTAGGGAAATGGTCAATGATAAGTTAGTGCTCACCATTTTTGGGATTAACTATACCTGTATCTTGTTATGTACGTTGGTCGAATGGCTGCTGGTGGTACAAAATAGTCTAGATTACACAAACGTTGGTTGCTTAGTATACATCATGAACGTGGCTACCTGGCTATTAATATACAGCGCAAAAGTTTGCATAGTTATCATCTTCAACGATTCAAGCAAGCAAACCTAATATCATATATATTATACACACATTGTTCACTTTTAAAGTGGGTAGGTCCTACAGTTGGGCGACCGTTAGTCTATTTTAGCCTTTTTGGTGTTGCCCTCAGTGATTTCTGAGTCGGATGTTCCAAAGAGCTCTCTCTTGACGTTCGATGGTCCTTTGTCTGTTGTTGTATCCACCTTTTCAAGTGGGTCAGGTGTTATTGGTGGTGGGGTTGCTGAGTCTTGGGTTATTTCTGATGCACACGTGTCTTCGATAGTAGGTGAAGTCATCGCTGACGATCCTTCATCTGGGTTGTTCACGGGGGGTGCTGGAAGTGCCAACGGAGGTATCACCGGTGCCTTGTCCACTACAAATTTTGGGAAATTTTTCTTGCTCCTGGAACCGAAGTGAATTGTAAAGAGGCGCCTTGTATTCTCTAAGAGGCGCAGCTTATCAGGTATTCTTGTTGGACTCTTATCTTCTACCTCGTTTAGTAAGTCCACGCAACTGATCACCCACTTATCCGTTTCTGGGCTAAAGCAACTGACTGTAATCGTACCACTTGAATCTTCAAGTATAGCTCTGAAATAGTACCTATGAATGTTTAAACCAAAAGAAGTGCATGTTATGCGTTAGGTGCTATTTTACACATTTCTTATAATGGACTGCATTTTAAAAGTGGGCAGTGCAACTGTTAACTATGGTAATTGACTGTTCTTTAAAAAGTAGCTTCGTTATATCTAGCTTTGCAAATGTCCTTTTAATGGGAATGAGGATTAAAGCAAAATAATATTTCTTTATAAATCATCTGGGCATGTTACATCACATAAACAATAATAAGACTGGTATGCTGGTGATTGAACGTCTAGTTAGGCATATTAGCTTAACCATAATGTAGATATGGTCACATACGAACACACAGTCCAACATATTTTTTTTGGTCAATGTATGTTTGTTATAATTAACTATGAAGTGACCATGTAAAGGTTGAGGTAGATGAGTTATCGACTGCATGACTTAATTTGGTAGTTGTAGGTGGCACACGGAGATAGTGGCAACTGTAAAACCACAACATACATGGAGGATGCTAGAAAGCAAAAGTCGGAATCTGCACGTGTTTTCTGATAGTAGTTGGTATATACAGGCGGGTCAGTTTGTATTACATGCACTACTGTTTTGTCTTGTTTTACCTGGGTTTAGGGTGTACCTATAATCTGGAACTGGTTGGGTGCCATACTCATGGCACTGCCAATGCGGATTTTTAGCGTCTAAACCCCTGCCACATACACTGCATTTATTAAAATACCATGTAGTTGTTGTATCAATTCTCGCTAATGTGGCCTCAACAGTAAAGCGGACACCCTGCATCATGTAATCGATGATCAACAGCAATGGTATTTGTATTATATTTTAGAGTAATATTTTTCTTACCTTGTGCGTCTCTGGATTAATTGCTAGTAATGTTTTCAAATCCACTTTATTGTTTGGTATTTCTGACTCAGCTGTGGTTTCTGTATGCGGCTGATATTCCAACAGCGGCATTGTCCCTAACAACTCGTTGTATCTGCGCGTTAATATCTACGTTAGAAGTTATAGTGGGCCATCTATATTTTGCCAAATTAAAATGATGGCGATGCTTACACAACCAATATATGTGCGGTCTCTGGCACGTTGGGATTAAGGTAAACGTGTGTGGCGGGAGTTGATGCAAGCTGCAAAGCACCTGTAGCTAGAAAGACATGGACGGGTTAGATAAATAATTCTGTGATAGCTTATAACATTAGACGGTCACTCCTGTATACCTGCATATCTTTTAACGTAGCAGGAACTCGCTACCAGGACAACCGACTGTTGCAACTCCAGGTAAGTCTGCATCGGGAAATCCGTTGCAAGCTCATTCCACAAAGTTAACGGGACACTCTGCCCGCTGCCATAAAAAGAATGTTGGTGCTTATAAATGGTTACTGACGGTAATATTATATGTGCATGTTTTTACTTACTTGAGGTTTTGAAGCTCCACCCTCATTCTACGAGTTCTGTTTGTAGTAGCATCCCCTGCTCCTTTGACTTTTCCCAGAGTACGTACATACCCAATGCAATCTAGAAATGTTCTTATCAGTTAGAAGAAGAGGCTGTTGTATAAAGAGCGCGTTAAAAAATAACGTACCTGTTAGTGTTGGATCTTTCGTATCAACCTTTTTTCCTAGCTCATTGAAGGCAACAAATTCAAAATAGTGTTCTGGAAAAAGCTGATCAGAGATGGCAGTGATCCGTGTCAGTTTTCCAAATAGAAGCGTGTAGTTGTTGCTGACAGTTTGCTGCCACCTGTCAGTACTCTAAGATCCGAAACCAACAATTCGATACACTGAATTGACTTGGAGAGCGTTATACTTTTCAAAGTCTTTCAGTTCGATATTGGCCTGAATAGCGCGACCCTATTATTATCGCGACGCCGTAAATGTTAATAAATGGATGTGCAATTATAGTAATGGCATGAATTTTGGCAACGTGTTTTGGTTTAACGATTCATACTTGTCTATCCAGCAGGATGCAACAATACTTGGTTGGAGTGAGATCTGGAATAGTTTTCGAGATCCACTTGCGATATACTTTAACTTCAATGGCTTTATTCAGCGTCGTTGGCTTAATATCTGCAAGACTAACAACATCTGATTCTACAACTACGGCTTTGCCTTTTTTCATTTGAGGTGAAAGTAGATCAGGGTCGGTTGACATGAGCCTGCATACAGGTAACATACTCAAGAAAGTAGCATGCATATTTATTATAGTAGTGACCAAATGTGATGCGCAAAATAATATTGTGGTTATGCTACAATAACTGTATGATCATGTGTGAATCAAGTGGTCAATATTCATGTTGACTGGATCAATGTGCCTACATACAGTATGCAGGCTAAACAGTATAGAAAGCAGGACCTTTTTTTAGACATTCGCTTGAATAAGTCCGTAAAACATGATGAAACGTAGGAATTGATAGTATGAGGTGTTTAGTCTATGCATAAATGCTGAAATGTAGAAAGTAATCATATCTATGTATATATTTGTGAGTATATCTGAATGAGTATCTATATGGGTTGCGTAGACGTACGGATACCATCTGTCATAAATAATGTTAGCAGCAACATATCGGGTTTATAAAATACACTATTTCAGATGCGCTAAAGAATATAGTATGCCAGCAATGTCATAAGCTAAGATGCACATTGGGTAGTCATGTAAGTCAGCAAAAAAAAAGTATGCATGATTAAAGTAAATGGTATTTGCGTATAGATGGTGCTAAAACATTTAGAATCGGTACAAACCTATTGTTGGATGGTCAAATAAAAGGAGGCACCTTTTTTGGAGGTGTAAGATAAATTCTGAGTTACGTGACGCAGTATAGAAACAGCTAGTCTAGAAAATATAAAGAAAAAAAGGGCGAATATTTAATTGCTAGAAACATGTTTAAAATAAACGCTGCCAGCTTATAGACGATGAGAAAATGTCCGGAATCGAAAAGAACCTGGGCACCGTTAATTTTGGTAAGGAGGTCCTTATAAACAATATTTTTTGTAGTGTTATGTGCCTGGTTGTCATATCGCCTGATCAGTATCTTCAGTCCGTCTGGAGATGTTGCTCTCGAGAGTGCTACGTATAACTGGCCATGCCCAAAGATAGGATCCAGAAGGTAAACACCTATGCGTTTCAATGACTGACCCTGGCTTTTATTAATCGTCATCGCATAACAAATTTTAATTGGAAACTGCTTGCGTTTAAATAAGAAGGGGAGCTTCTCGTCTTTACTTGTAAGCATTATTCTTGGAAGGAATACTTTCTGAGCAATTCTTGTTCCAGTGATAATTTTTGCTTCTATGATTTTAGTCAGTAGCTGCGTCACGATCATTCTAGTTCCGTTACAAAGTCCTCCAGCAAGGTTTAGGTTTCGTAATGACATGATTGGTGTCCCGATCTTGAGATGGAGTTTGTGAGGTGGCAAACCCGGGAATGAAAGCGTGTTTAGGTAATCTGTAGGATAAAGCAATTCTGCAGCACCACCATCATCTCCATGCCGCACAACTTCATCGTGGATCGTATAAACGGTACTCTCTCCATGTAGCATCTGCAAGACTTTCCCATTTATAGCATCAACCGTCTCGTTCTTTGGACACACGATGGCTTTTTTTGGTAATTTTTCCGCCGTCGGTCTCTGCAAAGTATCGTCATCATATATGAACCTGACCAACTCCATCTGCGCTTCATCCGAATCCCTTATACAATGCTCCTCTGGTATGTCCACCCATGAAGCATTTTCTGGATCCTCAGAGTCAGGGGTTCCAATATCGCCATCTCCTATAGCCAATAGCCATTTCGAAAAACAGTCCACCTTCATATATTCCTGATCGTTTAAGCCTGAACGTTTAAGACACATGTTTTGTGTGAGAACAAATAGTTTAAAAGATTGCCAAAGATGGGATTCAGAAATGGAAGATGCAATAATATCATTTTTGGAACCCCTTTTTTTCACGGGCAGGGTTTGTCTAAAGTCACCACCCAAAAGAATTGGTTTGCTGCCGAACACGGTGTCAGGCTCATCCAGCACGTCACGCATTGTCCTATCTAAAGCTTCAAAACACCTACGATCGTTCATGGGAGCCTCATCCCATATGATCAAATCTGTTTGCCATAGCAGTTCCGCGATCTGTGTTTTCTTGCGGACATTGCACGTAGATTGGTCAGTCAATTCAAACGGTAACTTAAATCTCGAATGAGTTGTCCTCCCAGATGGCAATAATAGTGATGCTATACCCGAAGAAGCAACGGCTAGAACAATGCTGCCTTCAGCCCGCAGTGTGCATATTATTGCTTTCCATAAGAAAGTCTTTCTGGTGCCACCATGGCCATAGACGAATATCAATTCTTGCCTGTTATTCACCGTTGCATTAACAATTAGATCAAATATTTCTCTCTGCTGAGCGTTCAACTATGGAATCAATGCATCTCTTTCTGCTACTAACTCCGATCTGTCATAGCATTTTTCTTCCATAACTAAACGGTTATGCAACATATCCAACAGTCCCTAAGGCGACATCGGTAATCCAAAATCTACCAACGACTTACCATAGAAACCTAAAGTGGCCTCAAGTTCATAAAGAACACCGCCTCGAAGCTCAGGTTCGTTCATGTGCTTTAGTGGAATGGATAATATTTGCGA
This sequence comes from Chrysanthemum makinoi, assembly GCA_910596185.1. NCBI lineage: Eukaryota > Viridiplantae > Streptophyta > Magnoliopsida > Asterales > Asteraceae > Chrysanthemum > Chrysanthemum makinoi. Next base: position 202,277,755 of record OU343219.1, read on the forward strand.
CAACCTGAGAGGAATATCATGCGACATCTGTTCCTAGAAAGTATTCCACAGAACCTCTGGTTCTGCCACGTCGCAGAAAATCAATAACTGAATGAATATTGTACGAAGTTCTTCTGACGTCGCCGATGTGGCTGCCACTTCCAACGCAGTCAGCCATTCACGGCCATCACCTAACAAACCCAATGCCTCACAGGCGGATCTATTTGTAGGATGCATGTGACCGTTAACTGTACGTATGCCCGGAAATGATTGACATCCTTTCTGATGGCAAAGCAACATCCGTTGGTAATAAAGGTCTCCTAAACCCGAGTGTATGTACGTCAGCCTTCCAATAGACGGGACTTGTTTGTTCACTCTCGGTGTCCATTCACGCTCCGTTCTCTTCCAGACAAATTCTTTTGGGAAGTTTAAATATGCCAGGTGCCGGCCAAAAGTAAAATGCTTATTAAATTCCAACCATTCAGTAAGGGTTGTTTTTTTGTAGTGGGGATCATTAACGATGGACTGAAGCTGCTGACTGGCTCTAAATGTTAATCGCTGCATATTTTCCAGATGGACTGCCAATATCTGAACTGCAGGTTGCCTATGATGGATATCAAAGTTGAAAATCCTCCAGCAGGCCTCATGAGGACCTATGAACCTCGCGTCTATAAAATTCTTAATTTCATCCACACAGATACTTTGCCTGCGCTATGATGTTCCATGCTGAGACTCTAAAGTGGATACACCTCGTGGTTCTCCGATCGGTCTCACAACACGGGCAATGATTCTATCTGTACCCTTTGAAATATACTTAAACAGATACTTAATAAGCATCGTCCACCCGCAGTATTCAACGTTAATATGCGCGTAAAACACCAAGCATAATTCAAGATTATAAGGGATAACGTAAGAATTATCCAAATGAACACCATGCCTGACCGTAGTGGCACCTGTATCTCTGTGTTTATAGTGCACGTAACCATTCTTGTCTACGTAGGCATTTGAGCAGCAGTCTTTAGGAAAGTGCTTTTTGCAGCCACCGTTAGGTTTTGCGCAAGGGGCATTAGGAAACGCGATGCCACATGGACCGTGCATCATCAACTCAGAAACAACTATGTATGCCTATGGATGTGTGGCGTGATCAGGTAACTCAGCACATATATATTGATCAACATCACAGTCCCTCGTAACCTTATGCCAGCCCTTAACCCATAGAAGTAAATGGCAGTGTGGCAATCCTCGCTTCTGAAATTCGACTGTATACAGGACTACAGACAGAGATAAGAATACCGGTTACATGTGTGCACCCAACTGTAAACGTAAGCCAGAAAGTATGTAACAATCGAATAGAATTTAAGTATACAATTGGCAGTGTGAAAGGGTTACATTAACTGACCAGCAGAAATCTCCCCAAAAGGTTCTCGATCCCGAACATATTTGATCAGCAGATGAATATTTCGCTCAAAAACGCGATCTACAATGTCCGATCTGTCGCCAACATTCAGTTGTGGAAACGCTTCCATATACTCTACAATTTCTGGCCATTTGACATTGCACATGAAAGTCACAAAGAATGATGGGTTTCCATGAACTCGACAAATAGCAAGTGCGTCATGGTAGTGACTATACATGTACCGAGGGCCTCCCGTAAATGAAGCCGGCAGAATAATCCGGGAGCCCACATCTGATCCATCGCGATCACCCCTCGTTATGGCATCATACAGACCCGAGAGATACTCCCCTCTTATGTCATCCTGATGGTGTCTTAGAAAGTCAGTACGAGATTGTTCTATACTACAATACACTGAAACAACGTATTGCTGAAATAATCTCCCGCCGCGAGTCAGCAAATTGTAACGGTCAAAGCGGTCATGAATTTGGTAAGCACAGTAGGCATTCATCGATATGTTTCTTTCGGTGCCTGCATCATCATCGCTGCTGTTATTTAGTTTAAGGTTGACATGATAGCCCTGCTCACCGTAAACAAACAATAAGGGGAATTGAAAAGCCATGTAACACGGGTGCAGTTTATTTATGCGCTGAGGATCTCGTGGGCGTTTTTCAATAACGAAATCAAAATCCGTGCCTGTTTCTTGACCGCCGTAAAAAACAATCGCGCAAATCGAGTCCGACATCGGAAGCTCGTACTGATTCCTACCAATAACACCAAAAACACGGACCTTAAACTCGGGAATATCGTGGGCCAGTATTTTATCCCTAGCCGTCCTGAAAAGTTGAACTAATTGTATCCAAGAAATGGATCAGCCCATAAACTATTTGTGGATCTAATTGCCTTCGATCGTCACCCGTTAAATGGCTTAATCTGTTTTGTACCTCGTTTTGTGTGTCATAAATGTACAATTGCAAGAACCTTGGCATCTTATTCTCCGGAGGATACAAACCACCAATCCAGTGATATATCTGGCCCGAAACTTTGAACACGTATGGACCACAACCATTGTTAACAGACTCGTCAACAGTGGCACCTAAATATGTCATGGAGAACATTTGATTGTATGCCCTGATATTGTCCATAAAACGATGGTCTGAAAAAAGGTGACTGGTATAGGGAGGATATTGAGAATGCATGTATACTTTCACCCGGCCACCAAGACAACAACGATGATATACGGCCTTGTTTTTGTGGAACGGCTCACAATGCGCTCGTCAAGCCAAAACAGCACCTGACAATCACTGCATCTGTAGGTGCAACTTCCAAACGATTTATATTGCGTAGGAGGACCTGGTGAAACAGACACGAACATTAGATATGAAATCTAAAAACGACACGACACCTAAAACAGCTTCACAAACCTTGCGTGGGTATAGTAGTGTCGTTAGGCGGATCATCTTCATGAGCAACAAACGGAAGACGCTTCCTGGTACGTACTGGAGAAACCACATCAACGAATTAGGAAGCACGTGCATAAGAACCTTAATATACATACACTGGTTACATAAGACCACAACTGAAAGTCGTAAGACCCAATAAAAAGACATGTATATAAACAGACCGCGTCTTGAAGCTGGCCTTTCGTGCGAAGCAGATGGCACATCACGTTGCTCAGATTCATGTTCCGAACGTGTATATACGGGATGCTCTGCAACACCTTGAACATAATGCATGTAATATTAGGTAACCGAAATTAGCACGGAAGGAAAACGCATAAAACATGGAACAGTCATAATATTTTTAGTCACGGCACCCACATCCGTGATTATTATAAAACCAATATTGTTCACCTATCTTCCACCGTCTGTCTATTATCCCTCTCCATTTTTAACACAACTAACTCCTTTCCAAATACGATAACATCTAAATTTCGTTACCTCCCAGCTGTTTAAAAAAAAAGTAATTTCATTCTATATAACTTATAAAGTTCAGTTACTTATTATGGACTTATTTTCATAATCATTCAACTCGCCTCCATCAAGCCCACCACCATTGAATATATGAATACAATACCTGCTCTTGGTGATCGTGTATGCGCAGCAACCACTGGCTCCTATTGTTGAAATCTGGGTGACGCCGGTGTGTATACAGGCGAGACTGCGACATATCCAAGAGTATGCATCTAAGGTTAGAAAATGGAAATAAATATATGAAGAATTGGATAATATTTACATCAGATTTACTATATCCTAGCCTCATAAAGTCACACCAGAAACCTTTTTAATGGGCGGCACAAACTCTAAGATGTAAATGTAGTTCGTTGACATTAACTTTGGTTTACACAGATAAGCGTGTGTGACATCTACCATGCATGTTTTAACCAATACGGCATGAAGTTAGCGAATGGGTAGTGTGGTCCGAAAACCGAGTCACAAAAAGCAAGACACTTTAAAATCGCATGTGTTTAGCGAACATATACATGGCGCAAGTTACCGAGGAGGCAAAAAGAAAGTGATTGTATAGGATAAAAGCATTTAATGAAAATGTGGCACAAACCGTCGTTGTATTTCCGTCTCTGAGATGGACCCTGGGAGAATGCAAACTACACGGCCGAATGCGCAGGAGCTGCACTGATGTGTGGATCTGCAATACTCACATACGTGACATACCGTTTATTAGTATCCAATACAGGCTCCCAAAAAAATGGTAGCAACGCAAACAAAAGCACGTAATAATATACCCATGTCATAGGAAGTGGTTGGTGGCTGACACTGAGTGTGAGAAACCGGCAGCGAAAATGACATGCCCGGGTCGCGTCCAACAGCATCTAACATATACTCCAACGTGTCATCGTCAATGGATGGACCCGTTGTTTCGAAATCCAGCACATCTTCATCTAACAGAGACATAGTAAACATAAGATGGAAATACTTAAAATCTATAATATGTCATGAGCACAGGCGAAGAAGCAATAGCAGCAAAGAAAAGGTGCACCTATGAAGACAAATCAGACTAACCTAGTACACAAACCAGCGGTGGTTCCACATCCATGAATGATCGTTCGTAGGTAGACTGAACATCCATGGTAGAGCCGTAATTAGCCTTAGCCTTCCCCTTTCCTTTAAAGTCACCAGTGGCCATAACTATACCCGTAGACGATCTAACATTTCTGAGTGGGTGAACCACATAATGGTGCTGCAAAACATCATTCCCCAATAATTGCAGCCCAACAGAGGAAGCTGGATAATGGTTTTGATGAACAACACCAGCCTCAAAGTCAAGCACAGCGGAAGTGAAGTCCGAGCCCTTAGATCCAAACAATGGTGTGTGCGAGGCAGATGTTGATGGGACCGACGGAAGGGGCAAAAGTGGCAACTGAGTAACAGGTGGCTGAAAGTGCAGCGGTCGTACCCGCGTCGTACAACCTACAACAACATAAGAATGCTAGTAAAAAAATGAAAGTTAATGCAAATACACACACGTACATTGGTAGGCCCAAAAGAAAAGCGTGCAGCAGACAGAAACGAAGTTTACCTGCAGATGACATCGCGGGTAAATCATGAGACAGAAAATCTTGGGATAACAAAGCTGAATCAGGCGCAAAGGATGTGGTAGTATAAGGTAACGGCGTAGTTATCTCAGAACTGTCAGTTTCCAAAACCTGTACGCATTCATTTGTCTGATGAAACTGAGATGCTCTAACAATATCAGCAACAGAAACACCATCCACTAAACCCAAGTCAGTATTCAACAAACCGACCATGTCTGGCTGCTGCAGATGTGATACATGATTACCTAATAGTGTCGAGTCAGCTACCAAGACATGATCTTCAGGAGGGTTGAGATACCGATCATCCAATACGTCAGACAACCCGACAAACTTATTATTAGGACACGCCTTTGATTTGGTCCTCATACTTATAACAACATAATCCAATAAAGAACAAAAGAGAAAAGTGAACCGATAACAGGCCTAAATAAAGAAGAGCATGATTCTTATACATCTTAAACAGGACCAGGCAGCAAAAAACAAAACGTTAACACAAAGAAAACGAAATTCCAGCCGTAATCATAACATGAAGATGCTAATAAGGGAAAAAAACAGTGACAGTGTATACAAATCCAATATATGTAACTGAACACGAAAGAGCAAACCTGGTGCGTAGAAATCGCCGGTCAAGAGCAAGTCGGTTGGGAAGAAAATTCGGCTACAGTGTGTCAGGAAGAAACGCAAAGGTTGTATACGCTAACGTAAAATGGGCCACGCTAACCAAACGGGCTAATAACGATGCAGCCCATATAAGAGAACAGAAACACTATTTAATGGGGATTTAATAATATGGCACTCCCTTCCTTAATATCTATAGGGAATTTGGAGTATTATATTTTAGATATGGTTGTAAAAAGATTTTAATTACCGGATAGAAACATATAAAATTTTATGATTATCAAAACAAAATTTTACAGAAGTTGTAGTTAGGAGAAAACTTATAAATTGGATATTAAACATAAGCATGCTTTTCACTCAGATGTATGTGGTTTAGTTAGAGTATTATGTGACTCTTTTTAATTTTTTTTCCCAACCATTTTAAAATGTGAATTTGGTGAGGTTTGAACCCGAAATATCTTGTGTGGAAGCTGTGAAAGTTAGGCGTCCTGTCACGATGTATTTGCTATTTTGTATGTAATTTTGATTTTATAAATTATAGTAAGCATTGCTAAATAACTTTTGTTTTTGGTGTCAAGTGTTTTGATATATGGAGGTTGCTAAAAAACAAAATCTTTTACCTTTGTGTATTTAGTTTTAAAGTAAGGACAACTAGCTTTAGAATTCAATTACTGTGTATTTGCGTCACGCTTTTTCATTAAAACAAAATACACAAATAAAACGATAGCGAGGTAAGTTCGCGTAACATTATGCTTTGAAAAATACCAAACAATAATAAAAAATATAAAATAAAATACATTTTGCCCTTAAAAATTGATATGGACCTTTTTAAAGCTATTGAACTCCAATTTGAACCCCTCCCAACTGTTTTGAGCTTCCCTCCTCCATCCTCCCCCAACCGTTGGCGGGATTGGGCACACGAATGGAGCATTTATGCATACAAAATTTTCTTTTCCTAAACGAACAAAGTATTAAATTTTGTAAGATAAATATCAAAGCAATTGGACTTATTGGAGGGGCTGAGCCCCCTCTAATCTACTAAGATGCCCTTTCATATAACGGCTAAACATAGTCGAATTGACGGTGTTTGTAAATTTGGACTTAACACGTAACGGATGTTTCATTTTTGGAATGGATCCGATACTTTCTAAAAAGTTAGATTGAAAATGAAATAACCTGCAAATCATAAAGACAAAACATGTAGTTAACTCTAAAAAATAAATAAATATATTCTCATCGCGTAGGTATGGATATCTTATCCCTACTATATACTACTGGTCAATTTTTTTTTGGGTAACTATGGTTTCCGATCTTTTGAACGGCTAATACTGGTTTGAATTCAACGTCACACAAACTCAAAATGAGTAAAATCTTCTCTTTTTTAGGAGGTTGGTGTGACTACTTCAGGACTATAGGTCAATTTTGATCATACACTAGATTATACTGGTATGTTGTAAGCCCGTTAGGTTTGACCCGTTTAGTCGTTAGGTTAGGTTAGTTTGTCTTCTATTTAATATCATGGAATCTTCATTATTTAATAAATCTGAATAATATAGTTTTCAGTATTTTCTTGATTTTTACATGATATCAAAAGCTAGGTCGAAGCTATGAAGAAGAGAAGAAGAAAAGAAGAAAAAAAGTTTTCGTGGGTTCTTTGCTTATCTGTTCGTTTTTTGAATTTGTGTGTAAGTTTGGTTTTATTCTTGGTCGTCTCTGTTTGGATCGACTATCAATGTTTTGATTGGTAAGACTTGATTGGTTAATAATAAAGATCAAGGATAATGGGCTTTAATTAGTAGAGTTGTGTGGGTTATCGTATTAGAAATTTATGTACGGTGGGTTTCAATTAGTAGATAATGGCACCTTTTGATTGGATGATGGAATTAATGAGATGGTGTATTGAAATTAATTAGCCGCATAGAGAGAGAGAGAGATGAGTTTCTGGGCCTGTTTGTCATGACTTTTCGGAGGAGCTGTTAGATTTTTGTTACAAAATAATCTCCTATAAATTAAGTAGATTCGTTAGGATGCATTAACTACAAGCTTTTATTTCAAACAAATAGCTCCAAAATGAAAAGTTGATTCATGAAGCTTTTTAAATGTTTTGGAGAAGTTAAAACTTTAAATTACTGATATACCCTCCAAACATTTATTTACAATTATAGATTTGTCCTTTTATGTCATTTTACATCTTATAATTATATTTAACAGCTAATTTACCAAACATTTTTATTAAAAAGAATACGACTTGAAATAGCTCATGTTAACATGCTTTTACAACTTAACATAGCTGACTAGTTTTGCCAAACATATGTATTAATGTCAGTATCGGTATTTGATAATCACGATTATGTTTGTTAGGGTTATTGTTGATTGGTTTTGTATTGCTATTTGTAATGAATCGGAAATTGGTTTGGAGTTGGTGATGGTGATGTAGCAGTTTTAACTAATCTGACTACGTTTTGAATAGTTATCTGTTGTATCTTGATATCAACTTGTTTTGGTTTCACATGTGATTATGTATCTGGTTCCGCCTTATTTTATCTGAATCTAACCCGCTCAATATGAATCAATATGTTCAGATGAATCGCACCGTCTTTGAATCGCCATCCGCTTACCGTCTCAATCCGCTCGCTCGTCGCTCCATATTTGTGTTTCTTTGCTCTGATTTTGCAATCGGTTTTGGTTTCGCATCGACCTGGTCCTTTTGTTTCAGACTTAATTTCTGTCTTGTAACAGTTTGGATTGCATCAGATTGATATTTTGTCTAGCACTGAGTTTGCATTTTGGGACAGTCCATTTTTTGTTTGTTTTTCAGTTTTAGTTTATTTTCTGTTTGGCAAATTCTCAATGTTTACCGCTGCAATATTGTGAGTTTGAGAGGGGGTGTTAGAATAATGAAGTCCTGTAAGCCGTTAGGTTTGGCCCGTTTAATTGCTAGGTTAGGTTAGTTTGTCTTCTATTAAATATTCTCAGAAACTTAATTATTTAGTAAAGGAAAATGCTAACAGCAGCCCTTAAGGTTGTTGTTAACAACTAAATCTTCACAAAATCTATTGATATAAAGATATAATTAAAGACAAACTCCATACTTTTCGCTAATATAACCAATAGAAAAAGGGTATTGTATTTGTAATTGAGATATTTTTGCAAATTGTTAATGATTTTAAATGATTTTATTTGAACATTGTATAATGTCTAAACATAAATTTCGGGAATTAGTTGTTAACGACAACCCTAAAGGCAGTATTCTTTTGATTTCTAAAGCACCATGCTTTAAAAAAACCTTAAAATTGGTTCATTTTAATTTATGAAAGTCTTAACATAAGACTCTGACGTCGACTTTTAAAAAATGATATTGTGATGTTAATTTTTGCTCGTTTACGGATTTAAAATAAGCTCTAATTTCACATCATGGTTAACATAAAAAAAATTCGAATAAAATGCCATTTTGTTTACGTGGTCTGTTTATTTGCCTAAAACCATCTCTATGGCATACTACATACATGAATCATCTCTCGCTCTCTCAAATGATTATTGCGAATAATTTCCGTTTATACTGGTTTCAACAAAAATGGACAATCGAAAAAAAGGAATTTTGCAGTCTATTCTAAGGTTATTATTTACCTTCTTTTCAAATGTTCATCAAGTGTTTTAGACTATTATTCCATTAATGTTGCCAAAACCTTATCATAGTTTTGGCTAGCATGGTCCTTTAAACGTTCTCTTTACCTTTTGTAAAAGTCTACGATTTATTCATTCCTAAGGTCCATATTAATTAGTTTTGTTGTGATAAAGTTGCACAATCTAGATGGTATGTTAACATCACGCTTTAAATTTCTTTTTAAAGCAGTCTATTATTTATTCGTAGTTTTGCTCTATCTTTTCAAAACACTTAGATTGAAAAGACAAGTTGTAAATGCTCCTTTTGTTACATAAACTGTGTACTACTCCCATTTTCACAAAAGGTGTAGATTGTCAGAAACACCTGATCCTGAGTGTTTTTGGACACAAGTCATTATCCACCTCACAAGGAATATCTCCAAAGAACTCTCCTGACCTAGTGAAGCACCAACTGGAGTGAGCACAAGCAAATACTCGGACCTCTTTTAATTCCCTTACCCAATCTCATGAGAAGCAAGGAAAAATATTTTAAATCGGGGCGGTATCGATAGGACAGAAATCCAAATAAAAATACATATGAAGCATTACGATATGACAACTTTAGAGTACAATGTATTCACTGAAATCTGTTAATTATGTATAATACGGAGTACAGAGGAATTTTTAAACGCTTACTCTTATTTTGGTGCTTACTAAGGGACAAATCCTCACAATTCATCTAGTTTAATCTAATGGAGGGGGTAAACCTAAGATTTAATATGGAAACCTAAGTTCATATTTTTTTTTCTCCTTTTTCTTTGTCTTTTTGTCTTTCTTATTTATTAACATTTATTTATTTATTTATTTTGAATTCACATTTTTATTTAAAATCATTTTTTTTAACTCACGTTTTTTTTATTCAAGTTTTTTTTCGCTTTCATACGTTTTCGTTCGTTTTTATATATAAGTCTTTTCTGCTTTCGACGTTCATTCACCGTTTTCGCGACGTTTTTCGTTTTACGTTTTGATTTCAGACGCTGTCATCCGCGACGACGATTTGACTTTTTCTTACGGTTCTGTCTGTTGATTTCTACGCCGTTGTTATGTTGTTTTCATCGTTGTCCATTTTTCTGACGTGTTTTCATGTTCGCTTTTCGACCATTTTGTTGTTCTTACGCTGATTACCGAGCGATTTTCATCCATTTTCATAATCGCTTTAATCGCTTTTAGCTTTTCATGTATTTTGTCCGTTTTATTTTCATCTCCACCGCATTTTATTTTTCATATTGCCAACTTCGTTTTACATCGCCAACCGCTTTCACGCCGAATTTTACGCTTTCATCCATTTTAGATCGCCGCTTTCGTTTTAGACTTTTACATCCCTTTTATCGTTTTCATACATTTTCATCCGTTTTTATAAATTTTTCTCTTTTATGCTCGTTTTGTCCATTTTCGACGTTTTGTCCGCTTTCATACGCTTTTATCGCTTTTTATTTGATTTAATACGCTTTTGTTCGCTTTGACGTTTTCATTTTGATATTAGTAAGTGACACTTATTTATCTCTTGTGATATAACACTGTAAGGAAGATGAAAAGTATCACATTCTTCATCATGTATGTGTTATCAGATGTGATACTCAACTAAGAATGTGATGGTTATGTTTTGAAAATATTTAGGAAGATTTTTGTGTTTTATGATATTATGAAATAATAGAAAAGTTGTTCAATCGAACAAGAGATGTTATGACTTTGTTAGATTTGGTGGATTTTTCTATTTAATGGTTGATACATTGTGATGCTCGATAGGTATAATAACGGATTTGAAAATATCTATGGTTGAATCAAGAACTAAATAAGCTATGGTTGAAGATAACACATATCTTTATAAACAAACCGGGAAGCTCAAACACTTGTGATATCACGTGATATCACTCACTGTGATATCACACGATATCATGTGTGATAACACCGTTGATATCACCTGTGATATCATGTGAGATATTACCGGTGATAGCATGTGTGATATCATAGTTTATATCACTTGTGATATCACTTGTGATATCACAAGTGAGGTGATATCACGTGTGTTTGAGTTTACTCTTTTTGTTTATAAAGATGTGTACTTTCTTCAACCATAACTTTAGTTTCTTCGATTCAACCATAGATATTTTAAATTCCGCTATAAAACCTATCGAAACATGCACAATGTATCCATTATATAGAAAAATTCACCACAAGTCTAACAAAAGTTTCATAACATCTCTTATTTTCGCTAAACACCTTTTCTAATATTTCATATTATCATAAAATACAAAAATCTTCCTAAATATTTTCTAAAACACAAATAAGAAAATGAAACGTAATCATCACAAGAATATAATAAGAGACGTTTATTATCATTTCTTTCATATATACTTGGTAAAATACTAAATTCTTATCACATTTGGTATGAATTTAATATTTCACATTCTAAGTTGAGTATCACAACCGATAATGAGATATATGATGAAGAGTGTAATACTCTTCATATTTCTTACAGTGTTATATCACAAGAGATAAATAAGTGTCACTTAAAAATATCAAAATGAATAAAAAGGAAGCAAAGTATGAAAATAGAGACTTGACATATTCTCAAAATCAAACAATTGTTGCATTAAATTAGTATTTTTTTTGAACAAAATAAGAATTCACCTAAAGAGACTTTAATCCTTTTATTTCTACTAAGCGTATAATATCACAAGTGATAGATAACATTGGTTGCATTAAAAAAATATGCGCTTGTCAATTGCGATGAAAGGCATAAAAACTATCTTGTAACTGAAAATTATAAAAATATTTTAAAACACATAGGTGATAATATATAAAAATATACAGAGCAATGAAATATCTCAGGTGATATTAAATTTTAAAAAACATATTTGTTTGTTTATGAAATTTCACAAATGATATTAGACATTAACTTTTTTATAATAAAATATCACAATTGATAGAAGACATGTAATATAATAAAGTTTAATAATAAGCATGAAAACACATGAAAATGGCAAAAACGATAAAACTACAAAAACGGACGAAAACGGACAAAATCGTATAAAAACGAATGAAAAACGTATGAAAACGGAAAAAAAGCGTCTGAAAACGGACGAAAATATAAAAACAGATGAAAATGGACGAAATCGTCTGAAAACAGATAAAAGCATCTAAAAATGGACGAAACGTGAAACGGATCTAAAGCGTATATAAACCTATGAAAACCGATGAAAACGGACAAAAACTTAAGAAAACACATGAAAACGTATTAAAACGGACGAAAACAGACGAAATGGTATGAAAACGGATGAAAAGGTAAGAAAACGAACGAAACATATGAAAACGGATGAAACGCATTTAAAACGGCAAAAACGTGAAGAAATCCGGGACGTAAAACGATGAATGGAACGGACGAAAACTGACAAAAACGTAGGAAAAACATAAGAAAACGATAAAAAATGAAAATGTAAGAAAACAAACGAACATGAAAACGGACGAAAACGTATGAAAGCGAAAACAAAAACAAACGTGATAAACGATGGAATACGGGGAACGTAAAAAAACGGACGAAAACGAAAACGAAAACGAAGAAAACGAGAAAACGTAAGAAAATGGACGAGAATGAAAACAGACGAACGCGAAAACGACGAAACGAAGAGAATGGACGGGCGTAAAACGTAATGAAAATCCGGACGAAAACAAGATAAAAATGGAAAAACGCGAAGAAACGTAAAACCCAAGAAAACAAAAAATAAAAAATAAAAAATAATAAAAATACGTGTAATTAAAAAAAGTGATAAAAAAATATAAATAATGAGAAAATAAATAAGAAAGATAAAAAAAAAAAAAAAGAAAAATACAATGGTTAAAAAACAGGATGAAACATTACCACCATTAGATCAAAATAGATGGAATGTGTGGATTTATTCCTTAGTATACAACGATTTTTGAGTATGCAAAATAAAGTGCCTCATGAAGTATATTATTTTTAAAGATAACAAGACTTGTAACTACACACATCCTTTTTAAAAAAAACGGAGAGATGTAACAAATAGATAAAGCCAAAACCGCTTATTGAACTTTTGTTCATGAAAAAAAGATAATTTGTAAAAACACAATTTATACTCAATACATGATACACGACATTGTTATGAAAGATTGGTAGTGTGTGAAGTAAAAACGGTGTTGCACAAATCAAACTTCCTTCGTCAAAATACTTCATTCATTTTAAGTGAACAAATGATCTATATGTATGTCATTTATGCCGAGGAATGTGATATGTGCTTGGTAAAAAGGCTAAACATGACTTACTCTTTTGATCCACAATTTTTGCAAGTTCATTGGTCGAATAATATCATAGTGTGCAAGAGGTAAAGTTGGCATCGAAAATATACATATTCATTGTCAATATGAAAACCATTTTTTCTCTAAATGTCGTTTATTAATTATCCTCGAGTAGGTAAAAGATGTGATGACCATAATTATTATGAATTTTGCAATATTGTTGTTAAGGTTGTCCGTGTATAAGGAGTTTTAATTGACTCAGATTATGCCATTGAGTTTTCTTTATATATGCCAATTATTTATCATGTGATTTTATTTGATTGTATATTAATTGATTAATTGCATATTAATGGCTCTCTATACTATTATATTTATATATAAAAAGGTGTAATTAAAGCACATGTGGTCATAAAGTATAAATTTATGAGCCAAGATTGTTATATTGATTGGCATGACCGGTTGGACTATCCCGGTCAATGATGATGCGAAATGTATAGAAGAACCACAAGTTTCTTCAACGATATATTTGATTGTTCTCAATAGAAGTTAATTCTTCATAAATTACCACCATATTAAAGTAAGGACTCATTATAAAGTTTTGGAAATAATATAAAGGGCATGTATGTAGGCCTATACATGTGCCATATGGATCATTTTGATTTATAAAATCGATGCATCGTCAAAATGATCATCAAACACGCAACTTATGTTAACGTGATTAGTGACTCGTCTTAAAAATGCGAGCCAGGTTTTCCAAATCGTATGTTTAAGAATAATGGTGAATACTCTTAAGTATTGGGCGATTATTGGAATAAGTGTTGAACATAAAAGTTGCCCATGTTCATACGCGAATTGCTTTTGTTGAAACGTTCATAAAGCGTTTGATTACAAAGCCAATAATATTCTGAGAGCAAAACTCTAAGTTTATGGGGCATATTATAACATATGAGTTCGCATCTTGCCATTAATCTATAATGAATCCTCCCCAAGAGAATAGTTTTGGTCACAAACCATATTTCCCACATGAGATTTTGCAAAATGGGATGTTAAAATTGATAATTCATTCAGGGGAGAATGAGCGTGAGAGATATGGAATGAATTATGATATAAATGTTGATCCTCACACCAATATATAAGAACTTGAAGGGACAATTTACATTTCAGATCTAGTAATTGCCAGACATGTTAGTGACATAAATAAAGTGACTAAATCATACATACGCTGCTAGTGCTCCAACTACAATGTGTGTCCCAACATTAAAACCAATGATTGGTAGTAAGTCTATGGCACGCCTCTGCGAACGTGATAGACTAATCGATTCCAAATAAAATTCCTCGAATGAAGAGATAAAATGGAGCAAGAAAATTAAGATGGTTGAATCGAGGTAATAAAGACCCCATAATGTTCTAGACATGAAAGTAATTGAAAACCCCTGTACTTGAAAAGCTATGAGATCTCAAGAAGGACATAATACAATGTCTAGTAGAGTGTGGAATCGAATAGAACTGAATTGACGTCGATAATACTATTGTATAAATAATGCGCATGATAAATATTGTAAAAGTAAGGTGAGGATCTTGGATACACGCAAGAAGTGCGCGATTCTATAAACGAATGGCCAAAGAATGTAAAGACACAAATAACTAATGAACTATGAAAGTCTCTTGATGAGATATGGTTTTTGGAACTTGAAATCCATAGACATGAATGTTAAAGACAGATTGATGTTATGTGCGGCAATATGAGAAATAAGTTATAATCGTTCAAGATAATAATACAAGAGCTCATTTTATGCTAAGATTCCTTAAGGAATATAGAATGCATGAAACACGTGTCATGATTTAAAATTCTCGAGAATAGTAATTGATCAAATTGAACAAATTCCATGGAATGGAATAAAATTAATATTTCGATATTTTTAAAGGTACAAGAAACGTGGGTTTTAACTTTACTAACCCATCAAAACAAGTTTAGTTAGTTTTATGCATGCGTGATATATGTTTAATTCTCACAATGATCGTCTCAAAATGGATATGCTTTTACTAATGGCACAATCGAAATTTCATGGAGTTAGACAAAGCAAACAATCGTGGATAGTTCATCTAACCATTCGAAATTTTGAATGATACATTGCTTAATTCAAGGAAGGTTACATCAAAGTTCGTTCGTGACATTTGGTGTATCTATCTACCAAGGCGCTTCTATCTCAATATTTTGGACATTGAACCACAACATTGTAGTACGTCAACTCAAAGAGTTCACCATATGTAGTCATCGGGAGGAGATAATACGCTACTGCACTCTTTTCCCTTAGCCATGGTTTTGTCCCACCTGTTTTCCAGCTAGTTTTTAATGAGAAAGATTTCTAAAAGCTAATTGTATGGACATCCAAGAGGGAGTGTTATGGATAATTATTAGTGAATGTCCATATAGTCTATAGTAGGCCTACATACTCAAAATAGGGTTTTTACCCTACAGTTTATCTTATATATACCCCATGTATCTCTGACATTATGAATCAATTGAAGAATACTTTTCATTCCCTCAATTTTTGTTCACAACATTCGAGGTTTAAAAACGATTGTGTAACATGGACAAAAAAAATGGTAATAACAAAAAGCTCATTAAAACTTAAATGTATTATTTTGGCAACGATATAGTTTGGTTGATGTAGTTTAAATTTGGCACCTACGGGAAGTAATGTATATAAGTCGGGCAGTCGGCAATCACAATAATATTTTAATAGTTGTTAAAAAACATGCAATGTGAACTCTGTTTGGTCACACCATGAAATACATGGATCAATGGATGTATGGAACGGATGTAGATTGTGTCAAGTGTAAAAACAACTTGAGTCAAGTTGGAGAATTGTGAGTTATTGGATCAAATCTAATGACTTACAAATACTCAACTTAACTCAAGTTGTTTTTATAACTTGAGACAATCTTCTTCCGTATGAAACAACTACAAGTCAAAATCAAAGCCTTTAAAGTCAAAGTAAGCAAGCTGCCCGTTTATACTATATCTTATGTCTAATACTACCTCCGTCCTATTTTTATTGTCCCCTTTGACTTTGATCAGTCTTTTTTGTTCAACTTTGACCATTAATATATTTATTTGTGTTATATAATACTTGATGAAAATTATACCAAATGAAAATACATTTAAAACCTAATATATTCATATATTTTTCATCAAGTATTATATAATACAAACAAAAATAGTTATGGTCAAAGTTGAAGAAAAAAGACTAAAAAAGTCAATATGGGACAATAATTTTGAGACGGAGGGAGTAATTAACTAACTCTTATGATAAACTGTTTGTTTTTATATCTAAAATAAAAGTCTTTGTGGGTTTTCTACCCCATTAACTTAGGAGATCCACTCCACCTAGACCAATCATTACAAATAATCATTATCATTTATTTTATTTATAATGGGGTCATCTAAATACACCAATATAATTAGTTAATCATTGACTTTATTATAAAAAATATATAAAATAAAGACATTCAATGTACATTAACCATTATAGGACAAGATTACTTTTGTCAATGTACATTAATGATATTGACCCTTATCACCTTTCTCATTTTTTTTAATTTATTTAATACTTTTATCATATACATATACATATAATTATTTTTTACTTTTGTCATATACATATACGTACTTATATATAAATGAACAAATAATACAAATTTTATTGAAAGTGAATAATTAAAAATACAACATAAATAACGTTACATAAATACTTTGTTAGGTCAATATTTTCCGGAATACGATAATAATATTCGTGAAACACATTTTGACGACTAATGTATGTGTCCTCCCATCCAGATGTATTTTCACTTTTATATGTAATCCAAAGTGGATGAGTTAACGGTAATGGACATCCTTCGCGTAATCTTGCATTTTACATTCTAGTAGTTATTGCAATCGCGCAGTGTTCATATTGCAATCGCGCAGTGTCGCTTTAATATAACGGGTTACGCCAGATACGACCGGGTTACGGGTTTTTAACACGATTAATAAACGGTGATGTTTGGTTGAGGTTATACTAACACAAACCCGCAACCCAAATAAGTCAACATGAACACGACTCAATTATCACCCCTTATTCTCTTTAATCACATTGTAAAATTATCTTGCGCCCATCGGTTGTTGATTGTTTAATATTGGTTTCTAAAAATTAAAGCGAAAAAGTAAAGTATTTCAAAACAAGTAAAATGAAAGCTATAAACTCACATATATTATTTAAGCATTTGTGTTTATAAATAGTAGAGCAACGGACCGATGGATCGGACAGACCGACAAAGCCGAATGCCGGACCAACCGAATACATCGACCAAGGGACCAAGGTCCCGTCTCGGTCTACCATTTTGGCAAATTGGTCTTATTCTGGTCCGTCGGACCACAAACCAAAAATTTAACCTTGTTGGACCGACCGACCGAATTCAGATTCGCTTCGGTCTCGAGATTTTTTGTCGGATTCGGCCCCACCGTCCGTTTTTCTCGGTCCGGTCCGGTTTTCGCCCGATGATCAACCATATAATAAAGTAATCCGGCATGTAACGTATTTTGTTATTGTGAAAGTAAAATTTTGTGATTTGTTTTTTTTTAAACCTTAAAGTTACTTATTATATGTATATAACGTATTTTGTTATTGTGAAAGTAAAATTTTAAAAAGATGTTATGTGGTAGACTCAATTAATCACATTTATTGGCAGTGTTCTTAGAGCAAGGGGTGTCGTGGGTTGCCCACTTCTCTTCATTTGGGCCCCACGTGTGCCACCTCACCTCCACATCACTCCAACACACTCACTTAAAAATACCCCTCAATCACAACTTACTGCTTCTCCCCACCCACCCTCACAAACACATAAATAACACAAACACAAACACATATATTACGAAATTGTTTTGTCTTAGGCGTGTCGTTTGAATGGCGGGCGAGAGGATCGGCGAGGGGTTGATGGTATGGTGGCGAGCACGAAGCAAACCGTAAGCCTCCGTGGTAAACGGCGAGAAACGATTTTACCATACCCCTTTCTCTTAATTAGTAAATTGGGTACAGGGGCCCACTTAATTAATGATTTATTGCAAAATACGAGCATAGGAAGCATCACAATTATCAAAGTTTAGAATTCTTTTAGCATATTTAAAGTACTAAAAGCGGCTGACACAAAATATTATACAAATTTTAACAGATTGACTTTTTGACCAAAAGAAATCTTGGTGAGTTTAGTAGCACCCTTTATAATATAACTCAATCATTTAATAATCATTGCTATTATATTTAATTAATTTTTTGTTTTTTACAATTAATCATTATATAATACTTGTAGCTTTGCATTTTTTTTCTTTTTAAAAAAAAAAAGAGAGAAACGCGCAACATTTTGGCTCAAGTTACTATGGCAATATTTTGGATGGAAAAGATGTAATAGAGTAAAAAAAACGTTGGTGTTCATACAACTACATAAAGCTTTTTGTACTAGTAGAACATTAATAAAATTAGCTCTATGACTTGCCCGATGGGCGGGTATGCTTCATAAAATTGTTTTCTAAAAATATTAAATCAAAAGATAAAAAATGAACTACGGAAAATATGTTTAAAAAAATAATTGGATAAACATTGTATATTGATGATGTATTATAAGTACAAACTAACAATACCCGTCTATTTAACTTATGTTTCAAAGATGCTACTTATGTTCGTTTCTTTCGTTTGGACCTTATGTTTATTTGGTTATTAAATATTTTGCATTGTTATTGCTCAAAGTTATTTTAATTTAAATTATCATTTATTTGTATAATTATTGTTAGAAAAACATAAAACAGAATAACATTTGATCGTTTCAGAATATGTCACGGGATACCCGCCGTCGATTATGCGGGGTACCTATAGTTATATATAAAAGATAGGACAACGCTAGCGTTATATTTATTTCGTTCGATAAAATTAATTATTTTACAAAGACGTTGATCAATAGATGACTGATTTTGTACAATAATAAAAATAAAAAAGTAAACGTACACTAGAGAATATAGGTGTGAATTAACTAAATTAATTCAGTAATAAAAAAATACATTAAATGACCAATTTATTTAGTCCTTACCCAACTTATTTAGCCCACTGTTTCAAAATACGAGAAAACAATTATTGGCATAATCTTTTAATTTTTTATTCATTATAGGTTAACAAAATTTGAGGCTACCTCGGCTGCCGAGGTGGTTTCTTGTAGGGAAGGCTCGTTCCCTTTTGATTACCTAGGGATTCGAGTCGGGGGAAATATGGGGATAATTTCAAACTGGAACTTCTTGGTCGAGATCTTCAAGTCGAGATTGTCTAAATGGAAAGCTAGATGCCTGTCAATTGGGGGAAGAGTCACCCTCATCAAAGCTGTGTTGGAAAGCATCCCGACTTACTATTTTTCGTTATTCAAGGCTCCCGGCAAAGTCATTAACGATCTGGAAGGAATAATAAAACGTTTTCTTTGGGGTGGTTCGGTGGATTCACAGAAAATCAATTGGGTTGCTTGGGATAGAGTCACGTCTCCTATTAATATGGGAGGTCTTGGTCTCAGTAAACTCAAGGACTCTAATATGGCTTTGTTATCTAAGTGGATATGGAGGTACCGTACAGAAACGACGAGCCTTTGGAGGAGGGTAATCACGGCCATTCACGATTCTACTAAATGCTGGACGCCTATCCCTTGCTGTAAGGGCTCTTCGGGTGTTTGGGGAAAAATAGTTAAGGCATGTTATAGTGTGTCCGTTGCGGGGGTTAATATTAATCAACTGTTTAGAGGCACGTGTGGAAATGGTAAAGGGATACGTTTCTGGCTCGACCCATGGATATGCAGCGTGGCTCTAAAGGAGATCCTTCCCAGATTGTTCAAATGTGAGGCAAACAAGAAATGCTTGGTTGCCGAGAAGTGGTCTTGGGATTCGAATGGAAAGTGGGTTTTTGGGGACGAGGTGGGTGATACAACAACGGAGGAAGTGGAAGCCGAGAACCCTCCACAATTCTTTGGAAGGAATTAAGCTAACCAATGAACGCACAAATGGATGTGGCGGGTCGCGACAACAAGCTTTGTGTAAAGTACGTAAAATCGTCTTGGAAGCGATCGAGAGGTTAGCGCGATATGTCTTCAAGTGGTCTAAATGGGTGCCGTAAAAGTGTAATATTTTTATGTGGAGGTGGCTGGATGGATCGATTCAGACGACGTCGGCTTTGAGGAAACGGAATTGCTCTGGCTCGACCCTTTTGTTTGTCAAGGAAGCGAAGAAGAAGTGGAACATTTATTTTTCCCGAGGTCTCGGCTAATCTTTGGTTCCGATTAGTCAAGGGTGCATTAGTCCCCTGTTCCTTTTTTCATTAAGGATTTGTACGAGGTTCACAAATCCGCGGCCCTAAAGAAAGGGAGATCGGCTTTGAAAGGCATAATGTTTGTGGCTTGTTGGTGCCTTTGAAAGCCCACGAAAGAAGATTCACAACACAACCATAAAGGTAAAAAGATCTTCCAAGAGGTTAAGACATTGGGGTTCTTGTGGTATTAATAGGAACAAAAGCTTCTCTGTCTATGGGACCAATGGCACAATTTTGATAAAATTTTGTAATGTCCCCACTTGTTTTCCTGCCTGGTTTTGGTTTTGGCTTGTTTGAATATAGTAAAATTTCAAAAAAAAACAAAATTTGAGGTAACAAAAATAGGTCAACAAAAAGTCAAAAAAAATTAATGGGGTATAAAGTATAAACCACATGACCCAAATAAAATCTTAGCATACTAAATTCACTTTATAGTTTATTAATTATTACCATTGATTACTGAAAGAGTATTATGTTAACAGCATTTATTATAAGTGGTTTGCTAACTAATATAAACTTCACTACCACTACGATGTGCCAGCGGGTGATTGGTTTTGTGGGATAAACCAATCACCCGCCGACACGCCGAGCCGAGTGAGATTCGAAGTAGAGTCTCGTGATTGGGGCGACTCCGGACAAATTTTTGGCCCCGATGTTGTAACGTAAGGTGATTTATGTCGAGGTTTAGCTTAAAAATGATATGAATATATTTGTAACATAAGATTTTGACGATGTTCAAGTGAAACAAAGATTATTTCAAGCGTATATAAAAAAGAGAAGAAAAACGATTTACAGAGAACTCTTCTGTCGGAGAAGATGATAACTATAAGATATATTTACTTTACACCCTCAGGTTTATCTACTTTTTACACTTTTATCCTAGTCATTTAGTTTTATACCTCAACTGCTCAACAAGTATAAATGGGTTCACCAAATTTAAACTTTCACTCCATGTCTAAAAAAAATTGTTATAATCAGTCCAATTGTTTTTTACCTTCAAAATTTTCAAAACATTCTCGATTAGAAAACTTTAATTGTTGCCCTATAATATTTATGTGATAAATGTATATACGCTTTTGTGTTTTCATATAAGTACCCTTTTCATAATATGTTTTCATATATTTGAATTTTTCGCGTTCAAAAGATCTCAGATTGTAATAAATGGCACAGGGCCTCCAAAATTCACGGGACTACCTGCAGTAGAGAGTTTTATGTGGATCTAGACTTTCTCTTATTATAAAGTGTTATCAATCAATTTTATTCATGGCCTTTAGTTTTCTAGGCATTGATGCTACTTTTTGGTGCATCTCTGATGAAATACCAGTTTTATGAATGTTGAGGATGCTTTTGTTCATTACAAAAGTTTATAACTTTTAATGTCAAAAACTATATGTTTAATGGAAAGTCTGTAATCATATTGTAATCTGATATGTCTTTTTATAATAAATGACAGAATAATCACAAAATACATATAATAACACAAATTCAAAAATTTTATAACAATTAAACAAAAAAATAATAATACACATAATGATAAAAAGTTATAAATATAATACATTTTCATTCGATTAACTTTATTTATTATTTAGTTAACCTTCTTAATAACAAATGTTAACATGTGACAACATACAAAACACTCACTTATTTCACATAGTAATACTCCCTCCGTCTTAAAATTATTGTCAGGAGATAAAAAACACAAAGTTTAATAAAAGTGGGACCATTATAATTCTCAACCACTCATATAGAATATTCCTGCATTAAATTCCCTTTTTCTTACTAAAAATGAAAAGCGGACAATTTTTTTGAGACACCCCAAAAAGAAAATGTGGACAATTAAATTGAGACGGAGAAAGTATTATCTTATTTCAGTCCAAAATTTTATAAACTAATAAAATATTACGAGTATTATTATATCTTATTTTCATATTCAACATTATTGCACCATTAAATATCATGTAAAGTTACACATTCACATTTGTGAAATGGATAAAGAATCTTTCATACATAGGCCGAAAAATATGACCGTTGTGTCTGTCCACGTGTCATCCACCTCATCCACCTGTGTATCTTCATTCAACACTTCGTATTTTCATTCATCATCTCCACTTTCATAGCCCAAAAAACCTCTTCCAAACTCACAAAATCTAGGATGTTCTTACACCAAATCCAACATTAAAGAAAAAAAATGCGACTCCTAGCGTTACTTTATGCCCAATTAATATGTTGTTTCAGCTACAGCGTTTATAACAACGCTGCAGCTGAAACAATATCTTTCGACTTCCAATCCCTTTCATTAAACACATTAAAACTAATGGGCGACGCCCATTTAGTTAATACTAGCATAATGCTCACACAAGACCTCGCCGTTCCCAACTCTGGCGCCGGCGCGGTCTTGTACAAAAAACCAGTGCGTTTTAAACGCAATGACATTCCAGCGAGTTTCGCAACTTTTTTTTCTTTCGCTATATCGAACTTAAATCCAGACTCTATAGGTGGTGGGTTGGCTTTTGTGATCTCCCCCGATGATGACGTCATCGGGGGCTCTGGTGGGTACCTAGGTGTACCCACCAGTGCTATTGGTATCGAGTTCGATACTTTAATGGATGTTGGATTTAAAGATATTAATGGGAACCATGTAGGTGTTGATTTAGCTTCGATGGTTTCTGAATATTCCTCGGATTTAGATTTAATCAACGTGGATTTAAAATCCGGTGATTTGGTTAACTCATGGGTGGAGTATAACGGGTCGACTCGGGAACTAAATGTCTCGGTTTCGTACTCGAATATGAAACCGAGTAAACCTGTTTTATCAGTTAAACTCGATTTAAGTGAGTACTTAAACGAGTTTATGCATGTCGGGTTTACCGGGTCAACTCAGGGAAGTACTGAAGTCCACTCAGTTGAGTGGTGGACTTTCGCGTCATCTTTTGATGATGCGAAATCACAACCGCCACCTTCTACTATTAATTTCACCGCACCTGCGGCTAACTCGGTTGGCCCGGTTGAATCAGTTCCACCGTCCAACGCGCCAACCGAGTCACCTCGGGTGCATCATTCTACACAAAAGAAGAGTAAATGTACCAACAGTTTGTGTAAACAAGGGGCAGGGGCAGTTGTTGGTGTTGTGACAGCAGGAGCATTTTTTTTAGCTCTGTGTGCGATTATTTCAATATGGGCTTATTCGAAAAAAACAAAAGATAGAAAAAAGCCGCAGTTTTTTGGTGATGAGATTATTAAGACCCCTAAGGAATTTTCGTATAAAGAGCTAAAAGTAGCAACAAAAAGTTTTGACCCGACCCGGGTGATTGGGCATGGAGCATTTGGGACTGTTTACAAGGGTGTGTTGTTGGATTCGGGTGAGGTGGTTGCGGTAAAGAGGTGTAGTCATAGTGGTGGTCAAGGCATGGATGAGTTTTTATCGGAGTTGTCAATTATTGGGACCCTTAGACATCGGAATCTTGTGAGATTACAAGGTTGGTGTCATGAAAAAGGTGAGATATTGTTGGTTTATGACTTGATGCCAAATGGGTCACTTGATAAAGCACTTTTTGAGTCGAAACTGGTTCTTCCGTGGGTTCACAGGAGTAAAATTTTGATGGGTGTGGCGTCTGCTTTAGCGTATTTGCATCAAGAGTGCGAAAATCAAGTTATACATAGAGATGTGAAAGCTAGTAATATTATGTTGGATGAAGGGTTTTGTGCGAAATTAGGTGATTTTGGGTTGGCGAGAAGAATTGAGCATGATAAGTCACCAGACGCCACGGTGGCAGCCGGGACCATGGGGTACTTAGCACCCGAGTACTTGTTAACGGGTCGTGCTAGTGAGAAAACGGATGCTTTTAGTTTTGGTGCGGTTGTGTTAGAAGTGGCTACGGGTCGACGGCCCATTGAGAAAGAGGGGACCGGGTTTGTGAAAATGATGGAAAATAGTAACTTGGTGGAATGGGTATGGAGTTTGCATAAGGAAGAGCGATTATTGGATGCGGCTGACCCATGTGTGTGGTGAGTATGACGCAGCAGAGTTGCGGCGTTTGTTAATCGGTTGGTTGGTGTTGACCCCGACCCGACAGTTCGACCCACTATGCGATATGTGGTCCAAATGCCTTGGTGAGGCTGATGTGCCTGTTGTTTCAAGGGCTAAACCAGCATTGAGTTTTAGTACTTCACATCTGTTATTAACTTTACAAGATAGTGTGTCTGATCTCAATGGTCAACTTAACATTTCAACCTCTTCATCAGAACATAGTTACAATGGTGGTGCCTTGGACTTGGTTTGATCCTATGAAATGACCTGGCCCAGTTATTCAGGTCATGTTATAATAGATATATATTCATTGTAGACTTTATAGTATTGATATTATTTGTTGATTCATTATGTAATAACTGATGTAAAGCAATAATGAGTAGCTAATGGCATAAGTAGAGGGGCCACTTAATTGGTCATAATTTATATATAGGAAAAATGTTATTGGTGCTATCCTTTTTTTATGAAAACTGTGAAAAGAGGTAGGTTGAACCAATAATGTATTCAAGCATCAATAGATGTCCATAAAGTGGACTAAAAGGTGTTCAATCTCAACCATATAATTGTCATGATCTCGATCCTGATTTTAGAATTTTATAATTTTACGATACTATAAAAGAAAACGATTCAAATCTTACATAGGATCTTTGCAAGCTTAAAATTTTATAGGATCCCGATCTTGACCATACGATCTTAAGATTTAGCCTGATTCGATCTTACTTTTTACGAAATTACAATAAAAAACTACAAATTTATGAGTTATTTTTTTTGTAGAATTCAAAAAACAACATGTTAATCTTTTTAAACATTTGATAATCATAATTTATGACAACATTTCTATAAAACATTCATACTATGTTGTGTTTATAATATATAATAATTTGTAGATTTGTATGATATTACAAAAACTATTAAAAAATAACATTAGAGTAGGATCTTAAGATCCCGATCCGATCTTGCAAAGACAAAAATAATCCTGAGTAGGATCCCCAATCTTGAAAACTTTGATTGCAACTGTGGATTCCATAAAACGTGACGCATATTAATCATCCTTTCGTTTATATGTGCGGTTTGTGTGAAGGCGAGGAAGAAGAGGTGGAACACCTTTTCTGCCACTGTATGGTTGCCTCTCAAGTATGGTATCGTCTTTGTCGTTGGTGCAAGACCACCAATGTTTATGTTCTCGGTGAAGGATCTTCGAAGCTTCATAGGCGATGGGTTTTAACAAAAAGAAGAGGCAAATTTTTAAAGGGCTTATTTTTATAACGTTATTTGTGTCTTTGGATTGGCTTTAAATGAAAACGGTTTTCCAATGGCTCAATATCGAAAGAGAAGATTTTCAAGATGCCAGTTTCACAGATGAATGTAGATCTAAAAAGTAGCTCGATTAGTTGGAAAGATTGGTGTAATTTTGATCGATTGTAAGGTCTCTTTTCATTCGCTATTTGATCGCATGCAATGAATAATATTAAACTTTCAAAAAAAAAATAATAATAATACTATTAATGCCTTAGTAACTGGAAAGTACATGTGCTTACCAAATAGTCAAATCATAAAACATGGCATTTAATCATATTTATAAGACAAATAAAAGCGATACGAACTTTGTGTCTTCGTCTGTTTGGTTCATTTTATTTGACTGTATAGTTTGATTTCTTTGTCAAGTTGATGGGTCGCTAGGTCCGATTCAAGGTATTTTTTGAAAGACGAAACATAATAATCTCATACACGTATGCTTAGCATACGCTACCATTAGACGTGAAGCATTACCCAGAAATGTTAGGCTACAAGCCATTTGATGGTCCAATTCAGGTTTTAGTGTAGAAATAATTACGCAAAACCAAACCATCTTTGTTTAATTACTATGAGTGGATCTAGCTGGTGAAAAATTATTGAACTGAGAAAGTGCCGAAAAATTCAAACACATATTTTAAACTAGACTTAGGCAATCTCGTACTTCAGCGGCAGCTGGTTTCTAAGCCAAAATTGAGACTCTAAAAGCTTTTCAACAAACTCAGATTATAAGTTAGATAATCATTTAATAATTATAATTGATCGCTGGTTGATAACAACAGAATATACGCCAAAAATTATGTGGAATGTTCTGCCGTGGAAAGTATATTTTCTAATAAGATTGTTTAAGTTATTAAGATTTTAGTAATAATAGATTCAAGTATACAAAAAGAATTGATATGTAGTTAACCATATTATATTTCAGAAGTAGGTATAGTCAACGCAGTGTGATCTCCTTTTCTTTTTTGTTAATTTAGGCAAGGATAACTTTTTTTACAGGTAGAATAAGCATCATTCTTGTGTGCTTTTAAACTTGTAACCTTACAAATTTGATATCACCATAATAAGATTATCTTGTACTATCAATTTGCATAGATATTTAAGCATTGTTCAAAGCTATTTGTTTGGGGTACAAATAATAAACTTACATAGCATTATTTATATACCTAATAGCCATTATACAATATATTAATTTTTAAAAGACAATTTATATATGCTAGTCCTTAAGATGGGGTACACTGAACAACATTTTTAAAATAACATTATACAAATGATAAAAGACATGTGTCAAAGCAAAATAAAACAACAAAAACTATAATTACTTTGCCTCTCATTTTTCCAAATTTGTCACTGGCCCAAAACTACTTTATCATTTCTCATATAATTTTGTCAAATATGAAACCCGGCCAATCTGCTCAACCCGGTTGAACCGCTCCCGTCAAAACAGGTCGATTAAACCGAAGCCAACCCAACAAAGTTGGTTCAAAACAGTCAAATTAAACCGTCAACTCGATGTTTTCACGTGTAGACTTTTGAAATATATGTCTTCAACATTTCGCGCTTTAGTTTCAACTTTCAACTTTTACTTTTTGTTTTTCCTTTATATATAGTAATAAAGGTGGTACCAGCATGTACATTGGTACCAGGATCTAATAACCGGAGAAATAGACTCGGCGAGATCCGATTCACCAGTTGTATCGGTTTCAACGGGTCCTCTCTGGCTTCGTTTTCTTTTGACTACATTAGTTAGCCAAATCGGTTGTGACACCGATTCCCGGTTGAACACGTTGGTCCGTCCGATCCTGCCAAAACTATATGTGCCCATCAACTTGTTAGCTTGTATGAAGTTTTGTATGCTTTTATTAATTTTATATCTTCATATGTTATAGCTTTAAATTGTAATGCTACTTAAAATTTTATTGTATTTTTTAAGTAGTTTGTTTTTAATTCTATTGTTTTTAATTTAGTAGATGTGCTTTTAATTGGTTGTACAATGTGAATAAATTATTGTACTTTTAAGTAAATGGGTGTTTTAATAAAAATATTAATTACATTAAGTATTTCTCTCTCCATTGACCAATTTCAATAATTCCACTTTTCCACTTTTCAAGTTTGACTGTTTTTCTATTATATGTAGTATAGATAAGAAAAGAGAAATAATAGGTAGATGCATATATTTTTGTAAATACATCTAATATTTGTGGTTGTGGTTTCTTCTCATTCTTCTCATCTTAATTATATTTCTCATTGATCCTTACTTCTAAGATTATAGCATGACTAGATTTGCTTTCAACTAAAATAAACTTCAAAGCTCAAACAATCAAACTACAATTTTTGTTGTAAGTTTTTTTCTCTCACTTCTTCTTAAGGTCTTTTAAATTACATTTTTATTTTTAAGAGAAAAAAGAAAGGATGATACAACAAAACTGATACGAACCTATCTTATACTAAGCTCGTATTAGTTCATAAGTCAAAATAAAGAACTCATTTAAAAAGCTAGCTTTGTAAGAGAAGATAACTCCTAAACTTATAAATCAATAACCAATCACATACTTGACTGATATAAGATCGTAACAAACAGATGCATAGAGTGTTTGATCACACTAGATAGAAGTGATTGAATTTTGACAGGCTCAAACTATAGTCCGTAACTAGATTATACTACGATATCCCTAGATAAAAATGTAAAATATTGGTTATCTTTAACAAAGGTCTCGGTGACCGCTTTTAAACTTTTCTTTAGTCGCCCAATAATTCTAATGTTGTTTTCTTACCGAGGTTAAAACCCAATATTTCTTTTGAGGCTATCAATGCAACCATTAGACATATCAGCGGTGATTACTTATTTTTATTAGTATGTAGCGGGTGGAAGCGACTGCGCTTCATGGCGGGCAATATTTTGAACGATTGTGTTCGGTCGTATTATTTTTTGATGCCATTTTTTTCCGAAGCTTAATGTTTCGGTTAATTTTTCATGTGAAAAAATGATAAAGTAAAAGGGTCAGGTTGATAACATGATTTTAGTATATTTGTAGTGTCATTCGTGTAGTAAGGCTCTTTGCTTATGTTTAGGTTTTTGTTATTGTATGTGTTCTTTTAGTGTTGGTTTCGTGGTTTTGTCATTGCATCAGGTGGCCATGGCGGCGGTTGTAAAAATATTCTTTTTGTTGCTACGATAAAAGCTTTTAATAATAATATATATTTTTTAATAAAGTGTTACAGAAAATGGTTTAAAAGAGTTAAATATAAGGGGTAATTATGAGAATGTATCTTTTGCTCAAGGTGTCATCACTTTTTAGGAAAAAAGTTTGGGTATTTTCAAAATAGACTTTGAGACTTCATGACTTTTCTACTTTTTTATAAGCTTGACAAGTGTCCTTCAAGTTTGTGTACCCAATCATTTTTTTCGACTTTTACATTTTACGATTTTACAAATAATCAATCTAGGCGATTTTGTTTAGAATCTTCGGAATTTTTTTTTGTCCTTTAGTAAAAAAGTCAAAGTTACAAAATTAATTTTTATACATTTAGTTCCTTCCCAGGTTGGAGCCGTACTTTAAGCCGAATCAATATGTTTAATTTAATTTATGTAATTTTTTGTACCTAAAGTACTGCTTTTAACATTATTTTGAAACATTTTTTTTACCTGCTTTCAAATTTTTACCCAAATACAAACACACACACTAACACTCACACTAACACTACTACCACAAAACACACCAAAAAAATTGTGAAACCCTAAATCAATCCCTAATTATTCAGTCAAATAAACTCCAAAATGGCTTACATTCCCCAATATTTTGATGTTAAGTTAACGGTTCGCTCCAAGGTTGTTGTTTTCAAGAAATTAAGTCTAAATTGTCACAATCCTGATCGAATGAGGTCGTCTCAGAAAGCAACTTTTTGGGCCATGGTTAGATATTCTAACCTAGGTAAAGGCAATCATATTGTTAATTTCGCTTTTACAACACAGGTAATTATCGCACAAACTTGATTCTTGTCCCCCATTTTATACAAAATTGGGAACAATGTATTGAAATTGGTTCGAACAGCTTTCTATTGATGACTGGATTTCGCTTTTGGTCGCTTGCCTCCCCATGTACAAATTGATCGAAGTCCTTTTGCTTGCGGTTCTTTCCCTAAAAACAATTAATAAGAAAGGTAACTGTAAAAGGCAATGAGCTTTTAGATTTGTTTGGGAATGACACGGAATTTTCAAAGTTATCACCGAGGATGCCGTAAGGGTATGTCCAAGTTAGTCGGCCGAGGTCGTGTTCATAGGTCGTGGACCTTGGTACATTGTTGACAATCATTTGTTGCAATTAGTGAGGATTTTGGGCATGGAATGCATATCCTTGGGGAGAGTTCTG
>OU343219.1:202308377-202404836 GCA_910596185.1 Chrysanthemum makinoi
AAAAAGCTTGATTTTTCTTGGTAAATTTCCCTCATATGTGCATAGGATATATGAAATCATTTTATCACATAGAGGAAAGAGTTCTTTTTGAAGCATAATCATGATCACAAAAGCCATTAAGAAACCATTCGCTTCCCTCAATATATGCTGCACAATATATGAAAGAGTTTAGGCTATTAGAGAGAGCCAGACATTGAATCAAATGATCACCATTTTCAAATTTCATATTAAATCACAAATTCTCCCTCTATCAAAAATATCAAACCCTTGAGATTTTGGGATCCCAAGTGATTTAATGAGGTTTAGAAAACATGGGAGAAAAAATACCGCTTTAAATACTCATCTTGTTTTTGGATAAATCCTCCTCAACATGCATTGTGTATTTGAAATCGCTTGGCACATGGAGGCGGAGTTCCTTAAAAGGACTAAAACAGATTTGAGATTTAAAACATCTCTCCCATCAAAAACAAACCAATTGAGATTTGTGATCCCACCTGATTTAAATCATTTAGAAAGGTTTGGGGAAGAACGTGGCAAGATTTAATTTTAAAAAATGACAGATAAGGACCATTTTAAGACATTAAAGATTGTTAGTGTCAGGTATGATTGTTTTTAAGAGATCTTTAAGTAAAATAAAACAATTTCACAATCAAACAAGAAATTAAATGATTTCATTTTGCAAGATCTTTGAGTTTTTAAAGAAAATCATACCATGACATAACATTAAATCTTTAGATCACCATATATTTTGTACAAACGGACTTGATAGATGAAATATCGCTTGAAAAATCATTTAATTTAAATTTCCCCTCAATCGATGACCGAGTCGCTTGATTGAGTGACTTAGGTTTTGATAAAATGAAGTCCGGTGATTTTCAAAATTTAGTCCAATTAATTTTCAAAACAATATTTTCTATTTTCAAAACAATTTATTCAAATTTTTCAAAATTGTTTAAAAATGGTATCCTGCACAAAGATACGCTAGGTGGTTGAGTCGCTTTTTGTTGTTGCCGAGGGTTGAAGAAAACCGCCTGCCGATGCAGTGAGACTTCTTACGCTGCATTTTAATGCCAATCGAGGTCAATTAAGCTCTGCTTTCATTTGTCGATGAAGAAAACCATCTCGCCGATGCAAAGTGAGACTCTTACGTTGCATTTTTCCATGCCAACTCTCCATAGAAGTCCAATTAAGCTTCGTTTCTTCATTTGTCAACCTAAGATATAGTTACCCTTTCCTTTCTAAGATCCAATCATCTTTATTGTGGGATCCGGATCGAACATTCTTATAAACAATGTACCGCATAATGCTAGTGAACACACATACATATATATGGTGGTCGACATCACCCATAACAACAATCGACTAATTAAAGTCAATTCAACATAACAATCAGATCATATAAGGCATGGGGTTTATGTGTTAATCAAACTCTAATCATCTAATCCTAACAATCATATCCTAAATTCCTAGTCCTTCAACATAGGCAAATATCTATTTTAATTAAGCACGTAGGATAATTAAGAAAGTCCGTTAGATGATGTAAATTTGAAAACATTCTCCCCCTCAATCAATGACTAATTTTTCTGAAAATTTTAAAAGTGCAGAAGTCATTGATTGAGTTTTCAATTTTTTACGAAAAACTCTGAATCTGATTGATTTTCAAACAACTCATTACCAATTATTTTGAAAACAACAAATATTTTTCTCACAATTTTAGATGGAAAACATTTGTGTAGGAACTGCAGCCCTCGACATACCCTCATTTTTATAATAGGAAAAGTGTACGAAATATTTTGAAAATCGTAAGTTAGTAGCACTTTCCTTCTTTGAAAACGGGTTGCTATCTGAAATAATAAAGCAAGCCATGGTTTAAGCACGGGTTATAGTCGGAAATAACGCAAGCCATAGTATGACACATGTTTTGAAAAATATTTACACCTTCGCCAACTTCATCTATGGTCCCGTTATTATTGAATGACATTCTAAGACCAGCATATGTTATCGATAATGTAAGACATGTCTTAGAAAACATATTTTATTATTTTTCAAATTTTCTCGATTTTTATGGGTTTTAATGGTTTTATATTTTTTCTTTTCTTTGTTGGTTTTATATTTTGTATTTTGTTTTTCCGATAAATATACAAGGATAGAATAGATGATATAGTTCAAGAAACATGATGATACGAGTACCGAGATAAGGATATCAGCGTACCGCCAAGAAGATAGAAGTCATCATCTCTTAAACATTCACCACCAAAGCTTCCAAGGGCCTTTGAATAGAAAAGAAATTGAACCATCCGGAAAGTGAGACTTTGGCGTTTCCAAACCGAAAATCCTTTAGCCGAGCAGTGTTCAAAGCTTTTTCAAGCTTTCTTAGCCAGTGTACAAAGAAGCACACCATTATTATAAATCCCCGCTGTCTCCTTTAAGAATAATCACCGTGATTCTTCGTTCGAGGTTATATCATCCAATAGAACAAAGAACGCTTTCATCCCCACTCTTTAAATTTCTTCTCATATTTCATTACCACTGAAGTATGAAGCTATGCATCCCCAATGAGTTGTCAAGAGACCACTTCCCCCAAGTAGATGAATTGATACGTTAGTCTCTTAGACTAGAGCTCACGAACCCGAATACACATACCCGAAGACAAAGAAACTTATACCAACGGAGTAGCAGATTAAGTCCATAGCCAAAGAATAACCTGATGTATACTTTTCCCCCAAGAAAGTGTATGAAGCACAAGAACCCAAGTACCAATGCCCAAAGAGAATAACCGATAACATTGAAGAAGTAGGTCAATCATCGATTATCTCGAGGAGGACTATCTCTCATGATTTCAACTCCGGAATAAGTGATTATATCTCTAATCATCGATTAGCACCTAAGTGAAAACAAATGAGCGCCCCAATATACACAATCTCTCCCCTAATGATTGTGATAACATCAAAATCATCACACACTTGTACCTCTTTCATCTTCTAAACTAACTCTTCCAGTCTCTTTCCCCACATAGTTGGAATTAGAACACTAAACGCCATGAGTCAAACCTTGTCCTTCGGTAATGACATTATCTCCCGGATATCTTCAATCACTTAGAAGTATTAAGTTCATCAAGTTTACTTGCGCTTAGCCGCGAAGTCTCTTCCCCTTTGTCGGTTTTGACACTTCGTAATCAAGAACTCTTTGTAAGCCCAGATACTTGAAATCTTTATAGAAGAAACATGTAATCTTGGGAATCAACTTGCGAAGTAGAATGTGAGCAAGTCTAATTGGGATTAAATTCTACATTTCACTCTCCCAGCCCAAAGTGCCTCCCTAAACCGGACAATCTTTTGATAAATGTTTGAATAGAAGAAGTCTTTAGATTGTTAAATGCAACTCGCCTTTGGTCTTCTACCATGCAGTAGTGTAGAACGATCAGACTCGACCTTCTTCAAGATTGTCCAGTTGGGGAATAGAAAGTCAACATCTTCAACTAACCAAATGCATTCCGCTAACTTTGAAATAGCAACTCCTAACTAAAATCCTCCCAATCAAAAACAAGAACGCAAAGACGCTCATTAAAGAAATCAGCCCACAAATCTAGAAGCACTTTGTCATTTAATCATATCAGCCTATGTGAATATGTCAACTAACGGCTCATAGAAGAAACACCATGTAAATATGACCCGATAAGAAGAAGCTCGGTTCTTACATGAGTTTGGAGCCGTTTGACCATTTATTCTCTAATAACAATCAACCATGCAGAATTATCATACTTCTTCTCCCCCTCAAGAATTGCATACGAAGAATATCTTCAACAATGTAGTCTATTCACACTTCTCCCCCGCAAAATTAGCACAGGATGTCGCCAGCATTATAGTAAGGCGTATAATAAGAAACAATCAACAAGAGTCTTCGGCTCACTTGATAATTGAAAGCGCGTGGAATAAGTATGAAGCATGTTGATGAGAATGGTCATTAATGAGAAGATTTCTTCTTCCTCAAGATAAAGCGCACTGAAGCGCATACTTTTTCTTTCTTTGAGGAACGAGGCATGAACTGCTGTGTTCATAACGCCATAATCTCTCTCACTCTCTTGGCAAAACATGTAATCAACCCCATTATCATTCAAAGAGGCTCTTTGTCGTGACAAATGTGGAGAAAACCCAATATGATGAATTTGACTCAAGTAAATTATCCCTCAACTTGACTTAAACTTGCACATATGTAACAAAGAGCGTGTGTCGACTTCATCCTCCATTGAATCTCTTAAGTACTCTATACTCTTCAACCAACCAACCAACCATCAAGTAATAGACGACATCACCCCTCTGAAAATCCACAATTGAATGTGACACCGAGCACTACAACGTAACTCCTTAAAGTGATAGTTATTTTGTGGTGGTAAGAGCCCAATTCCAAAGTGTAAAAGACACCCAACAATAACTAGATTTCCAAGTCTTCGCTTTTATAATAAGCTCAACAAGGATCTTGAAGAATCTTCATCCAACCATCCCCATACCTTCAGATACTCAAGTACACTTGCCCGTGATATTTTACTTCAACCTTAAATGACAATAGTGAATTAACTTCGCTGGTCACATCTTCGATTAAAAGCTCAAATCTAGCCTTCTTTAACGCTTTAAGTGAACTATGATAATGGTTTTCATCCGACCATGGTTAAACACATAACCCGTAAAACCAAGTAATAACCAAATCGCCATGATCTAATATCCAAACACACATCCAATTCATGTAGTACACCCTTTTTATCCCTTCTTCGGTAGGAACCGAGCACCAAAGATCAAATAAGATCCCAAACACACTTTTTCTTCTCCGTGATGGTTCCATCAATACGGATTTTACAATTCTATGGTTTAAACCGAGTAAATAGTTTCGGGGATTTTACAAAACCAAGAATAAACCGTAGATAGATCCGAAATGCACTTTACTATACTAGGATGTTTCCATTGTCACGGGATTTTACAAGTCTCGATAAACCGAGAATAGGTTCTTTCACGAGATTTTAAAAATCAAGACAAACCGTAAACAATGTCACTTGAATGTGTTATGACAACTTTGGTTTTGAATATCCGCTTTAGGGGAACATGCAAGGTTCATCAACGGTTCATTAACCAACATCAACAAAGATCATCAACCATCCAGTAAACTCATTGGTAAGCACATCATTCATGCAATCTGTCGGCTATTGCAGTGACAACATGGTGAAGTAAACCCGATATGCCAATCTTGATAATGAAATAAAATTCCCCATATATGTTACTTAAACTTGTACTAATCCTCGTGAAAAAGAAACAGTGTACCCAATGTACAAAACCTCTTGACATATTCTCAACTGCGTGAGACACCAAAGTGATAACAACGTTGTGGGTTAAGCGAGAAAGAATCACACACGTAACTAAATAGTCAAGTCTTTATCACCCTCTATAAAACCCCAAACAAGTCATCTTCACAGAACGGTAGAAAGAAAGAAGACGAAAATAAGTTAACACGTCCGGAAAAACCTCACTTCAAATTCAAATAAGAGATACCGTCCAAACAACCCCGTAGTCGACTTTTGTTCCAATACCAAATCAAGCCGTGACAAAATATTCATTGCGATAGTGTGTAAACCAAGGTATTAAAAACGCATAACGCATCAAATCTTATCCGCACAACACACAATCAACTCACAGTATCACAAATCTCTTCATCAAAAACTCATTTTCAAGATACTTCAACAAATCTCATAAACAACATATTAATCAACGACCAAGATAAAAACTACCAAGCCCATGCATGGCCATAGAAACCAGGATCTAACCAAAACTCGCCAAGCCTACATTCACATTGCCCAAACTAAACATTACAAACCATGGCAGGCAAAGAATAATCGAACCAACCTCGAAATTAATCTAACCAAAAGTTAGCAAGAAATAATCCAAGACAAGGCCCACGAAATTAATCACTGCTCGGCCCATGTGAAAGAAAAACATTAGTATCCACAATCAGTTACAAAGTCACATGCACAATCAAGATATAATAAAGCCAATGTCCAACACCAAAGTTACAGGCCCGTCACCCGTGAGCTAAGGAGTTAACAGGCCCTTACAAAGCCCATGTCCACGACGATGCATTATTTATAAAATACCCATGACCGGTACAACACCAAAGTATTTACCCTAAATCCACGAGTATAAATGTAGGATCGATAAAAACAATGATTTATGTGGTTCGGGGGGTCGAGGAAGCTCAAAGAATGAATAAGACATGGTATTGGTTAGATTGAAGAAAAGGGAAGATGTGTGTGTTTCTAGAGAGAAGAAGAAGAAACCACACACACTTCTTTACAAAATGTGAACTTCCTACCCTCCTAGTTGGGACTAGGAGGGGTATTTATACTTAGACAAGTCTAACTTAGCACTATTGACTAAACTAGTCCTTGTGAATGAGTAAAAGAAGAAACTAATGCAATTCCCGGAATGACTTCACTTTAGCGAGGCTAACAATCTCTCCCCAAGTGATGTCATACAGGAGTTGCTTACAATGTTCCCTACAAGCAAAATTAAATACAACAGATAAGCGTAGCGTACTCCAAGAGTGTCTTCACACCATCAAACTTCATGAATCTTCTCAGCTGCCATATCTTTACTTGCAGAAGAACAATGCGAGCAAATCTAATTAGGGATTAAATATGACCTTTTTGCTCTCCCCTAATTAGTGCTCTCCCCAAACTCACAACCTTTCTTCGATGAATTTCTGAATTAAGAAGTCTTTTGATAATTAAATTAGAACCGTCTTTAGTCTTCTAACACGCAGTAGAAAAGACTGTCGACTCGACCTTCTTCAAGATTGTCCATTCGGGGGAATAAGAAATCAACATCTTCATCTCACCAAATGCATTCCAGTTATCTTTCAAATATCAAATCAGCCCATAATGTACATTTCTCTCCCCGATGGTTACGATTTATCGGAATCAAGATGCAATTCAAGCGCATATGAAGCATTAACTGGAAGCATTTTATCATATCATCGCCGCAGAAGATGTCGATGAACAATACCATTTAAAGTTGTCTAACTCATCTCAACCCCATCAAAAATTCAACGGCTCTTAGAGTAACCACATGTGAAGATAACCCAATATGACAAACTTGAGAAAGAAGTAAATCTCCCTTAATCGTTACTTAAGCTTGTACTATCCTTGTGAAAAAGAACGGTGTACCCATTGTACAAAACCTCTTGACGTATCCTCAACTACGTGAGACACCGACAGTGATAGCTACTTTGGGTTAAGAGAGAAAGAATCACAAAAGTAACTAGATAGCAAGTCTTCATCACACTTAACATATTTGCCCGCATAAGTCATCTTCGCGTAGGGAAGAAAGAAAGAAGACAAAATAAGTACACGCGCCCGTCAAACTTCACTTCACACCCAAATAAATAGTAAAGAGTCATCTCCGTGGTCACACTTCAAATTCATCGAAACCTTTAGCCGTGAACGTGTATCCTCCGTGAAAATATATACCATACCAATAATACTCTTAATGACCACAATTATTATCAACATAGAATTTCGGATGACAAAATTCTTTACTTCACGAGATGCATACCACGTCAGCCCACAATCCAATATAAATCCAAAGCCCAGTCCAACCAATATTATATCCGTGTAGATTTTAGGCCCACGATCAATAGGATTATACTAGGTCCATGTACACATGAAAACCGGATATAAGATAATAACTTGTAACACATGTGACCTAAACCTAAAAACACTTCACAAACTGTCGCCTACCATCATTTTCTCTCAAGACATATCAAGAAAAAGAAACGCATCTCACCTCAAACTCGTTCCTCAGCATCAAATCTTTTTCATATCACACACAACAATAACACCAATAAGTCCACCAGTTTGGTATATTTCTGATACAAATCGCACCAAATACATGCTGTCTTTTACACAAAGCAAGGACCTAAGGTTTGTTTCAAGATCTTTCGATGAAGGTCTCGGGTAGGTTTAAATGATGTTGTTTTGTTTCTTAAACGAATTAAAAGGAGTGATTATAACATACTTGTTATCAATCATTCTTTAATTATTCGGATAAAAAGGAAGCTTGGACTTCACATAGATTGATGATGATGAAGGATCAATTAAAGTAGTCTTTAAAAGATTACAAAAAATTGAATTCAAATCTGAGATTTGTTTAATTTCTAAGTTCGGTTTGAAAGAAGAGATGGAGAATGATATAGGATAGTTTGGTATATGTTGAGGGAGTTGGTTTTTTAGATTCGAAAGTTAAATTGTTATGGACTGATGATGTATAAATGAAACTGAGGTCGAGTTGATTTTTTGGTATATGGTATGTTGTCGATGTGGTCAAGGTCTTTTGGTAAAGATTACGCGTAACTTTTTTCCATTTCAGCTCATTAATTTTACGCTAATACTTGTTTATGCGTAGGGCACGCTTAACATGCTTATGCGTAGCCTTACGCTGCAGCAAGTTAAGGCGCAGTCACGTCAGTAGTTTAGCAAGCGAACGCATACGCTGCAACATTTCATACGCCAGAACTTAAATAACTACGAACATCCTCCGTAGAGATTCCTCTAAGCGTAGAAATAGAGGGTTTTGACCCTTTGACTTTTTCCCGACGATTTTTCCACTTTTTTCCACTGATTCATCTTTAAACCTAAAAGCATCATAAATATGCTTTTGACTTTTTGAGCTAATGAAACTGATGGTTTGACCAAAATATTATTGCACGGATATGGTGACAAAAAGGCTAAAAATATCTGCTTTGGACCAAGATGATACAAAAACCGACCATGATACAAAACGATTTTGTACAAGTAAAGAGATGACCTTTTGGACCAAAAAAGATACCAAACCATGTTAAGAAAAGCTTACCCAAAAATCGGAAAAAAAACCCACCCAAAAATAAGCTCAAAAGAGTAACTAACATGTATAAACCAAAGCATAAATCAATAAAACAACAACCTTGGCTGTTATACCCAATTGTAGGATCGATAAAAACAATGATTTATGTGGTTCGGGGTCGGGAAGCTCAAAGAATGAATAAGACATGGTATTGGTTAGATTGAAGAAAAGGAAGATGCTGTTTTAGAGAAGAAGAAGAAACCACACACACTTCTTTACAAAATGTGAACTTCCTACCCTCCTAGTTGGGACTAGGAGGGGTATTTATACTTAGACAAGTCTAAATTAGCACTATTGACTAAACTAGTCCTTGTGAATGAGTAAAAGAAGAAACTAATGCAATTCCCGTAATGACTTCACTTTAGCGAGGCTAACAATAAAACATCACATAAAACACATCTTAACCCTAATCATTCTCATATCTTAGTCCTCCCCTTTTAACAGCTTCAAAACCTAAACCAAAAAAACTGCTTCAGCCACTTTATCAATTCACACAACTCGCAACCCAAAAACACTCTTAACCCTAAATCGCCATCACACCGTATAATTAGTACCTCAATCGGACGATCTTGCAAGAACATAACCTAGCCACAGAGATGACATGGGTTTATACGTACCACAGGGATGGTATTCAACAGCCATGAGATCAAAAGTGTTCAAGGTAGGTATATTGTCTTTTGATGTTTAGTATGAACGAATCAAGAGAAAACAATTAACAATCTTGTTGATTGATTTATCTTAATTATTCGTATATTTCAAAAGGACTAAACTCCTAGGTTGATCTATGATGCATACGTACTTATGTGAATAGATCCTTAACGATCTATGAGTTTGAGAACCATTCTCATAAGGTACAAGGCAGAGATCATTTCTTAAGTTTTCTTTAAAAGTCATGATGTAGTCGATCAATACATTTCATTTATCTGACATCGAATAAAAGAAAAAGAAAAAGCACATTTGCTTATTTCTTGACTTTATAGTTTCGAACACAAAAAGAGGCAAGGCTTCAAATAATAAATCAATGATGATTCCCTTTTCGTTAATTGCACTCCATTAGTCATGATTTATCATTTGACTGACACGAAAAGGATTATGAGATCTTGGTTATCAATTCGTAAATTTCTTTTAAGCTTAGATCTATGATGATTCAATTCTTGTGTGGGATGCCTTTCGAGGCTTGAAAACATTAATGAACACCCCAAAGAATGGTTCTGAAATTTTTGGTAGAGGCTTGATATGTTTTATTTTTCCTTTTCATGGATCTATGATGTATGTTGTTTCTGTGAAGTACCCATGTTGGTCTTCATTAGGCACATCTGAGATTCTTTACATTCTCATTTTGGATATTGTTGACTGATGATGTTTGTAGAAACTGAGGTCGAGTAGTGTGATTAATGGTATATGGTTTTGTGATGTGGTTGAGGTCTTGGTCTATTCTTCATCTACCTTTCTGTCTAAGTCGCTAGGTCAAAGTCTTTGAGTCAAGCCGCTAGCTCAAAGGAGTCAAGTCGCTAAACAAAGGTCTTGAGCCAACTCGCTAAGCCAAGTTGCTAAGCCAACTCGCTAAGCCAAGTTGCTACCATAAGTAAAGACTCATGGCAAGTCGCTAACTGTTTGACAAGTCGCTACTGTAATTTTAAGTTATCACAAGTCGCCAACTTATAAATATAAGTCGCTAGCAAGAAAGAGGTTGACAACTCGCTATAAAGAAACAACCCAACTCGCTAACAAGAAAATTTGACTATTTAAAATTTTCCGGTGAGTTTTCCGACTACTTTCCGACCATATTCATGATAAACCCAGAAAATGACATAAACTGCTTCATATTACTGTTATGACCACATGTAACTGACCAGTTTTGACAAAAACAAATATGACCATTTGACAGCGTATTTTACCTTTTAAGACATCAGATACACAAAAACAAATACTGTAAACCTGTTATACCAACGACATATATTGTTCACAAGAAAAAAATATAAGTTTTTGGACTTTAGATGACACAAAGACATATATTGTTCACATGAAAAGATCAGGACTTTTGATATTAGACCAAAACCAGATACACAAAAACATGTAAACCTGTTATACCAAAATACTGTAAAAGCATTTTTCGAA
The DNA here is from genome assembly GCA_910596185.1 of Chrysanthemum makinoi. Lineage (NCBI taxonomy): Eukaryota > Viridiplantae > Streptophyta > Magnoliopsida > Asterales > Asteraceae > Chrysanthemum > Chrysanthemum makinoi. The sequence continues at coordinate 202,319,417 of OU343219.1, forward strand.
CCAAAAAAATGATACCAACACAGTTAACACGAGAATCGAACACCACAATAAATCATCAAAACACAAAAACCTTGGCTCTGGTACTAATTGTAGGATCGAATATTATTGTGTTTGATGATTCGGGTGGTCTTGGATGATCAAAATACATGTTAGACATTTTAGAGAGAGAAAGTAGAGAGATGGTGTTCTTGGTAGAGAGTTGGTTCAATAAAATGTAAAAGGTTAGATTGCCAAGCCACACCCCTTCCATGGATGGAAGGGGTATTTATAGTTACAAGACTACACGACCTCCTATCGGCCTGTGGATCAGGTATACAGTGGGTAAAGACCCGTCCTTCCTCCACGGTGTTACTCTACGCTAAACTACGCAACTAACTAACTAATAAACAACTAAACAACGTAACTAATGACAAGTCTACGAGCTAACCTATGCTAGATAATATTTGGGGTGACCGACTCTTCATAATGGAATTTCCAATTCCTAACAACAGCCCTAAATCTGCATTTTTTAGTATCTCTCTTCACCCCTCTCTTAGGGGTCGATTAGAGCACTACTCCTGGGCATTTTCTAGCAGTCCGAAGCCAGTTTTGAAGGAAGAATTCACTCGCAATCATCATCATTATTAGCTCTACATCAAGTAATTTGTATCAAACATTATGTTCAATTCAATTTTTGATTTATTCATTTTTGTTGGTATGATTTATTATATGTTTGGCTAAGCACCCTGGTGCTGGCCTAGTTATGATTCTTTAATTGTTTTGTTTGCATTTACTTTACTTCCGTACAATTATTTCTAAGTGTATGCATGAATAGTTCATTGGTAGTCACCCTGGTTCGGTAGTTTTGAATGGCGGTAGAGGCCAATTGCCTAGGAGATATGACCAACTGACCCTAGGTGAGCGGACTGAGACGGGAAAGGGTAAGATATGATAACCAATCGACCCTTTCTACTTGTGCGATTTGACCAACTGATCACCTATCGTTTGGATGAACTTAAGAATTAGGGGTGAGTGTCTAAGTTCCTAACGGCCGGGCACTCACTATTATAAATCTAGCATGTAGCGGATTCTTAATGACTCAGCTTTGGGACCAGGAACAACAGGACTTATGACGGTGCGCTACTGATTTCTCTGTGGTGGCATCTTTGCTGATAGGTTAAATTGACCAAATGCTGTCCTCTCGACTTTGACCCCACCTGAAGTAATTGGAAGTAAGTAGATGTAGACATTACTAGCTAGGAGGAATAACTAGGTTTGCACCACTATCCTTCATTGATCATACTTATTGCCCTTATCTGCTTTCTTTTATTTCCTTGTTTTATTAGTTAATTTTATTATTTCAATCTTAAAAAGCAATTAATATCGTGACATAGACTTAAGTTAATTTCCTATCCTTGTAGCTCTTGGGAAGACCTCGGTTTTACCGAATACTACACTACACACCCATGGTACATTGCCGTTAGTGCATTAGGGTAGACCATAGGTATAACGAGTAATTACAAATATTAAAACCTGGTCAGTAAAACCTGCATCAGTATACATCATGAACGTGGCTACCTGGCTATTAATATACAGCGCAAAAGTTTGCATAGTTATCATCTTCAACGATTCAAGCAAGCAAACCTAATATCATATATATTACACACACATGGTTCACTTTTAAATTGGGTAGGTCCTACAGTTGGGCGGGCGTTAGTCTGTTTTAGCCTTTTTGGTGCTGCCCTCAGCGATTTCTGAGACGGATGTTCCAAAGAGCTCTCTTTTGACGTTCGATGGTCCTTTGTATGTTGTTATATCCACCTTTTCAAGCGGGTCAGGTGTTATTGGTGGTGGGGTTGCTGAGTCCTGGGTTATTTCCGATGCGCACGTATCTTTGATAGCAGGCGAAGTCATCGCTGACTATCCTTCATCTGGGTTGTTCACGGGGGGTGCTGGAAGTGCTAACGGAGGTATCACCGGTGCCTTGTCCACTGCAAATTTTGGGAAATTTTTCTTGCTCCTGGATCCGAAGTAAATTGTAAAGAGGCGCCTTGTATTCTCAAAGAGGCGCAGCTTATTAGGTATTCTTGTTGGACTCTTATCTTCTACCTCATTTAGTAAGTCCACGCAACTGATCACCCACTTATCCGTTTATGGGCTAAAGCAATTGACTGTAATCGTACCACTTGAATCTTCAAGTATAGCTCTGAAACAGTACCTATGAATGTTTAAACCAAAAGAAGTACATGTTATGTGTTAGGTGCTGTTTTGCATATTTCTTATAATGGACTGCATTTTAAAAGTGGGCAGTGCAACTGTTAACTATGGTAATTAACTGTTCTTTAAAAAGTAGCTTCCTTATATCTAGCTTTGCAAATGTCCTTCTAATGGGAATGAGGATTAAAGCAAAATAATATTTCTTTATAAACCATCTGGGCATGTTAAATAACATAAACAATAATAAGACTGGTATGCTGGTGATTGAACGTCTAGTTAGGCATATTAGCTTAACCATAATGTAGATATGTTCACATGCGAAAACACAGTCCGGCATGTTTTTTTTGGTCAATGTATGTTTGTTATAATTAACTATGAAGTGACCATGTAAAGACTGAGGTAGATCAGTTATCGACTGCATGACTTAGTTTGGTAGTTGTAGGTGACACACGGAGATAGTGGCAACTGTAAAACCACAACATACATGGAGGATGCTAGAAAGCAAAAGTCGCAATCTGCACGTGCATTCTGATAGTAGTTGGTATATACAGGCGGGTCGGTTTGTATTATGTGCACTACTGTTTTGTCTTGTTTTACCTGGGTTTAGGGTGTACCTATAATCCGGAACTGGTTGAGTGCCATACTCATGGCACTGCCAGTGTGGATTTTTAGCGTCTAAACCCCTGCCACATACACCACATTTATTAAAATACGATGTAGTTGTTGTATCAATCGTCGCTAATGTGGCTTTAACAGTAAAGCGGACACCCTGCATCATGTAATCGATGATCAACAGCAATGGTATTTGTATTATATTTTAGAGTAATATTTTTCTTACCTTGTGCATCTCTTGATTAATTGCTAGTAATGTTTTCAAATCCACTTTATTGTTTGGTATTTCTGACAGAGCTGTGGTTTCTGTATGCGGCTGAGATTCCAACAGCGGCGTTGTCCCTAACAGCTCGTTGTATCTGTGCGTTAATATCTGCGTTAGAAGTTATAGTAGGCCCTCTATATTTTTCCACATGAAAATGATGGCGATGCTTACACAGCCAATATATGCGCGGTCTCTGGCACGTTGTGATTAAGGTAAACGTGTGTGGCGGGAGTTGATGCAAGTTGCAAAGCACCCGTAGCTACAAAGACATGGACGGGTTAGATAAATAATTATGTGATAGCTTATAACATTAGACAGCCACTCATGTATACCTGCATATCTTTTAACGTAGCAGGAACTTGCCGCCAGGACAACCGGCTGTTGCAACTCCAGGTAAGTCTGCATTGGGAAATCCGTTGCAAGCTCATTCCACAAAGTTAACGGGACACTCTGTTCGCTACCATAAAAGAATTTCGGTGCTTATAAATGGTTACTGACGGTTATATTATATGTGCATGTTTTTACTTACTTGAGGTTTTGAAGCTCCACCTTCATTCTACGTGTTCTGTTTGTAGTAGCATCCCCTGCTCCTTTGAATTTTCCCAGAGTACGTACATACCCAATGTAATCTGGAAATGTGCTTATCAGTTAGAAGACGAGACTGCTGTATAAAGAACGTGTTAAAATATAGCGTACCTGTTAGTGTCGGATCTTTCGTATCAACCTTTTTTCCTAGCTCATTGAAGGCAACAAATTCAAAATAGTGTTCTGGAAAGCGTTGATAAGAAATGGCAGTGATCTGTGTCAGTTTTCCAAATAGGAGCGTGTAGTTGTTGCTGACAGTTTGCTGCCACCTGTCAGTACTCTGAGATCCGAAACCAACGATTCGATAAACCGAATTGACTTGGAGTGCGTTATACTTTTCAACGTCTTTCAGTTCGATATTGGCCTGAATAGCGCGACCCTATTATTAACACGACGCCGTAAATGTTAATAAATGGATGCGAAATTATAGTAATGGTATGAATTTTGGCAGCGTATTTTGGTTTAACGATTCATACTTGTCTATCCAGCAGGATGCAGCAATACTTGGTTGGAGTGAGGTCTTGAATAGTTTTCGAGATCCACTTGTGATATACTTTAACTTCAATGGCTTTATTCAGCGTCGTTGGCTTAATATCTGCAAGACTAACAACATATGATTCTACAACTACGGCTTTGCCTTTTTCCGTTTGAGGTGAAAGTGGATCAGGTTCGGTTGACATCAGCCTGGATACAGGCAACCTGCTCAAGAAAGTAACGTGCATATTTATTATAGTAGTGACCAAATGTGATACGCAAAATAATACTGTGATTATGCTACAATAACTGTATGATCATGTATGAATCAAGTGGTCAATATTCATGCTGACTGGATCAATGTGCCTACATACAGTATGCAGGCTAAACAATATAGAAAGCAAGACCTTTTTTTAGACATCCGCTAGAATAAGTCCGTAAAACATGATGAAACGTAGGAATTGATGGTACGAGGTGTTTAGTATATGCATAAATGATGAAACGTAGAAAGTAATCATATTTATGTATATATCTGTGAGTATATCTGAATGAGTATGTATATGGGTTGCGTAGACGTACGGTTAGCATCTGCGATAAATAATGTTAGCAGCAACATATCGGTTTTATAAAATACACTATTTCAAATGCGCTAAAGAATATAGTGTGTCAGCAATGTTATAAGCTAAGATGCACATTGGGTAGTCATGTAAGTCAGCAAAAAAGAGTATGCATGATTAAAGTAAACGGTATTTGCGTATAGATGGTGGTAAAACATTTAGAATCGGTACAAACCTGTGGTTGGATGGTCAAATAAAAGGAGGCACCTTTTTTTGAGGTGTAAGATAAATTTTGAGTTACGTGACGCAGTATAGAAATAGCTAGTTTAAAAAATATAAAGAAAAAAATGGCGAATATTTAATCACTAGAAACATGTTTAAAATAAACGTTGCCAGGTTATAGACGATGAGAAAATTTCCGGAATCGAAAAGAACCTGGGCACCGTTAATTTTGGTGAGGAGGTCCTTATAAACAATATTTTTTTGTAGTGTTAGGTGCCTGGTTGTCATATCGCTTGATCAATATCTTCAGTCCTTCTGGAGATGTTGCTCTCGAGAGTGCTACGTATAACTGGCCATGCCCAAAGATAGGATCCGGAAGGTAAACACCTATGCGTTTCAATGACTGGCCCTGGATTTTATTAATCGTCATCGAATAAAATTTTTTAATTGGAAACTGCTTGCCTTTAAATAAGAAGAGGAGCTTCTCGTCTTTAGTTGTAAGCATTATTCTTGGAAGGAATAGTTTCTGAGCAATTCTTGTTCCAGTGATAATTTTTTCTTCTATGATTTTAGTCAGCAGTTGCGTCACGATCATTCTAGTTCCGTTACAAAGTCCTCCAGCAAGGTTTAGGTTTCATAATGACATGATTGGTGCCCCTATCTTGAGATGGAGTTTGTGAGGTGGCAAACCCGGGAATGAAAGCGTGTTTAGGTAATCTATAGGATAAAGCAATTCTGTAGCACCACCATCATCTCCATGCGGCACAGCTTCATCATGGCTCGTATAAATGGTACTCTCTCCATGTAGCATCTGCAAGACTTTCCCATTTATAGCATCAACCGTCTCGTTCTTTGGACACACGATGGCTTTTTTTGTAATTTTTCTGCCGTGGGTCTCTGCAAAGTATCGTCATCATATATGAACCTGACCAACTCCATCTGCGCTTCATCCGAATCCCTTATACAATGCTCCTCGGGTATGTCCACCCACGAAGCATTTTCTGGATCCTCAGAGTCAGGCGTTCCAATATCACCATCTCCTATAGCCAATAGCCATTTCGAAAAACAGTCCACCTTCATATATTCCTGATCGTTTAAGCCTGAATGTTTAAGAAGCATGTTTTGTGTGAGAACAAATAGCTTAAAATATTGCCAAAGATAGGATTCATAAATGGAAGATGCAATAATATCATTTTTGGAACCCCTTTTTTTCACGGGCAAGGTTTGTCTAAAGTCACCACCCAAAAGAATTGGTTTGCTGCCGAACACGGTGTCAGGCTCATTCATCACGTCACGCATTGTCCTATCTAAAGCTTCAAAGCACCTACGATCGTTCATGGGAGCATCATTTCATATGATCAAATCTGTTTGCCTTAGCAGTTCTGCGATCTGTGTTTTCTTGCGTACATTGCACGTAGACTGGTCAGTCAATTCAAATGGTAACCTAAATCTCGAATGAGCTGTCCTCCCTGATGGCAATAATAGTGATGCTATACCCGAAGAAGCAACGGCTAGAAAAATGCTGCCTTCAGCCCAAGAATGTGCATATTATTGCTTTCCATAAGAAAGTATTTCCGGTGGCACCATGGCCATAGACGAATATCAATTCCTGCCTTTTATTCACTGTTGCATTAACAATTAGATCAAATATTTCTATCTGCTGAGCGTTCAACTGTGGAATCAATACATCTCTTTCTGCTGCTAACTCTGATCTGTCATAGCATTTTTCTTCCATAACTAAATGGTTCTGCATCATATCCAACAGTCCCTGAGGCGGCATCGGTAATCCAAAATCTACCAACGACTTACCATAGAAACCTAAAGTTTCCTCAAGTTCATAAAGAACACCGCCTCGAAGCTTAGGTTCGTTCATGTGCTTTAGTGGAATGGATAATATTTGCGACAACCTGAGAGGAATATCATGCGACATCTGTTCCCAGAAAGTATTCCACAGAACCTCCGGTTCTGCCACATCGTAGAAAATTAATAACTGAATGAATAATGTATGAAGTTCTTCTGACGTCGCCGATATGGCTGCCTCTTCCAGCGCAGTCAGCCATTCACGGTCATCACCTAACAAACCCAATGCCTCACAAGGATCTATTTGTAGGATGCACGTGACCGTTAACTGTACGTATGCCCGGAAATGATTGACATCCTTTCTGATGGCAAAGCAACATCCATTGGTAATAAAGGTCTCCTAAACCCGGGTGTATGTATGTCAGCCTTCCAATAGATGGGACTTGCTTGTTCACTCTCGGTGTCCATTCATGCTCCGTTCTCTTCCAGACAAATTCTTTTGGGAAGTTTAAATATGTCAGGTGCCGGCCAAAAGTAAAATGGTTATTAAATTCCAACCATTCAGTAAGGCTTGTTTTTTTGTAATGGGGATCATTAACAATGGATGAAGCGGTGACCGCTCTAAATGTTAACCGCTGCATATTTTCCAGATGGACTGCCAATATCTGAATGGCAGGTTGCCTATGATGGATATCAAAGTTGAAAATCCTCCAGCAGGCCTCATGAGGACCTATGAACCTCATGTCTATAAAATTCTTAATTTCATCCACACAGATACTTTGGCTGCGCGACGATGTTCCATACTGAGACTCTGAACTGGATCCACCTCGTGGTTCTCTGATCGGTCTCACAACACGAGCAATGATTCTATCTGTACCCTTTGAAATATACTTAAACAAATACTTAATAAGCATCGTCCACCCGCAATATTCAACGTTAATATGCGTGTAAAACACCAAGCATAATTCAAGATTATAAGGGACAACGTAAGAATTATCCAGATGAACACCCTGCCTGACTGTAGTGGCACCTGTATCTCTGCGTTTATAGTGCACGTAACCATTCTTGTCTACGTAGGTATTTGAGCAGTAGTCTTTAGGAAAGTGCTTTTTGCAGCCACCGTTAGGTTTTACGCAAGGGGCATTAGGAAACGCGATGCCACATGGACCATGCATCATCAATTCAGAAACAACTTTGTATGCCTGTGGATGTGTGGCGCGATCAGGTAACTCAGCACATATATATTGATCAACATCATAGTCCCTCGTAACCTTATGACGGCCCTTAACCCATAGAAGTAAATGGCAGTGTGGCAATCCCGCTTCGAAATTCGCTGTATCAGACAGGATGCAAACGAGATAAGAATACTAGTTACACGTATGCACCCAACTGTAAACATAAGCCAGAAAGTATGTAATAATCGAATAGAATTTAAGTATACAATTGGCAGTGTGAAAGGGTTACATTAACTGACCAAAGGTAAATCTCCCCAAAGGTTCTCGATCCCGAACATATTTGATCAACAGATGAATCTTTCACTCAAAAACGCGATCTACAATGTCCGGTCTGTCGCCAACATTCAGTTGTGGAAACGCTTCCTGTTAGGATTTAGTAAATCCAGTTATTAAAGTGTCGGTCACCTCAAGTATATGTAATCGTTAGAAAGCTCGTAGTCGTAGTTATTTAATGTTAAGTAGTATTTAGTTAAGTAACACCGTGGAGGATAGACGGGTCTTTACCCACTCGTATGCCCGATCCACGCCCGTAGGTGGCATTTTATGTAAGAGTATAAATACCCTCTACCTCCCAAGGTAGAGGGTTGGAGCTCATAATAACACTTTCACTTTCTCTCACTAAGTTCCCAAACCTCTAACTATTTCTCTCTCTAAAACCTTATATTATATGCCTATATGTGATCATGATTTGATGTGTTTGTGAAATCCAATATGTTACAAATGGTATCAGAGCCATGGTTTGATAATCTCTCTTACATATCCTTGGATTTCTAGTGGTTTTATATGGTTTTTGGGTTTGAAAAAGTTTAGTGGTTTTTGCATCATTTGGATCATTTCTTGTGATAAAATTTGAATTTTGAGTGTACTTTTGTGTTTAGAATCATTTTAAGTGCTTAGGTTTTGATTTGGAAAGCTTGAATCACTGTGGTTGGGCTTGTTTTGGATTGAAAAGTATTATTCTTAAAGTTTTCTACCTAGCGACTTGGCTCTCGGAGTTGTTTTCTTGGTAGCGATTTACTTTGTTAATTTCCAGCAACTTGTAGTTAGAGGAGTAGCGACTTGTAGTTAGAGGAGTAGCGACTTGAGCCTAGCGACTTGTCTATTGAGACAAGCCGATAAACAGTACAACGTAGTGGAGGTTCCACTTAGGCTAGCGACTTGGTTGGCGTAGCGACTGTCTCTATTATTTCTAGCGACTTGTCCTTATTGCTCTTAGCAAGTTGATTCTTAGCGACTTGGATACTTAGCGAGTTGTTCTTTAGCGACTTGTCTGCTTAGCGATTTGATGCTCTAGCGACTTGTGTTCAGCGACTTGGGTCTTAGCGACTTGGTCTTAGCGACTTGGGCTTAGCGTCTTGATTTACATCGACTTGAGGTTTAGCGAGTTGCTAATTAGCGACTTGGTGACTTAGCGACTTGGTTCAAGGGTTATAGCGACTTGGTTGATATTTGTTTCTAATACGGTTTTCTCTTGATTTAGTAAAATCCCGTGAAATAATCTATTTCCCGGTTTAATCATAGAGTTACAAAATCCCGTGAAATCTGTAAACATGTCGACCAACGTGCCTACAATCATCTCTACTATTGCTGAGGACGTTCAAGCAGCTGGTTCAGACACTCGTCCACCCATGCTTGACAGAACTTTTTATGACTCATGGGCTCAACGAATTAGGTTGTATTCTCTAGGAAAGGAAAATGGAGTCAACATTCTCAAGTCAATTGATGAAGGACCTTATCAGATTGAGACTACAAGAGACATAATTGATACTGCTGCAGATGGAACAATGATCTTTGGATTGGACAGACCAAAGACATATGATGAGCCCAGTGATAAGGAGAAAAAGAGATTCGATGCTGATATCAGGGCTTCAAACATTATACTTCAGGGTCTTCCAAAAGATATCTACAAGCTTATCAATCACAACACTGAAGCCAAAGCGGTTTGGGATAATGTCAAGATGCTTCTCTCGGGTTCTGAATTAACTAAGGAAGACAGAGAATCGCAACTATATGATGAATTTGAGCACTTTAATATGAAACCAGAAGAAAGTATCTATGAATATTACGTGAGATTCCACAAGCTTGTGAATGATATGAGGAATATCAAAATGACCATGCCAAATATTCAGCTGAACTCAAAGTTTGTGAACAACATGAATCCCGAATGGCACAAATTTGTCACCTCTGTGAAGCTAACCAAAGGATTGAAGAACACTAACTATGAGCAACTGTATGCCTTCCTTCTTCAGAATGAGAGACATGCTATGTTTGAACGAAAGATTCTTGAACAGTTCAAATCTAAGCAGGGAGAAACAAGTTCGTCAAATGATTCTACAGCCTTTTACACCAATGTTGGAATTACCACCAAAGCTTCTCAAGTCATACCCACGGGTAATGGTAATTACAAGCTCATCCCTGATCCAGCATATAAGCCTCCTGACTCAAACACACTCATGGAAAACTTCATCAATCAACTATCTCTCATGGTTAGTCAAAATATGAATTCCCTCCCACACACCAACAATAATCTCAGAACAGCATCTAATCCATACAATCAAGCTACTGTCAGAGATGGAAAGGTTATGGTGCAACCAGCTCAAGGAAGGCAGTATGAACAGGGAAGAGGAGGAGTTGGTGGAGGATATATGGCTAATCAGAATCGTGGAAGAAAGGCCAATCAAGGACAAGCAAAGCCAATCAAATGCTACAACTGTGGTGGTGAGGGACATATTGCTAGGAACTGCACATCTCCAAAGCGTCCACAGAATGCAGAATACTGTGAGACAAGATGTTGCTTGTGCAAGCTCGTGATAATGGAGCGACTTTGGATGAAGAGGATTTGTTGTTTCTTGCCGAGGGAAATGCCAAAACTTATGATGCGATGTTGATGAGCACCAATTCAGGAAATAGGTCACAATCATCAAAATGCCTTTCAAGTAGCCGATCTGTGATGCATTTGATTCTCGACGTCGATGATGAACCCACTGCCAGACAATCTTCATGGCTAGCATTTCACCAATGGTCTCTCCAAAGGTCTCATCACCACAACAGGCTAGTCCATCCAAAGAATCAATCATTTCAGATGTATTAAAACTATATGATGAAGTTGATGAGCAAAAGATTCATAATGAAGTACAATCTCTTGAAACTTATGAATCAGATATTGATAATGAGGGTAATAGCAATATTGTCTCATATGATCAATATGTGACGCAAAGTGAAAGTGAGATTATACCAAGTGATGCATCTTCTGCAGTCAATAATGACTATGTTTTTTATGAATACATTGCATGTGCTCCTGATTATTCTGTTATCTCTGAACTGAATGCCTATAAAGAACAAGTTGCTATTTATGAACAACGTGCTAAATTTGAGTTAACTACCCGTGAGCAGGAAATGGATGACCAAATGCGTACAATTATTAGAAAAAGTAATTTTAGAGAAGAAGTGTTAAAACAAGAGTTAAACTCCTTACAAGAAAATCTTTCTAAAACTGTTAAGCAAAAGCAAGAGCTTCAAGATAATGTTAAAGTGCTTAAACAAGAATTTAATGCTAAGGAATCAAAACTTTTGATTGACTTTTCTAATCTACAAGCTTGAAAATAAGTTGTACGTACAAGGGAATACCATTCAGACTGCTCACATGATCACTAAGCATAGAGTCTTAAGCGATAAGCATAGTATTCCCCTTGTTGAGGAACCAAATCCCGAGGTAGGTAAAAAGACTAGAGCTGCTCATAAGGTACTATATGATGGCAATGAGATTCTTAAGCCTAGGCAAACACCATCATGTATTGGAAGCACGGAAGAGGATAGAAAATTAGATGATGCATCTAGGGAGAAAATGGATAAGAAGCTTAACGATCCTGCGTGTAAAAAGAATAACATAACGATCAAACCTCATGATTACACTAAGGAAAATTGGATCTCCCTGAACATGTTTAAGCCTCAAACTCAATTAACCCTAGAACATATTTTTTGGAAGAAAGATATGGATAAACAAAAAGTTAATGTACTTATTGAAACAAACACTCCCCTTAGGAAAAGGCCTGCAGCTACTGTGTATCCTCCAAATACACCAATGCACTTAGTTCCTAGAACTATTGCCACTAATAGAAAGACCTTAATCAGCCTGTATGTTGTTTATCAACTATTCGTTGATTTTGAGAAGACATGTAAGAAGAGAATCACACCTACAGGGATAACTGAAGGGGAAAGGGGTTTTAAGCAAACTAAAGAATGTTATTTAACTGAGGTCATGCCCTTCTTTAAACAATTAAAAGGTCAATTTGAGAGTCTTCAAAAGGGGATTAACTCAGATATCAAAGAAATGGAAAAGGAATTTGATGCAATGATTGTTGAGGTCAATGATTATGAACGGGAACTCAAATATAATGAAATTGAAAGGAAGAATCTGCATATCTTAAATGAGAACTTAGTGTTGAGTTGTGTGGCTCAAGATGTATTTTATACTGTTACTAAGCATTCTATTACTGCTTCTCAATTTCATGAATTATCTGTTGCTTTGAAAGTTTCCCATGATCGTGTCATTGAGCTTGAAACTGCAAATTCAAAACTGCATGATAAAATTGAACAAGATGATCATGATAACTTGGTCAAACATTTTTCTAAATTGGAATTTGAACATTTTAATTTACAACTGAAATATCAACATCTTAAAGAAAATGTTAAAACCTCAAATATCAAGACATCCTCAGATGCTCCTGAATTTGATGATGTTTTTGAAATAAACAAACGTGATGAACAAATTCAAGCTCATTGTAACACGATCAGAAAATTGAAAGCCCAAATCTCACAATTAAAGGGTGAAAAGAACAATGTGACTGGCTCCCAAATGCGTCCTCCTTTAGATTCTCAGTGTTCTCAAACTTTTCATCTTCAAAACTTAGTTAATGTTTTACAAAAGGAAAATGAGAGTTTTCTAGAAGAAAATGAAAAAGTTAAATGACACTTTAAAGAGTTATATCATTCAATGAAAGTCACTCGTGACAAGAACAACGAAAAAATAACATCTTTACAAAAGGAAATTGAGAATCTGAAGAGTCAGGAAAAGGGAAAATGCCACTTGTCTTTAATGAGAATGTTGCATCAAAGTCATTTGCAGAATGCAAATATATCATGATCAAGTAAATACATTCCTCCTCATCTTAGAAATAACAAACTTGTGTTTCATAACTATTTCGCTCACCTTAAGGATAGTCTAGAATGTCTCCGTGAGATTGTAGAAGAGGATTTCATAAATAAGCCACTTGATAGAGAGATTAGGTTTGCTTGCATTCAGGCCAAACAATCTCAAGAGCTGCTAGAATGTTTAAGAGCAACATGTCCTAAATCCTTAGGTGCAAAAGATAAAGCTATGATGCCTTGTTCGATGCCTAGTGCCAATTATGCAACCCATTCTATGCCCAGTATTAAGAAAGTGAACTCTAAAGTGCCTGCAAGTAGTTCTGATCCATGCACGTCTAGTTCATGAATGCAAAAAGTAGCCCAACCAACTAATGTTCCCATAATTCCCTCTATAGGAGTAATCAGTGACATAAAAGCAAGTGGGTCAAAGCCTCCAGGGAATACAAAGCAAGATAGGACCTCGCAAGCTAAGAATGTGCATTGGAAGAGAGTAGAAAACCACCCTAGGAACACTAAGTTTGAGTTGAATAAAACGAATCGTGTTGATTCTTGTATTAGCTATAAGCGCATCGTAATTAATTCAATTCGCTACTATCCGCAAAACCATGTAATGATGACTGTTTGATCTCACATCGATCATGAATGTGGTGTGAATGTTTTGCTTAATGCTGTTAAATGCCCAGTTAAAGTTGTTAATGTCAAAAATCAAGCTAAGAAGGCTAAAAGGCAAAGGCGAAAGAAAGTTAGAAAACATTGGAAACCCACAGAAGAAAATTTAGTAATATTGGTTATCAATGGATACCTACTGGCCGTAAGTTTAATCTTAATGAGTTTTGCCCTAAATTTGCTAAGTCAATGCCCATTAGAAAATGGATGCCTACTGGTAGAACTATTCCTTTAAGAAGTGAACATACTTTGAATACGGACACTAGCACTGCATCTATTCCAGATGATTCCATTGTTTATACTTTCGATGAGGGTGTTCCAATCACTGTTACTAACCAAATGGAACCCATTCTTGCATGGGGATCCCAATTATCCAGTTATCCATTCTTGTCTGTGTTCAACTGCAGATCGTTCAAATCGTTCAATGGTACCTGGACTCAGTCGTTTCAAGCATATGACTGAGATCGCCATCGCGGCTCATGAACTTCGTGAGTAAATTCATCTGGACTGTTAGATTCGGGAACGACCATTTTGGAGCAATTATGGGTTATGGAGACTATGTTGTTGGCAAAAGTGTAATCTCCATGGTATATTATGTTGAAGGTCTTGGTCATAACTTGTTTTTTGTTGGTCAATTATGTGATTCCGATCTAGAAGTGGCATTTAGAAAACATACTTGTTTCGTTAGAGAACTTGATGGTGTGGAACTGTTAAGAGGAACTCGAGGTTCAAATCTATACACCATCTCTATCGAAGACATGATGAAGTCTTCTCCAATCTGCTTGTTGTCAAAGGCTTCAAAAACAAAATCATGGTTATGGCATCGTCGTCTCAATCACTTGAACTTCTGCACCATTAATAATCTTTCCATAGATGATCTTGTAAGAGGCCTACCCAGATTAAAGTATGAAAAAGATCATCTTTGTTCAAAGATGCCAATTGGGAAAAGCAAAAAATATGCCCACAAACCCAAACCCACAAACTCAGTAATGGAAGTTCTGCATACCCTTCATATGGATTTGTTCGGGCCAATGAGAGTGCAAACTATTAATGGGAAGAAATATATTTTAGTCGTTGTTGATGACTACTCTCGATTTACCTGGGTAAGTTTTTGAGGACAAAGGATGACACTCCAGATGTCATCATCAAACTTATCAAGCAGCTTCAGGTTTGACTTAACAATACGGTTAGAATTGTTCGAACAGACAATGGCACAGAGTTCGTTAACAAAGACTTAAGTCAATTTTATGAAAGTGTTGGAATCAGTCATCAAAGAAGTGTTCCACGAACTCCTCAACATAACGGTGTAGTTGAAAGACGAAATTGAACTCTTGTGGAAGCCGCAAGAACAATGCTAATTTATTCAAAGTTTCCAATGTTTCTATGAGCTGAAGCCATTGCCACTGCTTGCTACACCCAAAATCGTTCTCTCATACACACATCTCATGGAAAAACTCCATACGAAATTGTCCATAAACAAAAACCTGATCTCTCCTACCTTCGTGTGTTTGGTGCGTTGTGCTATCCAACGAATGACGGTCAAGATCTAGGTAAATTAAAAGCTAAGGCGGACATTGGAGTTTTTGTAGGTTATGCATCAAACAAGAAGGGTTACCGAATCTACAACAAAAGAACTCGAGATATCATGGAAACTATTCATGTCACGTTCGATGAGCTGTCCAGGCAAATGGCTCCAGGACAATCCAGTTCTGGACCCGCATCTCAACCTTTATCAAGTAGTCCCATCAGTTCTACTCTTGTACTTAATCCCTCACCAGCAACTCCTTATGTACCTCCTTCGGAAGATGATTTAAATAAATTGTTTGATCCAATGTTTGATGAACACTATGAGCCAAAGGCTAATGATCTGTCAATTCCATCAACAGAGGCTGCTCCTATCCCTGTCAATGAAGTTAACCCTTCACTTTCAATGTCATTAAGTCAAGAAGCCTGCTGCGATCACTCTGTCTCATCAACAAATCATCAATCATCGAGTGTACATCATGGAATTGTGTCCGCACCTATGATGGAGATAATTCCTTTGCTACTCCTGAAGATGCCCCCTTTGAAAACATATTTGCTCCGAATCATCATCGAACCATCTTCATCGGAGAAATCGACTCTGCTACTTCAGTTCTTCAACAACAACCACACGAACACCTTAGAAAATGGACACATGATCATCCATTGGACTACATCATTGGAAATCCTCTCGCCCAAGATCCACTCGTAAACAACTTGCAACCGATGCCTTATGGTGCTTCTTCAACTCCGTACTATCCAAGGTCGAACCAAAAGACGTTAAAACCGCCATGAATGAAGACAATTGGTTCAATGCCATGCAAGAAGAAATTCATGAGTTTGATCGACTAGATGTATGGGAATTAGTACGTGCTCCTGATTGTGCTATGATCATTGCTCTAAAGTGGATCTTCAAAGTAAAACTTGATGAGCATGGTGATGTTTTAAAGAACAAGGCTCAATTGGTTGCAAAGGGATACCGTCAAGAGGAGGGTATTGACTTTGAAGAATCATTTGCTCCAGTTGCTCGTATCGAGTCAATCAGAATCTTCTTAGCTAATGCAGCAAGTAAGAACATGGTAGTATATCAGATGGATGTAAAGACGGCTTTTCTTAACGGAGATCTTAAAGAAGTCGTATACGTCAGCCAACCTGAAGGTTTTGTGAATCCAGAGCATCCTACTCATGTCTATCACTTGAAGAAGGCTCTTTACGGTTTGAAACAAGCTCCAAGGGCATGGTATGATACGCTATCAAAGTTTCTTCTATCTACTGGATTCAGAAAGGAGCGATTGATCGACATTGTTCACCGAAAGTCGCAAACATTTAATTTACGCTCAAATCTATGTTGATGATATTATTTTTGCCTCGACTGACCCCAATGAATGTGACCGTTTTCAAATGAAATGGGTTCCAAATTTCAAATGTCAATGATGGGACAAATGTCATTTTTCTTGGGATTACAAATTTCACAAAGTCCCGGAGGCATTTTATAAATCAATCTAAATATGCAAATGAGATTTTAAAGAAATTTGGATTTGATTCTTGTGACCTGTTGACACTCCCATGATAGAGCGTACTAAACTGGATGAGGACCACTCGGGGATCATGGTAGACCAAACGAAATATCGTAGTATGATTGGATCTCTGATGTACCTCACAACCAAGAGACCGCATTCTGTTCGTTGTTTGCATGTGTGCTAGATACCAGGCTAAGCCTACCAAAAAGCACCTTGAAGCGGTTAAACGGGTCTTTCGGTATCTGTGACAACCCGTACTTTCAGGTCATTTCTCGACACGATTCATGTCTCATTATTTCAATATTTATAGTAAACTTGGTTTACTTGTTTCAAATTCGCGTAACCTGGAAGGTTTAGCGGCGAATTCATGATCATGACATCACGTACATTTCATATGGACTATGATTAGTCTACATTTCATGGACATCATGTGCATCTCATTAATTCATTCACGACATTTCATTTCACCTTCAACGCGTAATTTTTATGTTTAATAATTTTTATCGCGTGAGTTATTATTTTAACATTTAAACCGTTACTTTCAAAAATGATCCCGAGGTATTTTTAAACTTACATTTAGTTTATAAAACTATATTTTTAGTTTTCCTAGTGTTTCAAATTTATTTGGTACCTTAATCGTTAAAATTAAATTATTACGTCGTTTTCCTAAAAATTTTACGATAATTATTTTAGCACTCAATTTTCACAAGGAAAGTATTTTTACAATTTTTATCATCTCAATACATTCTATGTTGAGCTATTAAAAATTTACTTGCACCAAAAATTACCATTTACTCTACAAGTTAATAATATCTACTCTATTACTTACATTTTGTCAAAGTTTATACAATATATATATACAAGTACAAGATTTGATAAAAAAAAATATGTACTTGGGAAACAAATCCCCTAATAACCGGCTCCAAGGGGGGAGGTACAATCAAAGTGGTAGATTTTCTTCTTACAAAACTAAATCTACACATTTCACTCATTTTTCACCAATAATTCTTCAAGTCAATAAATCTTTCTTTCTCTCTTGGTCTCACTTCCAAAACCGGCCACATTCAAGATCATAAAGGGATCAAAGATTTTCTCAAGTTCAAGTGTTTATAACAATCTAGTGTATACTCTATATAAGGTTTTGAAATAAAAACCAAGGGTATTTAAGGTTAATCCTTGTTACTTTCACCTCATCATACTCACTAGTAAGCATATTTCTTCCATTTTTATGTTTCCTCTTTCATTTCATATGTTTCTTATCATTTTGGAGCTTATATGCATGTTATGTTATTTATACCATTTTCTTATGATTTTTAAGTTATTTATATACTTATGGTCATCCTATAATTACTCCCAAGTTATTCTTTGGTCTTGATGGTGATTAGGAACCCATGACACCCTAAGAAGGTGTATGGTAGGATTAGATTAGTTTTGGAGTTGATTTGAAGGGATTGGAATAGGTTTAGTACGAGAAAAACTATTTTCGACAAGTTATAAAAGTGTTCTGTCCTTATTTTGTTTTTCTGGAAAATCCGACAGTAGGCACGAATTTTGGCCTAGATATTTAGAAAATATACTTTAAAACGAATCCGTGGCCGCTTGAACGGATAAAACGGACTTATAACGAAAAAGTTATGGATTTTACAAGTTTGACGACGGAAAATATTATTTTCAGAAATTTCAGCAACATGTTTTTATTTGGTCCGAGTCAAAAATGAGCCTTAAGCTTCTCAAATTATTTCGACTTGTCAAAAATATATTAGTTTACTTTGATACGAAGCTAAGGACGTAATAAACGTAGAAAACGGATTTGAAACGACAAAGATATGCACTTTTTCATAAACTTGCCGAAACTTATTTTCTGCACGACATTAGCAAAAATCACCAACTTTAACCATTAATATCTTTATGATCGAGACCTTTTGGACGAAAACTCCTGAACTGAAACTTTTAGATATCGATACAAACTTTCCAAAACCGTCGAGTTCGTTCTCTAACGATCGACGTACACCATTTTACGACTAGTTTTCCAAAGCCATTTTTGTTAATTTCATAAAAATTCCGACGACATTGTTTTGCGACGAAAAATGGTAATTTCACCAAAAATCATTATAAAACCATTGTAGGATGACATTTTGACGTAAAAACATGTAAAGTCATTTTTGATTGGTCGAGACGTCAAACGAGTATTTTTCGACGACGAGTAATATTTTCAAAAACCCGTAAATGGTATAAATTACATACGTAGTGCATGCATAACATTACATTGAAACTCATATCATATCATATCATTGGTACTAGGTACCGGATAACGCATCACATTATACCTCAGTGTACTCACTCTTGTCATCTCGTCAGTTTACCAAGTGAGTTCTATAGCCCCACTTTTCTTGTTTTAATATTGTTATTAAACTCTTTGGGGGAGATACATGCTCAATTATTTTTCACAAGTACTTTAGATTTTAAGGTTAAAATCTATCATGATTACCATTGTTTCTAAATCAAAGGTTATACTATATAAATTGTTATTGTTTGCGTGCTACTTACTACGTCAGATAACGTTCTAAATCAGTTGACTACTGATAAATTGAGTTAAGTGCTATGGATTATGTGCTATTGTTCTACGTCGAGTTAAGTGCTATTGATTAAGTGCTATCGTTCTACGTCGAGTTAGGTACTATGGTGAATTCATTTGAAATCATATGTTTGGAACATAAACTATACATATTCCGGCAGTGGATTGTGAACACACAGGTTGCAAGTTTTGTATGGGCGGGACTTGGAACTGAGTGGATTTACAATGCCTTTGCATAAACGATTCGATACATTGAGTCATGTACTATTTTTGTGAATTCATTTGACATCATATGTTTGGAACATAAACTACACACATTCCGGCTGTGGGTTGTGAACACACAGGTTGCAAGTTTTGTATGGGCGGGACTTGGAACTGAGTGGATTTACAATGCCTTTGCTACATAAACGATTTTGAAAGTCTTTACATTTCAACGATTTACAATGCCTTTGATGCATAAACGATTTCGAACGGCTTTTCATTTCAAAACAAACTCTATGAACTCACTCAACCTTTGTGTTGACACTTTTAGCATGTTTTATCTCAGGTATCTAAGGCATTCATTTCACGGCATGCATTTGGACACATCGTGGAGTCGTGGTGACGACGCGTCTCACCTGGGTTTTACGTACTTTAAAACATCGTTTGAATTGTACAAACTTATTTCCGCACAAGTTGATTTTCATTTGGGACCTACTTTGTAAACTCTGCTTATTTTATTAAATCAAACGATGTATTTTCCAAACGACACTTTAGGTCGTTCAATATAACTGTGATTGTGATGCTATGACAGTCAATCCCCAGGAATTCCATTCCGCTGCAAAACAGGTAATTTGGGGGTGTGACAGATTGGTATCAGAGCTTCGGTTATAGAGAACTAGGTTGCATCATTGACCCTAGACTATAACTACATTATCATAGCATCTCATCATTTCATCATAAGTGCATGTTCACTTTGCATGCGATTTATACGTACATTTTTTCGAGTTATTCACTTTCATTTCACATCGATTGTCACATGGATGCCCTTAAATACCCATCCCATTATCCTTCCCCATACTCTAACGTGGAGAATTCCTTGTCATTCCCTATCACAATTTTTATATCAGCTGATTCATCACCGATAACGTCGAATGCCGAGATGAACTTTAATTGGGCGAAGTCGCTCTCACTCCTTTGTTTCACTACTAACATGTCGAGTTACACGTTATTCACACTTAGCCACTAAACCATCATACATTTGAAGCACTTACAACACCTCATAACCCATCTTTTCGGAACCCGTCGATTATTTTGAAATAACCTCAAACTTATCATTCTTATCACATTTCTTTGGAGCGTTTATTATTAACATCGGATTTTGCTACGTCTCACCCTTTCCTCTTATTTTGAAGAATTATGGCGCCGAAGAAAGCTACAGTTGAAATGACCCAAGCAGCAATTCAAAAGTTGGTAAATGATAGCATTGCTAATGCTTTAAGAACTGAAAGGGAAGCGGTGGCTGTTGCTGCTGCCGAGGCCGCTGATCTGCTGCTGTAGCCGCAAGGCTTGCTACTACTACTGGAAATGCCGGAGGATCCGGAGTTAAGAAATGTTCGTACAAGGACTTCAAAAGTGGTGAGCCCACGAAATTTAGAGGTACCGAGGGAGCTACAGCAATGGTTCGATGGTTCGAAAAATTGGAGTCAGTGTTTTTGTTTTGCAACTGTCCGGATGATAGTAAGGTTAAATTTGCTACGAGCACATTACTCGATGGAGCATTATCGTGGTGGAATTCTTATGCTCAACCGATTGGAATGGAGAATGCTTTCAAGCTTACTTGGGAGCAATTTAAGGATTTGGTGACTAAGAAGTTTTGTCCACGTACGGAAATCAAAAAGTTGGAGACGGAGTTCTATGAATTAGTAACCATTGAGTACGATATTGACACTTACATTCGGAGATTTCAAGAATTGGCTGTGTTATGCCCGTCCATGGTTTCTGATAATGAGAAGTTGCTAGAGGCTTTCATCGGGGGACTTCCCGAAGTAATTCAAGGAGATGTGACTTCGTTTGATCCACAAACAATGGAGGAAGCTATTCGAGTGACTCAGAAGTTGATGGCACAAGTGGTGAAGAGGGACAAGTACACCAACACCAACCAAAACAACAACAATACCAACAACCGCACCAACTACAACAATAACCAAAACAACAACAACAACAACAACGACGATAACCAAATCAACCACAACAAAAGAAAATGGGAAGACGACCAAGGAGATTATAACAACAACAACCAAAACCGTAACACTAACCATCATCAACAGCAGAATAGAAGACAAGAAGTCGCCAGGGTCTATGTTGCGGCACCAACAAGGGGAAGAGCTTATGCAGGAAACTTACCGCGATGCCACCAATGCACGCTACATCATAATGGTCCATGTGGTATATGTTTTAGCTGTCACAAAGTAGGACACCTTGCTAAGGACTGTAAGGGCAAGACCATAGTTACGTGCTTCGGATGTGGGGAACAAGGACACTATCGGAACCAATGTCCTCAAAACCAAGGTCAACAAGTCGAAGGTGCTCATGGGAATGTATATATGTTAGAAGGAGCTCGTCAAGGTATCAACGACGCGGAAGACTGAAGAAGTTCGGAAACTAACAGTCTTATTTCTCCTTATGTACTATGTTGTACTAAGTTTATGTTTTCCATCGTATCCGAAACTTTATAACTTAAAGATGTACTACTTTTGCTGAACCACTCGTTGTAATATATTCTCATCTATCGTACTTTATTTTCTTTCCGATTTGTTATCATTTACGAGGATTTCAATTCTTTTTACTTTAACTATCATTCTAACGACACTTCTCCATGTCTTCTCTCCTCGATGTTCATCACAATTTTAACAACAGTTGACCCAACACCAAACAAACATATGAGTCGATTAGTCCAAGCATTGCATAGTTACTCCTAAATTATACATAGCCTGATCACCTATGTCTAATTCAGGAAGAATCATGCAATGAAGGGAGTAGTAGTCTTATATGAGTAAGCAATTCTGTAATCGAGCCAAATTTTCAAAAGATTTTCTTCAAACCACTTGTTTCCAGTTTGATCCGCGTGACAGTTCTTGTTTGATGAGTTGCAAAGATCGAGCTAGAAACAAGTTGTTACCTAAACCGATTTAGCCTAATCTCATGACAGTTCTTGTTTGATGAGTTGTGAGATTAAGTGAAAATCGGTTACCAAAAAGTCTTTTGAGGGTTTTGCTCGGGAATGGGAAAGTTTGCCACATCAAACCCTAAACCCGTTAGACCTAACAACGATTGAATTCAGGGACTGAATTCCTTTTTGGATGGGCGAATGTGACAACCCGTACTTTCAGGTCATTTCTCGACACGATTCATGTCTCATTATTTCAATATTTATAGTAAACTTGGTTTACTTGTTTCAAATTCGCGTAACCTGGAAGGTTTAGCGGCGAATTCATGATCATGACATCACGTACATTTCATATGGACTATGATTAGTCTACATTTCATGGACATCATGTGCATCTCATTAATTCATTCACGACATTTCATTTCACCTTCAACGCGTAATTTTTATGTTTAATAATTTTTATCGCGTGAGTTTTATTTTAACATTTAATCCGTTACTTTCAAAAATGATCCCGAGGTATTTTTAAACTTACATTTAGTTTATAAAAACTATATTTTTAGTTTTCCTAGTGTTTCGAATTTATTTGGTACCTTAATCGTTAAAATTAAATTATTACGTCGTTTTCCTAAAAATTTTACGATAATTATTTTAGCACTCAATTTTCACAAGGAAAGTATTTTTACAATTTTTATCATCTCAATACATTCTATGTTGAGCTATTAAAAATTTACTTGCACCAAAAATTACCATTTACTCTACAAGTTAATAATATCTACTCTATTACTTACATTTTGTCAAAGTTTATACAATATATATATACAAGTACAAGATTTGATAAAAAAAAAATATGTACTTGGGAAACAAATCCCCTAATAACCGGCTCCAAGGGGGGAGGTACAATCAAAGTGGTAGATTTTCTTCTTACAAAACTAAATCTACACATTTCACTCATTTTTCACCAATAATTCTTCAAGTCAATAAATCTTTCTTTCTCTCTTGGTCTCACTTCCAAAACCGGCCACATTCAAGATCATAAAGGGATCAAAGATTTTCTCAAGTTCAAGTGTTTATAACAATCTAGTGTATACTCTATATAAGGTTTTGAAATAAAAACCAAGGGTATTTAAGGTTAATCCTTGTTACTTTCACCTCATCATACTCACTAGTAAGCATATTTCTTCCATTTTTATGTTTCCTCTTTCATTTCATATGTTTCTTATCATTTTTGGAGCTTATATGCATGTTATGTTATTTATACCATTTTCTTATGATTTTTAAGTTATTTATATACTTATGGTCATCCTATAATTACTCCCAAGTTATTCTTTGGTCTTGATGGTGATTAGGAACCCATGACACCCTAAGAAGGTGTATGGTAGGATTAGATTAGTTTTGGAGTTGATTTGAAGGGATTGGAATAGGTTTAGTACGAGAAAAACTATTTTCGACAAGTTATAAAAGTGTTCTGTCCTTATTTTGTTTTTCTGGAAAATCCGACAGTAGGCACGAATTTTGGCCTAGATATTTAGAAAATATACTTTAAAACGAATCCGTGGCCGCTTGAACGGATAAAAACGGACTTATAACGAAAAAGTTATGGATTTTACAAGTTTGACGACGGAAAATATTATTTTCAGAAATTTCAGCAACATGTTTTTATTTGGTCCGAGTCAAAAATGAGCCTTAAGCTTCTCAAATTATTTCGACTTGTCAAAAATATATTAGTTTACTTTGATACGAAGCTAAGGACGTATAAAACGTAGAAAACGGATTTGAAACGACAAAGATATGCACTTTTTCATAAACTTGCCGAAACTTATTTTCTGCACGACATTAGCAAAAATCACCAACTTTAACCATTAATATCTTTATGATCGAGACCTTTTGGACGAAAACTCCTGAACTGAAACTTTTAGATATCGATACAAACTTTCCAAAACCGTCGAGTTCGTTCTCTAACGATCGACGTACACCATTTTACGACTAGTTTTCCAAAGCCATTTTTGTTAATTTCATAAAAATTCCGACGACATTGTTTTGCGACGAAAAGTGGTAATTTCACCAAAATCATTATAAAACCATTGTAGGATGACATTTTGACGTAAAAACATGTAAAGTCATTTTTGATTGGTCGAGACGTCAAAAGAGTATTTTTCGACGACGAGTAATATTTTCAAAACTCGTAAATGGTATAAATAACATACGTAGTGCATGCATAACATTACATTGAAACTCATATCATATCATATCATTGGTACTAGGTACCGGATAACGCATCACATTATACCTCAGTGTACTCACTCTTGTCATCTCGTCAGTTTACCAAGTGAGTTCCATAGCCCCACTTTTCTTGTTTTAATACTGTTATTAAACTCTTTGGGGGAGATACATGCTCAATTATTTTTCACAAGTACTTTAGATTTTTAAGGTTAAAATCTATCATGATTACCATTGTTTCTAAATCAAAGGTTATACTATATAAATTGTTCTTGTTTGCGTGCTACGGTACTACGTCGTATAACGTTCTAAATCAGTTGACTACTGATAAATTGAGTTAAGTGCTATGGATTATGTGCTATTGTTCTACGTCGAGTTAAGTGCTATTGATTAAGTGCTATCGTTCTACGTCGAGTTAGGTACTATGGTGAATTCATTTGAAATCATATGTTTGGAACATAAACTATACATATTCTGGCAGTGGATTGTGAACACACAGGTTGCAAGTTTTGTATGGGCGGGACTTGGAACTGAGTGGATTTACAATGCCTTTGCTGCATAAACGATTTCGATACATTGAGTCATGTACTATTTTGTGAATTCATTTGACATCATATGTTTGGAACATAAACTACACACATTCCGGCAGTGGGTTGTGAACACACAGGTTGCAAGTTTTGTATGGGCGGGACTTGGAACTGAGTGGATTTACAATGCCTTTGCTACATAAACGATTTTGAAAGTCTTTACATTTCAACGATTTACAATGCCTTTGATGCATAAACGATTTCGAACGGCTTTTCATTTCAAAACAAACTCTATGAACTCACTCAACCTTTGTGTTGACACTTTTAGCATGTTTTATCTCAGGTATCTAAGGCATTCATTTCACGGCATGCATTTGGACACATCGTGGAGTCGTGGTGACGACGCGTCTCACTTTGGTTTTACGTACTTTAAAACATCGTTTGAATTGTACAAACTTATTTCCGCACAAGTTGATTTTCATTTGGGACCTACTTTGTAAACTCTGCTTATTTTATTAAATCAAACGATGTATTTTCCAAACGACACTTTAGGTCGTTCAATATAACTGTGATTGTGATGCTATGACAGTCAATCCCCAGGAATTCCATTCCGCTGCAAAACAGGTAATTTGGGGGTGTGACAGTATCTCCAAGGAACCATCAATATGGGACTTTGGTACCTGAAGGACACCGGTATGTCACTAACAGCCTATGCAGATGCTGATCATGCAGGATGTCAAGATACACGTCGAAGTACGTCTGGAGGTGCTCAGTTTTTGGGTGATAAGCTTGTGAGCTGGTCTTCTAAGAAACAAATGAGTACTTCGATATCCTCTACAGAGGCTGAATACATAGCCATGTCATCTTGTTGTGCTCAAATCCTATGGATGAGATCTCAATTATCTGACTATGGCTTTGAATTCAACAAAATCCCTGATAACAAAAGTGCCATTGCTCTCTCATGCAACAACGTACAACACTCAAGAGCAAAGCACATCGACATTCGACATCATTTCATCAAGGAGCAAGTAGAAAACGGTGTGGTGGAACTTTATTTTGTGAGGACTGAATACCAGTTAGGAGACATCTTCATCAAAGCTCTTCCTATAGAACGTTTTGAGTTTATCCTCCCACGACTTGGTCTAAAGAGTCTACAGCCGGAAACACTTAAACGTCTTCAAGAGGAAGAAGAGGAGTAAAAGGTTTTCTTCATCCATCTCTTGTAAATAGTTATTCAAAAAGCAAAATACAAAATTTCAAAACCAACAAAAAGCAAATAGAAAAATATAAAATTTTCAAAAATCCATAAAAATTAGAAAATCTTGAAAAATCCCGAAAATATTGTTATTTTGTCATGTTTTCCTTGTTCGATATCATCTACGGACTTTGTGTTGACATTCAAAGAATGTCACTGGTTTTTAGATGTTCTTCGAATGTACATAATTTGTTTAAAAAAATAATAAATAAAAAAAAAGAAAAAAAAAGAGAGAAAGTGAAACAAAGGCTTATAGTCATTTTAGTCTATAACCCGTTTTTATAAAAAGAACAGAGCCTTACTTTATCTTATTTTTTTTCAAATCTCATGCTCTGATTCTTTAAACAAATATTTGCTATCTAATGAAAAGTAATAGTTTTGAAAAATAACTCGGACTCAATTTTTTGAAAATCATCTGGACTTAATATTTGTCAAAAACTCTATCTCTCAATTAACAACCTATG
This sequence comes from Chrysanthemum makinoi, assembly GCA_910596185.1. Classification (NCBI taxonomy): domain Eukaryota; kingdom Viridiplantae; phylum Streptophyta; class Magnoliopsida; order Asterales; family Asteraceae; genus Chrysanthemum; species Chrysanthemum makinoi. The sequence continues at coordinate 202,346,404 of OU343219.1, forward strand.
TCATTGATTGAGGGGGAGAATGATTTCAAGTAAATCAAAAGGTTATTTGTCATAAAATTGTTTTCAAAAGATACTAATGCATGTTTAATCTTTGGAGTTTAAAGTCTCAGATTTGATCCTTATCGGTAAAATGTTTTCATAAGCAAGTCACAATTCTCCTCAAAAGCTTTAAAAATCAATTTAAATCTCCAGAGATCACAAATCTCAAATGATTTGAAAATTGTGATCGGGGGAGAATTTGTGATTTAAATTGGATTTAAACTGATAATTCGATAAATGGTTGTATAATGATTTACAAGCTCTCCTTCCCACATGTGCGAAACGATTTCAAATCTTCCATGCACATGTTGAGGGGGAGCATCTATTTCAAACCAAAAAGAATTGAAACGTGATTGATTTGTTTCAATGTGCAGGTTTTCCCTAATATGTGCAAAACACTTCCAAATCTCTATGCACATATTGAGGGGAGCAATTTTTTGAAAACCACATTCTTTTCAAAAATTATCTTTAACAAAGTATGAAAAATGTTAATTTTGATCAGGAAAGTGATGTTGATATCTTTTAGAAAATGGTAATCAAAGAAGTGAATCCTTCCTCTTTCCTCCGTGTGCCAAAACGATTTCAAATATATGATGCACATGTTGAGGGGGAGCTCTTTTTCTAAAAATATCAAAAACAATTCAGGTACAAAATGCTTTGATATTATATCACAAGTATCTGGATTGATTTTCAAATGGTTTTCAATTGGTTCTAATGGCAGATGAACAATACCAAATATACCGACCAATTTTACTTTATGTATGGTGTTATAAGGATGGTTAGGTTAGGTATTCGTTCCCACGATCCAACCAAAGCCGGAGGGATCTACCCAGGGATAATCCACTAGATAGTGTAGAGTCCTTAGGTATGATGAAAAAAGGAGAAAAGTGAGATATGGGAAGAGTGCGGGCTGAGATAGAGCTAGAACTGGAATAAACCCAACAAGGTTCTAGTTATGAAGTCTCGGTAAGCATTGAAGGGGTTGAAGAATGAAAAATAAATGAATATGAAAAAGGGTGAAAATAAATAGCCCTCCAATAATTCATCCTTAGGGCAGAAACCGGGTTCAATACATATGCTACTGGTGTTTACTAAGGTAACACTGGTATTGAAGACAAGACGTCATGGACCCTGTGACGCACTGCACTAAAACTTCCCATGCTACTCAAGTTCCTCTTAAAAGGGCTTGTTTCATTCTCACGGGGAACCTACATAATCTATCGACTTTCTCTTAGAGATTGTTGATATTGAAGAAGGAGACCCTCTCCCTAGTCTCCGGCATAGGAACCAAATGTGCACAATTGAGTCTAGAGCCACGAGATCATCAAATAAATCTCTTTAGGACACTGTCAATGAAGACTCTCTGTTTCACACAATGTGGAAAGAGAGATTATATCTTATGAGTCCTACGCATTATCCTTGTGGTATTGCCAGAACATCTGAGTGATATGCATACATATTCACAATGAAGATGGAAAGCCTTCTAGAGCCAACATCAAACAAGTTCTTGGTAGGTGGCATGTGAGATCTATCCAATAGATCAACCATGTGACAACTGAACAGAAACAATGGGGCGATTCAAACTTATAAATCAATCCTGGTTCAGGTTATGGATTGACGGATACCTTTGAAAAACCGGTCGTTGTGCTTAAAAATTCTTTTCTTTAGCACATCGACTGTGTATTAATATTTCAAATATAAAAGGTGTTTATGATTGATAATTGACTTTTCTCAAAAACCCTCGATGTATTGCAAAACACTTTATTGAGCAGTACTCGATTGTTTTTCAAATATCTTTTCATCAATCAGTGAATCTCAATTCTTTGGTTCACTCACTCCGTGTTGTCTTCTTTGAGACGTTCCGGTTTGAGAACAGCTAGAACAGCTGCGAAACCCTGTCAAGGAGATTCTTCGAAATTATACCTGATCACAGACAGTACTTGTACTGATCAACGGGGAACCGTGGGCCGTGTACCGCAATTCAACTAAAGTGATCAAAGACACTTTCGTGCGCTTTATTGCTAACTGTTGTATGCAGGTACGTTCGACGTTTGCAGCTAATCAGAATGGAGAGGTCAATCCATAGCCGCATGCTCACTCATCACATTCATTTCTAAAGAAATCATGATAAGTGCATCAATGACTCTGATATTTTCACTCCATGCTTCTGCTACGCTGCTGCAAATATCATGAATCAACTAAAGCTTCCGCTACTCTGATGAAAAGATTTCATGATCCAGAATGTGAGCATGTCGGTCCAAAAGTCACAACTTCACATAATGTCAACACCGCAATGAAAGAGTCAGAGATTTATGGTAGCTGATGATCTCAATGCTGGCTCAAAACTCATTATCACGTGGAACAGTTAAAGACCTCCACTTGGATTAACCAAACATGCAAAAATGAAGAATCAATGACTATGGGCTACAGAGCAAAGAACATTATCAAGAATCCAAGAACAATCTTAATGTAATATCTGTTTGTATTCAATGTAATTTGAGGTGACCACCCTTAGGGGGAGATTATTAGGATTTAGTAAATCCAGTTATTAAAGTGTCGGTCACCTCAAGTATATGTAATCGTTAGAAAGCTCGTAGTCGTAGTTATTTAATGTTAAGTAGTATTTAGTTAAGTAACACCGTGGAGGACGGACGGGTCTTTACCCACCGTATGCCTGATCCATAGCCCGTAGGTGGCGTTTTATGTAAGACTATAAATACCCTCTACCTCCCAAGGTAGAGGGTTGGAGCTCATAATAACACTTTTACTTTCTCTCACTAAGTTCCCAAACCTCTAACTATTTCTCTCTCTAAAACCTTATATTATACGCCTATATGTGATCATGATTTGATGTGTTTGTGAAATCCAATATGTTACACTTCCATATATTCTACAATTTCTGGCCACTTGACATTGCACGTGAAAGTTACAAAGAATGATGGGTTTCCATGAAATCGACAAATAGCAAGTGCGTCGCGGTGGTGACTATACATGTACCGAGGGCCTCCCGTAAATGAAGCCAGCAGAATAATCTGGGAGCCCACATATGATCCATCGCGATCACCCCTCGTTATGGCATCATACATACCCGAGAGATACTCCCCTCTTATGTTATCCTAATGGTGTCTTAGAAAGTCAGTACGGGACTGTTCTATATTATAATACGCTGTAACAACGTATTGCTGAAACAATCTCTCGCAGCGAGTCAGCAAATTGTAACGGTCAAAGCGGTCATGAATCTGGTAAGCATAGTAGGCATTCATCGACATGTTTCTTTCGGTGCCTGCATCGTCGTCGCTGCTGTTATTTAGTTTAAGGTTAACATGATAGCCCTGCTTACCGTAAACAAACAATAAGGGGAACTGAAAAGCCATGTAACACGGGTGCAGCTTATTTATGCACTGAGGATCTCGCGGGCGTTTTTCAATAACGACATCAAAATCCGTGCCTGTTTTTGGACCGTCGTCATAAACAATCGTGCCAATCAAGTCCGACATCCGAAGCTCGTACTGATTCCTACCAATAACGCCAAAAACATGGACCTTAAACTCGGGAATATCGTGGGCCAGCATTTTATCCCTAGCCGTCCTGAAAGGCTGAACTAATGCATTATGCGCATCCAAGAAATGGACCAGCCTATCAACTATTTGCGGATCTAATTGCCTTCGATCGTCACCCGTGAAATGGCTTAATCTGTTTTGTACCTCGTTTTGTGTGTCATAAATGTACAATTGCAAGAACCTTGGCGTCTTATTCTCCGGAGGACACAAACCACCAATCCAGTGATATATCTGGCCCGAAACTTTGAACACGTACGGACCACGACCATTGTTAACAGACTCGTCAACAGTGGAACCTAAAGATGTCATGGAGAACATTTGATTGTATGCCCTGATATTGTCCATAAAACGACGGTCTGAAAAAAGGTGATTGATATAGGGAGGATATTGAGAATGCATGTATACTTTCACCCGGCCACCAAGACAACAACGATGATATACGGGCCTTGTTTTTGTGGAACGGCTCACAATGCGCTCGTCAAGCCAAAACAGCGCCTGACAATCATTGCATCTGTAGGTGCAACTTCCAAATGATTTATATTGCGTAGGAGGACCTGGTGAAACAGACACGAACATTAGATACGAAATCTAAAAATGACACGACACCTAAAACAGCTTCACAAACCTTGCGTGCGTATAGTAGTGTCGTTAGGCGGATCATCTTCACGAGCAACAAACGGACGACGCTTCCTGGTACGTACTGGAGAAGCCACACCAACCAATTAGGAAGCACGTGCATAAGAACCTTAATATACATACACTGGTTACATAAGACCACAACTGAAAGTCGTAAGACCCAATAAAAAGACATGTATATAAACAGACCGCGTCTTGAAGTTGGTCTTCCATGCGGAGCAGATGACACATCACGTTGCTCAGATTCACGTTCCGCATGTGTATGTACGGGATGATCTGCAACACCTTGAACATAATGCATGTAATATTAGGTAACCGAAATTAGCACTGAAGGAAAACGCCGAAAGCATAGAACAGTCATAATATTTTTAGTCACAGCACCCACATCCGTGATTATTATAAAACCAAAATTGTTCACCTATCTTCCACCGTCTTTCTATTATCCCTCTCCCTTTTTAACACAACTAACTCCTTTACAAATACGATAACATCTAAATTCCGTTACCTCCCAGCTATTTTTAAAAAGAAAGGTAATTTCATTCTATATAATTTATAAATTTCAGATACTTATTATGGACTTATTTTCATAATCATTCAACTCACCTCCATCAAGCCCACCACCATTGAATATATGAATACAATACCTGCTCTCGGTGATCGTGTATGCGCAGCAACCGCTAGCCCCTGTTGTTGAAATCTGGGGGACGGCAGTGTGTATATAGAGGGGAGACTGCGACATATCCAAGAGTATGCATCTAAGGTTAGAAAATGGAAATAAAGATATGAAGAATTGGATAATATTTACATCAGATTTACTATATCTTAGCGTCATAAACTCACACCAGAAACCTTTTTAATGGGCGGCACAAACTCTAAGATGTAAATGTAGTTCGTTGACATTAACTCTGTTTACGCAGATAAGCATGTGTGACATCTACCAGGCATGTTTTATCCAATACGGCGTGAAGTTAGCGAATGGCTAGTGTGGTCCGCCGAAAAAACCAAGTCACAAAAAGCAAGACACTTTAAAATCGCGTGTGTTTAGCGAACATATACATGGCTCAAGTTACCGAGGAGGCAAAAAGAAAGTGATTATATAGGTTAAAAGAATTTAATGAAACTGTGGCACAAACCGTCGTTGTATTTCCATCTCTGAGATGGACCTTGGGAGAATGCAAATGAAACGGCCGAATGCGCAGGAGCTGTACTGACGTGTGGATCTGCAACACTCACATACGTGACACACCGTTTATTAGTATCCAATACAGGCTCCCAAAAAAATGGTAGCAACGCAAACAAAAGCACGTAATAATATACCCATGTCATAGGAAGTGGCTGGTGGCTGACACTGAGTGTGAGAAACCGGCAAAGAAAATGACATGGTCGGGTCACGTCCAACAGCATCTAACACATACTCCAACGTGTCATCATCAATGGATGGACCCGTTGTTTCGAAATCCAGCACATCTTCATCTAATAGAGACATAGTAAACATAATATGGAAATACTTAAAATCTATAATATGTCATGAGCACAGGCGAAGAAGCAATAGCAGCAAAGAAAAGGCGCATGTATGAAGAAAAGTCAGACTAACCTGGTACACGAACCAGCGGTGGTTCCACATCCATGAATGATCATTCGTAGGTTGACTGAACATCCATGGTAGAGCCGTAATCAACCTTAGCCTTCCCCTTTCCTTTAAAGTCACCGGTGGCCATGACATGCGAGTTTGGTTGAGCAGACTCTAACGGACAGTCGGAACCCATAATAACTATACCCGCAGACGATCTAACATTTCTGCGTGGGTGAACCACATAACGGTGCTGCAAAACATCATTCCCCAGTAATTGTAGCCCAACAGAGGAAGCTAGATAATGGTTTTGATGAATAACACCAGCCTCAAAATCAAGCACAGCGGAAGTGAAGTTCGAGCCCGTAGATCCAAACAATAGTGTGTGCGAGGCAGATGTTGATGGGACCGACGGAAGGGGCAAAAGTGGCAACTGAGTAACAGGTGGCTGAAAGTGCAGTGGTCGTACCCCCGTCGTACAACCTGCAACAACGTAAGAATGCTGGTAAAAAATGAAAGTTAATGCAAATACACGCACGTACATTGGTAGCCCCAAAAGAAAAGCGTGCAGCAGACAGAAACGAAGTATACGTGCAGATGACATTGCGGGTAAATCATGAGACAGAAAATCCTGGGATAACAAAGCTGAATCAGGCGCAAAGGATGTGGTAGTATAAGGTAACGGCTTAGTTATCTTAGAACTGTCATTTTCCAAACCCTGTGCGCATTCATTTGTCTGATGAAACTGAGATGGTCTAACAATATTAGCAACAAAAACACCATCCACTAAACCCAAGTCAGTATCCAACAAACCGACCTTGTCTGGCTACTGCAGATGCAATACATGATTACCTAATAGTGTCGAATCAACTACCAAGACATGATCTTCAGGAGGGTTTAGATACCGATCATCCAATACGTCAGACAACCCGGCACACTTATTATTAGGACACGCCTTTGATTTGGTTCTCATACTTATAACAACATAATCCAATAAAGAACAAAAGAAAAAAGAGAACCGATAACATGCCTAGATAAGGAAGAGCATGATTCTCATACATCTTAAACAGGACCAAGCAGCAAAAAAAAAAGGAAAAAAACAGTTAACTTAAAGAAAACGAAATTCCAGCCGTAATCATAACATGAAGATGCTAATAAGGAAAAAAAATAGTGACACTGTATACAAATCCAATATATGTAAGTGAAGACGAAATAGAAAACCTGGTGCGTAGAAATCGCCGGTCAAAAGCAAGTCGGTTGAGAAGAAAAGTTGGTTACAGCGTGTCAGGAAGAAACGCAAAGGTGGTATACGCTAACATAAAAATGGGCTGCGCTAACCAAACGGGCTAATAAGGATGCAGCCCATATCAGAGAACAGAAACACTATTTAATTGGGGGGGGGGGGGGGGGAATTTAATAATTTGGCACTCCATTCCTTAATATCTATAGGGAATATCATCAATACTTGCTAAAGTCTATTTTCATTGATTGAAATATAAAAAGAACATTTATTTGTATCGTCGACCTTTAATTTGGGACGGACAAACTTTCGTTATACAGGCTATATTCAACATACGTCACAAGCTATATTTAATTTGTCAGAAATAAAACACGTTGTACAAAAAAAATTCGTTGCAGTGAAAGCATGAAAATTTGCATCATGGTGGATATTGTGAAAGCATGAAAATGTGTGGATGAGTATTTGCATCATGGTGGATATTAGTGTTGGATAATAGCTCACGTTATCATTAAGAGTGAAGGGTATCGTGGCGATTCATGCTCGCCAATCCAATGTGGTGCCATCGTCACAACTCGCCGGTCTTAGCCACGATACCACCTAGGCTCGCTGGTGTCCATTTAGCCACCCCAACGACATGCAAAATGACAAAACAATTTTTGAATATATACCCGTTATCCACCAACGGTTACCTTTTAAATTTTTTTTTATTTTTTTTTTCAAATTTAAATATTTAACCTACCCACTCTATAAATAATACTTATATTTACACAAAAAATTCACACTTCTCTTTCAAACATAATTCACACTTCTCTTTCAAACACAATTCAACTTCAAAATTCACACTTCTCTTTACACAAGATTATTATGGCTTGCCGTCTCCCGCATTCCGTTGAAGATATGCAAGTGTACGTTCAAAATCAATGCAATCTGTTTGAGCAGGTGAGGGCAGAGAAGCAACAGATGAGAGAAAACTACAAGAGTTGCAACGACATTACACCTGAACAAAAAGCTGTGATCGACAAATTTCTGAAGGATGAAGCCCGCAAAGACGACGATATTGCTGACAAGTTGTGGTGGTGTGTTCAAATGGTATCGAACAACATCAGCACCAAAATCAATAGGAGCTATCGGGTGAACAAAAACGATGCTGCAGGTGCATCAACTTCGACTGCCAGCTTTGGGGAATATCCGCTAGACCATGAAGCTTTGGCTCGCATCGAGGAATTTGCCGGTTATATATCTCCCTCGTATGATTCTGCATGCGGGGAGTATTCAGATTAAGATTTATGATTTATGTATTTCGTATCGTTTTAATTTTTAATATATTGTAATGTTTTTATTTTAATGAATTTTAAATTTGTTGTTTAAAATGTTTGAATTTGTGTTTGGAAAAGAAATAAAATGAGGGTGGGTGGGCCCAAGTGAAGAGGTTTAGGTTAGTTGTGATTGGGTATTTTTAAGTGACTGTGTTGAAGTGATGTGGCACATGTGAGACCCAAATGAAGAGTCATTGCTTAGCCATGATACCCTTCACTCTAATAATGAATCTACTGCTTTTGTGAGAGAAAAAAAAAATAATAAAAATAAAAAAATAAAAGCTTATCCACTAAAGTCAAATATGCAAACTTGAAAACAGCGCGTTTAGAAAAATATGTGAATTCTTATGCTCGTCGTGACAAAAACATTATAAAAAATAAAGTGGTTCATTTTGGTAATTTTTTTTAAAAAAAGATTCATTTTGGTAAATGTTGTATGAAAAGGGTTTATTTTATTAATTAATAATTTTGTTGAAAAAACATTGGTATTTGCAATTTATATGTTTATAAAATTTGAGGTGACAAAAATAGGTTAAAAGTTTGTCAAATAGGGTGTAAACCATAGGACCTTAAAGAGAGATAAATGTTTTATCAGGAGAGAGAACATTAATTAATTTCGTAATATTTCATAACTAATCTGCAAATTTCGTAATATTTCATAACTAATCCGCAATATGTTATTCTTTCTTCTTTTCTTTATTTAAGTTATAAAATGAAAAATCTTCTATTACGAAAATATTACGATATTTTGCGAAAACATGAAAAAAAACTCTTTAACAAAATATAACACAATGGACATCAAATTAAAGAGAATAAAAAAAATAGGCTTATTAGTATAACTTTTTTGATGAAAAACTTTGAAATTACACATACAGATCAAAAGACTATTGTTGTGTAATTTGCATGAAATATAGTGTTTTTTTAAGCAAAATGACACAAGTGATAATTCGCGCTTAAAGTTAAGATAATCTCGTCATTAAAAAAAAAAAAAAGGTTCTAGTTTTAGCAAGATGTCAAAAAGATGAGTCAAGTTAAATATCATCTTGAGTCATAGTTTTTCAAATTTTCTCTTATAAGTTTGCATATACATGAAATAAAGTGTTTTTGCACACATAAGTGATAATTCACGTATAAAAGTGAAAACAATTTTGTCATTTCACAAAAAAAAAATTCCTAGTTTTATCAATATCCCACAAAGTTGAGTCAATGAAAAATTAGTGGAATCTTTGGTCATAGAAATTGCAAATTTCGCAAATTTCCCTACAGATAATACTAATTTAGACTTTCAACCAAATTTATACTTAGGGTTCGTTTGGTTTGTTGGCGGTTTTAGGATTTGAATTCGGATTTAAATTTTGATTTAAATTTGATGTAGCAGAGAGAAAAAATATAATTGAAATAATTTATTTATAATAAAAATGTGTTTTAATATTAAAGTAATATTAGGCCAACAAAAACCTCAAATGAGAAAGAGACAAAACAAAAGCCAAAAAAGACGAATAAAAAGGTGAATTGTGAGAGGAATGAAAATGAAACCGAGCTTTGCATTGTGGTATCATGTGCCCCACATAAAAAGGTATTATCAACTATTTTAAAACACATAGAATCAACCAAACATTTGATTATTACTTTCAATCCATTGATTTGATTCCACACCCTTAAAACAAACGCACCCTTAGGGGGTGGCAATGGAGGTCAGTTTGGGATCGGTTTGGACCACACCGATCGGCAACACCGCCGCCTCCAAATCGGTGTGGTGTGGTTTGTGTTGAATTCGGTATAAAACACCGAATTGGTGTGGAGTTTGGGGAAGAAAAATATAGCCGTTGCACTATTAAAAAAAAAGACGTTGCATTAAAAAAAAGAGCCTTTGCATACAATAAAAAAAATAATAATAATAATTTACTCCCCCTCTATAAATAAACAAATCCAATTCTATTTTTTACCACAAATTTAATCACAACTCTTTACAATTCTTTACACTTTTAAAAAAAAAGTCTCATGGATCCAAGAAAATCAAAAGGTGGTTCGTCCTCATCGAAAGGCCGTGGACGAGGTTCTCGTTCCATTCGTCCACAAATTCAATCACAACCCGCTCCCTACATTCCTCAAATGAGTCCCCCTCAATATTATCCTCAAATAACTTCTCCACCGTACTTTCAACCCCAATATTTTCACCAACCACCACCAATGAAGCCAAATCAATACACGATGTCCCCTACAAGTGATTTTGAGCAGTTCGTCGACTACCGTGACGTTCCTTTGCGGCGTGAACCAAGTGTCGAACGAGAGCTACCGCTATATGACTTGGATGATGATGAAGATGAAGTGGTTCCCGAAACGCAACCACCAACTCCGATGGGTATAATTTTATTTGTTATAAGTTTAACTTGTTTTAATTTTTATTTGTTATAATTTTATTTGTTACACTTTTATTTGTTATATTTTTATTTGTTAAAATTTTGTTTGTTAGAATTTTTATTTGTAAAAATTTTGTTTGTTAGAAAATGACGAAGAAGTTCAAGAAGTCCAAGAAGTGCAAAAAAGACACCCGAATAAAGCGGAAAAAAAATCTTGGACGCCGGTCGAAGAGGCGGCTTTGGCTAAAGCATGGGTTCATATCTCGACATGTAGAGTCGTCGGGAATGAACAAACTAGAGATAGTTTTTGGAAAAGAATTCTTGAGCATTTCAAGCAAAACGTGAAAGACACTACTCGAACTTTTCATGGCTTAAACACAAAGTGGAAAACTATGCACGGCGAAATGAGTGTCTTTAATGGGTTTTTCATCCAACAAGTAATTTTTAAACTTTTTACTTTTATAATTGTATACTTTTATTAATTTATACTTTTTAGTTTTATAATTGTATACTTTTATTAATTTATACTTTTTACTTTTATAATTGTAGAAACGTCTTCGTGAGAGTGGGTGTAGCGATGTTAACGTGATGACAAATGCCTTGGCCGATTACAAGAAGAAAATTGGCAAGTCGTTTACTCATATTGATGCCTAGGACATTGTTAAGCAAGAAGACAAATGGTTGATGTAGCGCAAGGATCTTCGTTTCATTCCGACAAACGAAGAAAGTCGTCGGAATCCCCCCACTACGAGTCCGCAAGCAATGACAACACTGTGCTTCCGGATCTGAATGACGACAACACTCCTATGCGGAAAAGAAAAGGCAAAAAGGCCGAAAGCGAGTCGTCGACAATGCATAGTGTAGCTGCGAGCTTCGACACCTACACATCAAATAAAACACAACTATTGCAGACGGCGGTGGCGAAAAAAGCTGCAAAGGATGAAATGGCCGAAAAGTTCTTGGCGACAAAAATCCGTATCGTTGAAGAAAAGCATATGTTTAGGGCGATGGAATTTTATAGGGAACCGCACGATAACATAACCGATCCAAATATACTAAAGTTCACTCTTGACAAAAAACGTGAGCTCGCGGCGAAATATGGATGGACTTGCGATTTTTAGATATGTGTTTTAGTTCGTTTTTTTTTAATTAATGCGATTTTTAAGATGTAATTTTCTTTTAAATATTAATAAAATATTATGTTTTTATTAAATTGTTTATATATATATATATATATATATATATATATATATATATATATATATATATATATATATATATATATATATATATATATATATATGGTAAAGTTAAAATAAAAAGACAAATATCCATAAAAAGAATAAAAGATTTTTTTTTAAAAATTCTCCAAAAATTCAAAAAATTCCACAAGATCGGGTATGTTGGTGCATAAAACTTTTGTGAAAACATTTTTTATAATTTTGAGTTTTGAAACGTTTTTTTTTAATGCACAAAAAACGAATTTTGATGCGCAAAAAAATTTTGATGCACAAAATTTTCAACTTGTTTTAGTTAAATGCGCAATGTTATTTTGATGAAAAAAGTCAAAAGAAGTTGGGTGCAGAAACCAATTTTTGATGCACAAAAAAACGATTTAATGCGCAAACGTATTTTTTCATAAATTTTTTCGGAAAAAATATCCACCTTTAGAAAAAAGTTTTTCACAACTTTTTCATGCACTATCATACCCGATCTTGTGAAATTTTTTTGGAATTTTTAGAAAACTTTTTTTGAAAAAAAATTCTTTTTATCTTTTACGGATATTTGTCTTTTTATTTGATCTTTATCCTATATATATATATATATATATATATATATATATATATATATATATATATATATATATATATATATATATATATATATATATATATATATATATATATATATATATATATATATATATATATATATATATATATATATATATATATATATATATATATTATATATATATATATATATATATATATATATATATATATATATATATATATACATATATATATATATACACATATATATATATACACACACACACACACACACATATATATATATATATATATATATATATATATATATATATATATATATATATATATATATATATATATATATATATATATATGAGATGAGATCCATGCAAAACCAATGTTATCCAAAGAACAAATGAGAAGATCTCAACCATCCAATCTTCTTTCATCTAATGGTCCACATTCCATCTGAAAATAACAAAGAGGGGCATATTAGTAAAATAACATGTTACAATAAAAGCAAAAAATAATCCCAAATCCTCTCATTTAATATACCACTTTCTCTCTCATCAAAAAAACCCAAATCCAGATCTCATCATCCTCTCATCAAAAAAACCCAAATCCACGGAATTTATTGAAACAACGACGGAATAATGAAACCACCACCGGATTCATTGAAGCCGCCGCCGGATTCGTTGAAACCACCATCAAACCGTACGAATCAAACCGCCAGAATAATAGAAACCACCGCCGGAATCAAACCGTCGGAATCAAATCTATTAAAACCGTCACCATCACATCAAACCGTACGAATCACCATTGAACCACCACCGATTAACCGGGAAATAATGCCGCCAGTAGACGAAACTGATTTAATTGAAGTTCCAGTAGATGAAAGTCAAGATAAAGATGATGGTGTGAATGAAACCACTGGTAAATTCCTTGATTCAATTCTTGTTGTAAAAATGCCAAATCCCATGGGATTCCAGTGTTTACATGTTTTTAGATTCAATTCTTGTTGTAAAAATGCCAAATCCCATGGGATTCCAGTGTTTACATGTTTTTAGATTCAATTGTTGTTGGAAAAATGCAAATCCCATGGGATTCAAGTGGTTTACATGTGATTAGATTCAATTCTTTTTGAAAAATGCCAAATCCCATGGGATTCCAGTGGTTTACATGTGTTTAGATTCAATTGTTGTTGGAAAAATGCAAATCCCATGGGATTCCAGTGGTTTACATGTGATTAGATTCAATTCTTTTTGAAAAAAGCAAATCCCATGGGATTCAAGTGATTTATATGTTTTTAGATTCAATTGTTGTTGTAAAAATGCAAAATCCCATGGGATTCCAGTGGTTTATATGTGTTTAGATTCGATTCTTGTTGAAAAAATGTGAATCCCATGGGATTCTGTATTAAATCACATGGGATTCAAAGATGAAAATATAAAGATCTTCATTATGAGTCATATGGGATTCCCAGTGAATCCCATGGGATTCACATATAAATCCCATGGGATTCACATTTTTTTTTAATCTTAATCCCTTAATATTTTTCTTTTTATATGCAGATTCTATGAGATCACCAAGACCAACTTTATATGAACACACCGAGACACCGGGTGGATCGATATATTGGGAGCCTCATGTGGAAGGAATTGTTGTACCAGAAGAGGGGAATACTATGATACTATAGAGGAAGCTATAGATATGTATAGTACCTATCAAGCGGGAGGGTTTCAAATTAAAAAGGGACAACGATTAACAAAATCTGGAATTGTACAAGCGAAATACAGCATGTGTAACAAAGAAGGAGCTTCGAGACATATTAATGTAGACACTTTGGATCCTAAGCACAGCGAGAAACAAAAAAGAAATACAACTCTACATGTAACAGGTTGTCAAGCTCGTATAAGGTTAGAATTGGATATCGTTTCTGGAAAATACAAGCTAATTAAGTTTATTTCAAAACACAATCATATGCTTATACCAAAAGAGTATAAACATTTTACAAAAAAGCAAAGAAAAATGACCGAAGCAGAAAAAATGTTTGTTGTTAAAGCAGCAACAAACAAAATAGGTGCAACACGGGCTCACAACTTGTTAACGAGTATGAAAGGTGGATATGAATATGTACATGGGACATCTTTTGATTTTAAGAATCATCGGGAATATTAATATTTTCATAGGCGAAAGTGACGCACAAATGCTTATAAATAAAATGGAAAACAGAAAGTTGTATGTGCCAAACTTTACATTTCAGTATAAGGTAGAAGAAAGTGAGTTGGTCGCAATGTTTTGGGCTGATGAAGTTGCAAAATGCAATTTTAAGGAGTTTGGAGACATAGTATCTTTTGATGCAACATTCAGGTGTAATAAGTAAGTGTCTGTTCTTAATATAATTTATTTTGATTAAAATCACATAAGATTCTGTTATAAATCCCATGGGATTTATATGTGAATCCCATGGGATTATACAAGGGATCACATGGTAATCTGTATGAATCACAAGGGATCCTTGAGAATCCCATTGGATTCTCTGTGAATCCCATGGGATTGTTTTTAAATCATATAAAGATAATTGTCAAGTAAAATTAAAAAAAGACATGGATCATAGAGAATCCCATGGGATTCAGTAATCACATTTTATTCTGTCACTAAAAGTTATGTTATTTTTAGATACAACATGGTGTTTGTACCATTTACCAGTGTCGATAATCATAAAAAGTGTGTCACGCTTGGTTCGGGAATGCTTTTAAAAGAAGACACCGAATCCTACACATGGCTACTAAAGGCATTCATGATCGCTTAAAGAACCAACGATGGTGGTGACGGATCAAGACGGGGCAATGAAAAGAGCCATTGAAGCCGTTTTCACTAAATCAAAACATAGACTTTGCATGTGGCATATTCACCAAAAAATTCCAGCAAAGGTAATTTATTGAATGTTTTTATCTGAATCTCATGGGATTTTTTCTGAATCCCATGGGATTCTTTCTTTATCCCATGGGATTCATTCAAAATCCTATGGGATTCTTCTTTGAATCTCATGGGATTCTTTTCTGAATCCCATGGGATTCTTTCTAAATCCCATGGGATTCTTCTCTGAATCTCATGGGATTCATCTGGGAATCCGACAGTGGTTTACATGTGTTAATCATTTTATTTACAGATTTGTAAGGAAATATACTATGAAACTGATTTCAAGAAGCGTTTAAGCAAGATAATTTGGAATATGTTCATGGAACCGATGGAATTTGAAGAGAAATGGGCTAAGTTGATTGAAGATTTTGGTTTGCAAAACCACAAATGGATGACCAAAATGTTTAAACTACGAGAAATGTGGATTCCATCATATTTTATCACCTCGCCTTTGTTTGGATTGATGAGAACGACATCAAGGTCTGAGAGTGAAAACTCGTTCTTCAAAAGTTTCACAAGCCCAGGAGCGACACTAGTTAGTTTCATGATGTCCTGTGAATCAGCAATGGAGAGACAACGTTATATTCAAGAACATTTGGACTTTAAAACACTAGACGCGGCTCCAAAATGTGAAACAAAGTTAGCAATTGAACGTCATGCAGCAAAAGTTTATACTAGGACAATATTTCTACTTGTTCAAACGGAAATAAAAGAGGCATGCTGGACTTGTGCGATACAGGAACTAAAATAGAAGAACGTTGTGAGAGTGTCATTGTTAGAGACAAAAATCCGGCAGCTTATAGAATCCTTAATAAGGAAGTTGCAAAAGAACTAGCAGACGAAGGCGAAACAGTAGCAACAGAAATATTTGTAGACTATAAGGTATATTACTTTCTGGTATAAACTAGGATTAATCAAGTAATCCCACGGGATTCATAATCAATCCCATAGTAATCCCATGGGATTCAGTATGAATCTCATGGGATTATCTAATAGGATTGACTAATAATTATAGGTATTCATGGGAATCCCATGGATTTTGTGAATCCCATGGGATTCTGTTTAAAATCCCATGGGATTGTCTAATGGTATTGGCTAATAATTATTGTGTTTTAAAAAGGTACTGCGTAATACAGAAGATGGGTCGGTGGTGTGTAGTTGCTGACATTTTGTACGATTCGGTTTCCTATGCCGACACATATTCTGTGTTTTCAAGAATCGTGATATTAACTTCATTCCAAAACAATATATTTTGAGGCGTTGGACAAGAGATATAATACCGCCTGATTTAAGAAGGAAAAGAAACAGATATGGTGAAACAAATGAAGAAATTCAAAGACTTACAAATGAGGCAACATTTCTGGTGGATGAATGTTTGTTTCGGTTGAGCAAAGACAAAGTGAAGATGGGTGCTTTTGTAGAAAAGTTAAAGACATTGAAAACAGAAGTGGAGGCTGAGGTGCCAAATCCTCCTTCAAGAAATACAGGAGATGTAATTGGTGATCATTTTGCTATTTCTAACCCTGAGAAGAAAATAGTTAACAATCCAACAAAAGCAAGAAATAAAGGGAATATTTCAGAAGCAGAACGAAATGAAAGGCGAAAGAGTGAAAGAGAAAAAGCGCTTCAAGTTAAAAAGAAACAAATGAAGCCTTGTGGACATTGTGGAGAGAAGACGAACTTGCATACGAAAACAACTTGTCCGATGAACCCAAAGGCAAGGCGAAAGGCGAAACCAACTGATGTTTGAAAAAAATTAATTTACTTATATTCCTTTTTTTTGTTAGTTCTTTTTTATTATTTTCTTGAATATATAGATTGAATATTCAGATGTTTTTTAGATGATTTCCAAAAGAAAATTTATTTTTCTTTGTTATTTATATTCTGTTTAAAAACTTGTGTGGATAATCTGAATGGATCACAATGAATCCCATGAGATTCAGTTAGAAATCCCATGGGATTCACAATAAATCTCATGTATATAGATTGAATATTCAGATGTTTTTTAGATGATTTCCAAAAGAAAATTTATTTTTCTTTGTTATTTATATTCTGTTTAAAAACTTGTGTGGATAATCTGAATGCATCACAATGAATCCCATGAGATTCAGTTAGAAATCCCATGGGATTCACAATAAATCCCATGGGATTCACAAATAAATCCTATACTTATATTCTATTTCAAAAAGTTGTATGCATAATCTGCATGGATTCACAATGAATCCCATGGGATTCTGTATAATTCACATATTTGTTATTTATATTCTGTCTAAAAACTTGTGTGGATAATCTGAATGGATCACAATGAATCCCATGAGATTCAGTTAGAAATCCCATGGGATTCACAATAAATCCCATTGGATTCATAATAAATCCTATACTTATATTCTATTTCAAAAAGTTGTATGCATAATCTGCATGGATTCACAATGAATCCCATGGGATTCTGTATAATTCACATAAAAGATAAACAGCAGTTAACATTATAAAACCCCATCATAAACTGTTCTAACATTCTCAAAATGATCTACCATCTACCATATCCCATGGGATTCTCAGATAATTCACATAAAAGATAAACAGCAATTAACATTATAAAACTCCATCATAAACTGTTCTAACATTCTCAAAATGATCTACCATCTACCATCAATGCACATGTTTTCAAAAGAACATTCTCAAAACTGATCTAACATCAATTAACATGTTTTCTAACATTCTACAATCAACTGATCAACTGATGATAGCTTCAACTGGATCAACGGCTGACTTTTCAGTCTTTTCTGGAATCACTTCGCGTTTTTCCCTATTCTTAATAGCTTCAACAATTATGTTCATCTTTTCTAGACGAGGAAGTTTATCAAACTCTTTGGCTAGATCAATAAGCTTACCAGCATGCATATTAATCTCATGTAACAAGATCTTGGTAGCAAACTTGAATCTTAGTCGCCTCAACATGTCGACCTGCCTCATCTTGTAACCATCCACTTCACAGCAGCCAGACTCGGAAATCAGCCCACAATCCCATTTTGTAGCAGGTTCACCATGGTAACATTCCATATGTACCATGGCGAAAATACCACAATCACTAAAATTTTTCTTTGTTCTCCATTTTAGCTTTGGGACTTTTGGTTTAGCTTTAAGAATGTTACCATGTTTCTTGTGACCATAGAGCTTCAGGTGTCGGGAAAACAACTTTATCTACAAAATTATTAAAAAAAGGATCATAAATTACTAGAATTCTGGGAAAATGTCAATAGCGATTCAAATGGAAATCTGTATGAATCCCATGGGATTATGTTTAAATCATAAAGTATTCATCAAAGAATCCCATGGGATTCAGTATGAATCCCATGGGATTATGTTTAAATCATAAAGTATTCATCAAAGAATCCCATGGATTCATACTGAATCCCATGGGATTCTGCAGTAAAGTAAATACTACTCATACTGAATCCCATGGGATTCTGCAGTAAAGTAAATACTTACAAGTAGTAAGTTCAAAAAAAATACTTACAAGTAGTTCACATGTTATTTTATATTTCGAATCATATGTTGCTCCCGAATCCATGTTATCTAGTATCGTTATCGATACTGTTTTGGTAAGGCTGATGACGATGACATAAAAGTGGCCACCATTGCAAATTGGAAAGAAAGCATGTTTTAACAAAAACAAAAATAATAAAAATGAATCCAAAGTAAAAACACAAACAACAATTTATAACAAAAAAATAATAATAATAAAAAAAATACCAAGTCAATGCCGTCATGAGCCAAGCTAGCAACATTATCTGCAAACTGAGCTACAATTTCCTTTTCAAAACTTTCAAATTTTTTGTCCTTAGACGCCAAAGTCCCATCAAACATAGATTTTATCTGTATATGCAATTTACAAGATCATGTTATGATTTGTATTGCTTTGGGGGTGTTTGGTAAGTCAGATAACATGATCAGCAGTTTATTAAACAAAAAAGAATACTAAGCAAATCAGAAATAAATACTTACAATACATCCGGTTGGGAAAAAGTGTCGTGATGGAAAGCCATGTTCTTTAAATCTTTCTTCATAATTTAGAACGGCACTCCAACAGTCAACAACATTGGCGTCTATCCACAAACTGGGCGCTAATGTTTCCATAGCCAAACGAATTGAAAACACCGTGAACTCCCGAGAATGGGATTCAAAAATTCTCTCACTATATGAGTAAACAAGAAAAAGAAAAAAAATCATTTCAGAAATACATTGGAGTTTGTATGAATCCCATGGGATTCAAAACAGAATCCCATGGGATTCAATACAGAATCTCATGGGATTTGTAGTGAATCCCATGGGATTAGATGTGAATTTTTATTAACTATATTAAAAATACACATGTAAACTTACAACTTGTCGCCTTGCATCGCAAACAAACTATTTCCGAGAATAAACTCCATCTTTGTAATTTTGGCTACAACCTTTGTCTTCTTATTCATATAGGGAGATAACAGGTACGAAGAAGGTTTCACCACACGCTTTCCAAAGACGAGTAGCCATTTTTTCAGGAGTCATTGGATCCGGCATCATTGGATCCGGACCTCCATTGAGCGATTCTTGCTGAAAACAATAAAAATATTTAATTAAAAAGAAACAAAATTTTCGTAAAAAAGAAAAGATTCAAGAATATTACATATGCGTGCTCAGCAGCTACACACATGATAATCTCATCAACGTTATCTAAATTATTTTCAATCCATTGCGTTAACCCCTCATGTGTGCACATGATCTCAGGCTCTTCTTCTTCACATATTTCTTCTTTATCAGATGCATCAACTTCCTTCTCAGCCTCATCCTTCTTAGCATCAACTTCCTTCTCAGCCTCATCCTCTTTTTTATCAGATCCATCAACCACAGTGTTATCATCATCTTGTTTCTCGGCCACATCGGCCAAATCTTCTAAACTTACCTTATTCCCATTCTTATCATCGTCATCATCATCCTCCTCATCACCATCGTCATCCTTCCAATTACCATCATCATCGTCATCCTCCTCATCATTGTCATCCTCCCCATTACCATTACCATCATCATCCTTCCCATCATCATCATCATCATCCTTCCCTTCATCGACATCCTCAATTAATGGCTTCGATTGGCAGAAAATTTGAGCATACTTTTTGTAACACCCTAGGCAAATCCTACATCGGCTGTGGCCTGGAGAGATACTGGGCTCATAAGATAACATTCGCCTTACAATGACACAACGCGCTTTGTGGTCTATCATGCAGTGGAGTTCCGAGGAACCGCAGCTAAGCCGTGCTCATGTGAGTAGTAGTATCGCTTGGGTGACCTGCCGGGAAGTCTTCAAATGAGGCCACAAAAACAAAGCCGTGAGCCTGCGGGCAAAGCGGACAATATTGTGGTCCGAGTAGGCGGGATGTTACAAGTGGTATCGAGCCACCTCGAGCCGCTCGATGGTAGGCAAACCTCATCGAGGACGATGAGTCCCTAAGGGGGGGTGATTGTAACACCATAGGCAAATCCTACATGTGGCCTCGAGAGATACCGGGCTCATAAGATAACATTCGCCTTACAATGACACAACGGTTTTGTGGTCTATCATGCGAGTGGAGTTCTGAGGAACCGGCAGTTAAGCGTGCTCATGTGAGAGTAGTACTGGCTTGGGTGACCTGCCGGGAAGTCTTCAAATGAGGCCACAAAAACAAAGCCGTGAGCCTGCGGGCAAAGCGGACAATATTGTGGTCTGAGTAGGCGGGATGTTACACTTTTTATGTAGCTCACGCAACTTTGCATCACCGGGGTAATCTGACATTGCTTTCGTGAAATAATCTTCTACAACAAGTTTTTCATCACAAATAAACTCTAACTTTTTTTCAAGTTTATTAAACAAACTCTAAATAAGAAACATTGTAATAGTCATAATAAAGCTCATTGCAATGAATCCCATGGGATTTCTAACTGAATCCCATGGGATTCACATACAATCCCATGGGATTCTGACCAAAAAAAAATTGTAAGTCATAATAAAAGCACATTGCAATCACATGGGATTGTATGTGAAGGATTTTGACAAAAAAACATTGTAAGTGATAATAAAGCACATTGCAAATGAATACTATGGAATTGCATGTGAATCCCGTGGGATTCTCTGTGGTTGTAAACAAGAAAAAGAAAAACTTCATTTCAGAAAAACATTGGAGTTTGTATGAATCCCATGGGATTCACTTCAAATCTCATGGGATCATGTTTAGAATCTCGTGGGATTCACACTGATATCATTTAATAACAATAAATGAAAAACAAATAACAAAATTTTAAAGGAACCTCTTTCAAAAAAGAATCTTCCGAACCGCCACAAATAAACCCTTCAGCCTCTTGAACCTCGGATTCAGTCCATTCTGGTTGAAGTTCTAGCAAACCAACACATTCTTCTTTAAGTTCTAGATCCTATCGTTGGGACATTAAATATGAAGGCCAGCTTTTGATTGCAGGACGTGTCCGGACAACATGAATCTTTTCATGCTTTGTGGAATCCAGATACAAAAGCTAAAAAACAAAAAAGTGTAAAGAAGGTTATAACAAATCTGTCACACAAACACATTTAATAATTAAAAAATAGAGTTCAAAACTTAGAAACTTACAACGAGGAAGGTATATGGACCAAGATAATGATTAGATAGCGCTTGTTGGGACTTTATGGCGTTTAAGGCACTAAAAATAAAGTCACACCAATCAATATCCTTAACATCAGTATCTTCACGCAATCTTAACACAACATCCAAACATATCTTCCACTTTAACCCATCAACCTCACCCATAATGTTTGCAAACAGAGAAGTTGACTCTAAAAAGGAAGTCGGCTTCCCGAGACTCGATCAATTTATGAGCAATGTCATTAACACGGACATCCTTGAGTTGTTTAGGTTGAAACTGACCGATCCAATGCCTCACAAAGTCATCATTTTCTGATCTAGGAACTAGAGAAAAAAGAGATTGACCACCAAACGGAACACCTAATATCTCATGAATTTTTGAACTAGTGACCTTGATTGACTTGCCATTCTCCAAAACCAACTCACAAGTTTCTGAATTAAATCTAGAAACTACATACCTTCCCAACTTTGAAGGAATGTGATCTATGTTAACATTGTGTAACGAACTAAAACCGATATCAGCCAAAAATCTCCGTATATCAACCTTAGAATCACGGATGGCGTGAAAAAGAGCTGTAGGTGTTTTCCGTGCATGAAGGATCGAAACATGGCAACATACTTTTCATGCCTTCCCTGCTGCCGCCAACTCCTTCTTACCTCTTCTTCAACTTCCCTCTTCATCATATTCTTCCTTCTTTACAAGCGTCAACTGCTTCTTATCATCAACGTCATCGAATTCTCCCTTCTCTTAGCCAAACCCTTTCCCTTCAAAACCTTTTTCGTATCTTCAATGTCATCAGAATCTACGTAAAAAAAAGACATTATAAATATGTTGGTCAACAAAATCCATTACTTATATTCTATTTCAAAAACTTGTATGCATAACCTGTATGGATCACAATGAATCCCATGGGATTCACAATGAATCCCATGGGATTCACATACAATCCCATGGGATTCAGCTAGAAATCCCATGGGATTTACATACAATCAACCAAATAGCCCTGATTAAGCCCTCAACTACCTACTTTAAGCCCTGATTAAGCTAGCTTAGAAAATTCCTAAAATTATACTAAAATAGGCATGCTAAACACAACAAACTAAATAGATTATTTCCAGAATTTCAACTAATTTGGACATGCTATGAGGAAATTAAAAATCAAAACTATAAGCTATTTGGACATATGGAGAACTAATGTGCAGAGCAGATAAGGTGAAAAAGGGTACTTGCAGATCTAAAAAGCTAATACTACAAAGCTCCTATGGTGAGATCAGATCCGACAATTATAGCCCGCTAGATGTGCAACAATAAACTCAAGTACATATAACAGAAAAACAAATTTAAAACAAGTAGCATAATCGTGGTGCAGGTGGCATTACCTTTTTCCTGTTCCTTTACATTCTTATCCCCTCGCTCCTTAACAACAGCCTTCTTACCCTTCTTACTCTTTTGCTCCTTGGCCTCTGCATCCTTCTCCGACGGCACCTTCTCCTTTTGAACAGGTGCCTTCTCCGACACCTTCTTAGCCTAAGACCTTGTCTTTTCCGCCGGCACTTTCTTTATCTTGAAGACATAAGTAAATGATTTTTATTATTTTTTCCTTTTGGGACTACTGAAACAAGCTAATGAAAAACTATTTTGATTTTTAAAATTTTTGTAACAACTGAATTGGACTAAAACTGTTTATCAAAACCAAATAAAACTACTTTATGACTTCTAAAATGCAATTCATTAGTAAAATTAGAAGAACTTCTGTCTTAAACTGATTCAAAACTGATAATTAACATAAATATCAACATTAAAAACAGATTAAAACTATACCTTTTTGTTGCTTGACCTTCAGTTTTTTTCTACTCTCTTCTAATTCAGATAAAGACAAAATCCTTTTACGCTTCACTTCATCCTGGTTCAAGACTCCAGTTTATCCAACTTAATGCAGAATCTACATAAAAAAGACATGATATAAATATATTGATCAAAAAATACCATGATACAATCCCATGGGATTGTATGGAATCCCATGGGATTCATTAGCTGATTTAGAACAGTTTAACAAACCAAAAAATGGAGCATGCAAAATCCTCTTAATAAATCCCATGAGATCAAAAATATACCTTTTTTCAGTTTTTTCTGATAGACCATTAAACTCTTTTGTTTATCTTCAGTCTCAACTGGATTAACCTTAGCCGACTTATCCGACTTATCAACCTTAGCCGACTTATCAACATTAGCTGACTTATCCGTTGGCTTTTTTAAAAGACTAGCCTGAGCCTTGCTCCTCTTACCAGCTGGCTCCTTAACCTCTCTATCCTTTCCCTCTCTCTCCTTCTTGCTCTCCGTCTCCTTAACATCTGTCTTCTTATCCCCTCGCTCCTTACCAACAGCCTTCTTACCCTTCTTAGCCTCTGCATCCATGGCTCCTTGGTCCTTGGCCTTATCCCCTTGATCCTTGACTCTGATCCTTCTCCGACATCTTCTTAGCCTCTGATCGATTTTGTTACCCACTTCTTCCGTGGGAATCTCTCGACAACACCTAACATAAAATTAAAAAAAATAGATATGCAATAACTATGCATTAAGAATCCCATGAGATTCAGTACTGAATCCCATGAGATTGAGTATGAATCCCATGGGATTCAAGATGAAGCAACCGATTTTGAAAGGAATACGCTACCTATTAACCAAATTAAGACATGCATACAAGATAGAATTTTATTCTATTGACAGAGGACTAGAACAAATATCATTACATTTAAATGTAGATTATGCTAAACTTACTCTAGCGGTCAGGTATTTTTTAGTAGATGAGGTGAAATCGGTGGTTTTATATATAAGGAGTTTAATAAAATCTATCACTTATATATACCTAATAGAAATTAACGATGTTATGAATTATAATCGTAATAGAATAAAATTGCTACTTTCAAATTTTTAGATATACAATAACTATGCATTAAGAATCCCATGAGATTCATATCAATCCCAACATCGCTTATACAAATTTACAATAACAATGAAATGAGCACATGTATGTAAGCCAAATTATAAACTCAAAACAATAACAATGAAATGAGCACATATATGTAAGCCAAATTATAAACTCCAAACATACAATAACATTGTTATGGTTTAGTCAAGACTAACAACACAACAACAAGCCATATTTCAAGTAGCAAAATACCAACATCAGTTATACAAATTTACAATAACAATGAAATGAGCACATGTAGGTAAGCCAAATTATAAACTCGAAACAAACAAACCAAGTGTACCCTTGGTAGCTCTCGATGGTGGAAAGAACAAACCACGCACACCCCTTGTGGGATGGCAGTAACACGCAAACAAATGCCCTCTCGATTTCCTCGCTAAATCAACCAAGACAAGCCAAACGCACCCCTGTGCGGCTGCTGTTACACGCATACAAACACTACCCTTATGGGTAGTTTTTAGCCGAGGTCAACCCACGCCACAAACACACCCCCGGTGTTGGTTGACAAATAACAAACAAACACGACCCACTTGGGTTGGTGTTTAACCGAGAGCAACAAACACCCCGGTGGTGTCGTTGTGAGTAGCAACCCAAGACAAATCACCCTTATGGTGTCGTCTGCTAAACTCGAACACGACCAAACAAATTTTAAACGCTCAAAACTAATAACTATGTATACTCAAATCTTTACCAAGACCAAACAAGAAGTAATCAAATCTAACATATCCCGTGGCTAAATATATCTGACCTGAAACTCTTGTCAGGTCGTGAGCGACCCAAGACCAAATCAATTTAACAATTTTTATGTTGATTTTCAACCACACGAATCTACGAATACGCTTTTAAATTCCAATTTTGTTTCCACGAAAACTAAATAATTCATTTGTTTAATTTGGTTAAACGAAAGACGCTAACGTTATGTTGATTTTTTCTAACGCTACTTTTATGTCATTTCGCACATTCAATCAAAAGCTAAAACTACGCACCAAAATAAGCAATCTAATCACAAATTTCAGTCACAACTCTTCAATCACAAATTTACCACAACTCTTCAATCATAAAATTTCACCACAACTCTTCAATCACAAATTAAGCTCTAAAATAAGCAATCTAATCGATTATATGGTCGGCCCTAACAAAAAGAAAAGCAAATTAACCTAGTTACTGAAACCTATAACACAAACTTTAATCCATCACAAATTTCAATCACAAAATAAGCTACTGATGTTAATTAAGCAAAAAATAATTAAAAAATGAATTTTGAAGCTTACTTTTATCGAAACGTTAGATGAACGAGGTTTTGCCACTGAATCGCCTTTAGATAGGGCTAATTCATCTCGAATATCCATTTAAAATGAGTAATTACGGTTTCACGGTGGTTTTGGAGGTGGTTTGGTGGCGGTTTGGGGGGTGGATTTGGTGGAATTGCGATGGTTTAGGGTTTCAGGTGGTTTTGGGGATCCGAATATTGAGAGGGTGAGAGTGTGAGTGAATCAGTGTGTGTGTTTTCACGTTTTGTGTTTTCGTGATAATTAGAATCAAATTACAAAATGACCCTTAGTATAATTTTAGTTTCAAATGAAAATTAATCTAATCCGTTGGATTCAAATGGATGGATGGTTGAGATCTAACTATTTGTTCTATAGATAAAACTTGTTCCGTATGGAACTTTTCTCATATATATATATATATATATATATATATATATATATATATATATATATATATATATATATATATATATATATATATATATATATGAGAGTATACGTATGTGATCGGCAAATCTTCTTGTTCAAGTAGATATGGCGAGACTTCTTTAGTTAGCAAAACAAGTTATATGTTACATTAATGATGAAAAAATCATGCCATTGCTTACAATAGTACTTTGCAGCAAAACTCCAGAATGAAAAGTTATACAGCTTGCAAAATGATTAAAAGTTACAAAGCATAGACTACCGACAAGATACTCTCACAAATATTTCTGTCAATCAAATTGCTGCCGAAGATGCATCTCCGTTTCACTTTTCCATGTAGCATGTGATGACTGACCTTTCATGCGTTTGTTCTTTTCCTTGTCTTTAATCATAGACCCCTTCTTCTTTGTTGATTCATCAGTCTCTTTAATAGGACGGTCACCGCATACAGGGCATACCATTCCACGTGCGTTAGAAAATGTTTTGGGTATTCCACACTGCACACACATCCTGTCAAAAACATTCCCGTCATGCTGATGAATAATTTGGTAAAACTGCCTTTTTTCCAATCTTCGACATGAGAAGGATAATAATATGCCTAGAATATTTTATTTTGAAATAAGACAATTCACGGGGGTGTAAGAAGTAAATAAGGAGTACCTCAAAAGATCTGCAGCATCTTCTGCATTTGGATTAGTTGCAGTTGCCACACGTTTTGCAGTGCCTCCAGTTGCATTTGAGGAAGCTTTAGATTGGGTTGATGGTGCACTCGCAGCATTACTCCCGGTATCACTGCTCACTCTATCACGGATTCCAACTAATTGGGCTTTTGCCTGCATTACAGCACCTATAAAAACATTAATGAAACTCATACATGCTTCATTTACAAGTCAAAAGAGGATCAGATATCCTACAAAATTGACTGTATTGCAACTGACAGTCGATACAGGTGCCATGAAACTCAAGCTGTAGCGTTATTCTGTATGACGAATTGTGCATATTTTCATTGACCATGTTAGGTTAGGAATGTGGTTTACAGATCATAGCTTGAGTCCTGGTAAGATCAAGAACATTGATAAAAAAGAGAAGCCCCATGAGTCAATTATTATTTTACCATACTATTCATGGTTCGGATGAGTCAGTTACTTAATTTTCACACCTCAAACTAAAAACCATAGTTGCTAAAAATACAAAATAAAACACTCATATTCTGACGGTCCTTGGTATCCTCACAAGAGGTCAAGGGTTCAAACGTTGCTAGATGTGTACATTTGGGGGTGGCCAGGGAAGGGTCGGAAACGGTCCGGGGTAACCCGGGTAACCTGAACAGGTAAAACCGCAAACCTCATCGTTTAGAATTGCTTGCTGTGATAAGCTTTAGTGTTATTTTTGGGTTTTCAAACGTAGAGAGATTAGCTTGCAACAAAAAATAAAGTACTTGGGATTTGGAAAACCAGAAACTCATTGACTTTATGTAGCTTGTAAACACATTTTTAGAATTTGAGCCGCACAGATCTTTACTAGTACTAGAGACTCTAATCAAATTGCTTTAGACTTATTCAGATCATGTGGTAAAGTGGAAGGATGCTACTGATGATCTAGTAGCTTCACTGTTTCATACTTTAATGTCTTTCTTTACCCAATAAGTTCCAAATTCAATTTGGTAACCATAACATCTGACCTCGAACTAGGTAAGGCTTTTCACAAGGAATAATAACACCAGGAAGGTTTTCAGGAGCCTCGGTGTTTCACTCTTAAGTAACTTGGTCATCCATTGGGTTATGAGTTTCATATGTTAACCTACCATACGTAGCTTGGGATAATATGTTTGTTGTTACTATAAAAGAGTTAAAGATAACAATTATAAACTTATCACATGGTTAACCAAACAATTATCATGCGGAGGAGGCAACTTGCATAAACCTCGTGGATTACAGAGAACCAAAAAGTGTGTATCACACCTCTGTAAAAAGAACAAGCCAATGCACCAAGTTTCCAATTTTTGGAGTTAGATGGTTTTTGATAGATAAACATGGTTACGCAATACTCCGTATTTACTAATAAAGAGCCTTTGGTCATGATTGCCTAGGTACCACCTGAAAAGAACGCATGATAGGTCACGTGGGTCATAACAATTGGGAAGACCTAAAACTAAGTGTAATAGGGGAGCCCCATGACCGCGGTCACCACTGCCACATCAGCGCCAGACCAACTTTCTCCCTCTACAACCAACTTAGTGTAATAAGGCGACCGCGATCACCACCAAAAATATACCCCACTTAAACACAAATATACCCCACAAAAACCATTTAATAAGAACCCCCAAACACACAAAAAGTCACACCACTCGGTCGTCTGCACGACCAAGTCCTTGCAAAAAACCCATGTTGGACGCGTCTTCAATTGGAAGTGTAATAAGGGTGACCAAGTGAAACCGTGGTCATGGTGAGGGCGACCAAGTGTGACCGACCCTCCATTATGGATGGTCTAAGATAAGCACACCCATATATAAGATGTTACCTACTTACCGCAATGCTTAAGCTATGGCAAAATATGTAAGGACCCAATGAAACTATGATTATCTATTCCAATGCTCCACCATATTTTCACTCACCTCTATTTGATGGTACAGTGCAGTAACATATGGTTACTGCTTTCACTTTAAACATTTTACATCTCATTCAATATATGAGTTTCAGGTGGGTAGTTCATTAATTATTTTGTTAAGGTGAGTATGAGTAGCACAAAAAGAGGGATTAGCCTTATGGACCAGAACGTACAACATAGTATAAAGAATATCTCTTCCTGCCAAAATAAGGCAAAGTATTTGAATAATATCAAAAGTTGCCACATATAAAAGTGGCAAGGTTCTTAGCATATAACCAATTTCGACAGAAAAGATGGTCATATAGAAAACAGCAACTACCTGCAGGCATATCATCTTTGTCTCTGCGATTCCTCCGTCGACCATGTCGCCATGGCTGTCCATCATTATCTTTTTCTGCTGATGCCGACTCTCCAGCAGAGTTGTTCAGAAACTGTGGAGGACCTGAGATCTCCAATAATTACAGAAAATTACAGATCATAAGTTTTTAGGTCACAGAAATAGCGAAACAGTGTTCTTAATTTGCAAAAAAATTGTAAGTGAACATTAAAAAGCTCATGCATGCTGGAATGGCCAAAAAGATTATTTATCTATATTTCATATAGTTTATTGGGCACCCTGCAGTACCAAGGCTCCTTTGCTTTGACTCTATGTTTACAGGTAAAAATACCTTTTTGAACACAGCTACTCTCCTCCATAACTCAGAGATAACTTCCTTTGTTCTAAAGAAACATCTACATTCTAACTCTACTGTGTGAAGGTCTAGTTCATACACATACAACATTAACATGAGTCTTGTTAGACATTTATTTAACACTGCTCCTAGTCTAATTCATAACTATAAAGTTAAACGACTGAGCAATTAACATCGATGTATCAAATCCGTTATCTCTAACCCTTATAAATGTCAGTTTTGTTCCTTTTATCATTACTACCACTCCACATTATTTAGATCTTTACGTAGGATTTTCAACAAATAATCTGTAACCCCTATATTCGCTCTATTATGTGCGAATAAAACACAAACTTCTCAAGAAAGAATAAGATACTCAATGTGAAACATGAAGACCTTCATTTTCAACAAAATCAATAACTTCCAATGTGCAATAATTATTATCAACTATTAACTAGTTCTATTAAGATGGTTAACCTAAAAGGGACTTCAAATCTCCACCCTTTAATCCATAACAAATACAGAACAATCGCATTGCAAATATTAAGAAGCAAGTTATCATGTAAGGCTTAATTTGTGAATCCTTAATAGAAAACTCGCAGCTTTCTTAGTTTTGCTCTTTGTGTGTCATATTACATGACACCACAAAGTACTAATCTACCCTAAACAAATTTCACTATTTACAAAGTTGAACAAAAAATACGATTCCATAAGCACAATTGTATTTGATAAATATAAGAATTACTTTTAATTTTTAACCTATAAATAACTAACTAAGCAAGTATTAGAGACGCGATTTTTTTTGGAAAAAGCCGAAATTTAGCACTAGGATTCAAATTTTCATCATTCCCAACCCCCCCCCCCCCACAAAAAGTTCCGCCCTAATCGTGGTACACAAACAGCAATTTGGCTATTCAATTAAAAAATTCAATATGTAAAATAAACAAACTGAGATAAAAATTACTTCGGAAAAAACATCGAGTGCTGACGGAAGTAACGAAGAAGAGTCTGAAGGATTAGGTGGATCGAATAACGGTTTTTTAAAACTGTTACCGTTGCGGCGGTTGTTGTGATCGGTTCCTTCGTCGGAAGATGATGAAGAGAGGTAAGTTTGTTCGTTTTCGTCTTCCTCGGGGGATGAGTAGCCTTGTATCAGTGTCAAGCTCATTGTTAGTTATTGTGTGTGAGGGTTTGAGTAATGAGAATATAAACTGTGAGGTAGGAGGGGGAGCTCGGGTACTCCATCGAGCTCACGAAGCCGCTCGGGTACACAGTCCCGTGTATTTCGGGTATGCAAATCGGGTAAGCAATTCGAGCTGGAACCCGCGTTTGAACCTTGGAAAAGTGTAGGTTGGGGGGAGCTTTTGGACGTTAAACAACGGCTACTTTAGCCCAAAAAAAAAATGAATTCGGGTACTAGGGTACCACTCCCACTAGTTAGGGTAGTGTTAGGGTTTTTATTGGATAGAGGTGATGTGGCACTCACAGGGTATTAAGGTATTAGGCAACCACTCTGTTGGCGTATGGGTCCGGACGACCGTTGTCCGGAAGGATCTCTAGCCGGACGGAACGCTTTACGTACCGTCCGGACGACAAAGGACAGTATCCAGCTTTTCCGTGGATTCTCGTCACGTGGCCTATCATCTAGGGTGGTCAGCCAGACCTACAGGCAGGTAATATAGGCCTGCGCGAATAGTGAATCTACAATAACGCAGGTACATAGTTGGGGTAGTATAAATACCCCAACACATTTAATGTTTTGCAACAAATACACACACTTACATCAACCACTGCATTTATTACCATCCTTTCCCTCCAGCTTACTTTCACGCCGGAGCTTGGTCCTGGACACCGTCCAGGGCGAGGCTAACGTGTGTTGCTTATTGTGCAGGAAGGAACACTTATTTCCTCCGGCGTCGTTGATTGTAGTCGAACTCCCCAGCCAAACTGGATAGCGGGAATTTGTTTCAACAAATTGGCGCCATCCGTGGGACGCGTTATTCATTCTACCAGAGAATTGGATGGCGGGTTCAAGCAACCACCACCTCCGCCTGAACCCAACTCCCTCCTAAAATGTAGGCGGGAGTGGAGTCTTCAATAGGCAAACCTCCTAATACGGAACAACTACAAGCCCGGATGGCATCTTTAGAGACCTCCTCGAAAGTACAATGCAACCGGGCCCGGAGTCATCAAGCCTATCCGGTTCCTCCTTTCGAAGAAGAAGACGAGCAAGAGGAGGGTGTCTGAACCAAACCCGAAGGATGATCTCGAAACCCCATAAAGAAATTGCTCGATCACCCTTTACACGAAGAATAGTAGAGTTTGCGGCCCGGTACATCATGCCCACCAATCTAAAACTATACGATGGCTCGGCTGACCCGGACGATCACATCAACCGCTTCGTGGGAGCGGCGAATCAAGGAGAATGGCCGATGCCGGTGTGGTGCCGAATGTTCCCAAACTATGGATCTGAGCGGCACAAGGCTGGTTCAAGCAATTTGGAGCCGGGTAGCATTGACAATTGGGACGAACTCGGGAGCAATTTATCGTCGAGGTTTGCCCTACGCAAAAAAACCGAAAGACCCTACGAAATCACCCGGATTGTCGACAGCCAACGAAACACTACCGGCCTTCAAAGAACGGTGGATCGACGAGGCCAGTCGGATACCGGGGTTCCGAACTCATGAAGATATCGGGCGCATGAATGCTCATCGGTGCCCGATTTGGCTAAGAAGTTCTCGATCAGTCCCAAAATCGTGAAAGAAATGATGACCGTGGTAGACGATTATATCCGGCGAAGAGGCTTATAAAACACCGAGCCGCCAAGGGAGAAGCCCATGACCTATCCCGGAAGCCAAGCGATCAAGTCTCAAGAGACAGAACCCCGGGGAGGATTCAATGACAGAAGAGGGCGACCGACGGCCTTGGGAAAGGAATGATTCTCGACAGAGAGAAGTCTCTCCCTTATGTCTCCAAAAAGCCGAAGCACGACCCCGAAATGAATTCAGACGTAGCGAATTCAATAAACATGATGGTTCTCGGATCCGCTCTCCGCCTTACTAAACACCAAAGAAATACTTTCCACCGAACACCACCTAAACTTGCCCCTACCGCCTTCTGTACAAGGGAAGCCAAGCAAAGAAAATGAGGATCGGTTCTGCGAATATCATGGAGAAAGAGGCCATCTCACCAATGACTTATCATTTAAAAGGCAATTGGAAGTGGCCCTTGAATCAGGGAAGTTAGATCACTTGGTTAAGAATGTCCAGCAAAAAGGAAAGGAAAGACCGAGAGGTCACAATGGAAAAGGAAAAGTGATCAACATGGTCCATCAATACTCGGAAGATCGTAAAAGAAAGTAAGAGGTTCTATGATGAAGATCGGATGAATATCCCTATATCCTTCCCCAGATAAATACGGACGACCAATTGTCGGGACGGCCGTTAATCAGAGGCCGAAATAGAAGGATACTTTGTAAGGAGGGTGTTTGTAGATGAAGGCGCCTCGGCCCAAGTCATGTATGAACATTGTTTCAGAACTTTTGTCCTTCCATCCAATCCCGGCCGCAAGAAACTAGTTCTCCGCCATTGGTAGGATTTTCTCGCGAAGTCATCCGCCGATGGGGAAGATAGAACTAGAGGTACGCATAGGGGATCATGGTCTGTTCCGAACAGTGATGATGACATTCACGGTAGTAAAATCGCCTTCTCCCTACAACATAATATCATGGGCGAAACGGTCTCAAAGAATTAAGAGCCATACCCTCTACCATCCATGCAATGATGAAATTCCCCACTCCGGAAGGGATAGCCACTCTGATCGCCAAAAGAGCGGTAGTCATGGAATGTAGGAGATTCGAGGAAGGGCAGGACCCCCGAGAAGCCGCCCCTTCCGAGAGGGAAATAGAAACTTGGGATCAAGAAACTCAAGAAGGTCGAACAAACGAAGACATTCTAGTTAACGCAGCTACCCAGAGCACGAGTAACCATAGGAACCAAGTTCTCACGAGAATGCCGGAGGCAACTCATTGAGATCTTGAGGAAGAACAAAGATATTTTTGCCTGGGAGCCGGCAGACATGACTAGGGTGCCAAGACGCCTCATACAGACTCTCTCTGCGTGAACATCTCCGACACACCGTTGGCCCAAAAAGGAGAATATTCTCACGAGAAAAGAACCAAGTGATCAACAGAGAAGTGGAGGAATGGGTCAAGGCCGGCATAGTACGCCCAGTAAGGTACCCGACATGGATATCCAATCCTGTGTTGGTTAAGAAATGTGACGGAAGCTGGAGAATGTGTATTGACTTCAAAAATCTGAACTCCTCGTGCCCCAAGGATTACTATCCTTTGCCGGAGATAGATTGGAAGATTGAATCCGTCATGGGGTATAAGTATAAGTGCTTCCTTGACGCCTACAAGGGTTATCACCAAATCCAGATGAATAGAGACGATGAGGAAAAAACAGCATTCTACACAGACCGAGGAACATATCTGCTATATACGAAAATGCCTTTCGGACTGAAGAATCTGGGCAACCTATCGGCGATTGGTAGACTTCGCTTTTCAATCACAGATAGGGAGAAATCTGGAGGCATATGTGGACGACATGGTCATAAAAAGCCGAACAGAACAAGACATGATCGCTGATATAGCAGAGACCTTTGACAACCTTAGGAAGATAAACATGAAGTTGAACCCGCGAAAGTGTTCTTTCGGGGTAGAGGAAGGTAAATTCCTCGGCTATATGGTGACATCGGAAGGAATAAGGGCCAACCCAAGGAAAACAAAGGCTATAATGGAGATGAAATCTCCGGAAACCTTAAAAGAAATGCAAAGCCTGAGTGGGAAGCTTGCAGCTTTAAATAGATTCCTATCAAAGTCGGCGGAAAGAGCTCTCCCTTTCTTCGACACGCTAAAGAACATCACTAAAGAAAACAAGGACGAATACCGATGGACGAAGGAAGCCGAGTTGGCTTTTCAGGAGATGAAGAGGTTGATACTCGAATTACCTTCTTTATCCACACCAAAGCCGAAGGAACAACTATTCATATATCTCTCGGCTTCAATAGGAGCCGTAAGTGCGGTACTCCTGGTAGAAAGAAACGGGAGACAGTTGACGGTGCACTATGTTAGCCGGACACTACATGAAGCGGAGAAATACTACGCCCCTATAGAGAAGTTGGATTTGTGTTCCGCTACACGCATCCAGAAGGCTGAGGAGGTATTTCGAGGCTCACCCCATCCAGGTCATAACTGATCAACCCATCAAGAAAATACTGAATAAACCGGAAGTCTCAGGAAAATTAGCCAAATACGCCGTGGAGCTAGGAGCATACAATATCACTTACACTCCTCGCAACGCAGTCAAGGGAAAAGTGCTGGCGGATTTTCTAACAGAAGTGCCGGTGGAGTTTAGATATAGGAAAAGTCCGAACGTGATGGAAATAGAGGAAGGAGAATGGTTATTATATACGGACGGAGCCTCAAACAATAAGGGATCCGGAGCAGTTTAGTTCTCATCGCCCAGAAAAGGTAGAATCCTGACCTACGCCCTGCGCTAAACTTTCCTAGCACCAACAACGAGGCAGTATGAGGCCCCGCTAGCCGGCCTAAGGATCGCAAAAAACTCAAAATCAAGGTTTTAAGCGCTGCGGGTAGATTCAAACTGGTGGCCAGTCAGATCAATGGGGAATTCACAGCCACCAAGGAAAGCATGCAGAAGTACTTAGCCCAAGCAAGGAAATACATATCCGGCTTCCAAAACTTTAAGATTCGCAACATTCTGAGGGCACAAAATCAGAAGGCGGATATATTAAGTAAACTAGCGTCAGTGGCCTTCGATCACCTGACCAAAAAAGTGCTCGTTGAAGTCCTGGAAAGGCCGTCAAGAGATGAAGAAGTAGTTAATACCGTAGTGGAAGAAGAAACGGGCAACTAGATGACGCCGATCATCAAGTGTCTGGAAGAGGGCGTATGGCCGGAGGATCCCAATGAAGCTAGAAGCTTAAGAATGAAGATTCCGCAGTATATTATGGAAGAAGGTGTCCTCTTTAAGAAAGGTTACTTGGTACCGATGATGAGATGTGTAGGGTCGTTACAGGCAAATTACATAATCCGGGAAGTGCATGAGGGCTGCTGTGGGATGCACGCCGGACCAAGGACCGTAGTGGCCAAGCTTATGAGGCAAGGATATTATTGGCCTACCATGCACCGGGATGCCCGAGAAGAAATCAAGAAATGTGATTCTTGTCAGATACACTCTCCGGTACCCAAACTACCCAAGACGCCACTGACGTCCATCATGTCCCCGTGGCCTTTCTACCAATGGGGAATGGACGTGCTAGGCCCCTTTCCGGAAGCACCCGGCCGCATCAAATATGTGATTGTGGCAATTGACTATTTTACGAAGTGGATAGAAGCGAAGCCGTTGGTCAAGACGACGGGCAAAGATGTCATAAAATTTGTGTACGAAAATATTGTATGCAGGTATGGTTTGCCAAGGATCATAGTCACTGACAACGGAACCAATTTCGTGAATGACCCATTCAAGAAATGGTGCGAGGGGTTAAAGATCAAACAAATAAAACAAACACGTTGCGCATCCGCAAGCTAATGGACTGGTAGAACGGGCAAACCGGCCCGATGGATGGGATAAAACAAGGTTAGGAAGAGAGAGGGATGGCTAGATGAGCGCCCTAACGTTTTATGGGCGCATCGGACGACGCCAAAACATGCAACGGAGAAACCCCTTTCACCGACGTATGGCGTGAGGCTGTAATCCCAGCGGAAATAGGAATGCCCCACACCGGACGATGATGTTCCGGAGGACCGAATGAAGAGCGACAACGCTCAATTTAGACCTCTTACAAGAAAGAAGGGAAAACGCTGCCATCCAGGAAGCTAAATACAAAACGCAAGTAGAACAATACTACAATCGGAGGGTTAAGCCAATGAATTTCAAAATAGGGGATTTTGTCTACCGAAAGAATGAAGCAAGCCGGGTGGAAAATCAAGGAAAGTTAGGACCTAATTGGGAAGGGCCCTATCGTATAATAGGAGCAAGTGAGAATGGCTCTTATAAGTTGCAAACGATGGAGGAGAAGGAGGTCCCCCGGACCTGGCACGCTATAAATCTCAGAAATTGCTTCTTATAGTTGCTATTGTGACAGGAATCCTATTGTCATTGTGTAATCCGAAAAGACTATGTACGATCAATTAAATGATGAAAGTTTCCCTGCAGTGGGGAAACAATTTTCCAAAACTGATGTGATAGTATAACGATTTCGACGGCGCCTCCGTCGAGAAAATCGAAAAATAACAACCGATGTGATAATACAACGATTCCGATGGCGCCCCCGCCGAGTATGAAAAGTAAAACTAATGTGATAATGTAACTATTCCGATGGCTGGCCCCCGTCGAGTATGAAAACATAAAAATACCCAAGTGATGGATGCCCTCTAACTTCATGAGGATGCTCGGAAACCGGATGCACGCCTACGGGCCGGATGCCCTTAGAATAACCTAAGGAAGACATCTACCCAAGTGATGGATGCCCTCTAACTTCATGAGGATGCCTGGAAACCGGATGCACGACCTACGCGGCCGGATGCCCTTAGAATAACCTAAGGAAGACATCTACCCAAGTGATGGATGCCCTCTAACTTCATGAGGATGCCTGGAAACCGGATGCACGGCTCGCAAGGCCGGATGCCCTTAGAATAACCTAAGGAAGACATTACGAAACAGAAAGAGAGAAAGAAAAGGCAAAAAGAATACATGTCAGCGAAAAAGAGATTCATTCACAAAACTAGTAAACGGTAAACAAACATTGTTAATTATTACAACGAAATTATACGAATAAGTGTTCACAAAATACAAGTCCTAAGAATGTCCGGACTTAAGCATTCTCCTCCGCAGTATCTACCGGAGTCTCGGTGGTATGAGGAGCCTCGGATGGTCCAGGCGTGTCCTTTCTGACAGGAATCTCCGGCTCCAGTGTTCATTAGGTCCCCAAGGGCAAAGGCAAGAGTCGGCAAGCTTCAATAAAAGGGTACTCGGCTTCAAAGAGTTTGTCATACTCAGCCCTCCACAAGTTCGGAGCATCCCTGTTGACCTTCCGGATCTTTTGCAAGGCAGCCTCCGTCTCTTCCTCGGTCATGTTCACCTTGGCCCCTCACAAACCCGCTGGTAGGTCAAGCCGTACACTTTAGCCATACTCTTTTTGTACTCGACGCTCCCAAACAACCGACGAACAGCCGAAGGCAATAGCATCCGGACAGCATTCTGCTTAACCACCTCACTTTGAGCAACTTCGGCAACCAGTTTACCCTTCTCAGCCTGCAGAGCGACTAAAGATTGGTCTTTAGCAGCCAACTCACTCTCTAGTCTCCTTATCTTTTCGGCCTGCACGCGGAGGTCTCCTCCACTCATTCCTGTCCCGGGTTACCCTGTCAACTTCCTCCTCGAGATCTTTCTCCCTGCTCACGCTAGCTTTCAGATCGGAGTCTAGTTTTTCCAACTCCCCGCCAACCTTCCATTTTCGCTCTCGGCAACAAAAGTTTCTCAAGCAAGTCCTTGGCAACCCTTATGACTTTCATTCGGTTGCCGGTACCCATTCGGAGGTCCTTGAACCTCCTCAATAGCTCGCCAGGCAATTGCACTCTTCCTAAAATCCTCATACGCCACCGGATGAGGTCAATTTTTTACTTGCTCTAAGGCCTCCCTCGGCCGGGTGGCAAGGTTGTCAATCATCTCCCTGTAGGACCGATACGAATTTATCCGGACGTCATCACGGAGACCCCATTGAGGAATGAAAATATTGTTGGCCTCATCTAAAAAAAAAGAGAGGCAAGAGAGAGAGTGAGAAAATCTTAACAAGCAGACATGGACGAATATAAGATTGAAACATACCCGTATCTAGCAAAACCCTGTCGATGTGGCCGGGGCTACGGCTGTGTGGGGCTGATTGACCTAAGAGACGGCCAAAAAGCAAAGTTAGTAATTACAAGTGATAAAATGAGCAGGGAGTTTGCAAGTGATTTGAAGTATACCGTCGGAAGGGATAGGGCCCCCTTCTTGTTGGGGTAGTGGCATCTGTTGCAGCTGATCACCGCCCCCATCCCCGTTATCACCCATTCCCTCTCGGGCCACATTTTCTTCGTTACCCACAGCGGCAACGACAGGAGGCTCCTGCTCAGCGATAAGGTTCACATTGGCCCCATGGTCCTCCGGATGAGCTTGGTTCAAAGGGTCCGCATTTACCACTGGAGAGCCTGAAGAAAACTGCTCAACAAAACCCGTTCTGCTTTTCTTCTTCTTCTTATGTTGGGCTTTGGATGTGCCCTCGCCACCTTTCCTCTTGGCCGCCTCCCTTTCTTTTTTCTCCCTGGCTTTCCTCTCCTTTTTCTCCCTGGCCGCCACCACGTCCGGATCAGCTTCCTCTGCTCTAATGGCTAGGATGTCCTTAGGGGGAATGAGCGCACCTACCGGAAGGGGATCCGCGGTTCTTTTTGGTACCTCCCTATTTGGGTCAACGGCGGGCCATTTACTCACCACGGTATTGTCCCATTCGGGGAGCTCAAGATACTCGGACATACTGACAACTGCAAGAAAAAAGATTGTTAAAGACAAAACACAAGATAATAAACACGGCAAAACCTATGGCACAAGACAAATAATTACCATG
Source organism: Chrysanthemum makinoi (assembly GCA_910596185.1). NCBI lineage: Eukaryota > Viridiplantae > Streptophyta > Magnoliopsida > Asterales > Asteraceae > Chrysanthemum > Chrysanthemum makinoi. The sequence goes on from OU343219.1 coordinate 202,386,127, forward strand.
ACCCTCGGCATCCTTTAGAAGAGGCTCGAACCCCGGATTCTTGAAGACCGAAGATAGATGGCACATCCATAACAGACTGATGGTGGGTTTCCTTAGGAAAATGAGGGTACTGCTCAGCTTCTCGGCATCCGGCTCGGAAAAACTGATCGGGTAAGGATCCGTTATCTTGGAGTCTTTGTGCCTCCAGGCCATGGCATGAGGGATCGCCCTACGGTCGATCAAGAAATTTTTTTCCTTCCAGTGCTTAAGGCCGGAGAGCACTTCCTTAAAACATTTATAAGCCTTTTTACCCGTTCTACTCTCGAAAGAAAACCAGTGCCCCTGCTTGCACAAACGATAAAATGCCCGGAACAAGGGGACCCCAGGACGAATGCCCAAACTATAACACCTAATTTCAAAAAGGGTCACTCGGTTCAAACCCAACGGAACCAACTGGGAAAAATGAACCTTAAAATGTCTAATCACGTTTAACAGAAAGGTCGAAAAGGGAATCCTAACACCTCCGGTATCCAACTGTTGAGGATATATGCCAATTACATCCGCTGGGAGTTGGTCCATTGTCATACTATCAGGAGGAAGGCGGGGACGAAGGTCACGGGGAGTACCATATTCTATGATTATACTATCTAGCTCGGATTGTGTCAGCTTAGATGTATAAATATGCATATCGAACTTCGGAACTACCAAAGGTTGGATAGCCTCGGTCGAGATAGGGTTACTCTGTTCTTCGGTCACTTGTTCGGCCATTACTAAAAGGATGCCGTAAGGGATGTACAAATAATTACAGGGAAGAACGAAACGAACCTTATAAATTCGAAGAAGAAATCCGGCGAGCGAGAGCTATTCAGAGGATAAGAGAGATGTGTGAGAAAATAACTATGGTAAAAAGCATATATATAGGCGGTAAGAAAAAGAGAAAAAACCTACAGACTGGCAAGAGTCCCATCAGTCAGTAAAAGATGACGTGGCTCAATCTCACCCGTCCACGTCAATCTCGGAAGACAGAAAAGCGCGGATGAAAGCCCAATAAACAGCCAGGCCCATCAGAATAGCCCAATACCGCAGATTTTACTAAGGCCCACGGACCGGAACAAAATGCCCTCCTTCATAAATATCTAATAAATCCAAAGCATTGCACCACCGGTTTCACACCCGGTAATCCAATACTGGGGGGACATGTTGGCGTATGGGTCCGACGACCGCTGTCCGAAGGATCTCTAGCCGGACGGAACGCTTTCGTCCGTCCGGACGACAAAGACGATATCCGCCTTTCCAGGGATTCTCGTCACGTGGCCTATCATCTAGGGTGACTGTAGACCTACAGGCAGGTAATATAGGCGTGCGCGAATAGTGAATCTCAGTAACCCAGGTACATAGTTGGGGTAGTATAAATACCCCAACACATTTAATGTTTTGCAACAAATACACACACTTACATCAACCACTGCATTTATTACCATCCTTTCCCTCCAGCTTACTTTCACGCCGGAGCTTGGTCACGGACACCGTCCAGGGCGAGGCTAACGTGTGTTGCTTATTGTGCAGGAAGGAACACTTATTTCCTCCGGCGTCGTTGATTGTAGTCGAACTCCCCAGCCAAACTGGATAGCGGGAATTTGTTTCAACACACTCCTTCCTCCCTGAGTGATGTGATTCGTTGTGAAGTGAGTGTGTGAAAACACAAATATCAACGTATATCAAAATAACCGTAAAACTCGACAAATTAACCTTTTAGGAAAAAGGTCAACGTGCCAAACCTCACGGGTGTGATAAAAGTGATACCGGGAAGTGATTTCCCGGGTCGTGTCCCAACGAGGTGTGAATGGAAGGATTCGTTGAGTTTCGTGATTTGAACTTGAATTGGATTTTTAATGATTTGTTGATTTGATTACGAATTCTACAAATTAATTAACGGGAAAGTAATTAAGGCAAGGGAACCCTAATAAACTAAAAATAAACTATCACTAAGCCTAAGGAATGATAAAACGAAGCTACACTAAGTCCTAGGGTGCAAAAACGCAAAAACGTAAAAACGGGAAAACAACCCGAGCCATAAACGTAAAAATTATGAAATTTAAGGGCTACGGGTGTGAAACCAATTTTCCTACGTTCTATTCGACTAAAAATGATTTTAGGAAAAAGCGGAATATTTTTTCGACTTTTAAATTAATTTCTACGAATTAAAAACGATTAAACACTAATTAATTTATTAAAAATACTAAACTAATTTGGAAAAATCCGAAAAATTCACTAAAAGTACCTTGCTAAATACTGATTCTAAGAAAAATTAAAAACTTGGGTGTTGCTTTAGAAAATAAGCTAGAAATAAGCTCAAAAGAGCTTAACATACAAAGGCGACCAATAGAGGTTAAATGAATTGATTGTGCAAAACAATTGAGACAAGTCCCAAGGGCGCAGTTGGTGAAGGTGTTGTGTGTTGAGGCTTTAATAGGCAAGAGGTCAGGGGTTCGAATCCCACCTCTTGCTTATTTTTGAAAACTATTTTTTTTTTAACTTTTTCTTTTGGAACTTGTTTAGCTTATTAAAATGAACCTTTTTTATAAATACAATTTTTCAGAAAAGCTTGAAACAAGCAGTTTGGAACTGCTTATTCCAACAGTGGTGAAAATCAAACAAGTACCCCTTATAAGCAAACAACCAGACACCCCTTTTAGCTTTTGAGCACAAATTAAGCAACCATTTGATCAAATAAGCACACCATGGAAGAAATATTAAGCTCACTAAATGAAATAAGCTAAAACAAGCAAAAAGCTAACTTAATGAAGGGAAAAAAAAAGCAGTTGGTATAAGACTTATACTAAGAGAGTCCTAAACTTCAAAAAGTGGAAATAAGCTAATCTAGATGGTATAATCAGCACTAAGGGAGTTCTAAGCAACTGAGAATGACCAAGCTGAGCTAAGCTAACTATCTTCACCACAGTATGCCTAATAAGCAGTGAAAAAGACTTGAAAAGCTAAAATGGAAACAAGCAATTAGTGACCTGTGCTTGGACTGCAGTTGCAGGCTCAAAACAGCCAAGGGACCTGTTATAGCCTATTTATAAGCTTCCAAATGAACTTCCAAAACCTTGAAAAGCTGCACAAACAAAGGTAGAGTGATGGGGATCCACAAAAACAGATTGGGATGCCAAATGTTACACTGTACAGCTTATAAATAAGCTGTACACAGTAGGCTTTTAGGACCTGTTTCTGAGACAAAAAAAATGCAAATGGACAGATTTGAAAACCAATTTAAACAAAGCTAAAGAGAGTGAAAGTGTGAATAAATTGCATCAAACTGAACATAACCTAAGGCACTGAAAAGAGAACCAAATGTGGGTAATGTGGAGCTTCAAATAAGCTGATGACAATGCCCAAGATCAGTAGCACAGGCTACTGTCCGTGCCCCTGTAAAAGAATGAAAAAGAATTCCAAAGTTCATTTTTTAAAACACCCAAACTCACACAAACTTGATACTACAATATCACTATTGTACAAACTGCATAATACCATTAAATTGACTTTGACTTGTAAAGTCAAAGTGGGTAATTTGGTGATTTGAAACCAAAGTGTGCATAAACCAAACACCCCTTTTGCAAAAGTTTTTGACCCCAAATTTCTTTTCTTTTCTGAAATTCAAATGACTGAGCTAATAACCAAGACTAATAACAACTAGAAACAAAATAGAACAAGTTAAACTTTAAAGCAGCTTTTCCATTTAAACAAAGTTAAAGATTACAAAATAAAGAAAAACTTAAACTTAAATATTTCTACTTAAAACTAGGGGTGCCCTCAATGTGGCTACAAGGCTTCCTATTTATACTACTGCTAAAGTCTTCATTCTTCTCTTTCACTCTTCTTTGTGCTTCTGCTGTGAGATAAGTCAAGCAAAAATCCATCCTTGTGTTTCTTTGAACTAATCTCAGCCCTTGATCAGGTAGGTACATAAGAGCAATAATCTGAGCCATCCACTGAGGATTTTTATCCTTGGATTGCCACAGTGGCAAGTCATGGGGGAAGGGGTAGTGGGTTTGGGAGTTGGGATTATTTGGGTAAAGAGATGAAGGTGGGTCTTGGTTTAGGTGTAGCTGGGTAAAAGGGTAAATGGGGGTGGAGTGTTTGGGTTGAAGAGAAAGAAGCTTAGGGTATCTAGGGTTTTCTAGGAGATTGGTAAAGGTTGTGTGGGCGGGAAAAATGGGGAAGAAGAAGGAGCGGGTTAGGTTTTGTTATCAGTGTTTTGACCGGGTATGGGTTGGGTAAGGATTTGGGTTGTGGGTTGGATTGGTAATACATGGGCCATAGTTTGTATAATGGACTTAGGCTTAGATTATTAGTCCATTTAAACATTAGGGGACCAAATGTGTAACATCCGAACATCCAAGGACCATTAATGTAATCTCTGCAAAGTATTCCAAGGGCCTTTCTTGTGAATCTCAAATAAACCAAGGGACCGAATCTGTCATTTGTGATACTTGAAGGACTGAAATTGTAGTTTTCCAAAAATTCTCAAAAAGACCAATTTTGACAAGTAAGAATTACCAAAGGACTAAAAATGTTTATTTTCCAAATTAAAATGTCCAGGGGTAAATTCTGTCATTCTTTGAAATTCCAGGGACTAAAGTTGCCATTTTTTAAAAGTTGGGGACTGAAACTGCCAATTATGCAAACTTTGTTCGTTTTTTCATTATTTTGCATCTGAAACATATAAAACACAATTTTGAGATATTTTCAGTATTTTGATGCTTTTCGAGTGTTTTAAATGTTTTGCTGTTCCGCTTTTGACCTAAAATGATGAGTGAATACCACTCATCAAATCCCCACACTAAAACATTGCTAGTCCCTAGCAATCTTTTGAGAAAACTTAATGGATTTGAGTCTCTTTACCAAAAGCCATTACTTCTGGAGTAGCCAAATGTTTTAGTTCAAGTGAGAACTATGGTACACTGATAACCATGTGATTTTGAGCAAACCACCAACTTCCAACGGATTTGATTTGTCTTTACCGTAGCCGTACCCTTTACGGACTAGCCAACTCTTAGATAAATTATCACTATTATCTTTGGTGAGTCGATTACCAATTATGGATTTCCAACCGCCTTTACCACAAGCCATAAACTTGCGGGCTAGCCAACTCTTCACTAATTAAAGATATGGTGAGCTGAACACCATACAATTTTGGGCAAATTGCAAGCCGGCAACGGATTTGATAAATCTTTACCAAGAGCCGTTTGCTCCTGGATTAGCCAATCCTTTAGTCTATTAGACAAGGCGGACTGATAACCGATTGAGTAAGTGTAGAACACTTACTCCAAAAAAAAATTTGGCCAAAAATGGGGAATTGGTGGTAAAACATATGATAAAATTCGCGAGAATTCCCCCCACACTAGAAATGAATATTGCCCTCAATATTCAAAGTACCGGCTGTTATCGAAAACCGAGAACGTAAAAGGGAAATACTACGGCCATTATTCGAAGATTTTTTTTTTTTTTTTTTTTTTTAATAACATGTGGGGCAACCCCCCCACACTAGGGTGGTAGAAAGTAGAAAGAAGTCAGAAATACGGGTGAAAACCCATATTGCATGCTACTGTTTTTGATTCCCGAGTCGCTAGCTTGACTCGACCCCGTATTCATTTGTTCTTGGGGAAGCAACGTGGAAAACCAATCTCGATCGGACTTTCGTTCACAGTGTTGATAAACATATGAACATCAGAAAGTTCCACACCGACGAGATACAACCGCGGTATTGTTAATAGTAGAAACTATAAAGGATGATACCGGGGTCAAAGATGGTGTCCTCATTCCCGAAAGAGAAAAGGGAAAGAGCAACCACACCATCCGTGAAGAATGGAATAAAGATGTGCATGAGAATGCAAGTCCATTCCTCAGCAGAGAGAAGCAAATCACCAGTTTTGACATCTTTAAGCTTAAACTTGAAGCTTAGATGGTGATTGTCAAGAATATGTCCGGAGGAGGATGGGAAATGGTTCTTCAATCAACAAACTTTCCAGAAAAAGGATGTCTCCCTCCGGATCAAAGTAAGTGTTATCAATTCCTGTTGGAATTGAATCATCACTAAGAAATGCATCGACTTCATTCCAAAAGTTGTCATCTTCCTCATCCGAAGTGAGAGAAGGGATGGAAGAGTCGGAAATAATGGGACTAGGGGATGATGGATCATTTTGAGTAATTCTTCAATGGGAGAATGTCTCCGTTGGATCACAAACATCATCATCCAATCCGATGAAACCGAAGAGAGTTGGGTTTCATTCACGAGTTAACAAACTCGATGCGATAAACTGATTCCGGAGGTGGGACAAGTGGTGTGCTCTTAGAGCTAGCAATTTCCACCACTTCCGATAAAGTCTCCGATTCTAGATCATCGTCATCAAGAACACTCTGGACATCCTTGGTGCAACTATCAAACCATTTGTTTGAACTAGGGTTGATTTTCAAAGCTTTTGCTCAAGCAGCTTTTTGGTGACTCCTCTTGACCATGAAATTTGAGAGTGTTGCATTGATTCTTTCAGATTTTTGATCAATTGTGGCAACACTCTGTTTGTAAAGAGGTTTTGGAGTTCGATTGATATTAAACGTGAGTTCTTCATTGTCAACCCGTATGGTCAACTCTTCAGCAAATACATCGATTAGAGCACGGCTTGTTCTCAAGAAAGCTCTCCCAAGATGAGGGGAACTCTAGGATCTGCATCAAAGTCTACTACAACAAAGTCAGTAGGAAAGTGAAACTTCCCTACTTTCACCACGACATCCTCGGCTATCCCAAGTGGACGATTTTGGGTACGGTCCGCTAGCTCGAGTGTCATACAAGTGGGTGAAAGTTTAGGAAGAGACAGTTTCTTCCATACTGAGAATGGCATGAGGTTAATGCTAGCGCCAAGATCGCCAAGCGGAGCATTGAAACATCCCTAAGAAATCACACGGGATTAAAACCGGCCAGGGTCTTCAAGCTTTCGGGAAGCTTATTAAGAATGGCCGCGAGCATTGCTCATTTAGAGGGGTTTTAGCCATCTCGGATAACTTATCTTTGTTGGTCAGTAAGCCTTTAAGCGTGGATGCAAATTTAGGCATTAGAACGAGAGCATCAACGAAGCTTATATCAAAGTGAAGCTCATTGAAGATTTGGAAAAATTTTTCCATTTGGTCTTTGTTTTTGTCTTTGAGCTTCTCATCATGCAATCTTGATGGGTAAGGAAGCTGATTAGACTTTTGAGCCGGACGGACGCCATTTTTGGCGGGATTTGTCTTCGAACTGGGTTCTAATTAAAGCTTGACTACCGGCGTGGACGCTGTGCGTACCGGGCTAGAAAATGCACCTTGTCCGTTGTCTCCTTGGTAACTTGACTAAATGCCACAGGAGGGGGGGGCATTGGAGTCGGGTCCATTGCGCCTTACCACTACAGTGGTGACGGCTTTCAACTCGGCATTTGGATTAGGAATTGTATTGCTTGGGAGTCCTCCGAAGATGAAGCTTTGTTCATATTCATGTTCATGAAACTGCTCATCATATTCTTTAACTCATTTGTCTGCCGAGATAATGTGGTATCAATTTCCTTTTTAGCTCACCTCTCATGTTATTGATCTGAGTTTGCATTGAACGCATGTTTGACTACCATTTTCATGAAGTCATTTGGCATGGGAGCTTGAGGAGGTTGTTGATAACTTTGATGATTAGGAGCTTGATATGGTTGGTTGAAATTGTTCCGGTTTTGATTGAGATTTTGAGAGTTATTGAAGTTTTGTCCTTGATTTGGAACAAAACGATTTTGATTGCCATGGTTTTGCACGTGGGGAAAACCAGTGGTGTCATACCGCTAGGTGCACTGCGGTTGAGGATCACTTTGTGGTCGGTATTGATTGTGGTTTACGAAGCTACGGAGCTTGGTAAAAAGAAGCATCGGTTGCTGGACAATCATAATACGCATGTGGACCACTACAAGTTTCACACACCTTGTTCACGGCTTTGATTGGTTCCGGTTTATGAATTTCGCTTTTGATTTCCTTTACATCTTTCATCATACAACGGATGACCGTTAGAGCGCTAACGGAGCGCTAACTCGGAAGAGCCGGATGAAGAAGAAAGAGTGTTCGAATATTTGCTTTGTTAGAAATAGGAACTTTTGATTTTATTTCGCAAATCTCAATCACATCTTTAGGCTTACGATTCAAGATATTGCCACCGGCGGCTGCTTTCAAAGAATCTTGATCGCACCGCTCAACCCATTATAAAAGATATTGACTTGTTGAAGCTCCGTGAATTCATGATGGGGCATTTCCTGAGGAGATCTTTGAATCTCTCCCATGCCTCTCCAAAGTTTTCATCGAAGTTTTGACGAAACCAGAAATTTCATTTTAAGATTAGTCGCTTTGATGGAGGAAAGAAATAATTGACAAATTTTTGAACAAGATCCTCCCATGTTTCGATGGATCGAGGGGGTTCTTTTTCCACCAAACCGGCTGCCCCTCAAGTGAGAACGGGAAGAGCATCAATTTGATCACTTTTTGTGGCACATCCTTGTAATTGATAGTTGAGGTTAATTTGTTAAACCAACGGATGTGTGCATACGGGTCTTCTCGATCAAACCCGTGGAATTGATTCGTGGACACAAGTTGGATCAAATGCGTCTTCAATTCAAAGTGATCAGAATTGATTGGTGGTAACACGATGGCATCTCCATAACCCTCTGGGTGCCTGGAGCATCTCCGCCATAGTTCGCTCGTTCCGCCATATTGTTGTTTGGAATAGTACGAATCTCGGTTCGACTATTCGGGCAAAGACGCCGATGAGAACGCCTTTCTAGGAATTTCTACTAGATCACGAAAAGGGCTCAATGATCTAGAAGAACGAAGTGCATGCACTAGACGTGACTCGAGGGAACAAGAGAATTATGAAAATGGGGAAAGAAGAATCTTTTTGGGTTTTACGCTTGCTTGGTTACTAAGTACCTACGAGCTATGCAGCGAAAGCGCATGCACTTCCAAAACAACACTTTCAATTAAAACAAGACCGAGGCAAAACAACAGTGAACTTAAACCAATAATCCCACGTGAAATGGTCACTTCTATAAGTAAAACGCACAAAGGAGCGGAGAGACTTTGTAGGTCACGCAAGCTTATTAAAAACCCGTCTCTTTTCACCGCAATTTAATGTCGGCCGCCTTATACCCTCACACGCTTTGTTAAACCGATAAAAGTAAACCAAAACACGAGCGACACAAAGGCAAGTTTTAAATCTTTTGTTCGGGAACTTATAATGATAACACCTCATTTGAGAATGTTATATTGATTGTGTCTTCTATTTATTTAAAACAACAAGGAAAATCTTTTTGTATTTTTAATCTTTTAAATATATATACAAAGAAAAGAAAAATATTTTTGTATTTTGTATTTTTATAAAAACAATAACTTCACGAGGAAGGTTCTTCAAGTCACTAATCGCAAAGATCACGATATTGTCGCGAACAATCACCCGGCAAAGGCCAAAATTTGATTCGTTGTGAAGTGAGTGTGTGAAAACACAAATATCAACGTGATATCAAAATAACCAGAAAACTCGACAAATTAACCTTTAGGAAAAGGTCAACGTGCCAAACCTCACGGGTGTGATAAAGTGATACCGGAAGTGATTTCGGGTCGTGTCCCAACGAGGTGTGAATGGAAGGATTCGTTGAGTTTCGTGATTTGAACTTGAATTGATTTTTGATGATTTGTTGATTTGATTACTAATTCTACAAATTAATTAACGGAAAGTATTAAGGCAAGGAACCCTAATAAACTAAAAATAAACTATCACTAAGCCTAAGGAATGATAAAACGAAGTTACACTAAGTCCTAGGTGCAAAACGCAAAAAACGTAAAACGGAAACAACCCGAGCCATAAACGTAAAAATTATGAAATTTAAGGGCTACGGGTGTGAAACCAATTTTCCTACGATCTATTTGACTAAAAATGATTTTAGGAAAAAGCGGAATATTTTTTCGACTTTTAAATTAATTTCTACGAATTAAAAACGATTAAACACTAATTAATTTATTAAAAATACTAAACTAATTTGGAAAAACCCGAAAAATTCACTAAAAGTACCTTGCTAAATACTGATTCTAAGAAAAATTAAAAACTTGGGTGTTGCTTTAGAAAATAAGCTAGAAATAAGCTCAAAAGAGCTTAACATACAAACTGACCAATAGAGGTTAAATGAATTGATTGTGCAAAACAATTGAGACAAGTCCCAAGGGCGCAGTTGGTGAAGGTGTTGTGTGTTGAGGCTTTAATAGGCAAGAGGTCAGGGGTTCGAATCCTACCTCTTGCTTATTTTTGAAAACTATTTTTTTTTTTTTTAACTTTTTCTTTTGGAACTTGTTTAGCTTATTAAAATGAACCTTTTTTATAAATACAATTTTTCAGAAAAGCTTGAAACAAAAGTTTGGAACCGCTTATTCCACACAGGTGAAAATCAAACAAGTACCCCTTTATAAGCAAACAACTGACACCCCTTATAGCTTTTGAGCACAAATTAAGCAACCATTTGATCAAATAAGCACACCATGGAAGAAATATTAAGCTCACTAAATGAAATAAGCTAAAACAAGCAAAAAGCTAACTTAATGAAGGGAAAAAAAAGCAGTTGGTATAAGACTTATACTAAGAGAGTCCTAAACTTCAAAAAGTGGAAATAAGCTAATCTAGATGGTATAATCAGCACTAAGGGAGTTCTAAGCAACTGAGAATGACCAAGCTGAGCTAAGCTAACTATCTTCACCATAAGATGCCTAATAAGCAAAGGAAAAAGACTTGAAAAGCTAAAATGAAAACAAACAATTGGTGACTGTGGTTGATCAAGTAGCTATGTGCTCAAACAAGCCAAGGGACTCATATAGCCTATTTATAAGCTTCCAAATGAACTTCCAAAACCTTGAAAAGCTGCACAAACAAAGGTAGAGTGATGGGGATCCACAAAAACAGATTGGGATGCCAATGTTACATCTACAGCCTTATAAATAAGCCGCATACGTGAGGCTTTAGGACCTGCTTCGAGACAAAAAATGCAAATGGACAGATTTGAAAACCAATTTAAACAAAGCTAAAGAGAGTGAAAGTGTGAATAAATTGCATCAAACTGAACATAACCTAAGGCAATCAAAAGAGAACCAAATGCGGTAATGTGGAGCTTCAAATAAGTCGATGACAATGCCCAGATCGTAAGAGCACTGTGCTACGCCCCGGCAAAGAATGAAAAGAATTCCAAAGTTCATTTTTTAAAACACCCAAACTCACACAAACTTGATACTACAATATCACTATTGTACAAACTGCATAATACCATTAAATTGACTTTGACTTGTAAAGTCAAAGTGGGTAATTTGGTGATTTGAAACCAAAGTGTGCATAAACCAAACACCCCTTTTGCAAAAGTTTTTGACCCCAAATTTTTTTCAAATTCAAATGATCGAGCATAACCAAGACTAATAACAACTAGAAACAAAATAGAACAAGTTAAACTTTAAAGCAGATTTTCCATTTAAACAAAGTTAAAGATTACAAAATAAAGAAAAACTTAAACTTAAATATTTCTACTTAAAACTAGGGGTGCCCTCAATGTGCTACAAGGCTTCCTATTTATACTATCGCTAAAGTCTTCATTCTTCTTTCACTCTTCTTTGTGCTTCCGCTGTGAGATAAGTCAAGCAAAATCCATCCTTGTGTTTCTTTGAACTAATCTCACTCTTGATCGTAGGTACATAAGAGCAATAACTGAGCCATCCACCGAGGATTTTATCCTTGATTGCCACAGTGGCAAGTCATGGGGGAAGGGGTAGTGGGTTTGGGAGTTGGGATTATTTGGGTAAAGAGATGAAGGTGGGTCTTGGTTTAGGTGTAGCTGGGTAAAAGGGTAAATGGGGGTGGAGTGTTTGGTGGAAGTTAAGAAAGAAGCTAGGTATCTAGGGTTTCTAGGAGATTGGTAAAGGTTGTGTGGGCGGGAAAAATGGGGAAGAAGAAGGAGTGGGTTAGGTTTTGTTATCGTTGTTTTGACCGGTATGGGTTGTAAGGATTTGGGTTGTGGGTTGGATTGGTAATACATGGGCCATAGTTTGTATAATGGACTTAGGCTTAGATTATTAGTCCATTTAAACATAGGACCAAATGTAACATCCGAACATCCAAGGACCATTAATGTAATCTCGCAGTATTCCAAGGGCCTTTCTTGTGAATCTCAAATAAACCAAGGGACCGAATCTGTCATTTGTGATACTTGAAGGACTGAAATTGTAGTTTTCCAAAAATTCTTAAAAAGACCAATTTTGACAAGTAAGAATTACCAAAGGACTAAAAATGTTTATTTTCCAAATTAAAATGTCCAGGGGTAAATTCTGTCATTCTTTGAAATTCCGTGGACTAAAGTTGCCATTTTAAAAAGTCGGGGACCTAACCGCCAATTATGCAAACTTTGTTCGCTTTTTCATTAGTTTTGCATCCTAAACATATAAAACACAATTTTGAGATATTTTTAGTATTTTGATGCTTTTCTGAGTGTTTTAAATGTTTTGCGTACCGGGCTGACCTAAAATGATGAGTGAATACGCACTCATCATGATGTTTTGGGGATGATGTTTTTATTGGACTTTTGGAACTAGGCTTTAGCGATACATCATCATATCGTGCAAGTGGCCCAGTTGGGGTTGGTATGAGAGAGAGTGTTTATAACCCTTAGGGTGTGTTTGGTTAAGAGAATTGAAGATGGAGAAATGGAAATGGCTTTAATTCTCCTGTTTGGTAAGCCGCAGAAATGGAAGCGGAAATGTGGGAAACGGGAGAGATTGAGAGTGTAATTTAAGTACCGTATTTCCATTAATTTTGTGAGAAATTGAAGAAATTGATTAATTTTTTTAAAAGTTTTTTTACATTTAAAAAAAATTAAAAATTATTTAAAAAGAAAATAAGTTTAAAATTATTTTTTTTAAAAAATAAGTTTTTTTTTTTAAATAAATACATTTTAAAAAATATTTTTTTTAAAAAAAACAAGTTTTTTTTTAAGTAAATACATTTTAAAAAATATGTTTTTTTTAAAGAAAGTACATAAATTTTAAAATAAATTAAAAAAAATAGATATATTTTTTTTAAAATAATTTTTTTTTTAAATATTTTTTAAGAATTTTTATTTAGACAAAATATTATTTAAATAAAATTTTTTTCATTTCTCGGGTTAAGTCTCTGTTGTTACCAAACATTAGAATTGAACAAAATTCTCTACTGATTTCTATTCTCTGAGATTTTATTCTCTACTTCATTTCTTTTCTCTAAATTTCTCTCTACCAAACGCACCCTTATTCTTTTTTTTGAACGAATTTATAACTCTTATTCGAAGATTTGATTTCCATACTAATTTCATAAAACAAACAACTAGTCTATAATGGGATTGAGATCCTCTCATATCGACGACGGTTTATGGTGATTTGACAGATTGATGATGGTTTATGGTGGTTTGTGTGTGTTTGGTGAGAAAGAAGGTGTGTAAACTGGTGAGTGGGTGTGAGTGTGCGAGAGAGTGTAGCCTACATCGTAGGAATATAAAAATGGTGGAGCGAGAAATTACAAAAACGCCCCTCTGTGTTTTATTAATTTAAATTAATAATTAAATATAGCCGTTGGATCAAAGTTAAATCAATGGTTATGATTGGTTACTTTGTTCTTTAGATAAAACTTGTTCCGTATGGAACTTTTCTCATAAATGAGTATGATTTTAAAATGCATGCAAAACTACAAAGTTCCAAAACTATTATTATATCGTAAGATTGTTTCGAGAATCAATCTAAATAAATTTTGAATTATTTTAAATAAATTAACCACAAAAGTAAAAAACGGCTTTTTGTAAAAGTCGGAACAATTTTTTTTAAGACAAATGATGCAAATGTGCAAAGTGATAAGTGCTAATTCAATGATTAATATATTAGTATATTAATTATTATACTTTTCATGGATAACTCTAAATGATTGCTTAAACATGTAAGTTTTCTTTACATTATAAGCATTCTTTTATTTATATCTTCTATCTATGTGGGACAAGTGTTATAAACAATATTAATGATTCAAACATTTTCATAAATATATACTTTGAAAGATGTACACATTATAAACACTCTTTTATTTTATATGTTTTATCTATATGGGACAAGTGTAATAAACAATATTAATGATACAAACATGTTCAAAAATATATTTTATTTACTTATTACGAGGTGTTGATTATTACATATATATTTTATAAAAAAATGTTTCTACTTACTTTACTACACACCACTATCAACTAATTTGACCATAACCGCATAACATTATTGAATAACGTAAAAATCACGCCACTTTCAATTGTTTTTATATGAATTAGTTTGATATTATCCATCACTTTTTTTAAAGTTACTCAAACTTATTATGTTTTCGCTATTGGTAAAGTTATTGTAAGAGAAAACATAAAATTGAAAACATTTTTTGCCAAAAATTTTTGATACCCCCACGTCGTTAGTGAGTTGAAATATGCATATGAAACTTTTGCATCCAAGATATTTATTGTCACATAAAACTTTTCGGATAATAAAGCATGGTTCATTGAAAATTTTTATTCGAGTACATGCAGCCCAGCGTCGCAGAATTCCTCTAGAAAACTCTTTAAATACGTTGCATGGGGGTATTTAAGTAATTCTTAATTTCAGCTCTTAAAATGTTGCTTGATGAGCATTTAGCATTTAGCCTTTTTTTTCATAAATGCTAAGCTGGCGATCATTCCAAACAAACATACTGATAATGCTTAAATGCTAATTACTAACAAATACTCTTTAATGTTTGCTACCAAACACACCCTCATAAGCCACTCCATTTGGCATTCAACATCATAAGCCACTCCTTTGGCGTCACACTATTATTTCCCTATATAGAATATTTTCATATCACAATCGGGTTATGTTATAGTCACTCCTACCCAAATCTTACACTCCATGGACAAATCAAACCATTCTAGGAGCAACCTTTCAATACACTATAAGAAAGATCCCCAGTGGAAATAGGCAATAAAAAAGAACAATAAACTGCAAAATCTAGAAAGACGATAAATGACATATAATCCCACCGAAACTTGAAAATTTTTATGCCCACCTTGAGAATTAAATACCTAGAACCCACTCTTTAAGAATACATCTTTACCTTGTTACCTCCTAAAAACGAAATAAAAGAGTTGCCATACAAACTATTTCTAATTATCCCACATACCATTATAATCAAAATACTTCATGAATCACTTCATGAATTATTCTACAAACCAAGTTGCCACCTTACCATTACACCATAAAGTAAACTACAATTCTACCCATACCTTACCAAAATAAAGAGTTTTAAGTTAATACCGCATAAGCAGAAATGACCAATGTTCTCTTTGGTAGCTAAACCTAATCTTAGGATGTATCTCACCCCTTTGCCTAAAACCATAGATAACAATGAGGTTCATCAATTATTAAACCTCTAACTTTACTCAACTTAGGGTGTGTTTGTTTCATTAAGATGTTTTAGGTTTGAATCTGACTACCATATCTTACTACTAGTAAGAGGTGGCTTAGAAAGTCTAAATCACAACAAAATAATGTTGTTTGTTTTTGTATAATTGTCGAATGATTTTAAATGCTCGTTTCTGTAATTTATTTATTAAACTAACATGAATTGATAATAAGTAACTTATGTAAATATGAAACAAGACTTTTTATCATAAATATAACATAGTTAATTAACACACGTTTTCAATCTCTTATAGAGTAAAGAAGCATGAAAGACAAGTCCCATAACTTCGGTAAGATGTTATATGTCTAACGGGTGCACTCAAAGAAAAACAAAACAACAAAAGCGTCGCCGCCTCTTACCGTAAGAGTAGAGAGTAGTAAAACTTTTTAACAAAACACACCCTAGACAACTAAATGAGGAAGAAAACACACAAACCCGTAGCAAACCTTAAGGATTAACCACTATACTCTAGAACCATTAAACACCGAAATGAATGCGTTTGATAAAACCATGAGAAGTTAGAGGTGCCCACACTAACAAAATAGTGAAACCTCATAACATCAAAATTAGAACTTTCACCCAATGAATCTACCCTAGAAAATCATGGCACCGGATAGAGGGCGTCTTTGTGGCATAACACCTAGGTACCCCATACCCAAAGGGAAACCCTAGAACAACCGGGAAAACTCAAAACTTGTTCTAAATACCATCACCTTTTTCGACACTGTCAAGATAGCGTAAGCGAGATCGGGACGGATCACTAGCAAATGGGTAGACTATAACAACCCGTAAATTTCCTGATTATTATAATAATATTTGTTACGCCGAAGAAAATTCAATTTATTTTCGGCGAGTTGTCAAATATTTAGATCTAAAACGAGAGGTCATCTCGTTAATTTAGAAGAATCACGGCCGTAGCGCAGCGCATACACAGAAATTAATAGCAAGACGGGTTTATAATCTAAATCCTCGTAATAATAATACCATATTATTACGCTCGTTAAAACGTTTCCAAGAGTAAAAATTTTACATTTTACGGGTACCGGAAAGGTATAATTTCACAGAAATTCGACAAAACACGGGGTACAATTTATACAGTGTATTAATAAAACAAAATAAAAGGAATTTATTTACTACCCTACCCTACCTCTTCCTGATCTACTTCTTTCTTTTTCTGTGAAATATCACGCCTTCCACCTCTCCCCAGCTTGGTCCATCACTATCCAACTCTGTTCGTGTCTCTCCTTTTCAACACAAGGTCACGAGGGTGCTTTGGAAACAAGTTTGATGGGGAGCTTTGCCAAAATCGTCCACCCACAAGATCGATGTCAAGAAAGTTAATTTAACTTTTCTTTCTTTTCTTCTATTTATCATACCGATCAGTCCACAGGAAGACCACACCTCAAAACTTGTTATCAAAAGTCAAAGGAGAAAAGCGGTGGTGGTTTTCCTGCTTGGATCGGACTGGATTAAAGGGTGTTTCAAACTCTTTTGGGTATTCTTCCGAATCACTCACTTGTTGTAAGAGTCTTGATCTCCTTTCACTCTACAAACTTTGATTAGATAAATTATTATTAGAAGATGTGAAGAATTAGTTATACATACTTCTTTTTGTACCGATCGATTTATATATGTGGGTTTTGAGTTATTTCTGTCCAAAATACCGATCGTATATATATATATATATATATACACTAGATGTCGAAGTCCGCCCAATGGGCGGGCATGACTTAATAATTTTGATAGTGTCAGTTAACGGAAAATTATTTTTAAAGACGTGGTCATGAATTGTAATTATGATTTTGATGGTGTCCCTTAACGAACAATCAGTTAAAAGACATTTTTTAAACTAAAATAATATCAGGTCTCATATTCAATTGATGGTTACAAACATAAACAATAATTAATGGTAGTCATAGATTTGCCTAAAAATTATTGTAGCTAACTGAAATGTATGTTATGCTAAACTCTACATTTGTAATTATTTCTGACGTAACAAAAAAATGGATCAAAACGATTACAAATGTTTCATCATATCAAAGAATTGAATGATTTCGCCTTCATAGACTCTCACCTTGATAGCCTTTCCCCTCCTCTTTTTTCCAATGATCCTCGTCTTATCTTTCTTGTCGTTGTAGTCATTATTGTCGTCATCGTATTTCAACTTGGTGGGCCCCACTCAAGACACTTTAAATTCATACATATTTCCTTCCTCTTTGCCTAAATTGACTTTATCTTCGTCAGTTGAACTCATTTCCTTAATCTTGTTCTCCTCCTAAACAATTTTGGTTGGCTCAGTTCTTGTTTGAGATACTACTCCCTGAACTTGAATTTTTTTGGGGAATGAGTTTAATTCGGAGTAACTTTTCTTATGGTGTGTCTTTGGACCCCATATCACATTTCACAGCTGTAAACAAAAAGAAGTTACAAAGTGAAGTTTAGGATTCATTGAAAATTGGACAACCATCATACCAAAGAATGAATGTGTAGCAAAGAATGAATGTGTCACATAAGACAACTTTTATAATTCATTTTGAAATTTTTATAAGAATTGACTCTCACTACAAATGCTTTTCTAAATGTGTTCTTTGCCTCCTTAAGGTTGGTCTCCCAAGACGCCTAACATTTAAACATTTTTTTGTCAATAAATCCACACAAACCAATTGAAGGTAACAATGTCGTATTTGAGATGGGGTTGCTCTTGCAAAATATATTGGAGCAGTAACATATCTAACCCACTCCCAACCTAACTCTACCAATCGCCAATCAAGTATAAGCTAATATGGTTCCGGTGTAGCCCATAAGCAAACAAATCAATATGTTCTTAGCCCTTTGTAGCCCATAAGTTGTTATAATTGATCGCGTCCTTTAAATATGCCAGGAAAATAAGCTAAACCAAACACCCCTAATATATCTATGTAGATTAGAAAAAAAAAATAAAGTATATAGGAGATGTACCTCAGGAGCCTCAACACCAACGCCATCTACAATTACTTGAACTTGCCATGGATAGTTTGCTAACTTTCTATCCATCATACTCCTGGCACTTCTCTAGCATATAGCATTTTATTCATAAACTGCCATCAAATAAAAAATATTAGTATATAGTTATGATTCAATCTAATCAAACCAACCCTAACTTGAATGTCGAAAA
>OU343219.1:202404936-202538890 GCA_910596185.1 Chrysanthemum makinoi
AAATTTTATATGTGAACGATTAAATGATTATATTTGGTGAGTGAGGATGACTTTAGACTAGCAATATAAAGTTAACTACAATTTAAAATCATGTCAATTTCAAATAAGGTTCTATTTGTTACATTTAAAAAGTAGGTAAAAGGATAAAGTGAAATATTTTATAAAGGTTAAATCGTGTAAAAGTGTACATAACTTATACCTAAATTTAATTTAAGGTACATTTTTTTTTTCTTTTTTTCAATTTAGTGTACCCAACTTTTTTTAGTAGCAATATTAGACGATTAAGAGGTTACCAGATTATCACTACTATACTTCATCTTCTTCGACCAGGGACGGAGCTACTCATGCATTGGGATGGGCCATGGCCAACCCAAAACCGTATTTTATAGCATACGTATTATGTTATTTGGTAGTATCTTGGTTCACATTATAAAGGTTTTGGCCCACCCATTCAATAGTCAAATTTGTCATACTTTCAAAGCTTAACTCTTTTTTATATGCGTTTTCTGTAAATCTTTGCTGATCATCAAATATAAATCAAACTTAAGTTTAAGTTAACAAGATTAACTTACGTTAATAGAGTTTCATCGAACATTTATTCGCGAATGTTGTGGTGCTTAATTAATTTTTAAGTTACATGTGCATATATAATTATATATGATCTATATACGTTTACAATTAAGTTCATCCTATATATGTAGTGAAAAATATATTAAGTTTTTTTAACAATTTTTTGGTTTGCGAAGGATTGTTTTGGCCCACCCAACACCCAAATCCTAGCTCCGTCACCGTCTTCGACCAACTTCCAGCAAACTTTCAACTAGTTTTTTTTAATCACATGTTTTCACTTTTGGTGTTCGTTAACTACATTTTTGTCCTTGGGGATTTGGGTATTTCATATTTGGTCTAATTTTTCAAAAAAAATTGAATTCAATTCAAAAGTGTTATTTTCGTTCCACTTTCAGTCCATTTTGATAAGGACGTTAGCTCTCTTAGTTAAGTCCAGTCTTCAAGTGGCAACTTTAGTCCTTTATACTAACGGTTGTTTGCAACATTAGTCCTTTATACCAACAATCGTTTGCAGCATTATTCCTTTATACCAATGATTGTTGGCACCGCTAGCCCTTTTATATACGTCTTTATTTATGTTTTCATATACGCTTTTATACACATTTCTATACACGTTTTTATACGCGCATTATTATACATGTTTTTATAAATGGTTTTATACACGTTATATAAGTCTTTATAAATATCTTTATACAAGTTGTTATACACGTTTTTATACAAGTTGTTATATAATTTGTATACACGTATTTATACACATTTATATACGCGGTTTTATATACATTTTTATACACATTTTTATACAAGTTGTTATACATGTTTTTATACAAGTTGTTATACATGTTTTTATACACGTTTTTATATACGTTTTTATATACGTTTTTATGCACGTTTTTATAAGCGGTTTTATATACGTTTTTATGTACGTTTTTTATACACGTTTTGATACAAGTTGTTATACACATTTTTATACAAGTTGTTAAAAACGTGTATAACGCCTTGTATAAAAACGTGTATATACGTTTTTATACACTAATGTCACATTTTTATACAAGTTGTATAAAAATGTGTATATAAAACTCATATACATGTTTTTATATACGTTTTTATGCAAGTTGTTATACACGTTTTTAAACGTGTATAAACGCGTATAACGACTTGTAAAAAAATGTGTATACACGTTTTTAGACTAAAATACACGGTTGGTCCCTAAACTTGGCAGGACGCATCGCGATGGGACAAAACTCGGTCTTTTCATCGCCAGAGGTCCAAACCTTGGCCTTTAAATGCCGAGATCGTCCCTTGACCAATAAGCGTTGTCAACGTCCGTTATACGCCACAAAAATCCGTAATCATGTTACTGTTGAGGGTACAATAGTCATTTTGTTTTATTTACTGTAGCAGATGTCTTGTCCAATTTCCCACCATTATGTACAATATAACAAAACTGTGTACTCATTGCTCATCCCCAAACTTGTTTTGGAAGCCTCCCGAAAACCATAATGCAATGTCTATCATCAAATCAAATAATCTGAGTAAGAAAATAACAAACAACCACCTTGGATTTACTCTGTGGCGAGTAAGGGAATATCCTTTATATGATGATCATGAAACGGAGGAAAGAGTGCAATCGAGATATTGTAAGTCTTTTTTGGTTAGAGCCTATTACAATCATATGTTAGTAAGACTGATTAAGTTATTCCCCTTTTAGGTAACTTTAGCTTAACATTGTTTTTGTACATTTTTATACAGTGGTGAACACGATCGTTTAGCATGAAGTTCCATTATGAAGGTACATTCAAATACTTTCCAGGTAGGATATATCAAGGAGGCAAGAAATGCCTTGTTGATCTTGTGGAAATAAAAGAGGTATCCGTTGATGAAATGGATGCTCTCATGACCCAAATCAGTTATGAGTCTGGACAAATCAATTATTTCTACTTTCTTAGGTGCGTCGTTGTACATTAGACGACGGTTTGTTTTCTTTGCGTGAAGCTGCTAATGTAGACTTGTTGAAAGATGTTGTTATACATGTGATAGACGTCTATGTTGAAATAGAGAAGACTAGATTAGAACTTTCTGAAATGTCCCCACAATCAATTAAGACTGTGTTTTGGGCGATGGATGAAGATAGGAGAAAAGTTGCTACTGCGGCTATTCAATCCTGTTGTAGACGGTTGGTGTTAGATGATATAGATAATGAACCTGCCCTAGATCCTTTTATCCAACTTACACAATTGCCTGTGGACGTCAATGATATTGGTGAATCTAGCAATTTGCCAAACATTGAGCCAGTATTTTCCACCTTAGACTGCTCATTTGCTAGCCAACCTGTTCATAACAGTGAGCGTGCTTTAGTAGTTATTGATGAGGACAATGCTATAAAGGAGCCTGATAATGTTGAGGTTAATCTGTTTTGTGAGTCAGGGGAGCACTTGACAAAGTTGGAACATCACTAGTTGATGTCAATAATGCTTTGAGGACAAATTTTGAGGATAATCTGTTTCAATTGACTCGGAGAAGCATTTACACAAAGCGACATGAGCACTAGTTGATGTCCACAATGTTTGAGGGGCTGTGGATGTAACTCTATTTCAATTGACTCAGGATAACATGGAAGAGGATCCTGTTGTTGATGTTACTCTGTTAGCGAGTGTGACACTAGTGACTTAGGCAATGCAGTTGATGATTCAACTGAACCAAATGAAAGAACACTTGTCGAGAATGATGCACAACCTGGTATGGTACAAGTAGGTCAGAGTAATGATTTAGGTGAAGAAGGAACAACCAGTAATATAAGTGATGACATGCAGTTGGTAAATGATTTACCTGTGATGGTTGATGATGTATTTTGCAGTGACCATGTTAGTTTCCAACACGCAGACTTTGCTAATGGCGTCTATACCACTTTTTTTTATGCTGGTCAGGAGTAGGGGTGTCAGTAGGGTCGGGTCAACCCGACCCGAACCCGATTAGGCCTTATCGGGTCGGGTCTAATCGAGTCAAAAATCTAGTCGGGTTGTTTTGACCCGAACCCGATAACCCGATAATGTTATCGGGTCGGGTTAGGGTTAAAAAGATATTGTTATCGGGTCAACCCGATTAGACCCGATAATCAATTTTCCATTTTTTATATATTAGTTTTAAAGGTACTGTTATCAGAAAATGTTTTTATATATTAGTTTTAAAGGTATTTTTTATATATATTAGTTTTTACATGTTACTTAAACGTTTGGTTTCCTTCCCATTATCTAACTGTACGCATGCCTTTGATCTGCACTATTACAGGTTATGGTTATGGTGATTTGCACTGTTATGTTGATCTGCACTATTACAGGTTATGGTTATGGTTATGGTGATCTGCACTGTTATGAGTTTACAGGTTATGGTGATCTGCTGTTATGAGTTTACGTGAGGTTATGGTGATCTGCTACAGGTTACAGTTTATGGTGATCTGCTACATGAGTTTACAGGTCTGCTGAATATGTTACAGCCATACAGGTCTGCTGAACTGGTACAGCCTACTGTGATTGATGTTAGCAGCCTGCTGTGAATTTGAGTTTATATAAAATGTTGGGTATATAAATATGACTAAATGTTGGAGCAAGTTGACTAAATTTGAGTTTAACATGTCTGATATGCAAGTTGGGTATATAAAATGTTGCAAGTTGATGTTTGAATGTATATTATATGTTGGAGCATGCTCAGTCAATGTTGAATGTATATGTATATAAAATGTTGCTGTTCGATGTTGAATTTATAACATGTATACGCTGTACAGCGTGATTGATGTTTTAACTTGGAGCAACCCGACTCAACCGACCCGACCTAACCCGACCGATAGGAAGACACGATAACCCGATTACTTATCGGGTGGGTTCGCGGTTTAAAAAATCATAACCCGACTCGGCCGGGCAAAAGACAAACCCGATAACCGATAGCAGGCAGATACTTACCTGAGTCGGGGAGTTTGGTACTGCAAGGGAAGTAAAAAACCTAGTAAGAGAGCATTCAATAGAAACTAGGAGGGAGTTGTTTTTTGTGAAGAATGACAAAAACAAGAATAAGAATTCAGTGTAGGGGTTGTGTTCCACTTTCGAGGCCAAGCGAAGGTCTGGTGGATATAGGCCCATCTAGAAGTCCATTAAGCGAAGGGGTATAAATGCATTGCTTTACGGCAAGGACCCACAAATACTCGCCCATGGCTATTGTTTGTCGGCAGGAATGGTGAGGCAGGTATGCAGTCAGTCAGAGAACATATAATGAGCAACACTTGTTTTGCAATCAAGGAAGTGGAGCTTTTATATCAGAAAGTACACATCAAAGTTGAAACAAATCCACGCTTCTGTTGGTCCGTGCATAATCAACTTACCAACAATAAACCTTCAAGTGTGCAGAAGGTTTTAAGGGCCAAAACCTAGCATAACACATCAGGGGTCAATTCAAGCTACAATTTACCATGTTGAGAGATATGTTCAAGAGTTGCGGAAAACAAACCTGCGGTGGTGATGGAGCGACCTGGATGAGTCTCTTCCAACAGAATTCAAGAGACATGTTTGTTTTAAGCTGGCAGCAAAAGGATTTAAAGATTGTGGGAGATCGTTGTTGGGGCTGGCTGCCTTTCCAATTCATGGTCCTTTCAATGGTGGTGATTGGTGTGGGAATTGATAACAATGGTATATACCCTTTCGCGCTGCTTTGTTGATTGATATAGGATCATGGACTTGGTTTCTTCATTGTTTATACGATGATATAGCACTTGGGCCAATTTCAAGCATCACTTTTATTACTGACATGAATAAGGTACTCTCTTACTCTGTTCATGAATTTAAGTCTCTTGTTTTGAAGCAGAGCGATAAACATATTTGATTTTGTGCAGGGATATAAGTAGAGCTTTAGAAGTTTTTCAAAGTCACGAGAACACAGATTCTATATTAGAAGCATTCATGAGAAATGAAACGCAATGGAAAGGTAGGGCCTACAAAGACCATCGTGAAAATGCAACACCCATTTGTATAGGTTTACGAAAGCTATGGCTGATTTTAAGAAACTTAATCAACCAGCCCATGATTGGTTAAGTAAGATACCACCGATCCATTGGTCAAGGTCACATTTTTAATGTAAGTGATATATCATTTTGAGTTACTTTGTATTTGTAAATGCAGTATAAACGGTTATAATTAATACATGTTTATTACTTGTCATCTTTAGGGAGAACTACTTCTGATGTGTTACTTAATAACAAGTGTCAAGTGTTTCATGAAAAATATAGGTGAGGTTTAAGCAAACCAATTATTACGACCTTAGAATACATCAGGGAATCTTTTGTATGAAGAGGAAATGCATGTTCTTATGGTGATTGAGAAGAGTGATGGGCCACTAACACCAACTGCACATACTAGAGGCTATTAAGAAAGATTTGTTAAGTATAATGTGTTATGGAATGGGGGATCTAAGTTTTAGGTTAGTGGACCATGGGGTGACCAATGTGTAGTTAATGTTGTACACAAGTCTTGTACTTGAAGAAGATGGGAGATAACAGGTTTACCATGTAAACATGCTGTTGCTACCAATTGGAATATGGCTTTAAATGGCCAACAAGTAGGAGCTGTAGAAACATGGGCTCATCCTTGTTACTATCTTCTCACTTGGGAGGCTACCTACAAACACCATGTCCAGCCTATAACTAGCAGTGTACATTGGGAAAAATCAACTATGCCAACAACAATTGTTCCACAGAAATCCGAAACAAACACACCTCCGCAAGAGGTAGAATAAGAGTTAGGATAGCTCCTGAAACTGAAGAGATTGTGAAGGATGGTAAGCTATCAAGGGCTTGGAAGAGTGTTAAGTGTAGTATTTGTGGCATTGCTGGACACAACAAGGTAACATGCCTAGGGTATGTTGGAGGAAATAGTGGAGCACCAATAAGAGGAAATGTCAAACAGGTGCCTACTAAAGCTGAGGAAAAAGAAACATCCTAAAGGTAAAAAGGTAGCAGCGGATAAAGAAGCGAAGATGCAGTGTTGTTGTTGAAAGCCAAGTTAGTGCGGTTCAAGGAAGTGGTGTTCAATCACGAAAATCAAGAGCCGGCCAGAAGATCCCATCATATGATGCATCCTGTCACAATTCCGCAACATCAAGATGAAGCAATTGCGATCCCAGCATGCATGAGCAAGCCCATTCAATCCGGCAACATGATCAATCCGGTCGATTCTCGGATGCGTCAAGCTGATGTTTCAGCATTTACCGCTTCAACCCACTGTTACGAAGAATGACTGGCGGTACCTTGGAAAAATGATGGCCTGCACCATAGGTCAATTCTTTATGCTAATTATCTAGATGATGTTTCATCTAGGTTATTTCCTATGGACAAGTTATGTACTCTAAAAACATAAGTGTGTGTGTCTAAGCTGTAGTTCTCATGCTTTGAAAAGTATGCAATTTTATGCAGTTGGAATTATATCCATTTGCATTAACTATGGAACCATGTTATTATTGTATTTTTTTTAGATTGACTAAGCTTGATGTGTGAATAAATTGCATCAAAAGTAACCAAAGCTAAATAGAACCTCATAAGAATGTTGACATTTAAAAGTCAACCTTAAACAAATTGCTAACCATCTGCATACCCATAAGGCATTGAAAATGAAACAAACCAAAGCGAATACTTCATAACAAGGATACTACAATTCAAGATCTGAACATTAACCAACTAGCCTCATTACATAAAAGGTTAAAAAGTTATCCCAATGCATAAACAATGAAGAACAACATCCAACTTAGCACCGGGTAAATCTTCCACTTCCACACATCACCTTGAGCAGCTACTAATCTTGCCTCAAGCTCATTTCTCCCCAAAAGGCGATATGATCATTCTTAAGCGAGCCAGATTTCAGGATCATACCATATTATCCACCGACAAAGAAGAAGACCCATTATTGATTATGACAAGTCATTAAACAACCACCATTGTTACAAACTTACACAAAAAATATTAAGACGCACTTACTTGAATAGGACAACCAAAGAATCGGCCACAGGTTGGCAGGAGGTCCACGAAGTCGCGAATAATAACTAGCTACCACACCGACAAGCATTACCATCTTGAAGCGATTATCGTTTGTAGAAGCCGATTTTGAAGGATAGTTTAGGGATGGGTGATAAATGTAGACCAAACCGTGTTACACAAATATACTAGCTATAGACATTGTACAGCGGTTTTTGTTTAGAACGCTCACAGATGAAGGCGGTTTTGCCCTCACCAACATAACGTTGACATGGCATTATTGGTCAGGGCGATTCACGGCATTTAAAGGCCAAGGTTTGGACCTCTGGCGATGAAAAGGCCGACTTTTGTCCTATCGCGATGCGTCCTGCCAAGTTTAGGGACCAACAGTGTATTTTAGTCCACGTTTTTATATACTAATGTCACGTTTTTATACATTTCTTTATACAGGTTGTATAAAAATGTACATACACAAGTTGTAATACACGTTTTTAAACATGTATAACGACTTGTATAATACGTGTATACACTTTTTATACACTAATTTCACGTTTTTATACAAGTTGCATGAAAACATGTATAAAAACTTGTATAAAATCATGTATAAAAACGTGTATAAAATCACGTGTATAAAGCGTATAAAACAGTATAAAAACGTGTATAAAACCGCGAATAAAAGCGTGTGCAAAAACGTGTATAAAAATGTATATAAAAACGTGTATAAAAACTTGTATAAAAACAAATATAAAATAGCGTGTGAAACGTGTATAAAAACGTATATAAAAATGTGTATAAAAATGAGTATAAAAACGTATATAAAATATTGTATAAAAAGTGTATAAAATCGCGTATAAAAACATGTATAAAACATGTATAAAAACGTGTATAAAAGCGCGTATAAAAATGTGTATAAAAATTATAAAAACGCGTAGAAAAACGCGTATAAAAACGTATATAAAAACGTAAATAAAGACATATATAAAAACATGTATAAAACCATTTATAAAACATGTATAAAAATGTGCGTATAAAAACGTGTATAAAAACGTATATAAAAACATAAATAAAGACGTATATAAAGGACTACTTACGTTACACCGTTCGTTGGTATAAAAGATTAATGTTGCAAACGATCGTGGTATAAATGACTAACGTGGAAAATGTTGCAAACGATCGTTGGTATAAAGGTCTAACGTTACAAACGACCGTTAGTAGAAAGGACTAAAGATGCCACTTGACGATTAGACTTAACTAACAGAACTAACGTCATTATTAACATAGACTGAAAGTGGAATGAAAGTATCAAATTTGGACTGAATTTTAAACTTTTTAAAATATTGGACCAAAAATAAAATACATAGCAAACTACAAAAACAAAAAATGTAGTTAGCTCTAAACTTTTTGTTAATTTAAAAAAGTTAGAGTTGAAAATCATGTTTACAAATTTTCACATGTTTTTGACAAAACAGCCTACCTGCTGTTAAGGGCCCCATCTTATTAATTACTGGTAATATGTTAGACTCGTAATAACCCAAATGACCCGCTTGACCTCTATAGCTTTATTGTGTTTTTCTTTTTATCATATTGCATCCAGTGACAAGCAAATTTTGTGAGAAATGAATAATCTCAATATTTTCACTAAAACAAAGAAAATAATCAAAATGAATAATGAGAAATATTACATATGGAATCACTAGGTTTATTTTCTTTCGTCCTTTTCTTTGGATTATAGTCATTGGTTTTTATAAGATTTTTAAAGTGATATTGTTGAATGTTAAAAACATACCGGCCGCCACACGTAAGACAGTCGTCACACGTATTCTTCTTCTCCGGCCGTCAGTTGTGAGGTGGATCGGGTTCACGAGGTGTTCACGTCGTGAGATGATTTGGCCTGTAGAGATATTTACTTTGTGAGATGGTGAAGTTGTGATGTGGTTTAGGTTGTGAGATGGTGTGGTAGTGAAGATGAGGTGGTTGTGGAGACGAGGCCGTGAGATGGCTTGTGAAGAATGTGATTGAAAAAAGCTAGCTGGAAATTTTCGAAATTTGATCGGAGAAGATGAAGTATGGTGGTGGTGATTTGGTAACTTATAATCGTGCGATGCAGTAAAGTTGGATACAACTAAATTGAGAAAAAAAGATGAAGTACCTTTGATTGAAATTGGGTATAAGTTAGGTACACTTTTATGCGATTTGCCCTTTTATAAATTAAATGTTTATAATTATGCGAATTATAAAATTCTTAAATTTAGTTCCAAGACTATTTTGGTTTTTAGCATCTCTTGCAAGTACGTACATGAAGAAAAGTCTCGTACCAACGCATGAGTTTATATGAACATCGTTATGTTCGTTTATAGTATTAAGTAACGAACAATTAGACTAAGCACAATAAGGACTACCTACGACCTTCATTTAACCCGCTATTTCAGTTTTGTCTCTCTGGCGACCAACATGCAATTTTTTTGCCTCAATAAGGATGACCTACACTAGAAAAACATACCCCACAAAAATAAATTTTCATTTAATTTAAATGGATAATTCTATATATACATAATCTAAACATCAAAATGTCATATATACCCAAAATACATGTTTCGAATGCATGATGTACAATGTATTTAATGCATGTTTTGGGTAAATTGTCATTATGGTGTTTTAGTTGGGTATATATGGAATTGACCCTAATTTAAACACACAAACACACACACAACTAACAAAAATGTCGATCATTCCTACGGCCGATTCAAAGAAAGAAAAAAGTTGATCCACCGTGACTTCATGCCACAATAGTGGCGATCGATTGAGACCAACATAAATCTTCGGTCGATCGATCCTTTTTCTCATATCGATCCTTTTCCCATTACTGTGTTTAGTCTTACAATCATAGAAATGTCCCGTTACAAATGAAACTCAAAACAGAATGCTAGCAATAGTTGTAATTAGCGCAATTTGGAATTTGGGCTGATTTGCAAAAATAAAACCATTTATACGAAGCCTAACTATTTTAATGAAAATCTTAGTAAATGACGTCCATAAAAACACACACTGACGACCATAGTTTTTGCCCTACATCCAAATTACCCCATTTTAATTTCATTCAAGCTCGTAGTGGTGCGGCTGATTCTACAAAGTGAGTAAATTCTTTACTTTAATGCATAATCGAATACTTTTCTTCATCCTGTTGCGTGATTCAAGTTGTAAACTCATATGTTCTTCTTTGATTATAATAATCACATATATTATATCATTAGGTACAAAGTGAGTTAATTTCTTTGACTCAAGGCTAGAACTCATATCTTGTTCAAACTCATATCTTGTTCAACTTTGACTAAACTTTATAATACCAACTTTTGTTATTGATTTAATTATGAGTAAACTATGATTCTTTTGTTACTGATATAACTTGTAACTTGTAAATTAGTGATTTATTTATTGCATTTACTTGGTACTTGTTATTATACTATGTATAATTTTTTTTTAATACTAAATGCATCGCGTCTAAATTGTGTTCACATTCGCATCACGCATCGGCCTCTGGGACCTTGAGCACATCGGATCGCAAAATGCAATTTTAAACCAAGCATGTAATAGTAATGTACTTTCCCATTTGTTTCATTATCATACGTTTTTGTGGAAAACTAGAAGGGGGTTGAATAGTTTTACCGTTAAAATTTTAATTGTTTTGAAAACTTATCGTGAGATCAATCAATATAGATATTAAAGGATAAATGATATGCAAGCAAAGAATGAATAATATGCAAGTAAGGAAAGAAACAATCAAACCACGACAAGGTTGTTTATAATGGTTCGGTCTACACGAACTCTTTTTCTTGCCCTACTCCACTCCCCGAGTCTCCAACTTGAGAGTTATCTTCACTAATCAACAAGCTTCTTTAACGAAGCGGAGAAAACCTTTACCGCGTAAACACACAATATTTCGACACAAAGCTAGATGTCGAGTTCTTTTACAAGGGTACAACCACTCCCAACACACTATGTATTTTAAGGACTAAAATACTAACCGGTCACACTCAAAGATTTAAGATGGTTTGTGATACGCGTACAACGCGCGTTCGGGGTCAAAGGAACTTCCTTTTCGTCGAGCAAGTTTTTCAACACCCTAGGCAGTGAACCTAATCGTTGTAGTGTAGTATTAGGGTAAGCCTCGGAATTGATATCGTTCTCTAGGGGAATAGGAATGCTAGTGAGAAATTACTACGCTAAGGTTGGGGTTGAGGAAGATTATTTTTTTATCTTTTTTATATATTTTAGAAAATGGAAATGTACGAATCTCGGGGTATTGGATTTGGAGGGTTTGGTATTTCTACCGATTACTCTACTATTCTAATTATCTATTTATCTAAACTAAGGTGAGTGTAGTCTATATCTATTGTTGTGTGCTCTTATGATGATTTAAAGATGTGTTTACTTAGATGCTATTACTCCCTAGTTATCTCCTATTGATGGTTGAATTGTCACGTCCTTATTCTTAATGCGTTGTGTCTTCTAAGGTTGTAGGGTATGCGTTTTTCCCTAACTCTTCGAGACTACCTTAAGGTTATTGCCTACGAAATCTCTATGATTCATAAACTAACTTTAAGGTTATCTTTGGATGTTTAGACTACAATAACTCTAGGTGATTATAAACTAATGTTCACAAATATTACTCAAGCATTAAAAACACAACGAATGACCTATCGCAATACTAGGTCAATCACAATTAAGATAAGAGACAACCAATCAATATTCAATACTCAATACCTAGGTTTCAT
Organism: Chrysanthemum makinoi; assembly: GCA_910596185.1. Taxonomy (NCBI): domain Eukaryota; kingdom Viridiplantae; phylum Streptophyta; class Magnoliopsida; order Asterales; family Asteraceae; genus Chrysanthemum; species Chrysanthemum makinoi. The sequence continues at coordinate 202,417,285 of OU343219.1, forward strand.
AGATCTAAGCAAACACACAAGTAAATTAGCCGGACATGCAAGCATACACACAAACAATTGAAGACATAATTGAATTAATGAAGTAAATCACTTATCTTGTTGTAAAATAGGGTCTGAGAACCCTAGGATACTTTGCCCAAGACGACCTAGGTTGAGTTTAGGTTTTACTCCACAAAACTACCTCTCTAAAATCTGAAAATTCAAATTCTATATATAGAGTTACAATATCACGTGCAATACTCTTTAATTGTGACGCCGTTGGTGATAGCCATTAGGTTTTCGTCTTGGCCCGTCAACTCTGTGACGGCGTCACCTTATGCTTGTGCGCCGCTCGGCTTCAACCTCTGCGCGAAGTCGGATCCAAATCTAGGTCGTCACGAGTTGTGGCCCCTACCTCTTTTAAACCTGATGCTGTCACTTGTAAAATAGCAATTTGCTCTCTGAGTCATCTCAAGGTGTATCAGCGGCGGTAGCTATTAAGTACATGACGCCGTCCCCTTCAATTCAACAGACTTGAGTGTCTCGATTTTTTGACTTTGGCCATTTTCTTCATTATATTCGGCCTTTTTAGTTCGAATAAGTGTCATTCCAGCAATTTGCCTTCAAGATACCTAAAAAGTGAAAAGGAACGAAATTAAGTAGTAACGGATACAAAAGTGATCAATTAAGGGCTTAAATGACCCCTCAAAAGTGTACCTTTTAAATCCTTATCAAATATATCCCTACACTTGGTATTTGCTTGTCCTCAAGCAAATGTGCTTTTAACCAATTAATTTATAAGTTAGGGTTCATGAAGCATTAGTTTAGAACAATTCACAACAAGTATAAGCCCCGCAAAAGTCATAACAAGCACGGAAATTACATACTAGCACCTCACAAGTGGTGTTTGGATACTCTCATCTCTCGGGTGTATATGAAATATATCAAGTTGGAAATGGAAGATAAACACTCATTAACCGGTCCTAGTACATAGATTACTATAGGCTTTAGACTAGATCAAACCTCCATCGCTTTGGCGTAAGCACATAGGAAAAACTATCCAAGAGGCCTTTTAAAGGGTTGTAACGTTTGGCTTACGGTAGGGAAACAAAGGGTTTGGTGGGATAGGCGATTTAGTGGTGGCAAGTCAAAAATATTTATGTTACAAGCATGAGAAGAATGGTGTTGCTAAGCCAAGACTCGACACTCTAAACTCTAGATAAATTGAAACAAACAAACATAAATTTAAAGATAGATGTAGAATGGCAGCCCGTGTTTTTTTTTTCATTTTTTTTTCAACACTCTATTTTTTTTCTTTTTCTCTTTTTTTCTATTTTTTTCGATTTTTTTTCCATACACTTTTACTCTACCATCCTCTACGATAACATCAAAATAATAGGGATTTATAGGCACATCCCTACACTTGAGTTTTTATTACTCTAACACTAATTTGACCCGAATTGAAAAGATCAAAACACTTGGAGCACATTATTATATAAATAAAGGGAATTTGAATTTAACGTTCCTTCCCGTCATTTCATAAAATTTAACTTTTCCCATGAGTCCCAATCGTCCCAAAACTGTGTACAAAGGATATGACTCGACTTAGCAACTTATGCAAGCAACTAGATAATTGAACTAAGGGTTTAGTATAATAACAATAATGCACTAAAAGTGAGTGCATGCAAGGTAGGCTAAGGCGGTTTGGGTGTACATTTGGGGGTGGATTGTAAACAATGCTCTTCATTGATATTCTGGAAAACCGAAGCATCACGAGAACCGCGAAAAGGATCTCTGAGGGGTTAACTAGGGGTATCGTGTACTAAAGATGAGTACAACGCAATGGTGTGGGGGAATTACTCAACCGATGTGGAAGAAGTAATTATAATACAGGTATCAAACAAGGGTTATCCTAATGCCTCTTATCATTTAGTTATTCCTAACTATACAAGTGTAGTCTTACTAGCGATCTCGGAATGCATCACAAAATAAGTTCTAGAATCTATTATACTACCGGTACACACTCGAAGCATTAAAGAGGAATGCTTTAATTCCTACAAATATAAGGGCGATCCTCACATTTTGGGTGGAATTTAAGTGGTAAAGGGTTTTTGGACTAGTCATATAACTTCCTATCCATGAGACGCTTTATTAAGACTAATGGCCTACTCCTACATATCATGAAAATTTTTAAATTTGGTGCGAAAATTACCCTAACCGATATTTCTCATGGTTTATTACACAAATGAAATTGGACAAGGCAAATAGTCAAGGATAAGCATAGTTTCAAAGTTTCCGTTTTATTTTCCCTCCCTGCACTTAAACTGAACACTGTCCCCAATGTTCCCCGAAAGTATCAAAGTTATGATAACGGAAGGTAATTAAAAACGAAAGAAACTAGTACTCCCCTGATTAGCTCGGTAGGATCCGTGTGAAGTAGTGGTTAAATCTTTCTTCAAGAAGAATGTATGCGTGAAAAGCTCCTTCCAATCTTATGTATCTTCTTCTTGATAAATAAAACCTGCACACTTGAAGAAAACAAACGAAACCTTCGCGTAAAATTGGTGGTAACAATATATATATGACTCTACTAAAATAGGATATAATGCTTGTGGAATGGATATTTACAGATTTTCTGGAAAATTAAGACCTGGAAAATTTTAAAAATTTATAATGTAGCACGACGAGAAAAAGTAGTAAAATTTGTTTCTACTCCTCCTGGCGCCGTCGGTTGCGATCCTGATGCCGTCGAGGTTATCATGGCGGTATGTGATTTTACGGAAAAAATCTGGAAAATTTATATCTTTAGAATCTGGAAAAATTTCCTACAAAACATCCATTATGACTCGATACAAGCATTTAACTCGAACAAACACTCATGTATATCTTTTTAATAATCGTAATTCTCATGTTCACGTTCTTTTTGAAAACGTGTGTAATCCTCCATACACTTATCCCTTTTATAAAATACCTTTATATGCAATTAAGACGGGGTTAAAAACAGAATAAAGCATTTTTACAAATTCAAACATGAGAATAAACAATCAATAAAAAGATATATGACACACAAATAAAAATGAAAAACAAATAACACATGGGTTGCCTCCCAAGAAGCGCTTGTTTTTGTTCGAGTCACGAGCTTGACTCTACCCTTATTTAACGGATAAAGGGGAAGATTTTCTACACTTAAGCTTAAGTGCGGGTGATAGTAGCGATACACACCCTTAGGGTGTAAATTTTCTACGTGAGGAGAGGATGATGGGTGATTTATATGCTCAAAGGGGTGTGCTCCATTCATTCTAACCTTACCTAATTTTATGGGTGTAGCGGGTGAATCAAGTCTATCTCCTAAAAATGGATCATCTTCTATCAACTTCAAGAGATTCTTAGTTAAGGATCCATCTTGACCTAATAAACTCGGTTTAAACCCATAATGTTTTTTGTTATCAACCATGAATGGGTGAGGTAAGTGTGTAAGGTCATGGGTTACTCCTATATTAGCTTCCACTCTACATGTCCTAGAGTCTACTACCTTTATCAAGCAACAACCCGGACTATTTATTTTGATGGGTGGATTGGGGCCTAATTCAATTCCTAGATTCACATCTAAAGACGGAAAATTAGGTAAGGTTTTTGGTTGAGGCTCCGGTTCATCAAAATTAGGAACTTCCCTAAGACTAAGAGAGAAGTCATGACAACAAGCATCTATACCTACATTATCTAGTGGCGTTTGGTCCAAAGGTTCTATATCAATCGGGGTACCTATAGTCTCTTCTACTTCTTTCGAGTAAGTTATAGGCGATGTGTGTTCCTCAAGTGATGGTAGGGCTTGTAGGCTTGGAGTTTCCACCTCATTATCCATTATATCCAGATCTCCTAAATGTTCATCATGTGTTTTAGTATGATCTAACCCAAATACACTCCTAAGTATCTCAAATCCTTCTTTAGCCATTTCAAATTCTTGGTCCGATTCATAAGAATTGTTCTCAAAAACTTGACTACTATGTTCTATTTGCCTAAAGGATTCCTTACGCGTGTCATATGTTTTGGTGAAATCTATCCCACGCATGCAACAAGGTAGTTCAACTATAACCATCTCACAATCTTGTTCGGATTTCGGTTCCATGTTCTTAAGATCTAGGTCTTTTTGTTCATGGTGCCTAAGGTTAGATAACTCCTCCTTATCTATTTCCTCAACTTGCAACAACTGATGGTTTATGCTTAGGAGGCTTTTCTCAAAAAATTTCCAGAGGGTCTCACTAAAAGGAGTTGATCCTAACAATGATTGTTGAATAGAAGCCACACAAGCACAAAATTTATCAAATCCATCTAACCTTACACCTGTCTCCTTTTGGATATCTCTAAGATCACTCACAAATTCATTAGAACAATAAAAAACAATCCAATCTGTGAAATTCAATTGTTCCCCATTTGTTAACGATTCAAATGCAACTTCACTTGCCATAGCGACAAATAAAAAGGGTTTTACGAACACAAACACAAAGAAGGGGGATAGACTACAAGAAAGCTAAAAATGAGAAAAAAAGCTTACTTGATAGGAATCAAGCAAGGGAACATAAACGAGATAAAGATCTAACTAGCTATTCTATTCCCCGGAAGCAGCACCAAAAACTTGATACGCGTACAAAGCGCGTTCGGGGTCAAAGGAACTTCTTTTTCGTCGAGCAAGTTTTTCAACACCCTAGGAAGTGAACCTAATCGTTGTAGTGTAGTATTAGGGTAAGCCTCGGGAATTGACATCGTTCTCTAAAGGAATAGGAACGCTAGTGAGAAATTACTACGCTAAGGTTGGGGTTGAGGAAGATTATTTTTTATCTTTTTTATATTTTTTAGAAAATGGAAAGGTATGAATCTCGGGGTATTGGATTTGGGGGGTTTGGTATTTCTACCGATTACTCTACTATTCTAATTATCTAATTATCTAAACTAAGGTGAGTGTAGTCTATGTCTATTGTTGTGTGCTCTTATGATGATTTAAAGATGTGTTTACTTAGATGCTATTACTCCCTAGTTATCTCCTATTGATGGTTGAATTGTCACGTCCTTATTCTTAACGCGTTGTGTCTTCTAAGGTTGTAGGGTATGCGTTTTTCCCTAACTCTTCGAGACTACCTTAAGGTTATTGCCTACGAAATCTCTATGATTCATAAACTAACTTTAAGGTTATTTGTGGATGTTTAGACTAGAATAACTCTAGATGATTATAAACTAATGTTCACAAAGATTACTCAAGCATTAAAAACACAACGAATGACCTATCGCAATACTAGGTCAATCACAATTAAGATAAGAGACAACCAATCAATATTCAATACCTAGGTTTCATAGATCTAAGCAAACACACAAGTAAATTAGCCGGACATGGAAAACATGCAAGCATACACACAAACAATTGAAGACATAATTGAATTAATAAAGTAAATCACTTATCTTGTAGTAAAATAGGGTATGGAACCCTAAGATAGTGCCCAAGACAGACTAGGTTCGGTTTAGGTTTTACTCCACTAAACTACCTCTCTAAAATACTGAAAATTCGAATTCTATATAAGTATATATAGAGTTACAATATGTGACGGCGTCACTCTTTAATTGTGACGTCGTCGGGTCACTGCCATTAGGTTTTCGTCTTGGCCACGTCAACTCTGTGACGGCGTCACCTTATGCTTGTGACGCCGTCGGCTTCAACCTCTGACGTCGTCGGGATCCAAATCTAGGCCGTCGAGTTGTGGCCCCTACTCTTTTAAACCTGATGCGTCACTTGTAAAATAGCAATTTGCTCTCACGAGTCGTCTCAAGGTGTGTCGCGACGAAGTCGCTATTATGCGATGGCCGCCGTCCCCTTCGATTCAGCAGCTTGAGTGTCTCAATTCTTGACTTTGGCCATTTTCTTCGTATATTCGTGCCTTTTCGTCCGAATAAGTGTCATTTCAGCAATTTGCCTTCAAGAGACCTAAAAAGTGAAAAGGAATGAAATTAAGTAGTAACGGATACAAAAGTGATCAATTAAGGGCTTAAATGACCCCTCAAAAGCGTACATTTTAAATCCTTATCAGTTTGGTGCAATAATGATGTATGAACAATAACAATTAACACAACAACAAAACAAATAAGACTTCCAACTTTTTCTTGAAGCTTGAATATGCCCTAATCTTCTTTGCTACAAAAGATGATCACTAAAATGAAATGAAACTGAGTTAGATGTAATAGAATGCGAGAATGTATGTGTTTTATGCTTATGAGGGATGATAAAACAACTTGGGTTGGCTTGCTATTTATTTGCCAAGTGATCAGAAGACCACAGACTGGACGGAACCAAAAAAAGTGGTTACGCCCTTTAAAAATTTTGGTTCCGCCAGTCTGACAAGAAGATCACAAAAAATCATTCAAGGGTCTTACCAAATCTATCCAAGATTATGCATGATATGTTGAGTGATTATCTAAACAAAATATTTCAAGAAATCTTCTAAGGATTTCTAAGGTGATGCAAGACATGATGTAATATTTAGTTTTCCATTTTTAGAATTTACATGTTATATAAGTAAATACTTATGTAATGTTTTGTTAAAGTAACTAAAAATGATTGATCTAAAATGTTGAGACACGTTTTAATTTAAAAGGTTAATAATGTAGATTGATATGTAGATAATCAAAAATGATAAAATGATAATGCTTAAATGTTGAAAACTATTTAAGAAAAGCTTTTAATAATATCTAAAAATCTTGACAAGCTTTATACTTTGCAAAAATGAAATTTACTCTTGTCGATAACAAACCAAGGTAAAGATCGTAAAATATAAATAACGTTTTGGACGATATTTGTATCAACAGTTTTAGTTGCACCGTTAGTCTTTTTGACTAACGATCGTTTGTAATCAACTCAAAAATATATCTTCTTATGTTTTTATCCGTTTTCTTACCTTTTGAAACGTTTTTATCCGTTTTCGCCCGTTTTCTTACACTTTCATACGTGTTTGTTTGCTTTTAAACGTTTTCGTCCGTTTTTATATGCTTTCAAGCGTTTTTATACGTTTTCGTCCGTTTTATACCTTTTTCTTACGTCTTTATCCGTTTTTATACGTGTTCTTACGTTTTTATACATTGTTTTTATACGTTTTCGTCAGTTTTTATACGTTTTTTACGTTTTCATACATATTCTTACGAACAAAAACATACGAAAACGTATCAAACCGGGCAAAACGTATGAAAACGTAAAAATCATATAAATATGGATGAAAACGTATAAATACGTATAAAAATTGGCAAAAAACGTATGAAAATGTTAAAACCGTATAAAAACCGATGAAAACGTATAAAAACGAACAAAAACGTAAAAAAACGTATAGAAACGGGCAAAAACGTATGAAAACGTAAAAACCCTATAAAAACCAACGCAAACGTATAAAAACGAACAAAAACGTAAGCAAAGCGTATAGAAGCGGGCAAAACATATGAAAGCATATAAAAGCGTAAAAACATATAAAAACGGATGAAAACGAACCCAAACATATAAAAACGGATAAAAACGTAAGAATACATAAAGAAACATATAAGAACGTATAAAAACTTAAGAAAAACGTATAAAACACTTGAAAACATATAAAAATGGACGAAGACGTTTAAAGATGAACAAAAACGTAAGAAAACGGGCGAAAACGTATAATATAAATAACAACGTAAGAAAACGTATAAAAATTACTAACGGTGCAAAGAGATGACTATCGGTCATTAGTCAAAAGGACTAATGGTGCAAAAAGATGACGCAAAAATATATGATAATGAAACAAAATTTCAAAATACGATAACTATTGTGGTATTTTTTTGAGTTCGTATTTAATATTTGAACAAATAAAAAGATACGTTGCTATTACATCACATTAACCCAAAATTTAAAAGAAGATTTAGACATTTTGTTCGGTGAAAGTGTGTGTATATGTCATCATTTTGAAAATTTAGACTATAGTAAACCTCATGCTTGATAGAAGTAGAAAAGGATAACCATGAATCAAACTTTGTTAAAGAAAACGTTTGAATCAAACAAAAACTCTTTGTCTTTTTCTTCATCAATGACAATGGCTAAGAGGGGACCGTGTAGAAGACGACTATGGCTTATGTACTTCTTTAAATTCTATTTTTATCGAAATTTACTTCAAATATTTTATTCCATCCCTTTTATTTCTATTTACATTTATATATTAACATTTATTGTATGTTAAAACTGCATTACATACCAAACTTTTTTTATATACCAAAGTACTTATCTCCATCATTTATTTAAACAGAAATTAATGGCTGAGATTAAAAGCATTTTATTATTTCACTAATTTTTTATTATTTAAATATCTCTTAACCCGTTAATCGTTAAGCAAAAATAATTACACCATCGCGACGAGCATTTAATTATCTTTCTATAGATGGGCACTTTGATATACTTTCGAAAAAACAAAAAAAAAATCGTTTTTTCACGTTTTTTCGTTTTCTTCGAAACTAAAATTTGCATGAAATATCATATATGATTTAACACTAATTTGAAAATCACATGTGATATTAGTGTTAAATGTCATACCCCCAAATTACCTGTTTTACAGCGGAATGGAATTCCTGAGGGTGACTGTCATAGCATCAAAGTTATAGTTATATCGAACGACCTAAAGTGTCGTTTGGAAAATACATCGTTTGATTGAGTAAAATAATCAGAATTTACAAGGTGCAGGTCCCAAATTAAAATCAACGTGTGCGGAAATAAGTTTGATACAAGCCAAACGATGTTTTTAAAGTGTATAAATCCCATGTGAGACGCGTCCTCACCACGACTCTATGATAAGTCCACATGCATGCCATGAAGTGTATGCCTTAGATACCTGAGATAAAACATGCTAAAAGTGTCAACACAAAGGTTGAGTGAGTTCATAGAGTTTGAGTTGAAATATAAAGCCTTTCAAAATCGTTTATGCAGCAAAGGCATTGTAAATCCACTCAGTTCCAAGTTTCGCCCATACAAAACTTGCAGCATGTGTGTTCACAACCCACTGCCAAGATGTGTATAGTTTATGTTCAAGCACATGATGTCAAATGAATTCACAATAGTACCTAACTCGACGTAGAACCATAGCACCTAATCAATAGTACATGACTCAATGTATCAGTAGTCAACTGATTTAGAACATTATTCGACGTAGAACTATAGCACATAATCAATAGTACATGACTCAATGTATCAATAGTTACTTGATATAACACATATGAGTGTTGTTTCAAATCGTTCCAAGACCATTAGTTCATGATTCTACCAAGACCATTAGTTCAATGATTATACCAAGACCATTAGTTCCATGATTATACCAAGACCATTAGTTCAATGTTATACCAATACCATTAGTTCAATGATTATACCAAGACCATTAGTTCAATGATTATACCAAGACCGCTAGTCCAATGATTATACCAAGATCGCTAGTCCAATGATTTATGATATAGAAGTTCTAAGTATGGCAAAACTGTTACTTCGTATGACTAAACATTCAGTTCAGATAAACACATAGTTTGCAAATAGACATGAATGTCATAAAAGTTGTTGAGCATGTATCTCCCCCAAAGAGTTTAATAAAAGCATTAAAACAATTGAAAATGGGGCTATGGAACTCACATGGTGCAATGTTTATGATGATATAATGGCAATCTGAAATGAGGCGCCTCTAACGCGACATATTATGAATGATATGATCTATTGTAAATCATGAAACAATGTCGTGCATGCAAACTCATATGATATCCATACCACTTGTACATTTGAAAATAATGTTTATCGTCGAAATATATGTTTATGACATCTCGTCATATTATAAAATACTTTACAAGTATTTACGTTGAAACAACCTCTTACGATAGTCGTTTAGTGATTTATCAAGAATTTATAGCTTTTCGTCGCAAAATAATACACTTTGATAATTTATGAAAGTGATTAAATGACCTCGAAAAGCTGGTCGTAAAATAGTGAATATCGAGTGTTAGGAAACAAACTCAACGGTTTTGGAAAGCTTGTAGCATTATCTCAAAGTTTTAGCTTTTGAATTTTCATCATAGAGGTCTCGATCATGGAGAAAAACATATGTGAAGTAGGGTACTTGTACAAAAAATATTGCTTAAGGGTAGTTTTTGGCAAAGTTTAAGTGGCCGTATTTTATTCGTTACAACTCCGTTTGACGAACGGTTGAACATTTTGGAAAATAGGCTAGGCAAACTTACTTTTACTAGAAGACATCGTTTTCTAAAAAGTATTTCATCGATGTTAAAAACGACCCTCAACATGGTCATTCGCGGCCGATATTTCTGGCTATTAGAAAATATATTAATTATGCTTATATGAAATAGTTACGACAACCTTGTTTAAACGCGTGTAATTTAATCGTTACAAGTCCGTTTTCTACGTTTTATATGTCCTTAGCTTTGTGTTAAAGTATACTAATATATTTTTGATAAATCGACTCATTTAGACAATGTTTAAAACTCGTTTTTGACTCGTAAAAATTCTGGACAGCATGCTATTTTCCGGAAAATATAGTTTTCGTCGTTAAACTTGAAAATAGCATAACTTCTTCGTTATAACTCCGTTTTAACCCGTTCAAGCGGCCACGTTTTCGTTTTAAAGTATATTTTCTGAATATCTAGCCCAAAATATTTTGTAAACTGTCAAAATTTCCAGATTTCACAAATAAGATCAGACCACTATTTATTGTTGTCGAAATGGGTTTTTCTCGCGTAATACTTATTCTAACCACTTCAAATCAACGCCAAAGCTATTCTAAACCTACCATACACCTTCTTAGGGTGTCATGGGTTCCTAAACATCATCAAAAATGATATGTGTAAGTTTGTGTATCTTGATTGAATAATAATGAGAGGTACATCAAGATTATATAAGCTACATAATGGGCTTAATATACAATGGGCCAAATACTAATCCTAATACTAATAGTCTAACAATCCCCCGCAGTTTGAGCGGGAGGAGACCGAACACTCAAGCTGTCACGAGAATCAGTAAATAAGGCAGATGGTAACCCTTTGGTAAAAATATCGGCATATTGGAACCTTGAAGGAACATGTAGAACTCGAATTTGACCAGTAGCAACCAAATCACGAACAAAATGAATATCAATCTCAATATGCTTGGTACGCTGATGTTGAACAGGGTTTGAAGACAAGTACACGGCACTCACATTATCACAATAAACAATAGTAGCAGATGACAATGGTGTATGAAGCTCACGTAGTAAATTCGAAGCCAACATGTCTCGAAGCGGCATTGGCAACACCCGGACACTCAGCCTCGGCACTAGAACGAGAAATGGTTGTCTGACATTTAGAGGACCATGAAAGTAAGTTGTTGCCAAGAAAAACACAATAACTTGATGTAGACCGGCGAGTGGTAGGGCAACCCCCAATCGACATCGAATAAGCAACCAAGGAATTAGTAGTAGAAGAAAATAACTATAAACCATAAGCCAAAGTCCCCTGAACATACCGTAATATTAAGCAAGAGCGGTGAAATGAGGCTCTCGAGGATCATGCATATATAAACAAACCTGCTGCACAGCATAAGTAATATCGGGTCTAGTGAAAGTGAGATCTTGAAGAGAACACCGCAAGACTCAGATATAGCGTAGGATCGAAGCTGGATCACCGTCGGCACTCAACTTAGACTCAGCATCAACTGGAGTCCGAGAAGGATTACAACCAACCATATGTGCACGCTCCAAAATCTCCATAGCATACTTACTGGTGACAAAACATCCCGAAGAGTCAGCGTAAGCACACCCAAAAATAATTAAGAGCACCCAAATATGTCATAGAGAACTCCTTATGCAAAGAAGCAATAATAAGTGTAATAAACTATCGAGGAAGCAGGTAAGCACAATATCATCCACATATAGTAGCGAAAAGCGATATCATTACCACTGTCGGTAAATAAATAAAGAAGAAGCACACCGACTCGAAGTAAACCCAACAGTAAGAATATAAGCAGCAAACCGCTGAAACCATGCCCGAGCGCTGCTTAAGACCATAAAGAGAACGCTGTAACAAACAAACATAATCGGATGCTCGGGATCCGAAAACCGGTTGGGCGATGCATATAAACAGTTTCACCAAATCACCATGCAAAAATGCATTCTTGACATCAAGGCGATGAACGAGGCCAATGTCGAAATAGCTAAACTAAGAACAATCCGAATTGTGCCCGGCTTAACAACCGGACTAAAAGTCTCATCAACATCCACTCCCTCCACCTGTGTGCTACCATTGGCAACAAGACGTGCCTTGTACCGACTAAGAGTGCCATCGGCCAAATACTTATGGCGAAATAACCACATACACCGAACAACATTAACACCCGCAGGACGAGGTACACAAGTCCAAGTTTTATTCTTAATAAGCGCATTATATTCATCAATCATAGCATTTCGCCAATTTGGATCATCAAGAGCGGCCTTATACGACCTAGGTGACGGAGAAACAGTTGACACATGACCAGCATACTTAGGATTAGGACGAGTAGTCCCGACACGAGAATGTGTGACCATGGGATGAATAGATACGACAGGTGGTGGCGATGGTGGGTCAGGGACAGGTGCGGGAGAGACAGGTGGCGTTGGCATTGGTGTAGGTGGGGCAAGGGAGGTAGGTATGTTTACTGGTTCGTGAGGTGTAGGCATGTCAACTGGTGGTATAGGAATCGAGTTTAAAGTAGGACCAATGTGGGTGGTGTTGATAATGGTGGAAATGAGATTGGAAGAATCTTCCAAAAAATCATAGGATGGAGTGGGTTTGGACGGATGGGTTTGAAACGGAAAAACCGTTTCATCAAATGTAACATGACGAGAGATAATAATTTTGTTGGTATTTAGATCAAGACAACGATAGCCAAAATGATTGGCAGCATGTCCCAAAAATATGGCTGGTGTAGCGCGAGGTCCTAATTTATGGTTGGTATCAATATGTGGGTAACAAAGGCATCCAAAAACACGAAGTAAACTATAGTCAGGTATAGCACCAAAAAGGCGGGTAAAAGGTATGTCGTTGTTAATGGCACGGGAAGGTAGGATATTCAATAAATAAACAGCCATATTAAGAGCCTCAGTCAAATAGTTTGGTGGTAAATGTGCTTGGAACAATAAAGTACGAATAAGGTTATTGATGGTACGAATCATGCGTTCAGATTTTCCATTTTGTTGAGAGGTGCGGGGGCAAGAAAATCTAAATTGGATGCCATTGGTTGAAAATAATTTATGAAAGGCGGTATTATCAAACTCACCACCATGATCACACTGAAACGACTTAATTTCACACTTAAACTGAGTACGAACATAACTACTGAAACAAGCGAAATTTAGACAAAACATCAGATTTATTCATTAATGGATAAACCCAAACATATTGAGAGTAAGGATCAAGAAACAAAACATAATACTTAAAACCAGAAAGACTCGGAAATGGGGATGTCCACAAATCCGAGTGAACAATGTCAAAACAAAAGTAACAGATACTAGGCGAACTAAAAGCGGAAGCTTCGTGTTTACCAAGGCGAGAAGCATGGCAAAGAATGGGAAGCTTCTCTTTATTACAAGAAATAGAATCACTAGACACAAGACGCCGCAACACTTCACTTCTTGGATGTCCAAGTCGTTGATGCCACGATTATCTTGACCTGGTAAGATAAGCTTGTGGAATTGGAGAAGGCTTAAATGCAGGGTAAAGATCACCTGTGCTATCACAACGGAGAAGTACCCGTCGAGTTATGAAGTCCTTCACAGAAAAACCAAAAGGATCAAATTCAACAATGCAATAATTATCACGAACAAACGGCGCACGAAATAAGATTTTTACGATATGAGGGGTAATTAAAACATTATTTAAGCGAAGTGAGCGAAAAGGTGTAGACAAGATACTATGATCGGAGTTGGTAACGAGAATGAAACGCCCATCACCAACCGCGACAGACGGATAAATGCACTCATTAAGAATATCACTAAGACAATGCACGGAATCATTAAGATGAGAGCTCGCACATGTATCCATATTCCAATTTCCAGCAGACGGGTCCTGAAGAGTGTTAGTAGCAAAAGCATGCGGCAAACTGGTAGCTTGACCCGAACCTTGTGAACCGGATGCCAAAAGTTGACTTGGATGAAAAACTCCTTGTTGTTGAACCGGCATCTACTGTGGAACCCCTGGCACGAACTGTCCTGTTTGAACCGAACCATGTGAACCTGTTGCTAAACCGGCATCTGTTTGAATCGACATCTGTTGTGGAGCCTGGTGCTGAACCGGACCAGGCGTAAGCCCATATTGAACCCCAGGCGTGTATGACCCACTGATGTGACCGGGTGCATAAGTGAACCCTGGCTGTAGAATCTGAACCCCATGTTGTGGAACCGCCCACGGTGATAGTCCAGAAGACTTGGACCCCCAAGGGTAAAGTCCGGATGGTGACAGGCCGTGGACCGGCTGATGTGCCTGTTGCAATTGGGTCGTGGGATGCATTTGGGTCGAGGCATAGAACGCAACAGGAGCAGGAGCATTGCTAGTATTACGGGAAGTGGTAAAGCCCAATTTAGCCAACAATTGTTGCAAAGTATCCATATCCACAGAACTGGAATCACGAGGAAGTAGTGTAGATTTTCCATGGACACCATTATGAAGATACCGACACGCCTCACCAAAATGACAATGTCCTTTAGCAAACAAAAAACATGATTTGTTCACTTTTTCCAATGGATTAGATGGACGACGAGTGTTGCTATTTGCCAATAAAACCGTAGGAGAAGCGGATGTGGCATCCACAACCGGGTCTTGAACTTTATACTTCATGCGCATCTCTTGTGTGGTCAATAAAGAACGAACCGTCTTGAGATCGGGAAAGGGTTCCCGACTAGCAATAATAGTTGAAATCACATCATACGTGTTGGGTAATCCTTCAAGTGCAAACGTAACAATATCATCATTACTAAGAGAATAACCAAGACCATTCAAAACCAATGCAATTGATTCAATTTTCTGAAAGTACGCATCAATTGATAAATCCCCAAGCTTTAGATTACGCAACTCCGCCTTCAAAGCCATAGCTCGAGGACGTTTATTGTCTTGAAAAATTCCCTCAAGACACACCCATGCCTCTTTAGCAGATTTAGGGTTAAGAACAACCAACCGTTTTTGAAGATTTGAGGCAAGTGTAGAGAAGATCCAAGACCTAACGATGAAGTCAACCTTGAGCCATTCCGCATCCTTAGTCGGGGGTGGAGGAGGTGTAGTAGATGAGGACGCGGGTGGATCAACGAGGTGATCCAATATGCCATATCCATCACAAAGGTGAGAAAAATAATATACCCATGATGAGTAATTCATCTCATCAACATCAAGCTTAATCGGAACAAAAGTAGTCAAGTGATTCATCGCCATAAGTTTATCCGATAACGTGAGGACAAGTGGGGGAGGAGTGGTATCCGTAGTCATGGTAGTAATTGATCGGGTTTAGCAAACAGTGGGGTTTAACAATCGGTGGGAATAAATATGTCGAGAGGATTATTTAATCGAATAGAGCCAAAGAAAAGTAATCAAATCTGTTCTACTTCTATATGCGGTTAGTGTTTAATGAATATTTCATGTGAATGAATCTTAGTCGACCAATCACGTGGAGAAGAAACAGATTAAAATAAAAGTGGGATAAGAAAGTGGCACTAATCGACACACTGTAAAGGTATTAGATATTAGCGATCGAATAAAAAACTTTTAAGGAATCTACTAACGGTTAACAAACGAGGTCGACAACACACTTGGTCGACAAACACAACTCGACAACACACTTTGGTCGAGAAACAAGACAAAGAAAAACGTGCGGAAGCAGAAGGGATCGGTTAGGGTTTGATACCATGTAAGTTTGTGTATCTTGATTGAATAATAATGAGAGGTATATCAAGATTATATAAGCTACATAATGGGCCTAATATACAATGGGCCAAATACTAATCCTAATCCTAATACTAATATGTTTCAAGGGATTAATTATATGATGATTATAATTCATAATAAGTAATAAAAACACTAAAAGTGGTATACATTCATATGTAACATGCATGTTTTCTTGCAAAAATGATGAAATAACATGATATGAATATGAAAGAGTTATGAAGATCATGAAATGCTTACTTGAATGATTATGAATTTTTGAGCAAAGTATACTTAATAATCTTGAGGTTTTTATTTCAAAACCTTGAAATAGATCATTAATAGAACATGTAAAACACTTCAAGCTTGAAAAAAATATGGTTTCTCTTGTGTTTCTTGCCCTTGGCCGGTTATGGAAGAGAGGAGAGGAGAGGATTATATTTTTTTTTCACCTTATGTTGTGTATGTATGTGTTGTTTAGTAAATAATATGCAAGACTTGAAAATATCTAACCAAAAGGGCATCTTGGTCATTTAGGGAGCAAAGATCAAATTGGTTACTATGATGACTTAGGGGGGGGGATAAGGTGGCCGGTTATGGTGCTTAGGGGGGGGTGAGGTGTAGTTTTGATTAATCAATGTATTATTTGTTATATATAATGTGTAATTTGTAGGTATAAATAGGTATTAATTGTAGCGTTAACTAAAAATATGTTTTAACGGGACAAAATAAAATATATCGAAGTCGTAAAAATTATAAAAATACATTTCTCGCAAGAATTGAGTGATTAAATAATTATCGAGTTGTATTTACGAAAACCGTCGTAAATATATATATATATAACAATTTATATACAAAATAAATTGAAATCATCGGGTAAACTAATAATATAATTTTTATAGTCTTAATACGAGTATAAAAATATATTAGGATAATTTTTTGAAAGTGTCGGATCAAATGTTCAAAATAAATGATTACGCGATAGCGTTTATTTAATAAGAAAATAAACGTTTAATGAAATATGCAAATCCATGCATGAACTAATATGATGATGACGTTACTAATGATATGTAGACTAAATCTAGTCTATATAAAATGTCCTCAATGATATGTTCATGAATTCGCAGCTAAACCCTTAAGGTTACGTGAATTTGACACTCGTAAACCTAGTTTACGAAAAATGATGAATAATGAAGCATGAATAGTGATTTTCTCCGGGATTGAATAGTGTTTTGTGAATAGTAAAATTTTGAAATACGTTCTCAGATTATCAAATCGACTTAAAAAACGATGAATAGTAAAATGATGAATAGTAACCGATGAATAGTAAATTCCCGAGATGAATAGTAAAAATTTTAAAGTTTGTAAAATGACCTGAAATTACGATTTGTCACATTAAATCACATATGATATGTAATATCATATGTGATACTAGTGTTAAATCATATATGATAAATCACATATGATATACATATCATATGCGATTTAACACTAATATCACATGTAATATTCAAATTAGTGTTAAATCATATATAATTTTTTCATGCAAATTTCAGTAACGTAAAAAAACGAAAAAAACTTGAAAAATAAGTGAAAAACACGAAAAAAAAACTTTTTTGTCGAAAGTATATCAAAGTGACTATCTATAGAAAGATAATTAAATGCTCGACGTAATGGTATATTTTTTTTCGCTTGACGATTAACGGTTTGAAAATATTTATATTTGAAAAAAAAATGATGAAAGGGAGTTTTTTTAATTGTTGAGATTAATCTTATCTATTAGATCTAATAAAAATGAATGGTTGAGATTAATCACTTAGTATGTAAAGAAGTTTTTGTTCTCAAATGATTTTAAATCTAAAACTGCATATGAATAGTACGTTTTGACAAAACTCAAATTGATCCTTTGACTTTAGTGACAGTACAAAGTAGCTTAATACATTAGGGGCGTTCTTTGGTTCGTTGTAATATAGTGTAATAGTAATTTAATTGTATTACACAGTTTGTTTGGTAGGCTATTAAGTTCACATTTTAATTATAATTCAGTCACTTCAATTATATCATTGAGTATATATGTAATTCCTTTCTTTTTTTACTATGTTTATAAGAATTTGATTGAAATGCATTAGGGGCGTTTTGACAAAACTCAAATTGATCCTTTGACTTTAGTGACAGTACAAAGTAGCTTAATACAATAGGGGCGTTCTTTGGTTCGTTGTAATATAGTGTAATAGTAATTTAATTGTATTACACAGTTTGTTTGGTAGGCTATTAAGTTCACATTTTAATTATAATTCAGTCACTTCAATTATATCATTGAGTATATATGTAATTCCTTTCTTTTTTTACTATGTTTATAAGAATTTGATTGAAATGCCAAATTCATATTTTTAATTAGATGCAAAAGGTTAATAACTGGTAATTTGAATCGGCCTATAATCGATTGTCTTTTTATAATATGAGAGACATACATGACTCACTCAGCGGTGGTGATTATGAGGGTGCCAAGAATTACCAGCTCAGCTATGCGCTATTTTCTTGTTTGCTTATAGTTTTAGGCTAATTTATCTAATGTTTGACATATCTTATACAATTTTTTTTTTTTCTCAACTTTATCTTTAAGTTTGTCTATCTTATACGTGTCTTTGCTTTTGAGGGTCAGAGTGAATAACAATGAATGTCTTAAGGTAATAGGTTTAATAAAACTTATAACGCGAGGGATTTATTAGATCTCAGTACATACTTTTAAGACTTGTAGTGAAATGGAGTAGAGAAATTACCTTTTGATGGCCTGTATGCAATAAACGAAGCAAACAAACAAATACGCAAATCCATACTAGAACGCAAGATTTTACATGGTATAAGACACCCGTAATGCATCGGTCTTGGTCACGGTCGAGGGTCGACCTAGATGGGACACGTCCCACCCATTACTCCTCAATTGAAGAAGCGTCTTCGACTCTTCGCATGCAAAAACAAAGGACTCGGTCTTAAATAGGACCGAGTCGTGTGACTATGTTTTTTTTTGTGTGTGTATTATTTAATTGCTTAAGTGAGATATGTTTTTAGTGGTGTCATCAGTCATTTCATTACGGCCTATTGGTCATGAAGTTATTGTAAAAAAAAAAAACTGATGTGACAATAATGTTCTCGGTCCTAAGTTGGTCATCATCCTAATAGATGTGGGGTCATGGACATGTATTTTCTAGTCTAGGCAGATCAAGTATATTACAAACATAAATCCTTAACTAGAATAATTATACCAGAAAGGCCGTAATACAACGACTTTGTAAGGCTTTTGGAAACAATATTGGGGTGAATCTTAAACTTACAGATAGTAACAATCTCACTCATTTATACACACGGTAATTCAATATAACAAACCAAACATCACCATCGGGAAAACATGCATGGTCCAAAATGAAGGAAAAGACGTGACAGGTATGGAAGCATTATTAACTTTTAATATTGGAAGTTGCCTATAAGTTTACGTAATAGCCTGTTTAACATATACTCTTTTCGTGTTAAAATAATTATTCTCTAACAAAAATACACTGTTTAAAAAAAATATAATTATTATTGTTTTTCTTTTAGCAGTTGAGAGTTTACCTCAATTTAATTAATTAATCATATTTTCAATTTTTGTAATAGTAATTACCTATATATATTATGGAAGGGATTGGCATATTATTAAATCCCCTTGTTAAATAGTGTTTATGTTCTCTAATATGGGATGCATCGTTATTAGCCCATTTGGTTAGCTCGGCCCATTTTTATGTCAGCGTATATCACCTTTGCGTTTCTTCCTGACACACTATAACCGCCTTTTCTTCTTAACCGACTTGCTATTCACCGGCGATTTCTACGCACCAGGTTTGCTATTTCGTGTTCACTTACATATATTGGATTTGTATACACTCTCAGTGGTTTTTTTTTCCTTATTAGCGTTTTCATGTTATGATTACGACTGGAATTTCGTTTTCTTTGTGTTACAGGTTTTTTTTTGCTGCCTGATCCTGTTTAAGATGTATGAGAATCATGCTCTTCCTTATCTAGGCCTGTTATCGGTTCACCTTTCTCTTTTGTTCTTTATTGGATTATGTTGTTATAAGTATGAGGACCAAATCAAAGGCGTGTCCTAATAATTAGTGTGTCGGGTTGTCTGACGTATTGGATGATCGGTATCTCAACCCTCCTGAAGATCATGTCTTGGTAGTTGACTCCTCACTATTAGGTAGTCATGTATCGCATCTGCAGCAGCCAGACAAGATCGGTTTGTTGGATACTGACTTGGGTTCAGTGGACGATGTTTCTGTTGCTGATATTGTTAGTCCATCTCAGTTTCGTCAGACAAATGAATGCGTACAGGTTTTGTAAAATGACAATTCTCAGATAACTATGCCCTCACCTTATACTACCACATCCCTTGCGCCTGATTCAGCTTTGTTGTCCCAGGATTTTCTGTCTCATGATTTACCTGCGATGTCATCTGCAGGTATACTTCGTTTCTGTCTGCTGGACACTTTTGTTTTGGTGCTACCAATGTACGTGCGTGTGTTTGCATTAACTCTCATTTTTTGACCAACATTCTTATGTTGTTGCAGGTTGTACGACGCGGGTACGACCACTGCACTTTCAGCCACCTGTTACTCAGTTGCCAATTTTGCCCGTTTCGTCGGTCCCATCAGCATCTGACTCGCACACACCGTTGTTTGGATCTACGGGCTCGGACTTCACTTTCGATGTGCTTATTGGGGAATGATGTTTTGCAGCACCGTTATGTGGTTCACCCACGCAAAAATGTTAGACCGTCTGCGGGTATAGTCATTACAGATCCCGAGTGTCCGTTAGAGTCCACTCAACCAAACTCGCGTGCCATGGCCGCCAGTGACTTTAAAGGAAAGGGGAAGGCTAAGGTTGATTACGGCTCTAGCTTGGATGTTCATTCTACGTACGAACGATCATTCATGGATGTGGAACCATCGCGGCTTCGTGTACCAGGTTAGTCTGACTTTTCTTCATACGTGCGCCTTCTGTTTGCTGCCGCTGCTTCCTCGCCTGTGCTCATGACATATTATACATTTTAAGTATTTCCATCTTATGTTTAGTATGTCTCTGTTAGATGAAGGTGTGCTGGATTTTGAAACAATGGGTCCACCCATTGACGACGACACGTTGGAGTATGTGTTAGATGTTGTTGGACGTGACCCGGCCATGTCATTTTCTCTGCCGGTTTCTCACATTCAGTGTCAGCCACCAGTCACTTCCTATCACATGGGTATATTATTAATAAACGATATATCATGTATGCGTTACGTGCTTTTGTTTGCGTTGCTACCATTTTTTTGTTTGCGTTACGTGCTTTTGTTTGCGTTGCTACCATTTTGTTTGCATTAGTCACTTCCTATCACATGGGAGTATGTGTTACGTGCTTTTGTTTGCGTTGCTACCATTTTTTTGGGGGCCTGTATTGGATACTAATAAACGGTATGTCACGTATGTGAGTGTTGCAGATCCACACGTCAGTGCAGCTCCTGCGCATTTGGCCGTGTCGTTTACATTCTCCCAGGGTCCATCTCAGAGACGGAAATACAACGACGGTTTGTGCCATAGTTTCATTAAATGCTTTTTTCCTATACAATCAATTTATTTTTGCCTCCTCGGTAACTTGCGCCATGCATATGTTCGCTAAACACACGCAATTTTAAAGTGTCTTGCTTTTTGTGACTTGGTTTTTTCGGCAGACCACACTAGCCATTCGCTAACTTCACGGCGTATTGGTTAAAACATGCCTGGTAGATGTCACACACACTCAGTTGCGTGAAACAAAGTTAATGGCAACGAACTACACTTACATCTTAGAGTTTGTGCCAGCCATTAAAAAGGTTTCTGATGTGAGTTTATGAGGCTAAGATATAGTAAATCTAATGTAAATATTATCCAGTTCTTCATATATTTATTTCCATTTTCTAACATTAGATGCATACTCTTGGATATGTCGCAGTCTCCCTTGTATACACACCGGCGTTCCCCGGATTTCAACAACAGGTGCCAGTGGTTGCTGCACATACACGATTACCGAGAGCAGGTATTGTATTTATATATTCACTGGTGGTGGACTTGATGGAGGTGAGTTGAATGATTCTGAAAATAAGTCCATAATAAGTAACTGAATTTTATAAATTATATAGAATGAAATTACTTTTTTTTAAAGAAAGAGATGGGAGGTAACGAAATTTAGATGTTATCATATTTGGAAATGAGTTAGTTGTGTTGAAAATGGAGAGGGATAATAGGAAGACGGTAGGAGACAGGTGAAGAATATTGGTTTTATAATAATCACGAGCGTCAGTGCAGTGACTAAAAATATTATGACTGTTCTATGCTTTCTTCGTTTTCCTTCCGTGCTAATTTCGGTTACCTAATATTACATGATCATGTTCAAGGTGTCGCAGAACATCCCGTACATACACCTGCGGAACGTGAACCTGAGCAACGTGCCGTGCCATATGCTCCACATGGAAGGCCAGCTTCAAGACGCGGTCTGTTTATATACGTGTCTTTTTATTGGGTCTTACAATTTTTAGTTGCGGTCTTATGTAACCAGTGTATGTATTTTAAGGTTATTATGCACGTGTTTCCTAATTGGTTGGTGTGGTTTCTCCAGTACGTACCAGGAAGCGTCGTTCGTTTGTTGCTTATGAGGATGATCCGCCTAACGACACTACTATACACACGCAAGGTTTGTCCAGCTATTTCAGGTGTCGTGTGGTTTTTAGATTTCGTATCTAATGTTCGTGTCTGTTTCACCAGGTCCTCCTACGCAATATAAATCTTTTGGAAGTTGCACCTACAGATGCAGTAATTGTCAAGCGTTGTTTTGGCTTGACGAGCGCATTGTCAGCCATTCCACAAAAACAAGGCCCGTATATCGTCGTTGTTGTCTTGGTGGCCGGGTGAAAGTATATATGCATTCTCAATATCCTCCCTATATCAGTGACCTTTTTTCAGACCGTCGTTTTATGGACAATATCAGGGCATACAATCAAATGTTCTCCATGACATCTTTAGGTGCTACTATTGACGAGTCTGTTAACAATGGTCGTGGTCCATACGTGTTCAAAGTTTCAGGGCAGATATATCACTGGATTGGGGGTTTGTGTCCGCCGGAGAATAAGACGCCAAGGTTCTTGTAATTGTATATTTATGACACACAGAACGAGGTGCAAAACAGATTAAGCCATTTCACGGGTGACGAGCGAAGGCAATTAGATCCGAAAATAGTTGATGGGTTGATCCATTTCTTGGATGCACATAATGCATTAGTTCAGCTTTTCAGGACGGCTAGAGATAAAATGCAGACCCACGATATTCCCGAGTTTAAGGTTCGTGTTTTTGGCGTTATTGGTAGGAGTCAGTACGAGCTTTCGACGTCGGACTCGATTGGGGAAATTGTTTACGATGACGGTCCAGAAACAGGCACGGATTTTGATGTCGTTATTGAAAAACGCCCGGGAGATCCTCAGCGCATAAATAAACTGCACCCGTGTTACATGGCTTTTTAGTTCCCCTTATTGTTTGTTTACGGTGAGCAGGGCTATCATGTCAACCTTAAACTAAATAACATCAACGACGATGACGCAGGCACCGAAAGAAACATGTCCATGAATGCCTGCTATGCTTACCAGATTCATGACCGCTTCGGCCGTTACAGTTTGCTGACTCGCGGCGGGAGATTGTTTCAACAATACGTTGTTACGGCGTATTGTAGTATAGAACAGTCCCGTACTGACTTTCTAAGACACCATCAGGATGACATTAGAGGGGAGTATCTCTCGGGTCTGTATGATGCAATAACGAGGGTTGATCGCGATGGATCAGATGTGGGCTCCCGGATTATTCTGCCGGCTTCATTTATAGGAGGCCCTCGGTACATGTATAGTCACTACCTCGACGCACTTGCTATTTGTCGAGATCATGGAAACCCAGCATTCTTTGTGACTTTTACGTGCAATGTCAAATGGCCAGAAATTGTAGAATATATGGAAGCGTTTCCACAGCTAAATGTTGGCGACAGACCAGACATTGTAGATCGCGTTTTTGAGCGAAAGATTCATCTGTTGATCAAATATGTTCGGGATCGAGAACCTTTTGGGGAGATTTCTGCTGGTCAGTTAATGTAACCCTTTTACACTGCCAATTGTATACTTAAATTCTATTCGATTGTTACATACTTTCTGGCTTACGTTTACAGTTGGGTGCATACACGTAACCGGTATTCTTATCTTTGTTTGCAGCCCTGTATACAGTCGAATTTCAGAAGCGGGGATTGCCACACTGCCATTTACTTCTATGGGTTAAGGACCAGCATAAGGTTACGAGGGACTGTGATGATGATCGATATATATGTGATGAGTTACCTGATTGTGCCACACATCCACAGGCATACAGAGTTGTTTCTGAATTGATGATGCATGGTCCATGTGGTGTCACGTTTCCTAATGCTCCTGGCGCAAAACCTAATGGTGGTTGTAAAAAGCATTTTCCTAAAGACTACTGCTCAAATACTTACGTAGACAAGAGCGGTTACGTACACTATAAACGCAGAGATACAGGTGCCACTACGCATATTAACGTTGAATATTTCGGGTGGACGATGCTTACTAAGTATTTTTTTTTAAGTATATTTCAAAGGGGACAGATAGAATCATTGCCCGTGTTGTCAAACCGATTGGAGAACCACGAGGTGCATCCAGTTCAGAGCCTCAGCACGGAACATCATCGCGCAGCCAAAGTATCTGTGTGGATGAAATTAAGAATCTTATAGAAGCGAGGTTCATAGGTCCTCATGAGGCCTGTTGGAGGATTTTCAATTTTGATATCCATCATAGGCAACCTGCCGTTCAGATATTAGCAGTCCATCTGGAAAATATGCAGCGGTTAACATTTAGAGCCGGTCAGCGGCTTCAGTCCATCGTTAATGATCCCCACTACAAAAAAAGCAACCCTTACTGAATGGTTGGAATTTAATAAGCATTTTACTTTTTGATGGCACCTCACATATTTAAACTTCCCAAAAGAATTTGTCTGGAAGAAAACGGAGCGTGAATAGACACCGAGAATGAACAAGAAACTCCCGTCTATTGGAAGGTTGACGTACATACACCCGGGTTTATGAGACCTTTATTACTAACGGATGTTGCTTTGCCATCAGAAAGGATGTCAATCATTTCCGGGCATACGTACAGTTAAGGGTCACGTACATCCTACAAATAGATCCGCCTGTGAGGCATTGGGTTTGTTAGGTGATGACCGTGAATGGCTGACTGCACTGGAAGAGACAGCCATATCGACGACGTCAGAAGAACTTCGTACATTATTAGTTCAGTTACTGATTTTTTGTGACGTGGCAGAACCGGAGGTTCTGTGGAATACTTTCTGGGAACAGATGTCGCATGATATTCCTCTCAGGTTGTCGCAAATATTATCTATTCCACTAAAGCACATGAACGAACCTGAGCTTCGAGGCGGTGTTCTTTATGAACTTGAGGCAACTTTAGGTTTCTATGGTAAATCATTGGTATATTTTGGATTACCGATGCCGCCTCAGGGACTGTTGGATATGTTGCAGAACCATTTAGTTATGGAAGAAAAATGTTATGACAGGTCGGAGTTAGCAGCAGAAAGAGATGTATTGATTCCACTGTTGAACGCTCAGCAGAGAGAAATATTTGATCTAATTGTTAATGCAACGGTGAATAAAAGGAAGGAACTAATATTCGTCTCTGGCCATGGTGGAACCGGAAAGACTTTCTTATGGAAAGCAATAATATGCACATTGCGGGCTGAGGGCAGCATTGTTCTAGCCATCGCTTCTTCGGGTATAGCATCATTATTATTGCCATATGGGAGGACAGCTCATTCGAGATTTATGTTACCGTTTGAATTGACTGACCAGTCTACGTGCAATGTCCGCAAGAAAAAACAGATCGCGGAACTGCTAAGGCAAACAGATTTGATCATATGGGATGAGGCTCCCATGAACTATCGTAGTTGTTTTGAAGCTTTAGATAGGACAATGCGTGACGTGCTAGACGAGCCTGACACTGTGTTCGGCAGCAAACCAATTCTTTTGGGTGGTGACTTTAGGCAAACCCTGCTTGTGAAAAAAAGGGGTTCCAAAAATGATATTATTGCATCTTCCATTTCTGAATCGTATCTGTGGCAATCTTTTAAACTATTTTTTCTCACACAAAACATGCGTCTTAAACGTTCAGGCTTAAACGATCAGGAATATATGAAGGTGGACTGTTTCTCCAAATGGCTATTGGCTATAGGAGATGGTGATATTGGAACCGCTGACTTTGAGGATCCAGAAAATGCATAGTGGGTGGACATACCCGAGGAGCATTGTATAAGGGACTCGGATGAAGCGCAGATAGAGTTTGTCAGATTCATATATGATAACGATACTTTACAGAGACCCAGGGCGGAAAAATTACAAAAAAAAGCCATTGTGTGTCCAAAGAACGAGACGGTTGATGCTATAAATGGGAAAGTTTTGCAAATGCTACATGGAGAGAGTACCGTTTATACGAGCCACGATGAAGCTGTGTCGCATGGAGATGATGGCGGTGCTGCAGAATTGCTCTATCCTACAGATTACCTAAACACGCTTTCGTTCCCGGGTTTGCCACCTCACAAACTCCATCTCAAGACCAGGACACCAATCATGTCATTACGAAACCTAAACCTTGCTGGAGTACTTTGTAATGGAACTAGAATGATCGTGACGCAACTGCTGACTAAAATCATAGAAGCAAAAATTATTACTGGAACAAGGATTGCTCAGAAAGCATTCCTTCCAAGAATAATGCTTACAAGTAAAGAGAAGCTCCCCTTCTTGTTTAAACGCAAGCAGTTTCCAATTAAAATTTGTTATGCGATGACGATTAATAAAAGCCAGGGTCAGTCATTGAAACGCATAGGTGTTTACCTTCCGGATCCTATATTTGGGCATGGCCAGTTATACGTAGCACTCTCGAGAGCAACATCTCCAGAAGGACTGAAGATACTGATCAAGCGATATGACAACCAGGCACCTAACACTACAAAAAATATTGTTTATAAGGACCTCCTCACCAAAATTAAGGGTGCCCAGGTTCTTTCCGATTCCAGACATTTTCTCATCGTCTATAACCTGCCAACGTTTATTTTAAACATGTTTCTAGCCATTAAATATTCGCCATTCTTTTTCTTTATATTTTTTGGGCTAGCTGTTTCTATACTGCGTCACGTAACTCAGAATTTATCTTACACCCCAAAAAAAGGTGTCTCCTTTTATTTGACCATCCAATCACAGGTTTGTACCGATTCTAAATGTTTTAGCACCATCTACACGCAGATACCGTTTACTTTAATCATGCATACTCTTTATTGCTAACTTACATGACTACCCAATGTGCATCTTATCTTATGACATTGCTGACACACTACATTATTTAGCGCATTTGAAATAGTATATCTTATAAACCCGATATGTTGCTGCTAACATTATTTATTGCAAGTGGTATCCGTACGTCTACGCAACCCATATACATACTCATTCAGATATACTCACAGATATATAGATAAATATGATTACTTTCTACATTTCATCGTTTATGCATATACTAAACACCTCATACTATCAATTCCTACGGTTCATCATGTTTTACGGACTTATTCTAGCGGGTGTGTAAAAAAGGGTCATGCTTTCTATATTGTTTAGCCTGCATGGTGTATCTAGGCACATTGATCCAGTCAGAATGAATATTGGTCACTTGATTCACACATGATCATACAGTTATTGTAGCATAAGCACAGTGTTATTTTGCGCATCACATTTGGTCACTGCCATATAAATATGTACGCTACTTTCTTGAGCGTGTTACCTGTATGCAGGCTGATGTCGACCGACCCTGATCCAGTTTCACCTCAAATGGAAAAAGGCAAAGCCATAGTTGTAGAATCAGATGTTGTTAGTCTTGCAGATATTAAGCCAACGACGCTGAATAAAGCCATTGAAGTTAAAGTATATCGCAAGTGGATCTCGAAAACTATTCCAGACCTCACTCCAACCAAGTATTGCTGCATCCTGCTGGATAGACAGGTGCGAATCGTTAAACCAAAATACGCAGTCAAAATTCATATCACTACTATAATTGCAGATCCATTTATTGACATTTATGGCATCATGATAATAATAGGGTCGCGCTATTCAGGTCAATATCGAACTGAAAGATGTTGAAAAGTATAACGCGCACCAAGTCAATTCAGTGTACTGAATCATTGGTTTTGGATCTCAGAGTACTGACAGGTGGCAGCAAACTGTGAGCAACAACTACACGCTTCTCTTTGGAAAACTCACTCAGGTCACTGCCATCCCTGATCAGCACTTTCCAGAACACTATTTTGAATTCGTTGCCTTCAATGAGTTAGGAAAAAAGGTTGATACGAAAGATCCAACATTAACAGGTACGTTATATTTTATCACGTACTTTATACATCAGTCTCTTATTCTAACTGATAAGCACATTTCCAGATTGCATTGGGTATATACGTACTCTGGGAAAGGTCAGAGGAGCAGGGGATGCTACTACAAACAGAACACGTAGAATGAAGGTGGAGCTTTAAAACCTCAAGTAAGTAAAAACATGCCCATATAACATAACCGTCAATAACTATTTATAAACACCGATATTATTTTCATGGCAGCGGGCAGAGTGTCCCGTTAACTTTGTGGAATGAGCTTGCAACGGTTTTCCCGATGCAGACTTACCTAGAGTTGCAACAGCCGGTTGTCCTGGCGGCAAGTTCCTGCTACGTTAAAAGATATGCAGGTATATAGGATTAGCTGTCTAATGTTATAAGCTGTGACATAGTTATTTATGTAACTCGTCCATGTCTTTGTAGCTACGAGTGCTTTACAGCTTTCATCAACTCCCGCCACACACGTTTACCTTAATCCCAGCGTGCCAGAGACAGCACATATATTGGTTGTGTAAGCATCGCCATCATTTTGATGTGGCAAAATATATAGGGACCACTATAACTTCTAACACAGATATTAACGCACAGATACAACGAGTTGTTAGGGACAACGCCGCTGTTGGAGTATCAGCCGCATACAGAAGCCACAACTGAGTCAGAAATAGCAAACAATAAAGTGGATTTGAAAACATTACTAGCAATTAATCCAGAGACGCACAAGGTAAGAAAAATATTACTTTAAAATCTAATACAAATACCATTGTTGTTGATCATCAATTACATGATGCAGGGTGTCCGCTTTACTGTTGAAGCCACATTAGCAAGGATTGATACAACGGCTACATGGTATTTTAATAAATGTGGCGTATGTGGCAGGGGTTTAGACGCTAAAAATCCGCATTGGCAGTGCCATGAGTATGGCACCCAACCAGTTCCGGATTACAGGTACACCCTAAACCCAGGTAAAGCAAGACAAAACAATAGAGCACGTGATACAAACCGACCCGCCTATATATAACAAGTACTATCAGAAAACACGTGCATATTGCGACTTTTGCTTTTTACCATCCTCCGTATATGTTGTGGTTTTACAATAGCCACTATCTCCGTGTCTGACCTACAACTACCAAACTAAGTCATGTAGTCGATAACTGATCTACCTCAGTCTTTACACGTTCACTCCATAGTTAATTATAACAAGCATACATTAACCAAAAAAAGCATACCGGAATGTGTTTTCGTATGTGAACATATCTGCATTATGGTTAAGCTAATATGCCTAACTAAACGTTCAATCACCAGCATACCAGTCTTATTATTCTTTACGTGATGTAACGTGCCCAGATGATTTATAAGGGAATATTATTTCGCTTTAATCCTGATTCCCATTAGAAGGACATTTGGAAAGCTAGATATAACGAAGCTACTTTTTAAAGAACAGTCAATTACCACACTTAACACTCGCACTGTCCAGTTTTAAAATGCAATCCATTATAAGAAATAGAGTAAACTGCAAAATACATCCCTGTGGTTTACAGTTTTTGACACCTTACATCCCTGTCACAAACTATTGGCTAGTTACATCCTTCGTTAGCCAAACGTTAGCCATTATACATCCCTGGTCACTAACTCCGTTAGTTTTTGTCGTTAACTGTTAACGGGAGGGCTATTTTGGTCTTTTACATCACGAGGGATGTATTTTGCAAATTATTTTTATACTTTACTTTTTTTAATTTTATTATTATTATTATTATTATTATTATTATTATTCGAAATGTTTGTAAAAAATCCGAAAATTTTGTAAAAATTCGAAAATTTTATAAAAATTCCAAAATTTTATAAAAAATTTATAAAAATTCGAAAATTTTATAAAAATTTATTAATAATTCGAAAATTTTATAAAATATTCGATAAAATTTTTATAAAAAAAATTCAATTTTTATAAAAATTTTCTTTTTCGTTTTGAATACTTTTAGGCGAAATTTTTTATAAAATTTTGCTAAAAGTATTCAAAAATATATATATATATTTGTCGAAAATTTTTTATAAAATTTTTATAAATTTTTTTATAAAATTTTCAGAATTTCTATAAAATTTTTATAAAATTCCAAAATTTTATAAAAATTCGAAATTTTTCTAAAAATTTAGACAAATATATATATATATATTTTTGAATACTTTTAGCAAAATTTTATAAAAATTCCGTCTAAAAGTATTAAAACAGAAAAAGAAAATTTTTATAAAAATTCGGAATTTTTTTATAAAAAATTCGAATTTTTTTATAAAAATTCGAATTTTTTTATAAAAATTTTATCGAATATTTTATAAAATTTTCGGAATTATTAATAATTTTTTATAAAATTTTCGAATTTTTATAAATTTTTTATAAAATTTTTGTAATTTTTATAAAATTTTGAATTTTTACAAAATTTTGAATTTTCTTACAAAATTTTCGATTTTTTTACAAACATTTGAATAAAAAAAAGAGTAAAGTATAAAATAATTTGCAAAATACATCCCTCGTATGCGTAAAAGACCAAAATAGCCCTCCCGTTAGCGTTAACGGCAAAACTAGGAGTTAGTGACTGAGGATGTATAATGGCTAACGTTGGCTAACGAAGGATGTAACTAGCCAATAGTTGATGTAAGGTGTCAAAACGAAACCACGGATGTATTTTGCAGTTTACTCTAAGAAATATGTAAAACACTACCTAACACATAACATGTACTTCTTTTGGTTTAAACATTCATAGGTACTGTTTCAGAGCTATACTTGAAGACTCAAGTGAACGATTACTGGTCAGTTGCTTTAGCCCAGAAACGGATAAGTGGGCGATCAGTTGCGTGGACTTACTAAACGAGGTAGAAGATAAGAGTCCAACAAGAATACCTGACAAGCTGCGCCTCTTAGAAAATACAAGGCGCTTCTTTACAATTCACTTCGGTTCCAGGAGCAAGAAAAATTTCCCAAAATTTGTAGTGGACAAGGCACCGGTGATATCTCCATTAGCACTTCCAGGACCCCCCGTAAACAACCCAGATGAAGGATCGTCAACGATGACTTCACATGTTGTCGAAGACACGTGTGCATCAGAAATAACCGTGACTCAGCAACTCCACCACCAATAACACCTGACCCACTTGAGAAGGTGGATACAACAACCGACAAAGGACCATCGACCGTCAAGAGAGAGCTCTTTGGAACATCCGACTACGAAATCGCTGAGGGCAGCACCAAAAAGGCTAAAACAGACTAACGGCCGCCCAACTGCATGACCTACCCACTTTAAAAGTGAACAATGTGTGTGTAATATATATGATATTAGGTTTGCTTGCTTGAATCGTTGAAGATGTTAACTACGCAAACTTTTGCGCTGTATATTAATAGCCAGGTAGCCACGTTCATGATGTATACTAACCAACCAACGTTTGTGTAATCTAGTCTATTTTGTACCACCAACAGCCACTACTTATTTTGTGCCACCAACCGCTACGTGCAATCATTCGACCAACATACATAACAAGACACAAGAATAGTTACTCCCTAAAATGCTGAGCATTAGCTTATCATTGACCATTTCCATACACAACGCCTACCAACACTATTGATCAATAACTAAAGATGTAGGGAAACAATTGCAGCAATACATCAACCCAACAACGCGCATTCAGTTTAAATCGCACGTTTTACTAACCATGAACTCGCTGACAATAACACCGGCCCGGTAACTTCACAAAATACCATACAGTGACACCCACAACGGTTAACAAAACATTTACACTCGCTCATACTCTACATGATACAACGCTTAAAAAGAACAAACATATAAAACAAACAAACTATGCATATATAGGCTTTCTAATCTATAACAAATTCCGCATACATATACGCCCGAGTTTCATGTAAATGAATATTGCATCAGCTTCTAAGCGCTCACAAATGGCCCGTATGCATCCTAAAATGAAAACATCACCGGTTGCACGCACGACAACCACAATTCAAGAATTTATGCGCAAACTAAAGGTACGGAAATCAAAAACATAACAACACATAAGCAAACAACACCATGGAAGTCAGTAAAAGCTTGCAACTTTCATTACCAAAACATAGGCTTTAGCCTTACAGTACCAGTATGTACAGAGACATGTACAGTCCTACACTTATACTAGCCAGAATTTGCATCTTGGACATACCAACATGCTTATACAACTACTAACTGTTGTGTTACTATCGTACAACTAGACTACACGCTTATACAACCACTTACCAAAGCCCTAAAACGTAATTGCATACTACAACATACCCCCATAACTACCCAAAAGACAATCATACCCAGACGATACCAAAAGCTAACGTACTTAGAACATCCTAATAGCAAAATAAGGTTGAAGCGACGTTCTGAGATAGTCTAGCATCATGTCGGCGGCACACGCAGCTTTTACGGCCTCGTGATTACCAGTGCGAACACGCTGTTCATCCACTGCAATTGACAGCCTCATGACCGCAAGTAAATGTGCAGTAGATGGCGTCGCCAGACGGCGTTCCGCTTCATCTAGATAAGTCGTCACCTGCCTAATCCTCTCCCTTGCCTCTGACGCGCGTCTCCTAGCACGCCTCTCATACAATAAATTAGCAAGCCTATACCTCTCGACAAACACGTAGCTTTGCCTTGATACGTTATCAGAATGAGCAATCCGAGCAAGCCTCTGAGACACACGGAAGCCGTCAGCCATTGTAGCAACAAACCCTTTTGAGAAGGTATAGGCGCCGCCGGATAGGACCAAAGAGAAGATGTGTGTTGTTAACAGAAAAAGGAGAGGTGTGAGTGAAGTTGTGAAGGGGAAAGTTTACTCATGATTACTAATTGTTGGAAATAGTGATACAAGAAGAAAAAAAGAAGACGACTATACAATACCCTCATAAACTAACCGTGCATGTTATTTTCAAAAAAAGAAAATTGTTACCCACACTTCTAATTACCATAAATATTCCTGAATAGTAGTTCCCCAAAAAATTTAGGTGAAAAATATTGCACAACCTTTAGAATCATGTCACCTCATCTTTCGGGTTTTTTTTTTGCTCATAAACATACGCTAGCTAAAAAAAACACAGGGCCACAAACACATGTATATTTCCCACCAAGCGAGTGATAATACAATCACTTCTAAATTATAAACAATAAGCGTAACACATAATCATAAAACTTTTTTTAACTTGAGAACATTAAGACGCTAATAACCAATCATACGACAATCATATTAAAACAAAATTTATGTCAAATAGCCAATAAAAAATAATGAAAAAGAAAAAAAAAAAAGTTGTATATATATGAATTTATATTTAAAACCATATGATATACGAAAGAAACATCGACAACCTAGCAAAAAAAATGACTTTAATATCGGGCATACCAAAGACACAAACCTCTTGAAAAAAAAAATAATAACAATTATGTGAAAATGTTATATGCTTTCATTTAAAAAAAAAAACTATGATGCTTTGTTCTTACAAGTGAAGAAGACTTCGGCTAAAATTATAGGAAAACCGACCGCAAACATATCAACAAAATTCGTAACGCTAGGCTGATATAGTGAATGACGTTTCAAAATAAAATAGCCGCGCAATTTTAAATAGCAAATAACCGCACGCAATCACCATCAATACTCTATTAATATACCATCATATCTACACACAATAATTGAATATTAAAAAAAACTAAATTGCGAAAAAAAAGTATGAAATAGGCTAGGCACCAAAATACTGTGAGCATAAATATCGCTAAAGTTTTATCCACTAAACCTACTAGCTATATATGCACTTATCCTTATTTATCCTCCCAAGAACATTCATTTCATTATATATACCACCAACACCATGTTACAAACACATACATCACTACACATATATAAAAATATCCATTTGGTGCTATCTCTAATGTCAAAAAAAGATGCCGATGAAGATTCCTCTAAAAAAAAGATTCTTGCGAGCATGATTACGAAGACGATTTCTTACTAGAGATGGCTAACGCAACTCTTAAAGAACAGCTGGAAGCGGAAGAGGCAGACAAAGCGCAGGCGGAAATAGATGAAGCCGAAAGAGAAAGGCTCATGCTTCAAGATGAAGAAGTATTAAGAGAAATGGAAGAAGCTATTCGCAAAGACGCAGCGGAAGAGGAGGAAAAAAATGTCAAGATAGAGAATACAACATGCTACATGCGAACTGGGTTGAAAGCGAGTACAACGTTTCGTGTTCATCTACCTACGACGACAGTTACGACTCTAACAATTCTCAAACTTGGGATCATCCAGATTATGTCTAATAATCTCGATATACGTCATTTTTTATGCATCGTGCTTTTGTTTCGTATATAATGTACTCCGTTTTTCTATGTAACAAATAAATACTAAATATTTCGCCTAATTTTCAATCCCGAACAAAACCTATATACTCTAATTGCGCAAACATTAAACGGATAACGTGCATATCACAGTGCAAACAAACATATTCACGATTACTCACGACGGGCCACTGTTAAAAAACAAAAAAAGAAAAAACTCAGTAGCAAAAAAACAACACAACAATGAAAAAAAAAGGTAAAAAAGCAATTCCACATATGAAAATATGCTAAAGAATTATTTTATACGCCAACTAAATACGCAAAAACCTACTAATAGGAAATCCATGGTAAGCCGCAACATCGATTAATATAACAACAAAGGCAACCAAAAAAAATTTAAATGCACGTTGGATGCGGTCGCAGTAAGAAAAAACTTTAAAGAAAAGCCCATCTAAAACTCGCGGCAGCGCGGCGGGCTGCCCCATAACTGAGATAATCCGAATTATGTTTAATAATGTAAATATATGTCCGTTTTTATGCATCATGCTTTTATTTCTTATAAATGTAATCCCCTTTAAATATTAAATAATTAACTTGATTTTCGATCCCAAACAAAAATGACACACTTCAATTACGAGAACATTAAATAGATAACCTGCATACGACGATGCAAACAAGCGTATTCATAATTGCTAACAAAGCAAGTCAGTTAAAAAACAAGAAAAGAAAAAAAACATCACGAAAATCGCTCATACATTTTGTATCCAATAAAACATGATAGGCAGCCGTCCAAAAACAATGTATCGAATGGTATCTATAAGACCACCCTTTCCCTATAACTGACTCCCATCAAAAGTAACATCAGAGGCTATGCATGATATAACCACCCCTGGTCAGCAAAGTGGAATACCGTCAACAACACATTCGAAAACCAATAATATTAACCATTGCTTACAACAAAAAGTACGTTGCTGCAACACTACCAACATCCCAGTAACCGAAAAACATAGAGAGACCAAGATCAACACACATACCTTAATTGAACAGAAACATCACGTGCAAAATAGAAATACAGACCAACACTCACGACACATGATAAGACAAGTAGAACAAATAAGCCAACCATAATAATTCCTAATACAAACACGAACAAGAACATCAGAGCACCCGGATGCTGTTAATGCATCCTGCGGCTTCACGGAGAGCAGCATGCGCCTCACGTACCATTGCCTGAAATGTAGCCTTCTTCGACCGCTCACGTGCTTGAACTTGTCTCAGATATGTGACAGAAGTGGTTGCGACAATGTCGGGTCCCTCTTGAAGAAACTCTTGGATAAGGTCCTCCAAATATGTGATACGAGCTCCAATCTCAAAACAACGTGCACGCACCATGGCCTCCCAATCACGTGCCGCGATAACCTCCCTTTCAAAAAACAAGCACATCTGATCCTGTAAATCATCGCTATCACAGGCAAAACCAAGCTCAGCCAAGCAATCTGTGTGTGACATGCCTATAACAAACAACCTAGCACACAACACAAACAAACACAAAGTGATAGACATGGAAACCTACATTTATACAAAAAAAAAGAGAAATATGACAACCTCCACTAACAACAGTATCGACAGCATCACAACGCACATACTTCAACAGTTAATCACATGCACCAGTAATAGGAAAAGTAAACAACTCCACTACAAGTAACGTTGTAGATTCCTATTTTAAATTGTTACAAAAGGGTCTTAATCACTGTAGCATTGTAGCCACAACGCTATCACTAGAAAAAATAAAGAGAATTTTTTTTAAATTGACACTTTCTCCTCCTAGTTTACACATATAAACCACGCCCATATAATTTTCTAAAATGAACATTTCAATATGAGACGTTAGATTGGTAGCGTAATACGTTTTAAACCGTACACGTGTATACCAGCGTGAGTGCGGCGAGTTAGAGGCGTGATGCGTGTTACGCGCGTGACTTGGGGCGAGGAATAACCTAGGCGTGCAGTGGCATGAGGCGTGCCACGGCGTGGAGCATGTCTGGTGGAAGGTGGCTGGGGGCGTGGAAGGTGGCGTGGAGTTTGAGTAATGGTTGTTTTTATTGAGTAATGGCGTGGAGTTTCAAGCAGTGGTCAATTTCTTGAAACCAATAGGACAGGAAGACAAGACATGTAAAGTAGATTGAGTGTTTGACTTTAAAATTAAGAAATCACAATAAATTGGGAAGGTAAAAGACATTTTTATCCCTAAAGTTCTTGCTTTGATTACGTTTCAACTACATGAATCTTGTTAAGCTACCCACCCTTCAAACTTCCCATCACTAAATTTGAATGGAGCTCTTTACAAAGAAAATATCAACTTTTTCAACGAATTTGTAAAGCCTACAATAACAGTGAAACATAGTCACTTTTAATTTGCCGAATTTATGCCAAAAAGATAATAGTAATAATAAATATAAGAAAATGAGAGAACTCATCAATCAACTACAGTATGTGATATTTGATAAATTTGATCAATCAACTGAATTTATGAACATAATTTTGTTTGATTTACACATGATGTTTGATTGAACATAATGATCCAGTTGTGATGTTTGTTTGATAGGTTGTCATGTAAAAGGTTTGTTTGATTTACAAATGATACATTCTAAAGAAAAAGGTATACGGCTTAAAGAAAAAGGTATCTTGTCGTTGTGGGGAAAAAGGTAGTATGATTGTGACATGTATGATAGCGACGTAAAATGGTCATATCCGTAAAGTATATAAAAAAGGTTCATACTCGAATAATCACTACATATACGGTTCGTTTTTGTAATTTGCTTAAAAATAAACTATAAACTATGATCATGACTCATGAGTTAACTTTGTCCTCTTCTAAAATTTCACAAAAGACAAAACAAAACATAGATTAACAGAAAAACTAATATTCAAGTAGACTGAACGAAGGTACGTGTCAAAAATTACCTAACATTCGTATATAGAAAAATTACATGTTATACACTTCTACTCATATTTACTACAATGAATTTAAAGTTTTAAAGAAACACAACACAAAAAAAATAATAATAAAAAAAATGAGATGCTCTAAAGTTAAAAGACATGATGGTGTTTGATTTCAGAATAACTCTGCACACATTTTGGCCAAGCAAGCTGTGTGTCACATGCCTGTAACAAACAAGCACATCTGCCCCTTGAGAACAGCTGTGTGTCACATATCTACAACAAATAACTCTGCACACATTTCGGCCAAGCAAGCCGTGTGTCACATGCCTATAACAAACAAGCACATCTGCCCCTTGAGAACAACACTGTTGTGAATGACCAATGCAAAAAAATAATCTACACCGAATAACTATGCACACATTTTAGCCAACACTCGCAACATAACTGCCATGAAAACCTGTCATTCCTACATACGAGTCATCTAAATAGTCATCCACCATAGCTACAACCACAAATTTATGCCTTATTCCAGCCGTTGTTTATTTTTTTTATTTTATACTTTGGCTTTTAGGACTTACAGGGACTTAACAATAACCTAACATATAAACTCTTTATTAAATCTATACTACTAATAACCAGATTAAAACAAAAACTAAAAAGAAAGCGAATTCATATTAGCTTTAAAATAAGCAAATCCAAAGCACTCCTAAATGAATCTTAAGGACTAAAAGCTAAAGGAAGTTATGGAAACTAGAAATTCCTACAATAAGCTAAAAGAATATCAGGCAATCTAAAATTCTAAACAACTTCGAATCCTCAAATAGAAAATAACCTAAACTAACGAGAATAAGCTCTAAATCAAAGGTTGCTGCCACAACACCAACGGGGCCCTAATGGGGAGAAATAGGGTTAAATGCATACTCAACAACCACTTCAAGAAGCACTAGCAGATTGAAAAGACCAAAACAGTTAAGCCTTAAACTAAAGGCTATAAGAAGCAACAAAAACCGATTACCCAAAGCTACACACAGTGAGTCTTTGTCACACCAAGACAGTCACAAACCGACATCAACAAACTTTCAGTAACAATAACAAAACAAAGGAACAGTTTCGTACCTTTAGATAAACATTCCATCATATTCCCAATTAAAAGTACCATACTTACAACATTGTTAGGGTAACATAACCTGGGTGGTTTAAATACCAAAACTGTAACCTGCTACAGGCTACCACCAACCCTTACCTGTACATAACCACATGGGATACCTAAAATCCCAAGGAAAGTAGACAACTGTTGCTAATTACAACTACCATAAACAAGCTTCAAAAAAGACTGATAAAACCTACCCCTACCAACACTAATCGTTAGATACCTGCTCAGTAACCTCCATGAAACCGACTTGCTCTTCCTTGGTCGCTATCCCAGCACGCAGCCCATCGATAAGAGTATCAAGTGCAAGCAACGATTCTCGGTCCACACGCTGAAGCTCAACAAGTCCCTGTAAACAATCAACCGCATCACTGTCGAAAGACCCATACCACTGAGCCTCTATGATGGTCCTCCTACGCTTCTCAATCTTCCCAACCAGTTGCTGGCGCTCCCCCTCCATACGCAGCAAAAAAACACGATCCTCAGTGATCTCGGTACTAAACAGATACTTAAAGGCTGACGGGAGATTTTCAGATCCACTGGCAGCCTTGATCTCATCAATGTTAGGCATGGCACTCATCTTCAGGTGATTATAGTAGGTAGGTGTAAAACGGCAGAAGAAATTGCAAACAACGTTTTTAACCCTAAATGATTAGGTTAAAAAGTCCACCGAAAGAAATAGGAGTGTACAAGCCCAACTCTAAATACGAAAAATTACAAGCACAAGTAGGAACAGAAAAAAAAATCTTAAAAACCCCTTAAAAAAAAGAGACACTATCGGGAAATATTCAATTGCCGTTAAAAAAAACCCGAAATATATACATAATCAAATACCATTATACAAATGAGTATAAACCAAAAACGCACCAACTCTAACACAACCTAAACATGATAACGGAAAAAAAATTGTACTCCCTCCGTCTCAAAATTATTGTCATGGGACAAAATTCATCAAGTTTAATAAAAGTGGGACCATGACAATTTTCTACCACTCATAAGGAATATTCCCCCACTAAATTCCATATTTATTACTAAAAATGGAAGGTGGACAATTTTTTTGAGACAACCCAAAAAGGAAATATGGACTATTAATTTGAGACGGAGGGAGTAACAACAAACAAAAAAATAACTTTAGACGCAAATTGAACACGCTAACAGTGAAAAAAAAACCTTAAATAAAAGCCCACCTAAGACCCGCCGCAACACGGCGGGCTGCCCCTTACTTGTTTTTATCGCTGTTTTTAGAAAGTTGAAATGAAAATGCAAATAAATACTTTGGGATGGATGAAATACCAAAAACACGTGGTGGAAACTGATTGAACTAAAGTTAGTAGTATCAAACAAGTCAGTGATAGTGTACTGGGCACCTGGCTTCAGTAGTTCAATATATCTGCCAATAACAAACTACTTCCTAAGCTACTTGATTAGAAACCAAAGAAAGAAAATGGGTAGGAAAGAGTGGAATTTTAAAGGAAATAAGGACTTAAAGATAGCATCTTCTTTTTCAATAAAAGGTACAATTGATGATGTTAAAACAAACCTTAATCCAAGTGATCAAAGGCCAGTTATTCCCTTAAGTATTGGTGATCCTTCCTTGTTTCCATGTTTTCGAACGAGTAAAGTAGCTGAAGATGCTGTTGTCGATGCTCTTCGTTCTGCGAAAAATAATGGTTATGCACCTAAAGGAGGTGTGCTTCAAGCAAGAAGGTAGTAACTATTACTTGTTAGTTGTTACTTCTGAATATATTGAATATTTTCATTAAATACTACTCAAGTTTCTAAAAATGGAAAGGAGATTCTTCTAACAAATTGATATCTGACTGTACCTAGTTTGACCTTGAAATTAAGTAGTAGCTCAATCTCTTGAAACTTTAGAAAATAGCAATAATCCTACTGCTGAGTTACAAATTTATGAGTATTTGTTATTATAGGCAGATGTATAAGCGACTTAAGCACGTTTTCGGTCATTATCATGTTTGTACATGTTGTCATTTGCATTGGATTATATCAAGATAGGTATATATTGGACATCTGTTTTGGATTTTATGAATGCTTTAGGTATATGTAACAAAATTAAGTTTATTGGGTAGTATTGTATTCATGATATGTAATAAGTCCGAGATAGATAATTTGTATTGAAGTGTTGATGTTTATAATCAAGTGTTTTGCGTAACAATAGGTCCTTGGTGTTGGTTTTATGGATATAAATTAGTAGATGTGAGTTAGGATCGAACTCGAGACTTTGGGATTGCACACTTTACGTATGAGAATTTAAAGTTAATAATTAAATATAAACGTTATATTTATTTATTTATTAAACGAAATAACTAACGGACGTTAAGTAATTAATGTAATGGACTAACGGTCGTTAAAGGTATTTGGAAAAGGACTTAATTGCAAAGTTTGGAAGATTCCGGAACCCTTTGTGGAGGATTAGAACCGATCGGCTAGGGGTAAAAGGAAACAATCCAAAACTTGTTCACCAAGTTTGCTTGGGTATATAAACAAGGCTAGGGGTCTTGTTTTTGCACCTATTGTATACACAAGCTAAACCTAAAATTGTTTTGTGTGTTTCTTTGCTCTCCAAAACCGGTCGACACCCTATAGGGTCGATCCACTCTTTTCCAAACATCAAGTTATTTGGTTTGATAAAAACTAGCGGTACTTTAATTCGGTTTAGAATGCGTGTGTACAAGAACTTAGTAATAACATACTTTTGTTATTGTCTTGGATTGAATTACAAAACGGTAAGAGGTAATTCACATAATCCTAACTAAATCAAATTAGGGTTCATCCGTTGCTAGTTTGTGGATTTGATTCTTGTTCGGCTAGAATCAACAAAGGTACGCATATTCTTTATGTTAATTAATTATTCGTTAATACATCCTATACGCTTCAAACATTACTTTGATGTTTTGGTGATTATTTATTTGAATGTCTTGATATCTAATTCCAACAGTGGCATCACGAGTCATTGGTTTTAATGAGTAATTAATTACATAAACGCGTAATAAAACAAATACTTGTATGTTGTTTGCTATGTTTATCTAGGGTTTATGTTTTATTCATGTTTTGGTCGATTTTTTATTCATGGGGAGTTCCCCTAATTTTTTTTTAGATCGACACATGTATA
Source organism: Chrysanthemum makinoi (assembly GCA_910596185.1). Lineage (NCBI taxonomy): Eukaryota > Viridiplantae > Streptophyta > Magnoliopsida > Asterales > Asteraceae > Chrysanthemum > Chrysanthemum makinoi. Next base: position 202,459,316 of record OU343219.1, read on the forward strand.
AATTTTTAGGGTTTTGAAAATTGTTTGCTAACCTTATTAAAACCTAGAATTAACATTGATTACGTGATTAATTCGTGAATAATTTGTTATGTGTCATGGAATTTTATATGCGATCTTGTGACTTATGTGTATAATTGTTATGATATCCATGATTATACATGCATGTTAGTCATGGATAAGTTGCTTTGATAAATTGTTTAATTGTTATGACATATTTATTTACGATAAATCTTGAATTGGGGAAGACTCCAATTATATATATATATTAATGAATCAATTATGTGCAATTTGGTATACTATTAATTATGGGTTTACTCAATCGATTCGTCGATGTATGTGGCTCACTTTCTATCTCTGGAGTGAAAGCCCTAATTAATATATACATTAATTTAACCTAGATATTGATTATTAATAGGGTTTTATCGAATAAGTTGCATGTGGCTACTTGTTTACACGTATAAATTGTTTATTATGTGCGCATTGTTTTTTAGTAGTTATTTTTTTATTGGTATTACTTGTTTGTTTATTATGTGCGACAGTTTAAGCAAAGGGTAATTTTTGAATAGAAAAATAATACGGACTAAACAATGGCGAAAATTTGATTTGTTTTGGAAGAGTTAAGTTTTCATAAGTTTAATTGATTGGTGACTTTGGTACAAATGGTCTGAACGGCTCACCCATTAGAATGAACTATAAAGGGGTTATTTAAGAAGTGCGCACGAAAGGATGTCTTAGGTTATGCTTTAGCTTACCGGTCCTCTGCCTCTGTAAGTTCGAGTGGAGCTACTTAGTAAGCCATATAATGTGCAAGCTCATCTTAAGGGCGAATTAGTGTTAATTCCATGCGCCACTTTGGTGGTAATTATCCGAAACACTAAGTGTTTACACTTATGCAAAAGTACGGTATAATGGACGATAATTGACACTAAATTCCTTGATTGGTGAACCCAATACCTCAATCAAAACTTTGATAATTTGATCTTTATGAATAGGTAATAAAAAGTTTTTTATTAAAATTATGCTACAAGATGAATGCATGACATCGTTGTACATATTTTGATTTGACCACATAAAATCAAAACTAGTACCCTTGTAAATTAAGTTTTATGCCATCTAATTAAAGGGACACTTGAAGTTGCAATTTACGTCATGACAGTACTTGGCGAGATTGTAATGGAGAGGTAAATCTCTATGTAAAGTCAGACCTTACATGGACATATTTGCAGTTCTTTAAGTTAGACACTTAAGTTGAGTAGGAAGTGAGACACGGACTCAATGGCATAAAATGGGATGAAACATGTTTATATTTGCAATAGCGTTGGAAAATATAAATCCCATAATGATCTAGGAGTTGGAAATTGTTTGCCAATTAATGTTCGACAGATTACCTTATTATATGCGTTAGTTGCTAGCAGATCAACTGATGTAATGAACCTATGATAATTTGGATCCTAGTTTTCGAGAAAACTATATGGTTATATGTTTATATTACCGTTGGGTATATTTATTTTCTTGAAAAAGTGTATTATCGAAAATACTAATACTTGAACTTTTTCTGTAGAAATGGCTCAAAACACCGATAACACTAACACTGCTCTAAATTCTGCGTTCAAAAGTTTTTTTGATCGAGAAAAGTTGACCGGCTCTAAGAATTTCAATGATTGGCACCGCTCTTTGAGAATTGTCTGTAGAGTTGCCGACCGGTTGAAATATCTTTATGAACCTTGCCCTGAACAACCAACTGGTCCCGATGCTACTCAAGCTCAAATTGATGCTTGGCAACTTGAGTATAAGCGTCATAATGATGTGGCTTGTCTTATGTTGGGAACAATGGAATCGCTCTTCAAAAGCGGTTTGAACATTATTTCCCATTTAATATGCTCAATGAACTTCGGACTATGTTTGAGAAACCAGCCGTCGAGATTTATGACTTGACCGACGCCGCATACGTTACCGTAGGCAAGGTGAGGGTAAACCCGTGAGTGCTCATGTATCTGGAAATGAAAGGTTACATGGACCGCTCAAAGCACTTGGCAAAACTTATGATGATGACATGGTCGTGAATCGATTAATCGATCCCTTAACAAGGATTTTAATGGTTTTGTCGAAATTTCAATATGCATGCGTGGGGAAGGCGATTCTTGACCTACACGCATTACTAATTGACTATGAGAAGGGGTTGCCTCAAAAGGTTCCTACCGCCCAGGTACTTGCTATTCAGGGTGGAAGGATTAATAAGCCAAAACCGCGGCGTCTGCGAACAACAAGAAAGGGGAAGGGTAAAGGTAAGGTTGACAAAGGCAAACAAGTGATGGCCTATCAACCTCAACCCAAGAAGAACCCTACTCCTAGGAAGGATAATCCTAAAAAGGATCAAGCATGCCATCACTGTAAAAGCGTTGGGCATTGGAAGAGAAACTGTGCTCTCTATCTTGATGAATTGCGGGCAAATAAGATGAAGTATGAAGGGTCTGCGGCCGGTACTTCCGGTAATTTATTTGTCATTGAATTATTTACTCTAAATCATAATAATTCCTGGGTATATGATACGAGTACGTGGTATTCACATTTGTAACACACTGCAGGGATTTAGAGTGGAAAGGAAGCTTGCCTATGGGGAGCAATATCTGCACGCGTGGGAAATGGCACATGCATTTGTTGAAGCCAGTAGGAACGTTTAGTTTAGTATTGCCTTCGAGCTTAGTAATGTTATTGAACAATTGTCATTACGCACCTTCTATAATTAGAGGTGTTGTTTCCTTTACAGTTTTGTTGGATGATGGTTTTACTCATACTATTTCAAGTAATGGAATTGATGTTTCTTTAAATGGTGTATTTTATTTTAAAGCAATTACTGTGAATGGTGTGTTTGAAATTGATGTGATTGGAAATGAATCTAACAATAATAATAATTCAATGTTTAGCATTAACAAGAAGATAAAGTTAGACTTGAATTCTTCTTATCTTTGGCATTGTAGACTTGCTCATATAGGCAAGGCTCGCATGCATAAGCTGCAACAAGAAGGGCTTTTGCAAAATATCAATGATGAATCATTTGATAAATGTGAGTCATGCATATCCGGGAAGATGACTAAGAAACCTTTTCATAGCAATATGGAGAGGGCGATCTACTTGGTCTTATTCATACTGATGTGTGTGGACCACTTAGACATGTGTCAAAGAGAGGTGCTAGCTACTTATTAACCTTTACTGATGATTTCAACCATTATGGTTATGTTTATTTACTTAAACATAAACATGAGGTGTTTGAAACATTTAAGGTTTTCAAAGTGAAGTAGAACGCAATTGGGAAAGAAGATTAAAGCTCTTCGATCCGATAGAGGCGATGAATATCTAAGCCAAGAGTTTAAAGATTACTTAGCTGAGAATGGAATTGTCCAGAATCTCACTTCTCCATATACTTCACAACAAAATGGTGTATCTGAGAGAAGAAATCGTACATTGTTGGACATGATACGATCTATGTTTAATCTTACCACTCTACCTTTATCCTTTTGGGATTATGCTTTAGAATCTGCTGTTCGTATTCTAAATATGGTTCCCACAAAGAAGGTTGATAAGACACCATATGAAATATGGCATGGTAAAGCTCCTAGCCTGTCTTATTTAAAGGTGCTGGGGTTGCAGGTATGTTAGACGTGATTCAGCAGATAAACTCCAACAAAGATCTGTAAAGTGTATCTTCGTAGGATACCCTAAGGAAACTATGGGTTACTACTTTTACTATCCAACTGAGAATAAAGTAATTGTTGCTAGGTATGGAGATTTTCTTGAAAAGGATCTCGTATCTCAAGAATTCATGGGAGAGTTTATGATCCGGAAGATGATCAAGAAGATGCATTACCTTCGAAAACACTAACGCATTCCGGTAGAACCTGATAGTCGGGTCCTCCACCGAAGTTGAAGTGATTCTCGTTCGTAGATCCGTAAGGAATATACGTGCACCTGAACGTCTATGTCTTAACGTAGAGGTTGAGGAAACTATGTTAGGAGATCTTGGAGAGCCTACTAGTTATAAAGCTGCCATGGCAAGTCCTTGACAAGGCTAAATGGCAAATTGCAATGAATGGGGAAATGCAATCCATGAGAGAAAATGAAGTCTGGGTAGAGGTTGACTTACCTCCAAATGCCTCGGTGGTTGGGAGTAAGTGGCTCTATAAGATTAAGACTGACATGGATGGCAATGTACACGTCTATAAAGCTCGTCTAGTTGCGCAAGGTTTTACTCAAACTTATGGCATTGATTACGAGGAGACCTTTTCTCCTGTAGCGGACATTAGAGCTATTAGAATTCTCATAGCTATAGCGGCATACTATGACTATGAGATATGGCAAATGGATGTCAAAACCGCCTTCTTAAATGGTCGCTTAGATGAAGACATCTATATGAAGCAACCTGAGGGGTTCGTGAATCCACAATTTCCAAACCGTGTATGCAAACTTCAAAGGTCCATTTATGGATTGAAGCAAGCATCAAGGCAATGGAATAAAAGATTTGATGAAGAAATCAAAAGGTATGGATTTATTCAAAATCTTGATGAGCCATGTGTTTATCACAAAGTTAGTGGGAGTGATGTAATTTTCCTAATTCTTTATGTCGATGACATATTAATTATGGGAAACGACATTCCAAGCATGCAAAATGTTAAGGCATATCTTGGGAAGTGTTTTTCCATGAAGGATTTAGGAGAAGCTGCATACATTCTGGGAATTAAGATCTACCGAGATAGGTCAAAGCGGTTAATTGGTTTAAGTCAAAGCGCTTACATTGATAAAATATTGAAGAGATTCAGTATGCAAAATTCCAAGAAAGGATATTTGCCGATGGAAGTAAAGCATGGCTTATGTAGCGATATGTGTGCTTCAACACCTGCTGAGGTGGCACGCATGCAGAAAGTTCCTTATGCTTCAATTGTAGGATCTATTATGTATGCTTTGTGAGATGTACAAGGCCAGATGTGGCGTTCGCTCAAAACATGACCAGTCGATATCAACATAATCCGGGTAATCTTCACTGGATTGCTGTTAAGCATATTTTGAAGTATCTCAGAAATACTAAAGATATGTTTTTAGTGTATGGTGGAAATCCGAACCACGAGCTTGGTGTTACAGAGTTACCGTGATGCGTCCCGGCAATGTGATAAAGATGATACGAAGTCTCGAGCGGGTTATGTCTTTGTCATAAATGGAGGAGCGATTGACCGGAAGAGCAAGAAGCAGGTACAATTGCGATGTGCACGCGAAGCGAATACATAGCTGCTCGGAAGTCGCAATGGAGGTCGTTTGGATTAGGAAATTCATTTCAGGGCTTGGTGTTATGCCTTCAATTGAATCGCCTATTGATATGTATTGTGACAATTCTGCTGCAATCATATTTGCCAATGAACACAGAGTCATGAAGGGCACGGACATTTTCTACTGGAAGTATCACTATGTTCGGGAACAAGTCCGGAAGGTGAAATAAATCTATGAAAGTTCACACAGATGATAACTTAGCTGATTCGCTCACTAAGGCTTTAGCTAAAGACAAGCTTGTAGGACTTGCCAATGGAATTGGACTTCGTTTAGCTAAAAGTTTCATGCATAACTGTGATTAGTATTTGGATAAAGGATATTGTAAAACATTTATTATTTTCAATGAAATAAAGTTTGGATTATGTTTATTTTCATTTATAATATTGTTGTCCTATATTTGCATGTTTAATCCGTAAATAACTAAGTTATTTTAAATGTCCATTGTCGATTAATGATATGGGAGTATCATTAAACTAAGACAAATCTGAGAGATGTGGTAGAATATACTTGAAAGTATATTGATGAGAATGCATACCAATTTCGGATGATATTCAATGAATTGAATATAGGACTTATCCCAACTACATAATTTACTTTGTGGATATTGTTATAAGTAAATTATGAATAGTTATCCTCGAGACTTGAGATACCGATAAGTGTCATGAATGTAGTGCATTTCGTGGAACAACTTAACGCTATAATGAATCTGGTAGTCATAAGGATTGTTTTCAGAAATGTTACAAAGTTTGTGGGTTATTCTTGTAGTCAAGATAGAATTTGTTCCTTCAAATTTATTTGGAGTTTAATATCTTTGGGCCTCGTAGGGTTGACATGATGTTTGTGCGGCCGCACCCAAATCTCCCCTAAATATGTTTAGATGATTCGGTAATCTTGGTCAATCACTTACAAAGCGAGAATAATAGTTATATAAAGAATGACTTAATTCCATATCTTTATTTAACGTGGTATTAGAAACAAAAGGATAATAATAATGAGAAATCATTAAAAGGTTTTCCGGGAGCCTTGCTCGAGTTGTACTAGAGGCATCGAAGTGTTGCTAGACGCTAACCTATGTGATCACTCTATTAAGATATATCCGTGGGAGCGTTGGTTTTATGGATATAAATTAGTAGATGTGAGTTAGGATCGAACTCGAGACTTTGGGATTGCACACTTTACGTATGAGAATTTAAAGTTAATAATTAAATATAAACGTTATATTTATTTATTTATTAAACGAAATAACTAACGGACGTTAAGTAATTAATGTAATGGACTAACGGTCGTTAAAGGTATTTGGAAAAGGACTTAATTGCAAAGTTTGGAAGATTCCGGAACCCTTTGTGGAGGATTAGAACCGATCGGCTAGGGGTAAAAGGAAACAATCCAAAACTTGTTCACCAAGCTTGCTTGGGTATATAAACAAGGCTAGGGGTCTTGTTTTTGCACCTATTGTATACACAAGCTAAACCTAAAATTGTTTTGTGTGTTTCTTTGCTCTCCAAAACCGGTCGACACCCTATAGGGTCGATCCACTCTTTTCCAAACATCAAGTTATTTGGTTTGATAAAAACTAGCGGTACTTTAATTCGGTTTAGTACGTGTGTACAAGAACTTAGTAATAACATACTTTTGTTATTGTCTTGGATTGAATTACAAAACGGTAAGAGGTAATTCACATAATCCTAACTAAATCAAATTAGGGTTCATCCGTTGCTAGTTTGTGGATTTGATTCTTGTTCGGCTAGAATCAACAAAGGTACGCATATTCTTTATGTTAATTAATTATTCGTTAATACATCCTATACGCTTCCGCAACATTACTTTGATGTTTTGGTGATTATTTATTTGAATGTCTTGATATCTAATTCCAACACTTGGCTGAGTACCTTTCTAGCAACCTCCCTTATAAACTATCTCCTGATGATGTATATGTAACGCTCGGTGCTAAGCAAGCAATTGAAGTTGTATTATCTGCGCTGAAACGTCCAGGTGCAAACATTTTGCTTCCTAAACCTGGCTATCCAGCCTATGAAGCTCTTGCTACTCTTTATCAACTTGAAATCCGCCATTTTGACCTTCTTCAAGATAAAGGCTGGGAGGTTGACTTGAACGGGGTTGAAAAATTGGCTGATGATAAAACTGTTGCTATAGTCATTATCAATCCTGGGAATCCTTGTGGTAATATATTCACACGTAATCATCTACAAAAGGTGAGCAAGTTGTAATCTACTTTGATCTTATGAAGTTACGCCTTGTTATGTTCTCTAATTTTTTTTTTGTAATCTGAATAATTTATTTTCTGAAGATTGCTGAGACTGCTAGAAAGCTGGGAATATTAGTGATATCGGATGAAGCCTATGCACACTTAACTTTTGAGAGTAACTCATTCGTGCCAATGGGGATCTTTGCCAATATTGCACCTGTTTTGACATTTGGTTCTTTATCAAAGAAGTGGATGGTACCTGGATGGAGGATTGGCTGGATATCCAGAAATGATCCAAATGGAATTTTTGAAGACCACGGGGTATGTCCTCTTTTTCTTTGCTAATCTCCCCGTTATAGAGATCCAATATCCCCAAAGATGTATCGTTTATATTGATATATGGCCAGATATTATATAATGCATTCCTCACTCTACTCGGTTTTTTCAGCTTAGATTTTAAAGAATTTATAGTCACACTTTCTCTCATTGCTGATCTTAGTTATACCTGGTCTTCAGATTGTAGAGTGCATCAACAGATCTATTAGTTACAATTCGGAAGCTACAACATTCATACAGGTATGTAACTTAAAGCGATATTTCTTGAAAGAATTCAGTTATGTTCTCTAGTGATGTTGTTCATCCTATGATTATCGACCCATGCCACATGTTTTCTTTTTACAAATATAATGATTCGGTTTATGGGATTAGGCGGCGCTTCCTCAAATTCTTGAAAATACACCAGATGATTTTTTTGTCCAGACTGTCGGCATTATGAGAAAAGATGGTGAAATGTGTTACGAATGGCTAAAGGAGATCCCATGTTTTACATGTCTTCAAAAGCCTCAAGCATCTTTCTTTCTAATGGTATATATAAAATTTGATGGAAGTTGTTTACTCTAAATCGCAAGTCTATTGAAGTTTGACTTCATAAAATGTTTATTACAGGTCAAGTTAGATTTGTCACAGCTGCAAGGCATAAACGATGATATGGAATTTTGCTCAAAACTTGCTAAAGAGGAGTCTGTCATCCTTTTACCTGGTAAGCCACTTCAATGCTGAAAGAACTATATACTTTGACTTCCAAGGTCAAATTGTTACATGTTTTGAATTTCCAGGTCAATATATACAATAACTTCTTAAGTTACTGTTTATTTTCACTTCATTTTGATATTTCTAGTACAAGTAAAAGGTGGTCCTTTATAGAAAGTTTTGGGTGCCCAAAGAAATCCTGTAAGTTTTGAAAGCTAATCCGTTTGACCCAAGAAGTCATACTTGAGCTTATTTTGATGCAGAACTCTATATTATAAATGCATACTACAAGTTAAGTAGTGTTTAATGGCTTTCAGGGTTTGTTCTGGGAATGAAGGATTGGGTGCGTGTTACATTTGGTATTGAGCCGTCTGCTCTGGAAGAGGGACTTAAGAGGCTTAAATCATTTTGCCACAGGCATGCAAACAAGCACTAGATATGTTCTGTTACATTGCACTATACAATCTGGAACATCAGGTCACTGATATCACTGCAGAGTTTCATGGGGGTTAAGAAGCGCCATACCCCCTGGCGCTCCCCATTAAAATGTTCAAGTTCCACCACCCGATACCATGTCTGAAAATTATATATTTGTGTCCGTCTTGGAATGCTTAGCTCTCATACATATTGTGATGATTTTCTCTTGGATCTTTTTGCAAGAATTATTATTCACATAACTCACACGCATCCTTTCTTGTATTCGTTTCTGTTAAAAACATAGAATAATTAAAAATTTGACTAACTGTCACGTTTTTATGTATAACTCGGATCTACATGAATTACATAGAGATTTGCATAATCAAAGTGTCGAGGTTTCACCATTGTGTAGGCAACGTTGTAACTAAAAGAAGACAAGATAAACAACTGAAGAATCCAAATGTGCTTGAGTGATGGAGGCTCTCTGTGCTACCAACATGGAGCCTTTGGCCAGAGGTTGTATTTGAAAAATGAAAAAAAGTACTTGAATTAAGGATTTCAGGTGAGAATCATGTATTAAGTTTGCTTTATAAGTTGCTTTATCCAAACATATAACAATGTTTTCATCCCTATATTTAGGATTGGATTTATGTACAGGACTGATAGGAATGATGTCGTATCTTTTGTAACAAAAAGGTACTGTAACTAATATGATTGTTAAATGTACATTTTTCATTGAATATAAAACGAGGACATTATTCGTTTATTGCAAAACTAAATTTGTCAACGTGACACAAGGCCAATGCTGATGGCATGGTTGGTTGTCCCTCAATCGCATAGTGGACCGAGTTCCCTCCATTAGCCAACCGGATCGGTGACCGGTCACTCCCAACCTTTTTAAAGTTATGGTTGGGTTGTCGAAAAAATTGATTTGTTTTGTGTGGTGTAGTTTTTTTTATTTGGTTTTGTGACATATGTTTTTTGTTGTGATTGTGGTCGCCTTATTAGCAAATTGTGATTGGGTGTAGTCTGGGAGAGAGAAAACTGATGTGACGCTGATGTGACGGGAAGTGATCATAATATTTACGGTTACCATTAGCATTAGCCTAATTCTTTGATGTAAAATACAACGACATTATTATTTGAATGTGATTTGTTTCAATTTTGCTAAGACTATTTCTAACAACTCCTTTTTTGCAATATCATATCAATCATGACCTAAACCAACTATATCAAGACGAACAGTTAAAAAAAACAAAAAAAAAACAAACTATCGAGAGGACAGATTTTAACAATTTAAAAAAACTACATTACAAATCTTGTTGTTAAGAGGGTAAATTACAAAAACACCTTAGAGCAAGAGGTATCATGGCTCTCTTTTTCATTTGGGCCCACATGGGGCCCACATTACTTCAACACACTCACTTAAAAGGATCTCAATCGCATTTAAAAATACCCCTCATTCACAACTAACTCACCTCTTCACTTGGGCCCCACCCACCCTCATTTTATTTCTTTTTCAATATTTTTCTAACACAATAAAATTCATTTCATTTAAATAAAATTACAATACGGGAAAACAACTAAAATACGGAAAAACATACGAATAATAAGAAACATACGATAAATAATAAAAACATACGAAAAATAAAAACCATACGAAACTTAAAAAATACAACATTTTTCGCCTTTTACATGTTATATTTTGCTATTATTTGGTCTTGTTTCTTTTTGATGATTGATTTTTATGGCTTCGGCAACCCCTCAGTATCAAGCATGAGAAACTTCAATTCTCGATGCTCTTGGAGTGTCTTTTCTTTCGCTATCCTCGCCTCGTACACTTCTTCGGATTTGTCTACTTTACGTTTATAATCTTGACGTAAAGCTTCCACTATAGCATCCGATTGACTCCCCCCGGTGCTCGTTGACGACTCCACTGATTTTGATTTTTTTGTCGGTCGAGGCTTGCCTGCGGGACGAGCTCTTGGATCAGGGCCGAGTAATTCGGCGAGATTATCTTCATTGATCCCGTCCGGCGCGTCCCATTTGGGATATTGTTTCAAAAACTTCCACGCCGAGACCATAGTAAATTGTTTCCCTAATTGAGCCTTAAAAGCAAGTCTTGCATTCTCAATATGATCAACATCATTTTCCCCGGATTTACGCTACGTAAATGCTTGTAAAAACCGTTGAACTTTTGGCAATCACCGTTTATCCGAGTCCATTTACCCGTGACCATATTTTTGGTACGAGTAGGCCCCGAACTACGACCGTTGAAGTCCTCCCAAATCTGAGTCCAAAACGCATCGCTTAGTCGGTCATTACCGATAGCGGTGTTTTGGGAAACCTCGACCCAACACTCGGCTAAAAAAATTTCTTCCTCGCTTGACCAACGAATTGTGGTTCGAGACTTTTCTTCCTCCTCCTCCTCCTCGTTGTCCGCGTCCAAATTCACCACGGTCTTGGTTTTTTTCTTTGGCGCTTTGGCCGGTTTTTTTCCTTGACGACGTTGTTCACGTGTTTCGGTTGGTGGTGGTTGATGTACTTTGAATTGTGATTCAAAGTAATGTTGTTGTGAAGGGTAGAATTGCGGTGGTGATGGTTGTGATGGATAGAATTGCGGTTGTGATTGTTGTGATGGATAGCCTTGCGGTTGTGATGGTTGTGAACTTGTGATGGATAGAATTGCGGTTGTAATTGTCTTGGATATTGATAAGCTTGAAATCCGACGTGCGAAGAAGAGTTTGAGCTTTGGGACGATGGGGTGGACGGGTTTGACGAAGACGAGTTGAGAAGATTCATAAACGACATCTCGTTTGGATCTTGAGACATTTTTTGTTGTGGATTGAGATGGTGAAGACAATATATTTTTGAAAGAGAAGTGTGAATTTTTGTGTAAAATATGGGTATTATTTATAGAGTGGGTGAGGTAATATTTGAATTTGAAAAAAAAAAGAAAAAAAAAAAGAAAGTAACCGTTGGTATATCAAACGGATACTTTTTCAATTTTTTTTTTGTCTTTTTCCATGTCGTGGGAGTGGCGAGAAGACAAACGGCGAGCCACCATGGTGTGGTAGCGAAGGGCGGCGAACTCCGGCGAAGGATCCACATCAGATTGGCGAGCCACTCTCGCTACGATACCCTTCACTCTAAGCCATACCTCTTCACTTGGGCCCCACATTTGTCACATCACTTCAACACACCCACTTAAAAATACCCCCCATTCACAACTAACCTCAACCTTTTCACTTGGGCCCACCCACCCTCATTTTATTTCTTTTCCATATTTTTCAAACACAATAAAAATTTTATAAAGTAAAAAGTAAACTTTTAAAAAGCAAATCACCAGGTCATATGCTAAACAATAAAATAAATACTAAATGTGAAAAACAGCTTATATCTGAAAATCCAAAAGCATACATCATATCATCTACTTGAACCTCCACTGCAAAAAGGGGTGAGCAAAACCGACCGAATCCCGAATCCCGTCCCGATCCCGAGTCCCGAATCATGTTAGTCGGGCTTGTCGGGTCGAGTCTTCTTTTCGGTTAGTCGGGTTTCGGGCTTGTCGGGATCGGGTCGGGATGGGCCGAAAACCAAAAAACAACAAACAAAACCGACAAATCCGAATCCGTCCGATCCCAGTCCCGAATCATGTTGGTCGGGCTTGTCGGTCGAGTCGGTTTGTGTTTGCCGGGCTTGTCGAGCTGTCGGGATTCGGCCGGGTCGGGATCGGCCCGATGCTCAGCCCTAACTGCAACAGATGAAGCCAAACCAGAACTGCCGACACCAGAAGCAATTTAAAATCAAACACAAAACATGCACACACTCAATCAAACACAAAACACAATTTAAAATCAAAAAAAGATAATAAAGTTGTTTTGTCTCTATTTGTGTTGTAGGAATGGCGAGTGGGCAAGTGACGAGCCACCTTGGTGTGGTGGCGACGTCCGGCGAGTAGTGGCGAGCCATCCACCTAGGATTGGCGAGTGACTTTCATTGTGATACCCTACACTCTTACAAATTTTAAAAAGTACACTACAGTATTTTTGCAAAGAGACGAATGCCTTACCCTAACTTCTTGCTGTCTCCGCCTCTAATCATCCCCTATGCGTTTAAATAAAAACTTACATTAGTAACATGTCATCAAACACAACATTAAACAATCTATTGATTAAATATAACTTTACTAATGTAAAAGATTGAATACTTGAAGTACTTTGCACATGCATTAATCCTAAACTTGACACCAAATTAATCTACTCGATCTTTTAAAGAATTAAATACTATAAACAAAAATTAATCTACTCAAATCACAACTTTTTAAAAATTAATACTAAAAATCAATTATGTCAAAGTGAAACACAAAGAATCTTTTACCTTTTACCCCACAATCACAAAACTCAAAAATCACCAACTTTTTTTTGTCGACATTTATAACCGTTAAAAATAATACGGAGTATTGATTCATTCAAGCACAAACTTCCAAATCACATCATCTTCTTCCCACTTTTCTATTTTCAAATATAAAACCCCCTAACGGCTACCTGCAACCTAAACCCTATAACCCTTATAAACCAAACCTACCAATCATTAATCACATTACAACAACAACAATGGATTCACCACCACCTTACACTAAACACACCCCACTATCCGACACGAAAGCCCGAACAAAATCGGCTTCTCGTCTCGCCCGAACAACCTCCCAAGAACCCATAACAGCGTTGTCGCTCGATCTAGTATCATACTCGCCTAAAAACATGATATCTCCAAAACCCACAAACCCTTTGTCATTACATGATCTCTTGCTTCTTTCTCCTTCTCCTGGTGCTAAAAGGTCCAAGAATCGAGTGGATTTGTGCGAAGAAGTGTCGGATGCGTATGGTTCGCGTAGAAGGTGCAAGAATCGGTTTGGGAATGTGGGTTCTCCGCGAAATGTGAGGAGGTCCAGGAGGCGCGTCGAGCAGGAGATTAGAGAGGATAAAGAATTGGTTTTGGGTGATGAATTGGTTGTTGTGAATAAGGTGAAGAAAAGGAGGCATAGTGGGAGGTCTAAGAAGGATAAATCGAGTTCTTGTCAGTCGATTCCGTCCCCAAGTGAGTAAAGATTGGATCTTTTTTATGTTTTGGTTTTTGGGTTGTTTTTAGTTTTTGATGAATTTTATTGTGTTTGATTTGCAGAAGGGGGTGATGATGACTATGGGTATGATTTTGATCGAATTGGGTTGTTTGTTAATGATCTGATAATGTGGAATGATGTGGCAAAATCGACGCTTTGGTTTGGATTTGGTTCGCTTTGTTTCTTGTCGTCCTGTTTTACAACGGGCGTTACCTTCAGGTATGGAGCGTTTGGCATTGCTTTCAGAAGTGCTTATGTTTTTGTAATCAGTTTATGTTTGTGTACTCGGATATTATTAATGAAACTCGTGTGATCTTTGTTTTCAGTATGCTTTCTTTGATGTCTCAACTCGGCATTCTGTGTTTGGGTATTTCCTTCTTCTCAAATTCGCTTGCCCAAAGGTTAGCAACATTGTTTATATCAAAGCTTATTATGTTGAATTGTTGATCAGCAATCTCCGGCTTTGTTTAACTTGTTGGAGTTGCAAACTAATAGGAATGGCACTGTAACCAAGAGAGAAGTGAGGCTGAAAGAAGACGACATTCTAAGAGCGGCTAGAGTTGTACTTCCTGCAGTAAATTTTGCTATTTCAAAAGCTAGAGAGCTGTTCTCGGGCGAACCATCCATGACCCTTAAAGTAAATCCATAATCCGGCTAAATTTAGTTCACTTCCGTTTACACTAGGCATTGCTTTAAGACCCATGGTGTATGCTTTCAGGTGGCACCATTGTTACTTCTTGGATCCAAATATGGTCACATTGTTACATTTAAGCGGCTTTGTGCACTTGGTAAGAGCAATTTCAACATGGTTTTTTGACCCAGATTATGTTATCAATACTGTAAGCTTACATTTTGTGTTTGCGTCTTTCAGGGTTCTTTATTAGCTTCACTGGCCCAAAACTATACTCTATATACTCGAATCAGATATGCAAGAAAGGTAAGATGATATGATACAGGCACATTTCTGTATGCCTGCAAACATATTACAGGTCCTAATTTTTAACTTTGATACGCATCAGGTGAAGGCCTGAAAGTGCGGATATTCGAAGCATGGGGAGGTTTTTCTCACAAGAAATTAGTTGCAAGATCAGCAATCACAGCATTTTGGAATCTGACTTCGATCAAGACCCGCATTTTTGCTGGTATGTTTTTTGATAGTTAAACAATCAGAAGTGTTAATTATAGCAAAGATCTATTGACCTTAGAAGTAAAAATTACTAAATTAGTGGCATTGAAATGTTTATCTGTTTATTTGTGTGCAGCATTCATAAGTTTGGTGATCTTTCGATGCTATAGACAACAGTTACCACTGAACGTTGAAGAACAGGAAGAAGGTCAACAACAAGAGAAGACGTTGACTTTGGTTGAAACTAACAAAGCTGACTAGAGATTTTTTGTGACTGTTTGTATTTCATTTAAAATAATGTATCTTCTATAATAAAATGAATCGTTTTATACTTTTATGTCTGTTAGTATAAACGTTCAAGGGCATAAACATCATTCGGCGTATTCACATGCTAATAAACCATATTATAACAACTTGAGATTATACCATGTTCGATTCCAGCCATCTACTTTCTGTGGTGGTTTTTTGGGTTTCTGCTCTGTGTACAATCAAAACCTTCACATAGGCCGTCCTGGAAGAGTAGACGCGCATCTGTTTCTTCATTTTAAGCTGAGTGATTGTTAACAGAACGAGTAATTAAGTAAATTGGCATTGAAATATATAAACCAAAACATGACACATTTTGTAGCTCTAAAATGATATGCAACATTGAACTATAAACCAGGGAGTATTAGATTCATCAGTTTTTTTTATTAAAAGCATCTAATATTACTACTCCAAAATGTAATCACATTTCACTACAACAAAGTATAGAAACCATCAAAAAACCACAAAAATACAGGTACCAATGACAATTATTGGTTTTGAATCCATAACTACTTGGTTTAAGTTACCAGTTAAATCAAAGACCAACAATTTTGATGGCCATATTATCCTCAAAATAGCAAACTCAAATCACAATTCACTTCATCCTTCCGCCGTTCTGCTTGTTTTCCTTTGGGCGCTAGTTGAAAACATTAGAATGGCATACTCATGAATCTATAACAAAACAAGTAGCAGAAAAAATCAGATGCATCGAAAAAACAGATCATGCTATAAAAACACGATAAAAGATGTTAACAGCCTTTGATACAGGTCATACAACCATAAATTGATTGATCTTAAAAAAAGGTGAATTACACTAACTTTAGAAAAATTTGATGAATATTGGGTTATAATTATGACATTGAGAAATTGACGGTTTACTATTCAAGCACAAAAACAAATGGAGAAAAAGCCATGACAGAAAGGAGAAGGCTTCACAACCACTGGGTTATAATTACAGCATTAGGTTATAATTAAAACATTGGCATATTAATGGTTTACTATTCAAAACTGATAATAATCATGTTAAAAGTTTGACACCATAGTTATTTGTTCATAGTTCAGGTCGTAAACTTAAAACTACCAGGTAAAAATTTCTCATAATAACAGAAACTCTGTAATTGATGTCGAGGACTTGATTTCTTGAAGCCATAGCGCATATCTTTGACATGACAATGTAACACATGTAAAACCAGATGCTGATCACGTTGACTAAGAACAACTGAAAACTTTCATATGTCCCAGATAATAACTTAGAAATATAAACGATTTCTGTGTCTGGATTTTCTTGATTTTGTACCAGAAATGCAATAGACAAAAGCACCATGGTCAAAAACCAAACATCATTTAGTAAAATGCTAGTATATTAAATTCAAAACTCGAAAAATGAAAACAAATACAAACGGCATTATTCATCTATTGTTTCTTGAACTTTATACCGAGCTAAAAGTTGAGTAAGTAAGACATGTTCAATTGAAATGGTTAAGAACCAAAAATCCATATCTTCTTAAAGAGGGGTGGTGGGGGTTTCTCAACTAGACAGGTTTCCGACTCGACATTGCGAGCCGACTAATCCCAGGGCGATTACCCTTTTGGATAGCCCGGAGTCGGGGCAAGTGAACCTCCATGACCACAAGGGGATTGATCTTCTCCCCGTTGGATTTGAACCCTTGACCTCCTCTTTGGAAGGCTGTTATTCTTACCGTTGGGTCACCCCTTTGCGTTAAAATGTACGATTATATATCATTTATAAGGGTGGTGGCAGTCGACTCGGTATGAGATGCGGTTTGCTCCATACCGAGCGGTTTGAGCAATGCTTGTTAATCGGTTTGGAGCGGCATGCAAGAGAGGAACACCAAATCGGCAAAGTTTCCCGAATCGACATGGAAAAAAATGTGTACGTTGGAGGTATTTAATGGGTCAATATATCCGTTTGAAGCTATTAAACCAAAATTTAATTCTCTTTTTTTTTTTCATCCCTATTTAAATTCAATACATTTCTTATTTTTTTCAAACAATATCATTTGTATTTCACAACAAAATGTATTCATCTTCATCTTCATCTTCATCTTCTTCATTCGATGAAGAGTTAGATTTTTTATCCGACTCTTCATCCGACATATTTTCTACCGGTTCTACCATAGAAACCTATTTAGCCGCGTGCGATAGCATTGAAGACTTACCATACCTTGATGACTAGTGTTTTTATTTAATAAGTACTATGTAATTTTCTTTCAAGTCTTATGTAATTCTCTTTTAAGTATTAATAAAAAATTATGTTTTTATTAAATTGTTTAAAAAAAAAAAGTAATGAGTTAGGCATGGTTGCCACTAAAAATCTATTGTTAGGTATGAGATTAGTATGAGGTGAGTTGGCGAGATATTATTTGTAGATGACTAGGCATGAAAAAAAGTGGTAGGCATGACTGCCACCACCCTAAGGACTTAGTATCAGTGATCAGATAAGCAACTATATCATCCTATGAATATAAATTTTACAAAATTTTAAACTACAAAAAAAAAAAGAGATTTACCTTCAGAGAGCCAAGCATAAGACTTTTGAGATTGAGTGAGCATTGACGTCATCAAAGCAGAAGCAGTAACTGTATGAAAGGGTTGCACCTTTTCCAAACACAAACTCAGTTCAACTGGACACCTGAAAATACGATGTGAAAGAGGCTTTGTGGGGATTGATCGGAAGGCGGCGGAGGAGACTCTGGCGGCGCTACGGAGGGAAGATGAACGTGAAAATAATCTAGCGGCGGCGCCGGTAGTGGACATTTTTAGAACTGGATCGATGGGGAGTGGTGGATTGAACTTGAACCCTTGGTACGGATAATTGTATTAACAGTCCATGTACTATCAATAGTTCGCCTGTTGGGTCCCTATAGTTTAACTCTAAAACTATGAACCGAAGACCAGACTAAATTGACCCGGTTCAATTGGTTTGAACCAGTTTTGAATAAGTTGTGGAATGTTATCAGCAGGCTCGGTTGTCAGTATGGTCGGGCTGGGCCAAAGCATCGGGTCCAATACTTCATATATATCCTTTTGGTTCAAAATTTCATATATATCTAACCTAACTTGAAAATTTCATATATATTCAATCTAAAACTTAAAATTTTCATATATGTCCAAATACCCAATTTATATTTAATTAAAATTTTAAAATACATATTTATTTTCATTTAATGTTAAATGACCATTAAACCTTTTTTTTTTAATTCACATATATATTTCTTATTTCCATATAAACAATCTCTCAAATCACTATATTAGTAATAAACATGCTTTCATACACATGGGTTACGAATATTATTATGATCCGTAATAAACATGCTTTTATTATACTTGCTTGACGAATGTTATTGCGAATATTATACTTCATTGCTCCAAATACAATGTATAAACATGCTTTTATGATTTATATATTGTATTTGGAGCAATGAAGTTTACATATGTTTTGTGTACTGAAATTGTTTATTACGGATCATAATAATATTCGTAACCCATGTGTACTAATATAGTGATTTGAGAGATTGTTTATATGGAAATAAGAAATATACACGTGAATTAAAAATAAAAATAAATAAAAATAAAACGCGAAGGGTTTAGTGGTCATTTAACATTAAATGATAATAAATATGTATTTTAAAATTTTAATTAAATATAAATTGGGTATTTGGATATATATGAAAATTTTAAGTGAGGTTGAATATATATGAAAATTTTGAACCAAATGAGGGATATATATGAAATTTTCAAGTTAGGTTGAATATATATGAAATTTTGAACCAAATGGGGGATATATATGAAATTCTCCCTTTATTCGTAATCTTATATCTATTACTAGCTCCGTTTCATAAAAACCGTCCATTTTGATTTTTTTTTAACATTTTTTTTCCAACTTTGATCTTAATAATTTTGTTTACGTTATATAACACATGATGGAAATTACATGAATAGATTGGAATTTAAATATATTTTCATTGGTATGATTTTCATAAAATATTATATTACGCAAACAAAAATATTTAAAATCAAAGTTGAGAAAGAAATACTTAAAAAAAATCAAACTGGACAGTTATTATGGGACGGAGGAAGTATATTTTTTTAGTGTTAACATTAATCCTAGCTTAAATTTATATATACTAATATTGCGTTTAGAAATTGCCTATTCGTTTAGCTATGCTCAAGGTCATCGAAATTCACAAAACGGTCCTTGTTATTGGGCTGAGACCGAGGCGTAGAATTGAGAAAAGGAAAATCTAGAGATCAAGGACCGGATTGGTCAGGCTTTGCTTGCCTCGACTCAGTCCTGTCAGCTGGTCCTTTAGGCCTATTCTAGAGATGGAAAGATTGACATTGTATTAGATGAAGTTTTTGACAATTTCTACACTTCAAGCCACTACTCATATTAAAAGTAGCATCAAAATTTAGAGAGGAATCTTCAATTTTAGCTTGCTTACATCTTGGACATCAGTATACAAAAAACAAAAGATCCATTCACTCACTTCAAATTTACAATGTTCGGGTTTGCACTCAATCATAGCATTATTCTGGATTCTTTATTCTTCATGTTGTACAATCTTAGTTTTATTCACACCAAGTAAACGAACCAAAGATATCAATCATAACCTTTTAGTTTTCAGTCATGATAGTTTGATTGTAGGTAACTCGAGTGTAATCGTCAACAAATTTTTTCAAGTTATTGAGCACCCTTGAACTAGTTTCCATCCCGAAGACTCTTTCATTCAATTTAGCTAGCCTTTGTCCCACTTCTATATCACCCATCACACTTTTTAGGCTTCTATGAACATCTTCTTCTCTGAAATCATTCAGCCTGATCCCAATTCGCCAAATATTTACAATGTATTCACAATTCACAAACTGATCACCTGCTATTGGGTAGCACAATAATTTTACCTTGCTTTGTATAGCCTCAATAGTGGAGTTCCACCCACAATGTGTTAGATAACACCCGATTGCTTTATGCCGTAGCACTTCACTTTGAGGAGCCCATGAAACCACGAGTCCTCGACTTGACAGTCTTTCCACGTACCCTTTTGGGAGCCCGTCACACCATTTGGAACCAAGGACCCATATAAATGGATGCTTGGATGATTCCAAAGATATAGCAAGGTTTCTCACCTTTGCTTTGCAAATGGGACTAACCCAAGTGCCAAAGGAGATGTAAATAACCGAGCGCTCACTTTGTTTGTCTAACCAATCTAAACAACTTGTATCCTCTTTTGAAAAATTGAGGTTAACATATTTGGTATGTTGTGTCAAAGGCCCAACCGGAGTTATATTTGGGTGTTTTTGGTATTGATTTGGTAGGTTAAGTTCGATGTGATGTTCTTCAGGGAAGGTATTTACAAGGATTTGTGAAAGGGTTCTTGTTCGGACCAACATCCTTGTCCAAAACCTGAATCTTGATTTTCTTGCAGCTAAGTTACCAATGAGCCATGGTAAATCTTGTGTGCTTAAAGGAGGTTGCTCATGTCCCAAGTATACGGGGCCTTGATTTTGTGGAATGCCTGCATGTTTTGCAACACACATTTAGTCAAATATAGTAACAATCACGTTGAAATAGACCATTCTTAAGCTTACAGTCAAAAATTAAATTTGACAATTTATTTTTTATAGATATTCAGAGTTGCATACTACTAACATTTAAACCTTTTCTTAGTTATCACGTTATAGTTTATGACTTAGTTTTTTATGTGTAATTGATACATGTACTTTTAGATCGTCATTCTTTCAATCAAATCTTGCTTGAACTATACCTCAGTTGCTTTGATTAACGTATACAGAGTATATAATTGATATGATTATAGAACCTACCTTTGTATATAACTCAAATTCTTTAGCTAGCTAGTTTACATTTGGTCCACGAGACGTACAGGACATAATAGATATATACATAGATAGAACACGCACATATTACTTATACTTTTATAATCATGTAAATGGATCGTATAGTATTGAAAGTTTAATAACTACCGATTTCCGAGATGATGCCAAGAGATAGCATTTCGGGGATGGCAGCAATCAGCTGGTAAGCCACAAACATAACCGGCCAATATCCAACCACAGGGACACCACAATCATCGCCAACTTTCAATGCCCACGACGCCAATAAGTCCACAATCATGAATGCAACTCCACCATTGTTTTCACCATTAAGTTCACGAACCAAGCGGTCCAAATGCATTGGCATTTTATTCTCCATGGCAAACTCAATGGCAAAGAAATCACGTGGTGTATCTTCATCCAAACCATCAGGAATGGAAATGCAAGAAACGTCGGTTTTATTAACAACGGTTTGGTGGATGAACTCAGGTGTTACAACCACTGGCTCAAGACCGAGGCGGCTCAAAGCGGATGCAAGGTTAAGCATGGGTGTTACATGGCCTTGTGCTGGATACGGAACCATAATGACTTTAGGACTCATTATGAAGTTGTGTATATATGGCACAAGTAAGTAACATGCATCACGTTGGATTTATATATCATGGGGAAGAGTGCCAATGTCATGTGTGAACAAGAGCACGTTAATAAATTACTAAAGCAACGTTCATAATCATATGCATTAGGGTTAGGCCAAACTAAATAATTTAATTAGAGCAATGATAAAGAGCCTTAAAATATATGTATAAACTCATGTCTATATCATTAATAATTTGACATCTCACTTATACATTTTATCACTTCAAATATTAACTTTTAATTATTCAACTTGTCATCATCTTGTTGTTACGCATATTTGTAGTTATACATTTTAAACATGACAATCATTTTTTATTTAATTAATAATAATCACTAGTGGAGGCGAAATCAGAGATAAAATTGGCCGGATGCATTATTTTTTTTGTTGTAGTATAAGGAAAAAAAAACAAAAAAAATATGATTTCAAATCGTTAAAATGATTGAGTTTAGTGAAAATTAAGTTATTTTTTTACCGAAGCAATAACTAAAAATAGTACAATGCATTGGGACGTTTTTTTATAAAAATTAACACTACGAAACAAAATATTATTGAGTCCCGTGATAGGTAAGCTTGTTATATAGCGTATATATTAAGTGATAGGTAAACTTGTTAATTATATTAGCTTAAGGGTTGGTTTAGATTAAGATTTTTATTGTTAAAATCTATTAAAAATGGCTAACTTTGATTTTGATATATATTTTATAAGCTTCAATTTTTCAGCTAATATCGAGATTTATGAGCTTATAAAAGTTTATCATATCATAATAAACTTATATAAGCTCATAAGTCTAAACACGGATGGAGATTTAAAATTAAATTTAGTTGTCGGTTTGAGAATTATATGAGAAATCGCACGTGTAGAATTCATAGTTAGGATCTTTAATCTAATATTGACCAAGTCGATCTCTTATAACTATTTCGATAATCTCTATTGGATAGTCAATTAAACAATTTAAAGACCCCTTTTATCTATTAAACAATTTATATGGTTAAGATTCGTACTTTTGGTAGTGGGATTGTTTTTGATGCAAAGATAAATGTAACTTTTAATTTACTAAACCTTCAGCCACTTTGGAAAGACATATGATTGAAGATCTAAAATCACCCGCTTGAGCTTTATCAAAATTAAACTATACTGGTACATTTGTCAAATATTTGAAAAACGTCGATCTAACATTTTGAAATGCAGTGGTAACAAGAGTTTGATGATAAGCTCTATAGAATCGAATATGATTAAATGGTTTGCCGCTCGTGGCCTCACGAGAGATCGTCGAGCTATAAGTTTTCTCCACCACCTAGCTCCTTCATTTATGGAAATTCTGGAGATCACTTTTTCAGATAGAACTGGGATATAATTTGTTGGTTAGTTCCATAATCACTACCAGACACCACAATACCCTCCATAGGTAAACCCCATAATTGACAATCGCGGTTCTATCTCTCTTTTCCTGAAAAATAAAAGAAATTTTACTTAAACATGCTCCTTCATTCACAATCACGGTTCTCATCTCTTTTTCCGTAAAAATGACAAAGGTACAGAAATGGGATAGAAATTGCAAAGGTCGTGTGGGAACCTGTATTCCCAATCCCGGTTCTAGTATAAATAAAACAAGTTAAATAAAATTGGTAGTTTTGCAAGTGTGGTGAGGATGAGTAGTAGCATTTCTAAAAAAATGATTCTTCGTCTATCATCTCGTCACTTCTTTTGTGTAAATTAAAACAGACGCTGATGACCATTACTCCATTAGCTAGGTTATATATCTAGGAAAAAGATACGATGACTGAGCTCGTCAGCCATACGGACGTGCATACAGTGAGCGTTCAAGGGGACAAAATTACAATTGCATATGTATTGTAAATGGGTGTAAACGAGCCAAGCTTTTATCTAGAAACTCGAGCTCGAGTTCAAGCTCGACTCTATCTAGCAGAGCTTTTATCAAGCACAAGCCCAGTGAACTGGCTCGAAACATATAATGAGTCGAGCTCGAGCTTTTGATAGCTCGGCTAGAGCGGTATCGAGCTTTTCGAGCCTTAGTATAGATATATTTTCATATTTTTTTTATGTATGTAAATAAATAAATGATTTGAACATTAACTTAATTATAAAGACTAACTGTATAAAGGATAAAATATTTAGGCTTGGTTATGAGAATTTATTGTTGGTTTTATTACTTTTAAAAATATCTACTCTGGTTTTCAAATGGTTTTATTACTTTTAAGAATGAAGTAGCGACGGAATATAATGAACATCGTAATGGAATAAATGAAGTAATGTAATGATGCATTACAATTATAATTATGTTTGGTTGTTATGATAAAATTGAATGTAATCGTTAATAAAAATACTAAAATAGCCTTTGATGATATAACTTTTTTGTTTTGTGGATAGTTAATAAAAGCCTTTTATGTAATTATAATTCCATTACAAAATGTAATGAAGAAAAATAAGAAACCCCCTAATGAATGAAAAATGTGGCTTTTGATGTAATAATGTAATGAGTCATTACATTTTTCAATTGTAAACAAACATAATATTCTTCATTCCATCGTAATGATCTTTTCCGTTCATACTCTTATTATGATGTACGGTTTTACGAGTCACACTCTTGTTTACATAACGTAAAGTAGCTAGGTATAACGTAAAGTAGCTAGGTTTTATCTTTTAAAACTTACACTATTTACTTAATGTGTTATAAGGGAAGTGCATGCGGTACTTGGGGTTAACTTCAAGTTGGTTCGTTGGTCTTTTTATAAGTTTACTCAAAGTATTTAGAGCAGTTTAGACTGTACCTTAAACAAGCTTTTGTTCCATGATTTGTTGAAAACCGTGGTTGGATACATTTTATTGGAGATGCTCTAAAGTCTAAACCAGATACATAAATAAATAAATAAATAAATGAGTAAATTACACCGTCACGCTATGGTTTCTTTCCAAATCACACCCATTAATTCGTTTTTGCTTTTTGCTCCCTGTGGTTTACATATTGCACGCTGTTAGTCCTTATCGCTAACTGCAAGTTATCTTTTCGTTATCTCAATCGCATGCTTAGTCCTAACTAGCGATCACTTGCAAATTAGTCCTTATACTAACGACCGTTAACAACTCCAAAATTTTATTAAAAAATCTTTTCTACGCGTTTTTATCGCTTTTTATTGCATTACCGCTTACGTTGCCTATTTTTCTACGCTTTTCTTACGCTTTTATACGCTTTCCCATTTTTCACGCTTCCGTTTTTCTTAAGTTTTTATATCCTTCATTTTTGCGCTTTTGTCCGTTATTTTCCTTTATCACGTTTTCCTTTGTTTTTACGCTTTTGTCCGCTTTTTTCTTTGTCCGCTTTTATACTAACTTTAAAATGATCGTTCTTTAATCGATTTTTTCCGATTCGCTTTTTAAAAATACGATTTTTATTTAAAAAAATCGCCATTCTTTACTTTTTCCGATTTAAAAATTTTTTTTTTAAATACGCTTTTTTTTAAAAATACGCCATTTCCGATTAAAAATACGTAATTTTTAAAAATACGCTTTTTTTCCGATTAAATAATTTTTTTTAATACGCCATTTTTAAAAATATACGTCATTTCCGATTTAAAAAAATCGCCATTTTTAAAATACCGATTTCAAACGCCATTTTCGATTTAAAAAATCAATTTTTAAATTAATCAGTGATAAAACGGATAAAACGTATGAAAACGGACAAAAGCTGAAAAACGAAGGAAAACGTGATAAAAACCGACACAAAAGCGAAGAAAACGGACAAAAGCGTGAAAACGCTTAAAACGATAAAACGGACAAAACGTAAGAAAACGGATAAAAGAGTGAAAAACGAAGGAAAACGCTTAAAACGACAAAAACGTAAGAAAACATAGAAAAAGTAGACGAAAACGATATCCACTTAATAAACGCATGAAAACGTAGTTAAAACCTAAAACGATTAAAACCGTAAAAGATTTTTTAATAAAATTTGGAGTTATTAACGGTCTTAGTATAAAGGACTAATAATCGCAAGGATCGCTGGTTAGGACTAAGGTGCCATTGAGATAACGAAAAGATAACGGCAGCTATGATCTAACAATAAGTATAAAACCACAAGTGAGCAAAAAGCAAAAAAAACTAGCAATACCGGTATGTAGATTGGAAAGAAACCACACGGACGATAGGTGTAATTTACTCTAAATAAATAAAAATCGATTGGGCGAAGGGAAACATGAAGCACGCATGCATACAACTTTGCATGTACTAAACCGAATATTCGGCCAACTGTGTTTAATAACATAAAACTTGAGTTATTATATTATCCACGTGGGAAATAGAGTCAATGTAGGTGTGCCTTTAAGCTCCAAACTTATGAGAAATATTAAATCCTAATTAACAATGCTTTGGTCGGTAGCTAAATCGTTGTAGGTATAAGTGTGGTCTAAGGGCGGAGCATTGTGAAAACTAACGAGGGCTATGGCTTTTCTAAAGTTTTTTACTTTTATACTATGTACACTTATATTAATGCATACTATATATTATAAAGGTGTTGATATTCACATCATTTTTTTATACCTACATCATAATTGTGCATTAATATCTTATACAAAGTGCATTACAGTGTTGTACAGTGTGGTATAAATATAAAAAAAAAAATGATTAGAATATCAACTCCCATATTATAAGCTTTAAATTTTATACACAAGTAATAATTTGATCCTCTCAAGTTTCTTGATTATGTTTTAGCTCTTCTAGTAAAAAATTTCAAGCTTCGCTGATGAATGTAGTGTTTGATTATGTCAGATAAATGGTTTTTAAGACTTGTATGATAAGAGTATTAAGATATGGATCTAAGAGCACATGGTATGCTCCTACGTGGACACGCCATTCGTCCCTGTGGATACCAATAACACCGTCAAAACCATATCGGGCAACACGTTAATTTTGAGCCAAATGGATTTGAGCTACTTGACTCGCTCACGCCGAACGTTT
Organism: Chrysanthemum makinoi; assembly: GCA_910596185.1. Lineage (NCBI taxonomy): Eukaryota > Viridiplantae > Streptophyta > Magnoliopsida > Asterales > Asteraceae > Chrysanthemum > Chrysanthemum makinoi. Next base: position 202,486,297 of record OU343219.1, read on the forward strand.
AAAAAAAAACAAAATTAAAACGCAACAGCAGGTGAGCAAAATAATGGTGAAAGGTAAGATGTGTTTGTGCGATTTTTTTTTTTTTTTTTTTTTCTTTTTTTTTTGTGTGTGCAGGTTTCAGTAGAAGAGAAGGGTAGGAGGCATCAAATTTGTAGTGTTGCCTTTTTAGTACTAATCTGAAAATAAACGAGTAACCATCTTAGATCAGAAAGCAAGAAAGAAAACGAAAAAAATTCGCCGAAGAACGTAACGGACATGGTTGTTCAGTTGAAGAAGATGAGTATTTGATTATTTTCTTTTTGTAAGAGCTGATTTTTTCGATGCCAAACTGCAAAAGTTAAAAAGTATAGTTTCTAATTACCCATGGGTCACATTTTCTTGTGTTGTTTCAATGCATGCCACACATGTTTTTCCAGTGCAAGTTGTTGTGTGAAACTGTGAATTATTAATTACGTTTGGTGTATTTTTCTTTCTTGGTAAACATTCAACAAGCACGTTTTCAATATGTATTTCAAAACTCTTTTAATTTTTCACTTGCTACGTTTAATCATATCTTGAATTTTACTATCGTTTCAATAGTTAAATAAAAGGTTATAAATATATAAAATGAAAAAAAAAAGTGGAACCCAATAATATGTGTTATTGGTGTGTTATGAGAGATGTGTGCTTAAGTTATTGGTGTGTTATTGGGAGGTGTATGATGTGAGGCTGAGGTGGCATACCAATAACGTGTTATTGGTAGCTCTCATACCTTGTGCTCTAAGAGCGAGTGTAGTGGCCGGTCGTCCATGTTGGTCGACCCCCAAAAACAAACGCGCCCCACCCACTACATCTAGTCCCACTCGACGCATCCTATAGCAATATTTAGGAGAAGTTGGTCGCAAACACGCTCGATTCGGTTGTGTGTGGAGTGTGTTTATTTAATTTTCTTTTGTGATGTATATTTTTTATGATGTCTTCAATCTCCTTATTACATTAAATTGGACTAGCAGGGTACCCGCGCGATGCGGCGGCGGGTACCCTGTGACTAAATTTTTCGGCGAACAAATGTTATTTTGTTTTGAGTTCTTTGGATTTCAGATTTATGTTTTGAAAGTTTAATTAGATTGTACATTGTGGTTAAAGAGTTGTATATTTTGGTGAAAAGGTGAATTAAATTGTGTATTAATTGTATGTGTTGAATAGTGTGTTTTTAGTTTTATTATATTTGTACATTGTGTTTAAGTAGTTGTATATATTGGTGATGAGGTGTATTAATTGTATGTATATAAGAAATAGTATTTGCTTAAAATCAATTAGTTGTACATTATATTTTATAAGTAGTATTTACTTAAATTTTAATTTAAGAAATCTTAAACTCATAAATAAGAGAGAGGGTCATCCCTCCATTATAAGTAGTATAGATATGACATTATTTTGGAGAGAGATAATTGATGTCGTAGTTATGTGTGAGCATCACCACTACATTTAATCTATTTTAGACAAGCAATGCACAAACTGCGCATCGATGGTATGCCCTTGTGAACATATACACGGCACACTAAGGCTGAGCATCGGTCCCGGACTGATCAAGACCGAGACCGAATTATCCCAAAAGCTGAAACCGAGGACCGGATCGAATGTGGTCGGTCCGTCGGTCGCTCCGGTCCAACAAGGCAAAATAGTCGGTTTGTGGTCTGGACCGGACCGACCAAGATCGAGACCGAATTATCCCAAAAGCCGAGACCGAAGACCGAACCGAATGTGGTCGGTCCGGTCCGGTCCTTCGATCGGTCCGGTCCGCTCGGGTGGTTTGCGCAGCCCTACGGTACACTACAACAAAACAGAGAATGAGCGACCAACTTTTGGCGAGGACACATTTGTCCTCACCAAAAGCACTAAACGACAAAAGTTATGCTGACCTGGCATACCCGAACAAGAAAAATTCAACGCAACTTTTTAGCGGAGACATGTCCCCGCCAAATTTTACAAAGTTTGACAAAAAGTTTTATTCTCCCTCGCTAGCTAATTGCTCTCGCGTTTTTTCCCGCCAAAAGATTATGACTAGATTTTGATCTTGTCCCTGCCAAAAGTGAGATTATTAAAAATTATTTATGTTATTTATAAATGATTTTAAGTAAGTTAAAAATTATTTAAATTTATTAAATTATTTAAATTAATTCAAATTGATTTAAACTAATTATAAATGATTTTAAAATAATTTAAATTAAAAATAAATTATTTAAATTACTTTTTATATTAGATGACGAAACGGAAGACAAATGCGAACATATATCAATTTCCAATAAAAAATATAACCACTTAGATTAATGATTTAAAAAAAACCGAACTCATTCTAATTCTATTCGTCAAAACGAACGATGTTAAACCATATAAAGTCATGCTACTTGTTATTTCTGAAGTTTTGTTACGCTGTCAAAATCTAGCATAATTCGTCTAAATCGAGCATAATTCGTAACTTCCATTCGTCTAAATAGGGAAAACTAATTTATAATCCCGCAATCTATGGTCATTGTTGTAGTAGTATCTTTCACAAGAAAAAAAATGTCATATTTTAAAAGAGCTTGCAGATCACATGACCATAGATAACAATAACATATGATTCAATATACAAATAAATACGAGAATGGATCCAGTAAGAAGAAAAATAAAAATAAGAAGAATGAGAAATGTTTTTAGCCACACATTTCAAATATAGAAGGAGAATTTCATGGGACATGCATCTCTTTTTGTAGGTGCATCTGAAATGTGCGGCTGTGGTTATTTCTCATCCTTCTCATTTTACTTTTTATTTCTTATTTGATCCTTACTCAATAGATATATGAAATGGATGTGATTATAAACTTAAGAGTAAATTACACCGTTCGTCCTTGTAGTTTGCGTTGACCGCAGGGTTTCGTCCTTTGACCAAAAAAGTTGCACCGTCCGTCCTTAAGTGGGAAACGTTATGCACCGTTTGTCCCTCCATCCAACTGGGCCCACTAACGGTCGTTAAGTCTTGTTAACCTGAGGGTATAATCGTCATTTCAACACCATAAGGACGAACGGTGCAAGGACGAACGGTGTAATTTACTCTTTTATTTATATGTGTAGTTTTTTTGTTTACTTATTTTTTTGGGGGTATGTTTTAGTTGTTGTTGCGGTCGCCGTTACCATTAGCACTAGCCTAACAAGTGTAAACACAATTTTTATTGAACCAGTAGTCAAAAAATCGTTTCTTACAAACAAGAAGAAGCAAAAAAAAAATGAATCAAAAAGAATAATCGGTTCTTATAACTATGAACACATGTCACTTGAAATGGTAAATTAAACAACAGCTTTCAAACAACCACACCAAACAAAAACCACCTAATGTTAGAAGTCTATTCCAAATCTAATATACACAGCACAAAGCTGTTGATACTATACATTACAATAAATGATACATCACCTATGATATTTAAAAAAAACACTGTTAATAATATGAGTAAATTATGATCTAGAAAATACTTGATATCTTGCAATGAGATATGAACAACCATACACTACCATAAAAAAATAGCCTTCGAAATGCCTTATGTTCCTCTCTGTTTACATACAACCGTCGACGATTTTGAAGACCGGTTCTCTTTTTTTTCAAATTGATACCAACCAAAAAATCACATGAATACATAAACCAAAACACCTTAAAATTAAAGATTCAATCGATCTATAGTAGCATCATGCATATCAAACTGAAAATTAACTTAAGTCTATCTGATACATGTATCGGTTCTAAACACCATGTTGAACTTCAAGTCGATCTAATACATGAAGTAGCGGTTGAATTTCACCCATATACAATACTATCCAAAGTCGCTTATCGAAAGAGGAAGGCGAGGCTGTGGTGTCATTTACGAGTACCACTCGTGACCCAAAATTTACGCTAGAACCCGTTTTAATTTATTAAACCACAACCGGCTTAAACCCTAATGATTCGAAACTGAAAGTTTAGATTCAGTATGCGCGATGGGGATTTATTGCGCGGTGGCATGAAAAATAGAACCACGAGGTCTTGATCTATCGATTAGTATAGGCGGTGTAGGTCGTAGAACGTCGCCGAAGTTGGTCGGATTCCGTAGCCGGAACCCTAGGTTTGGTGGCCGGAAATTATAGAGAGAGAGAGGAGAGGGTGTGTGTTTTATAGAGAGAAAGTATGTGGCAAAAAATGAGAGGTGTGTGTGTGTGTTGGTATATATACATTCGTCCCTGCGACCGTTCGTCCTTATGGTGTTGAAATGACGGATATGCCCTCATGGGTTAAGTGAGTTAACTGACGTTAGTGGGAATTGGTGGGCCCGTTGGATGGAGGGACGAACGGTGCATAACGTTTCCCACTTAAGGATGGACGGTGCAACTTTTTTGGTCAAAGGACGAAACCCTGCGGTCAACGCAAACCACAAGGACGAACGGTGTAATTTACTCTAAACTTAATTAGCTTTGTATTTGTTTTTAGAGTTAATTACATGAATGGTCCCTGTGGTTTGTCGAGAATTACGGATTTAGTCCCTAAACCTTTTTTTTTGCATATTTGCTCCCTATGGTTTTGATTCGTTACGGATTTGGTCCCTTGACCATATTTTCTGTTAGTTGACCGTCAAATTGGTGTTTGAAAAGCTGAAATGACAAAAATACCCTCGTATGTGTTTCATGAATAGTCCCTATGCTTTGTGGGTTATCACGAATTAGTCCATGATTTTTTATTTATTTAACTATTTGTATAAAAAATATTTTGTAGAAAATTTTATAAAAAATTTTATTAAAAATTCCGAAAATTTTATAAATAGTCCTTGATATTTTATAATTTTTTTTGACAATTTTTTTTGCCCAAAATAATATTTTTGTCAAAAAAAATTTTAATTTTTTTGCGTAAAATTTTATAAAAATTTTTTGCCCAATATTTTATAAAACATTCCGTAAAAAATTTGGGGAAAAAAAGAAAAAAGAAAAAAATTTATTTTAAAAAAAATTACGTAAAAAAAATTATTTTAAATGTTTTTTTTAAATTCCGTAGTTTTTTAAACTTTTTTCTTTTTTACGGAATTTTTTATAAAAAAATTTCGACAAAAAATTTTCCTTTTTTTTTGAATACTTTTTGACGGAATTTTTTATAAAATTTTGCCCATAAATTTTATAAAATTTTTGACGGATTTTTTTGACAAATTTTTTTTCATTATTTAAAAAAATAATATTTTGACAAATGCCGAAAATTTTATAAAAAATTCCGAAAATTTATAAAAATTCCGATAAGTTTATAAAAAAATTTATTAAGAATTCTGAAAAATTTTTAAAAAATTCTAATAAAAATGTTATAAAAATTATTTTATAAAATTTTTATCGGAATTTTTTATAAAATTTTCAGAATTTTTAATAAATTTTTTTATAAATTTTTTTTGAATTTTTATAAAATTTTTTATAAAATTTTCGGAATTTTTTTATAAAACTTTCGGAATTTTTTATAATATTTTCGGAATTTTTAATAAAATTTTCGACAAAATGTTTTTTATATAAATTGTTAAATAAATAAAAATACAAAATCAGGGACTAATTCGTGATAACCCACAAATTATAGAGACAATTCATGAAACACATACGAGGGTATTTTTGTCATTTCAGCATTCTAAACACCCATTTGACGGTCAACTAACAGAAAATATGGTCAATGGACTAAATCCGTAACGAATAAAAACCATAAGGAGCAAATCTGCAAAAAATATAATTTAGGGACTAAATCCGTAATTCTCGACAAACCACAAGGACCATTCATGTAATTAACTCTTTGTTTTATGAGCGTGTAAAATTCATATAACTAGCATGATATACCTATAAAGCGGTATCGCACGAATTCTTTATTTTGTTGTCGTTGTTGATTTTAGTTATCTATGATAATTTGCGACGATGGTACGTAGTGTAACAGCGGAGAGAGGTGATGCATGGTGTAAGAGAAAGCGAATAAAGTAACGTGCCAAACTTTTTTATCGGATGAAAAAAATGAGTCATATATATGTTGTATGTGTGATTATGAAGTGTGTTTTCGATAGATCTTATGATTAAGATTAAGAATATGAATTCTTCATATTATAGTTGAGAAATTTTTTACATGATAAATTACATTTTGAATATCGCTAATCAAAAAGTGATGATTGATAACTTCAAATATTGTGGTGAAAAAAAAATCAGCTGTAACATGACCTCTTTGGGAGCACGGTATGATACACGTAATTATATTTTGGCTAGTCTCACGAGTGATGAGTGTAACATTATTACTTACACGCATTGCTGCAAAAAACGCACTACAAGACCGATTAATTGCCGTTCAAACGCTATTGGGCCATCAACCTTTTTTATTTGTGTAAATCGGTCGAATATATCGGTCATCTGTGGTTAACGATGGTCAAACTTGCCGAAAACTTGCAAATCTTGTCGGAAATACCCAAAACTTACCGTAAACTAGTTTAATCACTTATAGTCGTTGTTTATATCATTACAAGATGTAATTTTAAGGAAATCTTGCCGAGAATACTCAGAACTAGCTAGAAATACCCAAAACTTGCCAAAATGTCAGACGATTACAAGCTATAAAAGGATCGACCACTCGACTGTCGATTCGCAATTTTTAAAATCTTTGTTACACATTTAGTTTATAACGATAAAAATTTTTCAGAAACATGAGCCAAATCACATTACTTAACTAAATCACGTAATCTGTTTGTGTTCTTGTTTGATTGGTTCTTTATTGTCGTGCATTTAGCCTAACAAAAAGTGTCTAGTATGTTTTGTCTATCTTAGAAAATTCAACCTACAGGACCACAATTCCACAAATGGAAACGTTGTTTAGATTTAATTATATAATTACTCTTTATCATACAAAATACGTTTCTATGCAATACCAATCCAAGTTTGATTAATTTTGTGGTCCTGGTGACCCCTATAACTTTCAAGTTTAATATTTAATCTTTAGAACATTAGTGGTGGCTTGAAATTTCTTTACTGCTAACTTTTTTCCAATAACTTAATTGTCACTTGGAGACTTCGAGTCATGCGATGAGGTAATGCCTAGTGATTAGCATACTAATTAAAAGGTTCTTTGCAACAATATTTCAAAGACTGAAACACGTTTTCAGTTTTTTTCTTATTTTTTTTGTTTCAACTAACATATTAACTATATTTTTTATAGACTCGTGTAACTCTCGTTGTGTCTTATAATGAGAACAACAATGGAGTTTAGAGAAATGAAGAAAGGTGAGAAAGTTTGTTATGATGCATTAATTAATCTAACTGCTTTACATCGGAGTATTTAAACTATACATAGCTGTTAAGATCTCGATCTAGATTTTTAAGATCTTCCGATTTTACGATCCTATTAAGCAAAACGAATCGATATTTCGTAGGATTTTAAGTTGGATATCGATCTTGTCATAGGATCGTAAGATCTAGATTCGATCCTACTTCCCTTAAATTAGCTAGCTAATAAACTATAAATGAATAAATTTTGTTAAAGTAAATCAATGAAGCAAGCCTGGATTATTATAAAATATAAATGTTTTATAAGGGTAAAATATATAGATTTTTAGATTTAAAAAATACCGTCCTTAATCACCGATTATATATTTTAGTATTTTAAAAAATTACACGTTGCATTTTCATATTATTATAACTTTTAGAACTTTTCTTTCTTCATAAATTTTGGCTAATAAAACTTGTAACATTTAGGTAGGATCTTTCGATCTCGATCCAATCTTGCAAAGACAAAACAATCCATAGTGGAATCTCGATCTTAACATCCTTGATTTAAACTACATATTTACAAACTAACCATGTACAAAGAAAAAAATACAAAACAATCCGTCAACTATCTCATTCCTTCTCTTTTACACTCCCCTCAAATGGAGATTGGGAAGGCACTGACTCCCAACTTGGACAAAGATGGATGAATGGGACCATACTTCAATTGATCTCACGCATAATGATAGCCCACTTCTATATGCTTTGTCCTGACATGAAAAACTGGATTTGCTGCTATATACAAAGTTGCTTGATTAGCACATAACAAATCAACTGCTTCCAAACCTTTAATACCAAGGTCTTTAAATAGACTTACTAACCAGGTTACTTCACAACATGTTAAAGTCATGGCTCTATACTCTGCTTCAGCTGAGGATCTTGACACAACTGCTTGCTTCTTACACTTCCGAGAGATGGGAGAATTACCAAAAAGAATACAAATAGCCAGTGTTTATCTTCTAGTCACTGGACAACCAGCTCAGTGTAATCACAATATGCCTTCAATTGAACAGCTGAGTCTTTTGCAAGTAATATACCTTGACCTGGTGCTTGAAGAAGATATATGAGCAAGTGTTTTGCAGCTTTCATATGGACAGAAATTGGTGATTGCATGAACTGACTTGAAACAACAGATGCTGCAGTTTTTTTAATTCGGTTCATGTTGTCTAAAACCAAAACCGACCCGACTAAACCGGAAAAACCCGAGCCAGCCCTAGTCCCATTCGGTTTGGTTTCGGTCCAGCTTTTCCACACATTTCGGTTTCAGTTTCTGCTTGGGTCTGCCCGGTTTGGTTTGGGTTTGACCCGATGCTTTACTCTTGCATTACTTTAAGTATACTAAACCTTTTCATGGAAATAATATCATGTTTAGTAACATTTATGTTTGACATTCTATTAATGTGATCTGACTGCAAACTTTAAACGTTGTTACGTTGATGATTTCTAGCTGTCATGTTTTTAATGTAATTATTGTGAAAAAAACTAATTTATGATGACTTAAATCATTACAGCATTGTGTAATTGTATTTTACATTTTACATTTTAAATGATGTTAGTAATTTGGTTTGTCAAAAACAACATGGCGCTGGCTAGCACGGGTTTCTTTGTGGTAGTGAAACGAGTTACCAGTCGGATCCATTAAATGTCAAAAACAGTTCATCATGACTTTAAGTGGGTACCTGGTGCTGGCTAGCACGGTTTTGTTTCCAGTAGTGAAACGAGCTACCAGGCACATAAAGAATAATTCAAAGCTTTTTGACCATGTGAATTGTGAAGTAAACAATCTCGTAAACCCGACTTGTGAATCTGATAATGAGCTGATTGTCGTTGATATTATTCTCAAAAACTATGCAAGGAAAAGAAAAATCTATCTATAATTCATCAAAACGATTGAAAAAATTGCAAGCATTTTGTTTGGCTTGTTCATTCATTTGACGCTTTTTAGCCAAATTATTTACTTGCACCATTTAGCTTGATCAAGATGAAATATACTGCAACAAAAAGTCAGCCCTTTTTAAGAAAAATTTATCTATAATTCATCGAAACGATTGTAAAAATTGCCTATCTTTATACGAATTACCATGTCAAACTGTCAAATAGACACGTAACCCGGAAAGGATGATACTTTAAGAAATTGGTAAAGCTTCAATTTGTTCACGGATGTCAGATGAAAAATAAAATTACAAGGATAGCAATAGAATCGTTAATACATTTGGAATGCCAAAACCACATTCACCACTCAGGTATTTGCCTACTCTATGTGGTTGCTCACAGCTATAACAATACATCATGCTAAAAAAACATAAAAATAAAGCATAGAAATCAATTCTTCTGTCACAGTTTTGGCTTAACTCAATCATGTAGTTCCGGAGATACCCTTAAACCCTTATCTAGCCTTGGCAAAACGGGATTAAAACTATGATTTGTACTTTGAAATGTGATGTTCATATGATAATAAGAACTTACAAAGGATGCAACTGCTTCTTCCATCTAAGTGGAACAGCAGCCTGCCTTCTTCAATGCTGATACATCATCCTTGTTGCCAACATTAATTGTCTGTCCCTTTGGCAAAGCACCAGGATCTTCTCCAACATCAAGAGCTTTTCTGCTGACAACTTGGTGAATTTGAGTAAGGACTTCTGTGAAGGCGTTTTCAACATTCAATGATTCAAGGGCAGATGTTTCCATAAAATAAGTGTTCTCTTTTTCAGCAAATGTTTTGGCATCTTCAGTTGTCACAGCCCTTAAATGGCGCAGATCAGATTTGTTTCCTACAAGCATGATGACGATGTTGGAATCTGTATGGTCACGCAGCTCCCTTAACCACCTCTCTACATTCTCAAAAGTGACATGTCGAGTTACATCATAGACAAGCAATGCACCAACTGCACCTCGGTAGTAAGCACTTGTAATTGCACGGTATCTATTACAAGAGAAAGATAAAACAAATTAGAAAAAAAATCGCATTTGAGAGAGCTTGCATATCAAATGAGCCTAGAAAACATATCCATATGATTCAGCATTGAAAGTTTAAACGGATATGAAATGGATTATCGTTAATACAAAATGAGAAGCAACATACATGAAGGAAACCATGAGGATATTATAGCATCTTTTTATGTGATACTAAAAATGATAATCAACCAACATGCATGTTGGATATTAGCGATTTTAAGGTACCATTTTTAGGTCATCTATGTATTATCTGTAATCACAGTTTGTGGAGATAATAGGAGGATATGCACCAAACTGAGCCAGTCATTCTATCTAGTTACTCCTTACAATAAAGCATAAAATATATATACTAGTTAAATTGAAGTTCATTTTTTACATAAAAAACAGACTTACAGAGATTGACTTTTAATAGCATACACAAATTATTATAGAGGAAAAATCCACACATACTAGCATACAGCTGAAGTCACAAAGAAACTTCAACAAATTTGTAAACTCTATTGCACTAGTCAACTCTTCAAAACCAAGCTTAAGTAACAGATTAAATACATATGTTCGTTTGTTCATACAATTATCTGTAGCACCAACCACACCTCCAATAAACGCCCTAGTAAAACTTTCCTACTGGACATTTCTGTCATATTCATGACTTGTGCTGGGATGCATCTGAATTTTTCCTATGTTTGCATCCTTAAATCATAATGAGATAAAGCATATAAAGTTCAGGCTTATCTCTAGTCACCTTCACTCACCATGATAGTAAAATGCACATGAATATCGAATTTCCTTCTTCTAACAGCTAAGCCATGCGAATGCACCTAGGTTACCATGTGTTCCTCTGTTTCAATCAAACCACAATCAACTTCAACTTCCATAATGCATTCTAGGTCCCACTTCATAACACCATGTTTAATTGTTTCAAAATTCGATAAGTTATATCCAACTAGAAGTCACCGTAATTTACATATACTAGTCCGTATACGCCACCACCACAATAAATAAAAGTCTATTTTCCTCACAGATGCAACCAATAAGCTCGTCTTGATGGAGGTTGCATAATTCAAACATTCCAAAAGTCAAAGTCAGATTTTTACACTTAAAATCATAAATTCACAAGACACGTCACCACAAATCGACATCACTATCGGTCGCATTTTCATATCTCTTAACAATATCATTCTTGTTATTCGGTATTTACAAAATTCACAAAAAACCTATGACATATCACCTCATTTTATACAATTAAACAATGTAAAGATTACCGTCATAGAATAACAATATACTTACCTCGGTGTTTCAAATTGGTTATTGTACTCGTACCATTTATCATAACAAACTTACCATTAAATTAAGAATAAAATGTTCAAATTTCTCCTTTTTTATGTTTTACAAAGAACAATGTGGAACATTTGACATCCAAAACAACAAAGAATTGGCGCATCAAAATTACCAATGTTAAAGCCCAACAACAATCAATGAATTTAACGCAACTTTAAATAAAGCTATAAAATAATGGCTTCAGTCCATCAAATATCAATGTACTTTCCCAAATGTATGGTAATCGACTAATCGTCACTTAACTAAAAAAATCCAATTTACCTTATCGTCCTTTCAGACTTCATCCCAATATCATACTTTTGTTAAAATGTCATAACCCAAACAATAACGATACAAAATCTGAAAGTACATTTGGTATTCATTTATTTTAGTTAAAGTATGCTAACAGTATATTCGAGATCGAAATCGCTACCAGACAAAAACTTAATCCTTAAAAAGATCCTATAAAAGTATAAAAAACCTAGTTTTTAACAGATGTTGCAAACATCAGATCTAATACTAGAACAATAAAACATCCTAAAAACACTAGATCTAGGATCATAAAAACCTAGATCAAACATGCAACATTAAACAAATAAAAACAAAGATCTAAAAGACAAAAGATGTATATACCGTTCTTGACCAGCAGTATCCCAAATCTGAGCCTTGACAACTTTATCATCAACTTTGATACTCCTAGTAGCAAATTCAACTCCAATAGTTGACTTTGACTCAAGGCTGAACTCATTACGAGTGAATCTAGACAGCAAGTTGGATTTGCCCACACCGGAGTCACCGATCAAGACTACTTTGAATAGGTAGTCGTAGTCATCGTCTGCTCTGTACGCTCCCATTTTTTTTTTTTTTGTGAGATCTGTTGTTGAAAAGTGTTGAATTTGGGGGAGATCTGGGTGGGGAGTGGAGGAGTGGGGTGTCACGAAGTGTTTGAGGAAATGTGTGTGACTGGGTTTGTTTGGTACAAAAAGATGTTGGGTCAAATGAGAAATGGTTAGGAAATATAAGGACTCGAATTCCTTTTTTGCTAATGTTTGGAGATACTAGCAATTGATCTTACTAGTTGTTGAGTCCTTAGTGCTCTTGGGGGAGGGAGGTCTTGAGTTCAAATCCTGCAAGGGTTTGAATGAGAGATTTTTAACCTGAGTAGTCCTTTAATGGGGTTTGGGCCTGGTAATCCTCGGTTAATCTTGGAAAAGGCAAGGGTTTACCCCTATTAATTGTCGTGCCTTCGGGCGGATTAGTAAGGGGTTTTCCCCATTGAGTATTTGAAATAGGCATTTTCGCTTCGAGGGAGCTCTCTAGCACGGACCCGGTTTAGACAACGTAGTCTAGACCTCCCGCTATCGAACCGCGACACGAAGCACTTAATAAGAAATTCACCTTTCAAAAAAAAGTTGTTGAGTCGTTTATAGAAATCGAACGGAACCAAATAAAATCGAATTGAACTGTAGTTGAACCGAATTTGTAAACATCGAACTGAATCGACTGTTTTCGGTTTAAATATGATTTTGACAAAATAAAATACAAACTGAATTTACATAAGAATTACGGAGTATATACTATTTAAACCTACAACACAAGTCTAAATATATACCTAATGCATAAATCACTTGTACAATTGCATTAACTACTTTCTCCCTCTAAATTTCCACAAATCAATTTTTTAAATCAACTAATCAAATCATTAGGTTTATTTGTAAGCATGATTAATAAGTCCAACAATCATTTTTTTTTACATAAATATATAAACAAAAAGTAATAATAATAAGGGAAAATGATTCAAATAGACCGCGCGCCCTGAGGCTTATCACTTTCCTGACCACTTTTATTTTTAATTTGAGAATGGACCGAGGGCAATCCTTGTCATTGGGCAACTCATCGAAATTGTGACAAGTTTCCCGTATGTGTAAGGTATTGTTTTTTGGGCAACCAAAAAGCGCTGGGCAACCGTATTTTTTAAAAATGGGTTTTTGGTCATTTTAGATAACATAAATAAAATATTCTGTATTTCCTAATACATATTTTTCATACCACTGCTTCTTCTTCTCTGCTTCTTCATTCGAACACACACACGCCATTAAAGCCTCCTCTATACAAATTCAAGTTTCAAATCTACAATTCGATTTTCACCCATTTAAAATCACTCTCCCTGATATAGTCTGATTCAAAACAAAATAAAGAAAATATTTATGTTACATCACTCTGCCAATTATTTGTGCTTTGTCATCAATCAACATCTTTAGCTGGTAAGTAGCGATTTAATTCAAATATTTAGGGTTTTTAATTATTATTTAAAGTAATTGTTTTGCTTTACTTAAAATATATGATATACTTTCATTGATTATGTTCAAATAATTTCATTTTAATGAAAACCCTAAAAACTAATTTGGGGAAAATCAGTTTGATCAATTACTTGGCTATAATTCGTCTGCTATTGTATTTAACTATCAATAATCAAAGAAATTGTGGTTGGATTTCATTTTAGAAATGTATGGAAAAGAAGAGTGTTATTAAGATGGCGGAAAAGAAGAGTTTGGGTACCTTAAAGGAATCAGAGCTGAAGGGGAAAAGAGTCTTTGTTAGAAGTGATTTGAATGTTCCGTTGGATGATAGTTTTAAGATTACTGATGATACTCGTATTCGTGCTGCTGTGCCTACTATCAAGTATTTGATGTCTAATGGCGCTAAAGTCATCTTATCTTCTCATATGGTATAATTACGTAATTCTGTTTATATTTGATGAATGATGTTGATTTTAATTTAGATATGTTTTTCTACAACTGAATTAGTAGATGATTCTGTTTGTAGAAATAGCAGGTGTTGGTTATGGTTTTTGAGATGTATGAAAGTTTGAGTGTGAGGAATCTTGCTAACGTTGTTTTGTTAAATGTGTGATCTAAAACACTGTGTTACGCCTTGCTTTGGAAACACTATACAAGTGACAGTTGATAAAGCCAAATCATAGATTGAACCTCTTGTTACTAAAGACCATAAATGAAAATAACTCGAATACTCTATGTTGTTTTTGAAAAGCAAAGACACACGAATCTAGTCTAACCTACTCTTCGCCTATATTCAGTACTGGCATAGGCGGAGCCACGTTGTCTTCCGGGTTGTCAATTGAACCCACTCAAAATTTTAAAATTTTAAAACCCAAGTATATAAATTCTGTATTTTAGGATAAATAGCTCTATGGAGCACCCTATGTTTTTTTTATTGAACCCTCTGATTTATTTACTAAACTTGAAAAACTCATGTGGTCACCATTCATGGTAAAAGACCATGTTGATTTTGAAGATTTCTTCATTGACAATCAAATTTTCCTACTGTCTCATCTTAATAAAATATTTAAGGATTGAGATTTGTTTGTGCTTTCTGTCTCAGAATGAGTAGTTGAAGTCGCATTTCCAGGATTTAAAGGATGTGTATATGGTTCTTCCGTACATGCAAAGGAAGTTGACCACGGTTCGAAAGAATTGAAGGACAAAATAGAGGCTTTGAATGAAGAAGTTGTGATAGAACGCACACCACGAGGTGCTTTGCAGAGGTCGCTTGAGCATCTTCGCGTAATATACTGAGCGATGCTAAGTCCCGGAGAGCTTGAAGCTAAACTAGCTGAAGGTATAACTAGTTTTTATGTTACTCGTTTTGATTACTTTTTTTGTATTAGTACTAATGCATGCTATGGTCAATGGACACAGCTCAAAAGAATTTGGAACAACAAGTAAAAGAGCATGACGAGAAAAACTCTGAGCTTGATTCCAACCTGAACTGGCTTCATAAGCGAGCAAAACAACGAATCCAAGAGGTTCAGAAGGTAATTCTGTTTACGGGCCCTTAAAATCCATGTCATGTCCAGTATATTACCTAGTTCCAAACAGAAATGCATGTCTCATGTTAGAGATACTTGTAGAAAACTAGAAGGGGGGGGGGGTTGAATAGTTTACCAATTAAAAACTTTGTTTTGAAACTTATTGTAAAGATCAATTGATATTGATCTTAGATATGTTAATGAAATATGCAAGCAATATGTAAGAAGTAAATAAGGAAAGAAATGATCAAACCACAACAAGTTGTTTATAGTGGTTCGGTCTACAAGGACTCTTTTTCCTTGCCCTACTCCACTCCTCGAGTCTCACACTCGAGAGTTTAACTTCACTAGTCAACAAGCTCCTTTCACCGGCGAGAAAACCTTTACACTTCGCTTACACTATTTCCGACACTAAGCTAGATGTCGAGTTCTTTCCAAGGGTACAACCACTCCCACACACAATGTATTTTGAGGACTAAAATACTAACCACTCACACTCACAAGATTATGATGGTTTGATACAACAATGAAGTATGAATCAACACTAGATCATACAACACTAAACAAACAAGACTTCCAACTTCTCGTTGAAGCTTGAATATGACTTGATCTTCTTTGCTACAAAAGAGATCACTAATATGATATGAAACTGAGTTAGAAAGGTTAGAGAGAAGATATGTATGAGAGTATGTTAGAAAGGGATTAAAAACTACTTGGCTTGGCATTGCTATTTATAGCCAAAGTGGACAGGAGCGTCCACGGACCGCGGAACCCTAAAAAGGGTTCCGCCCGTGTACCATTTATGTACCGCCGGTCTGACAGTCAAGATATCAAATCTTTGCTAAAGTCAACTCTATCTAAGTGAGATTGTGCAAGATATGAAGAGTACAAATCCACACAAAATATCTAATAAAATCTTCTAATGATTTCCATGATGCATTACATGATGTCATATGTTGTATTTCTATTTTTAGAAATATGCAAGTACATAAGTAGTGTTTGGTTTTAAGAACCTAACACATTCTAAAAACTACTATCATACATAATGATTAGAGTCATATCAAGATGTTACTAATCATAAATGTAAATGCTTGAATGATGAATATATTGTTTGAAAAAGCTTGTTTTAATATCTATTAAACTTGACAAGCTTTAAGCTTTTATACAAATTAAATTTACTTTTGTCGTTAACAAAACTTAGGTAAAGATCAAAAATATAAATAACGTTTAATGACTATATTTGTATTAACAAACTCCCCCTTTTTGTTGAGGACAAAATATAAATTTTATTTTTATAAAAGATACAAAGTTTGTACAAGAGTTATAAAAATATTAGTTTTAGAACTTGAAAAGAGAATGGTAATGCAAGTGTATGATGTTTGACTATTTATGAAAGTCAAAGTATTCACTAGTTGATGCATGATATTGACTTTTTCAGAAAGTCAAAGTATGCAGTTTGACTTTTTATCAATGAGGGTTCCTGTTTGACTTTTAGGAAGTCAAATGTATGCAGTTTGACTTTTTCAGAAAAGTCAAATATAAATAATTTCAAAGTTCTATATTTTCTCCCCCTTTTTGTCTCAACAAAAGAAGAGGCTATGCGGAATGTAATGAGCCCGAGCTATTATCTCCCCTTGTTCAAAGCTCCCCCTTAATTGGGTGCTTTAATGGGAAGATTCATGGATTGTGAAAATAAAGCTACAAAAAAATGTTAGTAATAATGATCATTCACAAGCATTTCCAAACACTATGTAATGACACCAACAATATAATAAACAACATTCATTAGTTAAAATTTTTCATGAGTAAAGATCATGAAAAGAGAACACAATGATGTGTTTTTAGTACAAGAAAAAATTATCCTAAGAAAGTAAAGACTAGTCTAAAACCATCCTAAAGTGATGGTGGATGGGAAAGAGCGTTGAGACGCTCAAGGATGTGGTTGAGGATGAACCTCATTTCTTCTTGAAGTCATGGACCATAACCCGGGTCCTTTCCACGGTTTGGCCTGTTTGCTCACAAGTTGAGCAACCATGCCTTGGAGGGTAGAATGTTTGGGGAGGTTGTGGTGGTGGAATGGTGGATGTGTTGGTGGTGTTAGGGATGTTTGGAGTGGTCATGATGGAAGCAAGCAAAGCACTTTGCATTTGCATTGTCTCACTCAGGTGAGAGTCCACCATGCCTTTGAATTGGTGGAGGTTGTGGAGTTCGGTTTGAATCTCCTCTCTAGTGGGATTGGCATCCCACATACACTCCTCAATGTCCTTAAGATGAGGTGACATTGATGTGGGGAGTGAATGATCCCCATACAAAGGACCATGAATGTCTTTGTGAATGGGGTGGAAGAGAAGAGGTTTAGGCCCTAATGGGGCGTTTGGGTCAAGAGATGACCGAGGTGACTTATGAGCCATCCGCTCAATTGAGCCAAAGGATGGCAATGGTGGTGGATGATTTGGCCTAGGAGGCAAGTCATCCAAGAAAGGATTCGGGGAGGTTGGTGGAGTGGAAAACAACTCCATGGGAATGAGAGTTGGAGACCTTGGTGAAGGTGGTGAGGGTGTTTTGGATGTTTGGATGGGTGCCGGTGGAGGTGAAGTTGGTGTTTTTGTTGGTGGTGGAGTGGTGATCACAATGTGTGATTGAGTAGGTGTGGCTAAGGTGAGGTTTGTATCATCTCGGATGGGAGATGAGATTGTGAGTGGAGAAGACTCGGATGAGAGCTAAGGTGAACGACGAAGCAACAAGGCCTCACACTAATTCTAGCGGTCTTCTTGCAAGGTTTTGGAGATGATTTTGTCATTTTTGACTTTGGTTTGTCTTTGCTAGATGATAGTAAGAATGAAGAAGGTGTGAGGATGATCATGGTAAAACCTCTCAATTTATAGAAGTGAAAAATCATGGAGAAATGTGTTTGATTTGATGTTAAGCCATTGAAGAGATGAGGTTCCTAATGATTTGGAAGTGGGTTGAATGCTAGTCATATCACCCAAGTCAAGCCATTCAAGAGATATGGAGTGAAGAAGAAAAGATTTGCAATAAATGTGTTCTAGTGAGTGGAATTTCCTAATATTCAGATCACCCACGGATTTGAAGGTACCAAAATTTGGTTCCTTCCTTTATGAAAAAGGGCTCCTTGGGTGGATTTTTCAAATTTTTGAATTTTGGTGGGAAATGGATTTCTTATATACTTAAGTGAATTATACTAGTTCTAATAAGGGTATAAGCAAGTTAGGATTGATTTATAAGCATTGGATGGTAATTTGGAATCACGAAATAGTCAAATTGAGAAAGTTACCGAAGGATCCACGGCACCAAAATCATACACGGCGGAACCCTAAAAGGGTGCCGTCGTCCGCCTTTGTACAGTGCGGTACCAATTTACATAACGGACGGTACCAAAATTATGGTGCCGTCTGATCCGTGAAGTGCTGAAAAATGGACAGAGTTCGTTTTTAGGTGTCGGGGACTTTTCCGAAACCTGAAATTCTTCTCAAAACATGTTATACTAAACATTTCTAGTTAGGAAAAGCAGATAACATATATATAAACATAGTGGAGCATGTATTTTGAGCAAGGCTTATTGATTTTCACATTATAGTGAAAATGGGTAAAATTTGATAGCATACATGCGCTATCCCCCTGCATGAAATTGTTAGCATTCACCATTGTTTCAGGTTATATTATCATCCTACATAATAAAAACAACCAAATTGTATCAAACATTAATGATAATGTATTGTTCCAAACGCTCCTTAAAAGTACCCTTATTTGTCCAACTTCTTGTAAATCTTGTTCATCATCCTACCAAGGCACTTGAACATTCCCTTAGTTTGCTTGAACTCCTCTGATTCATTCTCTATTTCGGGAAGAGACGCATAATACTCATGAGGCGGAAGACGAGAGCTTGGAAGACCATCCTGGGAGCTATTTGATGATGATGATGATGGAGTTGGAGGTTTTGCTCTCTTGCCTTTTGTCTTAGCAACTCGTGCATCACTCAAAGGTACAAAGATGTGAGGATGAGCTCATAGTGAAGGTGCATCCCTTTTGGTGTTGGTGGAATTGGTGCAAAGTTTCTATAGAGGCGGGTGAGGAGCATCCCGTATGGAAGAGCAACCGATCCTTGAGTTGGAATATCAATCATTCTCCTAGCTATGTAGTAGGCTAAATTGAATGGTTGACGGGTGGACAAGTTGTAGAGCATATGACAAAGGCAAGCGTTAATGTGATCCCTATTTCCTATGGTGCTAATGACGTTGGCTCTAAGTAGCTCCTCCCATTTCTTAAATTCGGGCTTAAGTTCATTTAGCTCCATTCCATATGGATCTCGGTTTACTTCTTTTCCCTTTCGGGTAACTCGGGTTGTGTCACTTTTTGGGTTAAAAAGGTGTTCACGGATGACATCCTTGTCGGCCAAACGGGTTTGGTAGGGTAGAGCGGTCATTGATAGCATCAAGAGCGGCGAGTGACCATTTATCCGAGTAGAGACAAGTTCCTCGGTTGGGAATTCCTAGCACTTGAGCAAAGTTGGCTAAGGTGATGGTGTAGTCGTTTTGATTAATTCTAAACCTAAGACAAAATTCATCATCGTCTTCATCACTAAAGCCGGTCACACTAGCATAGAATTCTAACACAAACCTAGGACAAATTGGTTCATCGATGTCAAGAAGACAATCGAATTGAATGGCGGCTAGTTCTTCACGAAGGTTGGTGTTTTCAAGGAAGGATGAGTGAATGGTTCTACCCTCATGGAAATACCTTGATTCTAGACCCTAAATATTTCTACTTGTTCTTTGGTAAGTCCTTTGGTTTTGTGGTGTTTGGGAATGTAGTTAAGGGTGTCTTTGTGATCATAGAATCTTGCGGCTACCATGGTTATTCCTAAGGACAAGAGTTAATATGTTAAAAATGAGAATAAGTTTTAACGTTTTGGTTCTAGTGTGTGCCTATATGAAAACAATTTGGAGTTGCGGTTATCTCGACTCATTTTATGCACAAAGATGGTTTTAGTGGGGTGTTTGGCAAATACCATGAGATAACCCAAATGCTCCTAATTCAATGTGGCTTCATTTGAATATACCCGGGAATGCATATTAGTTATGCAATACCTTTAGTATTCAAGAGCATGCAAGTGATGAAAATTTAACGTTTCTATTTGTATTAGCAATGAAAAATTGTTTTCCTACAAGTGAGAAGCTTTTCAAAATTTTGACATGGGGTGTTTGGTTGTTTGAATAGGGCCTTATATTCATTATCTATCAATTAGTGGGAAGCATGATTTGTTTATGCAATATGATAATGTAGTACCTAATTTCAATGACTAGTTATGCAATTTGCCAATTGAATTCATATTTGGTATAAAAGCATACATAAAACCCCATGTAATGATTTGTGATAGTTTTGTGCATAAATAAGAATCCTAGACTCGGAATTAAGAGATGAAATGTAGTTAGGATACTTACAATGATGTTATCTTCAGTGATTAGTGAGTTGGAAGATGACAATAATGAGCTTGGTTTAAGTTTTACACGTTTTGGTAAAGTGGGTTTTGAGGAAGAGGATGATTTGTATATAGCGGTTTTGCTTCATGAGACACCACGGACGAGGCGGTACCAAAATTTGGTTCCGTCTTTGTTATCGTTTGTGCGTGGCTACTGATGGCAGTACAAGACAAATTTTTTTACTTTTGACTATTCTAATGTTTTGGGCTATGTTTATCCTACATGTTTGGTTCCATTAACCCTAAACCAAGTCTAAGAAGATTAAAAGGTTCTCGTTTAAGAGGCTTAGTTAAGATGTCGGCAATGTTGTCTTCGGAGGATACTTTCTCGATTGAAATGTTTCCTTTTTGAACATTGTCGCGAAGAAAGTGATGGCGGATTTCAATATGTTTTGTACGAGCATGTTGAACGGGATTCTTGCTGAGATCGATGGCTCCTTTGTTGTCGCAAAGTATCACAATGTCGTTGAGATGAATTCCATAATCTACGAGAGCTTGCTTCATCCAAAGAGCTTGTTGACATGCCTTTCCGAGGCGTACTAGGCCAGATAGTTGAGATGGCCACGGCCGTTTGCTTCTTTGCAAACCATGAGGTGAGACAATGTCCAACAAAAGTGCAAATACCACTTGTACTTTTTCTATCGACATAGTCACCGCATGATCGAGTCGGCATACACTTATGGTTTCTACACCCGTTCCTTTGGGATACCATAATCCTAAACACGTTGTTCCCTTAATGTATCTAAAAATCCTTTTTAGGACTTCTAAGTGTGATGCCTTTGGGTTTTCTTGAAAGCGAGCACATAGACAAACACTAAACATAATGTCGGGTCTACTAGCCGTAAGATAGAGTAGGCTACCAATCATTCCTCTATATTTAGTGTTATCTACGGATTCACCTTCCTCATCCTTGGTTAGTTTAGTGTCCAGGACATGGGTGTCTTAGTTGGTTTGGAATCTTCAAGACCAAATTTCCTAAGCATGTCTTTTATATATTTAGATTGGTTAAAAATATGCCATCTTCTAGTTGTTTTATTTGAAGTCCTAGAAAGAAATTTAACTCACCCATCATACTCATTTCAAACTCGTCGTGCATGATTTTAGAGAAATCATCACATAATTCTTGACAAGTTGATCCGAATATAATGTCATCAACGTATATTTGAACAATGATAATATGTGATTCCTTTTTCTTGGTAAAAGAGTATTATCTACTAATCCCATAGTATATTTGTTATCAATAAGAAAAGTCTTAAGTCGATCGTACCAAGCTTTTGGTGCTTGCTTAAGACCATACAATGCTTTCTTGAGTTTGAAGACATGATGTGGTTTCTCAAAGTCGGTGAAACCGGAAGGTTGAGCAACATACACTTCTTCGTTAATAAACCCATTAAGAAAGGCACTTTTAACATCCATTTGAAATAATTTAAAATCATAGGCACATGCATAAGCAAGTAATATTCTAATAGACTCAAGCCTAGCTACCGGTGCATAAGTTTCATCATAATCAATCCCTCTTGTTGATTATAACCTTGCGCTACAAGCCTAGCTTTGTTTCTAGATACTATCCCATTTTCATCCATTTTATTTTGAAAAACCCATTTTGTTCCAATTATAGTTTGATCTTTAGGTTTTGGAACTAATTTCCAAACATCATTTCTAACGAATTGGTTTAATTCTTCTTGCATGGCAATTACCCATGATTCATCTTTTATTGCTTCATTTATGGTTTTGGGTTCAATGGTGGATACAAAACAAAAATAATTACTTTGATTTTGGGCTTGTGACCTTAAGGTTCTTTGATTGAGTTGTCCTATGACTTTTTCTAAAGGATGACTTTTAGATTCTTTGATGTTGACAATTTCTTTATTTAATGGTTCATCTTCCTTGTTATTATTAATTATTTCTTGACCTTCTATCATTTGACTTTCAACTAAGTCATCATCTACCAAAGGTGATGTCTTAGAGGGAGGTGGACTTTCGTCGAATGTTATGTTCAACGATTCCTCGACTATCATTGTTTCTTTGTTTAGGACAATGTAAGCTTTACTAGTTTGAGAGTAACCAAGAAATACACCTTCATAAGACTTTGGGTCAAACTTGGTGAGATAATCCTTAGTATTAAGAATAAAGCATTTACAACCAAAGACTCTAAAATATCCTAACGTTGGCTTTTACCTTTATAGAGTTCATATGGTGTTTTGTTTAAGAAAGGCGTATTAAGACTCTATTCAAAATATATGTAGAAGTGTCAACGGCGTTACACCAAAACTTTTGAGGAATGTTTTGTTCATTAAGCATTGTTCTACTCATTTCTTGAATTGTTCTATTTTTACGTTCTACTACTCCATTAGATTGAGGTGTTCGTGGGAGCGAAAAGTTATGTGTTTTACCATTTGTATCACAAAAGTTTCCAAATTGAGTTTCGTTGTCAAATTCGCGACCATGATCCGTTCGGATCGACACAATTTTGACACCTAGAAGATTTTGAATTTTCTTGCTAAGTATTTCAAATTTATCAAAAGCTTCATTTTGGTTTTCAAAAACAACGTCCAAGTAAACCTTGAATAATCATCTACTATGACCAAAGTGTATAAGTTGCCTCCATAGCTTCTTATAGCGGATGGTCCAAACAAGTCCATATGTAATAATTCTAGACACTTAGATGTGGACACCATATTTTTAGATTTGTGACTACTATGTGTTTGTTTACCAATTTTGCAAGCTGCCGCAAAAGTGTTGGTTATATTTAAGTTTTGGTAAATTCCTAACCAATTCTTTTGAAGATAGGTTTTGTATAAGTCTCATATTAGTGACCTAAACGCGTCTATGCCAAAGATATGAGCTATCATCTAATGTTGTTAGGCAAAGTTTGTCATTATATGTTTTATCTATTTTCATGACATATATGTTATTTTTCCTAACTCCTTTAGCTATGGTGATACCATCTTTTAGTATTTTACTACCATTTTCATCAAATAGTACTTTATACTTTTTATCACATAGTTGGCTAATACTAAGTAGATTAAATCCTAACCTATCCACATGAGCAACATTTTCAATAGTTAGGAGTTATGAGAGATCGTACCTTTGCCAATAATTTTGCTTTTGAGATTGCTACCAAAGGTGACATTACCTCCGTCATACTCTTGGTATGATGAGAAGAGACTTTTGTTGCCCGTCATGTGTCGTGAGCAACCACTATCTTTTATCCATTCATCGGGTTCCAATCCAACTTTCAAGCATACCTAAGAAGCAAATAACTCAAGCATTTGGTCCCCAATATCTCATGGGTCCATTTGGGTTACACATACCATTTATTTGATTCATGTATGGAAACGATGGGTAAGAGTTCCATGGCATGTCATCTGGAGTTTGATATGGTCTAGGAAAGTTTTGATTCCAACCATTGTGTTGGTAGTTGGGTTGTCCGTTGTGGTTGCTCTTAGGAAAGGGGCGTTTGGCAAAAGGAGTTTTATATCGTTGTTGAGTAGTTTTGATCTAAATTCATTTTTGACAAGTCCTACTCCTGTAACGGTGGTTTTAGTTTAATACTATTATTGGTTTTCTTTGTTATTTTAACAAATTCATGCGGTCCGTATTAGAACATTCTATTCTGTTGAAGTACCCACGCACCATTTTTTTGCGGACGAAACCCTTATTTTGGTTCGTCGGTCCGTGTTGCTGTACTGCAGCAATTTTGACCGAATGTTCGTCCTTTTCGGCCGTTTTATTTTGACTCTTTGGAATTAATACTTCATTAAAACCTAGCCCATTCATGTCTCTTGGTGTTTTATGAATTTTAACTATTTCATCGGCAAGAGCGATGTTCTTGTTAAACCTTTTAAATTTAGAATTGTTTTCTATTAAAACATCTTGTGTGAGCTTTAGTTTTTCTATTTCAAGTTTAAGCTCTTGACATGATTTACAATCATCGTCATTTGCTTTTCCTTTTCTAGTCGTTTTGCTTTTTCTTTTAACTCATAAACTTCATTTTCCAAAAATTCCTTTTTGGTTTTAAAATTTATTTTTAGTTATGAATTTTAGACTTAGCTCACACAATTGATTATATTGTTTTTGCAAAGTGTCATCATCAATAGAAGAATAAGAAGAGTCGGAAAGTACCTCATTTGACTCATGTGCCATTAGAGCGATCTCTTCCTTGCTTGATTCTTCATCGTCTTCACTATCACTCAAAGCACCACTTACAAAAGCTCGTTGAGTTTTGCTTTTAGGTGGCTTGGGACATTCTCTTATGAGGTGACTTGCATCACCACATCTAAAACATTTTCTTTCACCTTTACCCTTCTTGTCATCCGGATCTTTTCGGAATGGCTTCTTTTCTTCTCGAGGTTGTCTTACGAACTTTCCTCTTCTTCTAAGAACTTCTAAAATCTCTAACGGTCATGGCATATTCCTCATCTTCACTACTGGAGCAAGATTCGTCATCATCACTTGATTCCGCTTTGCTTTTAGAGCAACGGATTTGATCTTCTCCCTTTTCCTTTGATGATCTCCGAATCTTTCTCCATCACCATTTCGTGTACTTTGAGGTTACCGATCAACTCGTCTAGTGACATTATTGAGAGATCTTTTGATTCCTCAATGGCGGTCACTTTAGCTCTCCATTTGGGATGGAGTGCTCTAAGAAATTTCGTGACAAAGTTCTTACTACGAAAAGATTCATCAAGTGCTTTAAGTGATGTAATAATAGTGTTAAAGCGAGCAAAGCCACAATCAATGGTTTCATCTTCAGAGATAACAAATTGTTCATATTGTTGAACAAGAAGATCAATTTTGTTATCCTTGACTTGTGAATTACCTTGATGTGTAACAATTAAAGATTCCCAAATATCTTTGGCGGTTTCACACATAAAAATTCTTTCATATTCTTTTCTAGGTAAAGCATTATAAAGCATCATTTTAGCTTCATTATTTTTAGCAACTAGTTTCTTTTGTTCATCAGGAAATATCCTTTGTTGTAGAACTAAAACCTCCTTTAACAATAATAAACCAAAGATCTATATCTTTTGATTTTACATATGTTTCAAAGCGGTTTTTCCAATAGATAAATCCATTGGTTTCAAAGAGTGGTGGTCTTTGCATAGATTGCCCTTCTTTAAAGTTTTCAGAATCCAGGGATCGTTTCAAGTTTATAAGATATAAATTATTTTAGAAATTCTTGAGCAACGAGGCTCTGGTACCAATTGTATAAAACTAGAAGGGGGTTGAATAGTTTACCAATTAAAAACTTTGTTTTGAAACTTATTGTAAAGATCAATTGATATTGATCTTAGATATGTTAATGAAATATGCAAGCAATATGTAAGAAGTAAATAAGGAAAGAAATGATCAAACCACAACAAGTTGTTTATAGTGGTTCGGTCTACAAGGACTCTTTTCCTTGCCCTACTCCACTCCTCGAGTCTCACACTCGAGAGTTTAACTTCACTAGTCAACAAGCTCCTTTCACCGTAGGAGAAACCCACTTAAACACTATTTCGACACTAAGCTAGATGTGAGAGTTCTTTCAAAGGGTACAACCACTCCCACACACAATGTATTTTGAGGACTAAAATACTAACCACTCACACTCACAAGATTATGATGGTTTGATACAACAATGAAGTATGAATCAACACTAGATCATACAACACTAAACAAACAAGACTTCCAACTTCTCGTTGAAGCTTGAATATGACTTGATCTTCTTTGCTACAAAGAGATCACTAATATGATATGAAACTGAGTTAGAAAGGTTAGAGATGAAGGATATTGGATTTCAGAATCACATCAAACCATTAACACATTGTATTTATAAGTGGAATTCTAGAGAGAGAGAAGTTAGGAGTTTGGGAACTTAGTGAGAGAAAGTGAAAGATATTATTACTCTGACTCTCACCTTGGGAGGTAGAGAGTATTTATATCTTACATAAATGCATACCTAGCGGAGAACGTGGATCCCATTTGTCTGATGGGTAAAGCAGTCAGATCCTCCAGCGGTGTTACTTAACTAAATACTACTAACCTAAATATAACTATGACTACGAGCATTCTAACGATTACATATACTTGAGGTGACCGACTCTTTATACTGGGAATTTCTAATTCTAACAATCTCCCACAGGAGGTCACCTCAAACATATACTAAAATGACATTGAATACAATCGGATATTACATTAACAATTGATCTTGCATTCTTGATGTAGTACTTTGCTCAAGGCTTCGTAGTCATTGATTCCACTCATTGCATGTTTGGTTAATCCAAGTGGAGGTATTTACGATCCCGCATGATAATAATGTTGAGCCATCTTTTGAGATCATCGGTAATAGAAAATCTCACGATACATCCATTGTGGTGTTGGTATTATGTGATGTTGTGACATTAGGACGACATGCTCACATACGGATCATGATATATTCTCATCAGTGGCGAAGCATCGTTGATTCATGATATTGGCGGCAGCGTAGCGAAGCATGGGTGAAATATCGAGTCATTGATGCACTAATCATGATTTCTTTTGAAATGAATGTGTTAGGTGAGCATGCGGCTATGGATTGACCGCTTCATTACGATCATTTTGCAAGCGTCGGGTGTACACGCATAAGGCAGTTAGCAATAAAAGCGCCGAAGTGTCTTTGATCACTTCGATGAATTGAGGTACACGGCCCACGGTTCCCGTTGATCGATTACAAATCTTTTTGTGATCAGTATAATTCGAAGAATTTCCTTGCGAGGGTTTTGCAGTTGCTCTAGTCGTTCTCAAACCGGAGCGTCTCAAAGACAACAGGTGAGTGAACGGCGAATTCGTCCACGATTGATGAAAAGATATTTGAAAAACAATCGTGTATTGCTCAATAGAAATTGTTTTTGCAATATAACGAAGGTTTAATGAAAATCAATTATCAATCATAAAACACCTTTTGATTTGAAAAATTAGTACACGGTCGACATGCTAATGAAAAAGTTTTAAAGCAAAACCGGTTTTTCAAAGGTATCCGTCAATCCATAACTTTGAACCGGGATTGATTCAAAAGATTGAATCGCCCCATTGTTTACGTTAGGTTGTCACATGGTTGATCTATATAATAGATCTCACATGCCACCTACCGAGGCTTGTTAGATGTTGGCTCGAAGGCTTTCCATCTTCAGTGAATGTAAACACATCCTCCGGATGTTACGCAATACCACAAGGATATTGCGTAGGACTCATAAGATATAATCTCTCTTTCCACATTGTGTGAAGCAGAGAGTCTTCATTGAAAGTGTCCTAATGAGATTTATTGATGATCTCGTGGCTCTAGACTCAATTTGTGCATATTTGGATCTTATATCGGAGACTAGGGAGGGTCTCCTCTTCATATCAACAATCTCTAAGAGAAAGTCGATAGATAATGTCGGTTCCCGTGAGAATGAAACAAGTCCTTTTAAGAGGAACTTGAGTGGTTTGGGAAGTTGTAGTGCGGTCGTCCTGGGTCCATGACGTCTTGTCTTCAATACCGATGTTACCATCAGTAGCATATGAATTGAACCGGTTACGCTAAGGTTGAATAAATGGAGGGCTATTTGTTTTCACCCTATTCGCATTCAATTCTTTTTAATTCTTCAACCTTTAGTGCTTACAGAGACTTCATAGCTAGAACCTTGTTGGGTTTATTCGGTACTAGCTCGGTCTTAGTCCGCACTCTTCCCATATCTCATTTTTCTCCTTTTATCATCATACCTAAGAACTCTACACTAACTAGTGGATAGTCCTTGGGTAGATCCCTCCGGTTCTGACGGATCATGGGAACACATACCTAACCTATAGATCCTTATATCACCATACATAATGTAAAGTTGGTCGGTCTTTTTGGTATTGTTCATATGCCATAGGAACCAATTGAAAACCATTTGAAAAATCAATCCAGATACTTATGATATTTTATCAAAGCATTTTGTACACAATTGTTTTTGATATTTTTGAAGAAAAGAACTCCCCTCAACATGTGAATCAAGTATTTGAAATAGTTTTCCACACGGAGGCAAGAGAAAAAATTAACTTCTTTGATTACCATTTTCTAAAAAATATCAACATCACTTCCTTAATCGAATCAAGTAGATAAAGCATTTTTGGGAAGGATGAGGTTTTCATGATTTTGCTCCCCCTCAATATGTGCCTCGAGATTTGAAAAAAGTTTTGCACATCTAGAGGGATGCACATTGAGATAAGTGATCACGTTTCAAATCATGTGGTTTAAGATAGATGCTCCCCTCAATGTGTGCATGGAAAATTTGAAATCGTTTGTCACACAGGGAGGCAAAACATCTTGTCATAAGAAACCATTTACTCGAATTATCAATTTAAATCCTATTTAAATCACAACTTCTCCCCCGATCACAATTATCAAATCATTTGAGATTTGTGATCTCTGTAAATTTAAATTGATTTTGAAAGCTTTTAAGGAGAATTGTGACTTGATTATGAAAGCGTTTTAAGCTGATAAGGATCGATGTTGAGATTTTAATCTCCATTGGTTAAACATGCATGATTATCTTTTGAAAACAATTGAATGCCAAATAACTTTTTAATTTAATTGAAATCATTCTCCCCTCAATCAATGACATAGGTTGTTGATTGAGAGATAAATTTTTGACAAATAAGTCCGATGATTATCAAAAATAGAGACAGAGTTATTTTCAAAGCATTTAGTTTTCACAAATAAATGTTTATAAATCGAGCATGGAATTTGAAATCATGATAAAACATGGCTCGTTCTTTCTTTTAAAAGCGGGTTATTGCACGAAAATGACAATAAACCAATGTTTCTCTTTCTCCCAAAAATATTTTTTGATTTTTTTTTTTTTTTAATTCGAACAACATCTAAAGTCCCGTGTCATTCTTTGAATAATGACACCTGAAACCGTAGATATTCCCGGAGAAAAACAAGACAAATTGACAATATTTTTGAAGATTTTTCGATTTTTTTTTTTATGGATTTTTGAAAGTTTTATAATTTTCTATTTGGTTTTATAGGGTTTTATAATTTTGTATTTTGCTTTTTGGATAAATATATACAAGAGATAGATGAAGAAAGACCTTTACTCCTCGTCTTCCTCACGAAAGGCGTTTGAGTGTTCTCGGTTGAAGGCTTTTCATGCCCAGTCGTGGAAGAATAAACTCAAAGCGTTCTCTTGGAAGAGCTTTGGTGAAGATGTCGCTAGCGATATTTGAGACCTCACAAAATAGAGTTCCACCACACCTTTTTTCTACTTGTTCCACTGATGAAATGATGTCGATATGCGATATGCTTTGCTCTTGAGTGTTGAACATTGTTGCATGAGAGAGCAATAGCACTTTATTATCCAGAGTACAGAGGATTTTGTTGAAATCAAGCCATAGTCGAATAATTGAGATCTCATCCAAAGGATTTGAGCACAACAAGATGACATGGCTATGTATTCAACCTCTATAGAGGAAATAGAAGTACTCATTTGCTTCTTTGAAGACCAGCTCACAAGCTTATCACCCAAAAATTGAGCTCGGATGTACTCGGCAGTATCTTGACAACTGCATGATCGGCATCGCATAGGCGTTAGTGACATACCGGTGTCCTTGGTACCAAGTCCCATATTGATGGTTCCTTGGAATCCGAAAGACCGTTTAACGCTTCAAGGTGCTTTTAGTAGGCTTAGCACGGTATCTAGCACACATGCAAACAGCGAACAAGATATGCGGTCTACTAGCGTGAGGTACATCGAGGGATCAATCATACTACGATTTTTCGTTTGGTCAATCATGATCCCTGAGTGGTCCTCATCTAGTTTGGTTCGATCATTCATGGGGGTGTCAACAGGGTCACTTGAATCAAATCCAAATTTCTTTAAAATCTCATTTGCATATTTAGATTGATTTATGAAAATGCCTCAGGGACTTTGTGAAATTTGTAATCCCAAAAAAAATGACATTTGTCCCATCATTGACATTTGAAACTTTGAACTCATTTCATTTGAAAAAGCGATCACATTCCATTGGGTATTCGAGGCAAAAATAATATCATCAACATAAATTTGAACAGGTTAAATGTTTGCACGACTTCTGGTGAACAATGTAGGATCAACCGCTCCTTTGCTAAATCCGGTAGATAGAAGAAACTTTGACAGTGTATCATACCATGCCCTTGGAGCTTGCTTTAAACCAGTAAGAGCCTTCTTGATAGCGTGAGTAGGATGCTCTTGATTCACAAATCCTTGAGGTTGGGTAAGCGACTTCTTTAAGATCTCGGTTCAGAAATGCCGTTTTCACATCCATCAATAGACTACCATGTTCTTACTAGCAACATTAGCCAAAAGATTCGATTGCCTCGATTCGAACAAGGGCAAAAGATTCTTCAAAGTCTATACCCTCCTCTTGGCGGTATCCTTTAGCAACTAATCGAGCCTTGTTCTTCAACACATCACCATGCTCATCAAGTTTCACTTTGAAGATCCATTTAAGAGCATATAATCATAGCATCACGGAGCGGTACTAACTCCATACATTAGTCGATCAAACTCATGAATTTCATCTTGCATGGCATTGAACCAAATATCTTCATTCATGGCGGTTTTAACATCTTTTGGTTCGATCTTAGAAAGTACGGAGTTGAAGAAGCACCATAAGGCATCGGTTGCAAGTTGTTTCGGGTTGATCTGGGGCGAGAGGATTTACAATGATGTTGTCTGGATGATCGTGAGTCCATTTTAGAGGTGTTCATGTGGTAGTTGTTGAGGGCGAGGTAGCGAGTGATGTCTCTGCGAAGAATGGTTACGATGATTGAGGAGCAAATATGTTTTCAAATGGAGCATCTTGAGGAGTAGCAAAGGGATTAACTTCATCATTGATGCCAGAAACATTTCCATGATGTACATTTGAAGAATGATGATTTGTTGATGAGCGAAGGATCAGCAGGCAGGTGCTTCTTGACTTAAAGATATTGAGGCCGAGAGGATTGACTTCATTCACGAGGAATATGGTATCCTCATTTGTAGGGATCAACATCTCATTAGTAATTGAATCATACAGTTCATCAAACATAGGATCAAACAATTTCTTTAAATCATCTTCGGATGGAGGTACATATGGAGTTTCTTGAGAAGAGTTTGGAACAAGGGATGAACCAATGGGACTGTATTTTGAAGTCTGGGTCCAGTGGAGGTGTCGGGGAGCCATTTGACGTCAGCTCATCAAGCGTAACGTGAATGGTTTCCATGATATTCGGGTTCTTTTGTTTATAGATTCGGTATCCCTTTTGTTTGGTGCATAACCTACAAATACTCTCAATGTCACTTTAGCTCTAAGTTTCCTAAGTCTTGACCCTCATTAGTTGGATAACCAATGACCAAACACACGAAGGAAGAGAGATTAGGTTTTTACATTTGTGGACAAGTTCATATGGTGTCTTTCCATGAGCGGTGTGAATCGAGGAGCGATTTTGTGTTAGCATGCGATTGGCAATAGCTTCACCCGGAGAAACATTGGAACTTTGAGTAAATGTTGGCAGCTTTCTAGAGTTCGATTTAGATCTTCAACTACACGTTCTGTTGAGGAGTTAGTGGAACACTTCTTTGATGGTGATTCCAATGCTTTCATAAATTCACTGTTGTTTGTTAACAAACTTCAGTTCCATTGTGCGTCGGATAATTACGGTTTTGTTAAGTCGAACCTGCATTTGTTTGATGAGTTTGATGATGATATCGGGAGTTTCATCCTTTGTCCTTAAGAACTTGACCAATTGAATCTAGAGTAATCATCAACTATAACTAACATATTTCTTCCCAAAGATATTACGCACTCATTGGTCCACATAAATCCATATGAATTGTATGAAGAACTTCTGTGAGAGAGTTAGTAGGTTTGGGTTTATGGGCATACTTCTTGCTTTTGAATTGACATCTTGAACAAAGATGATCCTTTTCATACTTTAGAGCGAGGTAAACCTACAACTAAGTCCTTTACGGAGAGAGATCATTGATGATGCCGAAGTTCAAGTGATTGAGACGTCGATGCCATAACCATGACTTTGTTTTAGAAGCCTTGCCAAGCAAATTGGAGAATACTTCATCATATCTTCTATAGAGATGGTGTAAAGATTTGAACCACGAGTTCCTTTTAAAAGTTCCTTACCATTAAGATCTCTAACAAACGGTATGTTTTAGAAGGCTACTTCTAGATCGAGAATCACGCGAATTGACCAACAGAGAACATATTATGACCAAGACCTTCCACATAGTATACTCTAGAGATAACACTATCACCAACAACATAATCACCATAACCCTTAATTGCCCCGAAATGATCATTACCGAATCTAGCGGTCCGATGAATTTGCTCACGAAGTTCATGAGCAGCGACGGTCTCGGTCATATGCTTGGGCGACTGAGTCCGGTACCACAGAACGATTTGAGAACCGATAGGTTGAACACGGAAGAATGGATGGCTGGATAATTGGGATCCCCATGCAAGAATGGGTTCCACTTGGTTAGTAACGATGGTGAACACCCACATGAAATAGAAACATCCATATCGAGAAGAAGAAGCAATGGAATCATTGGGAATAGATGCAGCTGGTGTACGTATTTGACCTAATCAAAGTATGTTCACTTCTTAAGGGAATAGTTCTACCGGTAGGCATCCATTTTCTAGTGGGCATAATCTTAGCAGTTTGAGAACAAAGCTGATTATTCTTATGGCCAAAAGGTATCCAATAATAACCTATCTTTATAAAAGTTCTTCTGTGGGTTTCCTTTGTTTTCTAACAATCTTCGTTTTGCCTTTTTATTTGCCGCGATTATTAGCATTAACAATTTTAAGCGGGCATTTGACACATTAGACAAAGCATTCACACCACATTCATGATTAGCAAGCGAGAATTCAAGCGGACATCATTACAAGGTTTGCAAATAGTATCGAGAATTGAATTAATTAAGTACGCCTATGGCTAATACTAGAATCAACACGATTCGTTTTATTCAACTCAAGCTTAAAGTTCCTAGATTGGTCTTCTACTCTCTTCCAATGCATATTCTTAGCTTGCAAGGTCCTATCATTCCTTGTATTGTCTTGAGACTTTGACACCTTTCGCTTTAAAGTCACAATTACTCTGTAGAGGGAATGGGAACATTAGTTGGTTGATCTAATTTTTGCATTCACGAACTTGATGTGCAGGATGCAGAAGGCACATTAGTGTATACTTTCTTAAGGCGTGATTTGAGCTTTTGCGAGGCACACTAAAGTTTACTTTCTTAGCACTAACATATCTAGAATCTGAACTACTTGAAGGCACATTAGTGTTTCCTTTCTTAAGACTGGGCATAGAACGGATTTCGCTTGGCACTAGGCATAGAACAAGGCATCCAGACTTTGCCTTTTACCTAAGGTTAAGGATATGGGACATGTTGCAATTACACATTCTAGCAGCTCTTGAGATCGTTTGGCATGGAGGCAAGCAAACCTAATTTCACTATCAAGAGGTTTGTTAATGAAATCCTCTTCGACAATCTCGCAGAGACATTCTAGACTATCCTTAAGGTGAGCACGATTATTCATGGCATGTTCATTATTCAAGAGATGAGGAATATATTTAATTGTTACAGTGTATTTGCAGTCTAAGGGTGACTTTGAGACAACATTCTTATTGAAAACAAGTGGCGGTTTCCCATTTCACGACTTCTAAGATTCTCAATTTCCTTTGTAAAGGCGTTATTTTTATTGTTTTGGTCACGGGAGACGTTTATTGAATCATATAACTCTTTAAAATGTCGTTTAACTTTTTCATTTTCTTCTAGAAACTCTTGTTTTCCTTTTGTAAGGCATCAACTAAGTTTTGAAGATGAAAAGTTTGAGAATTCGGAGAATCTAAAGGAGGAGGCATTTGGGAGCCTGTCATATTGTTCGTTTGACCCTTTTATTGAGAGATTTGGGCTTTCAACTTTACGATCGTGCCTTTGAGCTTGAATCGTTCATCACGTTTGTCAATTTGAAAAGCTGCATCAAACTCTGGAGCATCTGAGGATGTCTTGATATTTGAAGTTTTGACATTTTCTTTAAGATGTTGATATTTTAGTTGTAAATTAAAATGCTCAACTTCGAGTTTAGAAAAATGTTTAACCAAATTGTCGTGATCATCGGTTCAATTTTCGTTTAGTTAGAATTAGTTTTTCAAGCTCAATGACACGATCATGACTTTGGTGCCTGAATAGTTCATGAAATTGGAAGCATTAATAGAGCAATTTGAAGCGATGAAAAAATCATCGACATTGTTAATAGAGTCTCATTTAAGGTATGCAAGTTCTTCCTCTCAATCTCATTATATTTAGTGCACGCTCATAATCACTAACTTCAACTACCATTGCATCAAATTCCTTTCCATTCCTTGATATCGGTTTCTATCCCTTTTAAGACTCTCAAAGTGATCTTTTAGAAGTTTTAAGAAAGGCATGACCTCAGTTAAATAACATTCTTTCATTTGCTCAAAACCCTTTCTCCTTCGTTATACCAGGTGGGTGTGATCCTTTACTTGCAAGTTTTCTCAAAATCAACAAATAGTTGAAATATAACATATTGGCTAATTAAGGTCTTGCTTTTAGTGGCAATTTTTCTAGGAACAAGATGCATTGGTGTATTAGGAGGATACACGGTCGCTCTAGGCATTTTCCATAGGGGAGGGTTTGTTTCAACAATATTTTGACTTTGCTGCATCTAAATCCTTTTTCAAGAAAACTTGTTCGGGAGTCAACAATGTCTGAGGCTTAAACATGTTCAAGGAAATCCAGTTTTCCTTCTTTTAGTCATGGGGAGTGATAATTATTTTTTTCTCTTTGCATTTAGGATCATCTAATTTGTTATTCACCTAGTGACTTCATCGATTTCTTATCTTCCTCGATGCACTCAAGCAAACTAGGTTTCGTCTAGGTTTAAGAATCTCATTGCCATCATAGATCACACTTTGAGCTTTTGCTATCTTTTAAAACTTTCGGGGTTGGGTTTATCAATAATGGGAACACTATGCTTATCGCTTAGTACTCTATGTTTAGTGACCATGTGGCGGTCGAATGGTGTTTCCTTATATGTACAACTTGTTTTCAAGTTTGTTTTTCAAAGTTTTCAGATTAGAAAAATCTCTCAAAAGTTTTGATTCCTTTGCATTAAATTCTTGCTTAAGCATTTTCACATTTTCTTGAAGTTCTTGTTTTGCTTTTGTTTAAGAGGTTTTGCAAGGAATTTAATTCTTGTTTCAATACTTCTTCTCTAAAATTACTTTTTCTAATGACTATGCGCGCTTGGTCATCCATTTCCCTTTCGCAGTGGTCAACTCAAATTTGCACGTGTTCATAAATAGCAACACGTTCTTTATAGGCATTTAGTTCGAGAAATTACAGAATCATCAGGGCACATGCGATGTATTCATCAAAAATATAGTCATTGTTGACCGAAGATGCATCACGGTACACACTTCACTTTCACTTTATTTCACATATTGATCATATGGGACAATATTGATATTACCCATATTTTCAACATTTGATTCAATAGTTTCAGTTGAATGTACTTTGTCATGCATCTTTTGCACATCGGCATTATCGTTATAGTTTAATACCTCGAGATGAGTTTGTCTTGGGATGGGCCAACTAGTGGTGAAGAAGAGACCTTGGGAGAAACCATTGGAGAAATGCTAGCCATAAAAATTGTGTGTGCGGTAGGTCCATCATCCACATCGGAGTCGTATGCATCACAATCAGCTGACTTGAAAGGCATTGATGATTGTGACCTATCTCCTGTAATAGCGCTCATCGCATCGCATCATAGGTCTTGGCATTGCCCTTTAAACAACAATTCCTCTTCATCCAAAGCGGCACCATTGTCACGAGCTTGCACAGCGCATCTTATCTCACGAAGTATCGGCATTCTTGGGCGCTTTGGAGATGTGCAGTCCCTTGCAATGTGTCCCTCACCACCACAGTTATAACATTTGATTGGCTAAGCTTGACCTTGGTTACCATTCCTTCCTCGATTCTGGTTGCCAACATAACCTCTACGGCTCCACCTCTTCCACGATCATCTTTTCTTTCTGGCTGGTTGCACCACGATCCTTCCATCTTTAACGGTGGCGATTGTGTGGGTTAGATGTTGTTCGAGGTTGTTGTTGGTTTGTGGGAGAGAATTCATGTTTTGACTAATCAGAAGAGCTAGTTGATTAATGAAGTTACCACGTGTGCATCGGCATCGGCTTGTTTGAACATAGGATCGGGAATGAGTTTGTGATTACCATTACCCAAGGGTATGACTTGTGATGCTTTGGTTGTGATTCGGATGTTTGAGTAGAAGGCAGTTGAGTCATTAGACGAGCTTGTCTCTCCACAGTTGGTTTTGAATGATTGAATCAATTTTCAAACATAGCAAGTCTCTCATTCTGAAGGAGGAAGGCATAGAGTTGCTCATAGTTTGTATTCTTCAATCCTTTAGTGAGCTTCACGGCGGTGACAAACTTGTGCCATTCGGGATTCATGTTGTTCACAAATTTTGAGTTAAACTGAATGTTAGGCATAGTCATTCTGATGTTCCTCATGTCATTCACTAACTTATGAAATCTCACATAGTACTCATAGACATTCTCATCTGGTTTCATCTTGAAGTGTTCAAATTAGTCATAGAGTTGGGATTCTCTGTCTTCCATAGTTAATTCTGAAACTGAGAGAAGCATCTTAACATTATCCCATCTTGCCTTTGCATCGGTGTTGTGATTGATCAGCTTGTAGATGTCTTTAGGAAGACCTTGAAGAACAATGTTTGAAGCCACATTGATCGCATCGAATCTCTTTTCTCCTTATCATCAAGCTCATCATACATTTTAGGTGCGTCCATTCCGTAGCAGGGAGTACCATCTTCATTAGTATCAAGTATGTCTCTAGTAGTCTCAACTCGATATGGTCCTTCATCAATGGATTTGAGAATGTTGACACCATTTTCCTTTCCAAAGGCGTTACAATCGATTCGTTGAGCCCAAGAATCGTAGTCGATTCTGTCAAGCATGGGTGGACGAGTATCGACCCGGTACGCTTGAACATCCTCTACAGCAGTGGAGATGATAGTAGGAACGTTGGTAGACATGTTAACAGATAATACGGGATTTTATAACTCTATGATTAAACCGAGAAATAGATTCTTTCCGCGATTTTACTAAATCAAGAAAACCGTAAGCAATCACCCAGTAAGCTAGAAGATAATGCACCAAGTTGCTAACACTTAATTCGCTATACCACTAAGTGGCTAGAGTCCCAAGTAAGCTAGACAAATGCAAGTTGCTAAGTAGTAACTTCGCTAGCCTCTCAGTCGCTAGCAAAATTTAGTAATTAAGCTACTCAGTAAGCTAAAGATACAAGTCGCTAAGAACAACTACTTCTTGAAACCAAGTAAACACCACAAGTAAGCTACGTAGTCATTATACTTTTAGCGACAATTAAGCTACTCAAGTCGCTAAAGATACAAGTAAGCTAAGAAACAACTAAACTCTAGCCAAGTTAAGCTACCACCAATTAAGCTACCGTAGTGGAGAGTCCACTACTTGTCTTTCAGCCATTTAGGTCAACTAGGTCTAAAATTTGTAACTTCGCTACAAATTTGTAAAGCAAGTTAAACTCTGCAAGAAAATGTCAGTGAGTTAAGTCGCTAGCAAGAAAAACCACATAAACATCACTTTTCAATCCAAAACAACCCAACCAAGATGATTCAAGCTTACCAAATGAATACCTACACACTTTTGATGATTCTAAACATAAAAGTACTAACAAAATCCAAACTTTAACACAAGAAATCAACCAAATGATGCAAAAACCACTAAACTTTTCAAACTCAAAACCACTAAAATCCAAAGATGTGCAAGATATGATCTAACCATGGCTCTTGATACCAATTGAAGGATATTGGATTTCACAATCACATCAAACCATTAACACAGGTGGGCGTATAAGTGGAATTCTAGAGAGAGAAAGTTAGAGGTTTAGGGAACTTAGTGAGAGAAAGTGAAAGATATTATTATGAGATCCAACTCTATACCTTGGGAGGTAGAGAGTATTTATAGTCTTACATAAATCGCCACACAACGGAACGTGGATCGGGCATACAGTGGGTAAACCCGTCCGGAGTCCTCCGGTGTTACTTAACAATATACTACTTAACTAAATATAACTATGACTACGAGCATTCTAACGATTACATATACTTGAGGTGACCAACTCTTTATCTTAGGGAATTTCTAATTCCTAACAGAAGATATGTATGAGGTATATGTTAGAGGATTAAAAACTACTTGGCAGCATTTGCTATTTATAGCCAAAGTGGGTGAGGCGTCCACGGTTCCTTGGAACCCTTAAAGGGTTCGCGGGTGTCTCATTTTCTGGTAGATACGACGATCAAGATATCAAATCATTGCTAAAGTCAACTCTATCTAAGTGAGATTGTGCAAGATATGAAGAGTACAAAACCACACAAAATATCTAATGAAATCTTACATGATTTCCATGATGCATACATGATGTCATATGTTGTATTTCTATTTTTAGAAATATGCGTACATAATAAGTAGTGTTTGGTTTTAGAACCTAACACATTCTAAAACTCTATCATACATAATGATTAGAGAATCCATCAAGATATTTACTAATCATAAATGTAAATGCTTGAATGATGAATATATTGTTTGAAAAAGCTTGTTTTTATATCTATTAAACTTGACAAGCTTTAAGCTTTATCTGAAATTAAATTTTTGGTAGTTAACAAAACTTAGGTAAAGATCAAAAATATAAATAACGTTTAATGACTATATTTGTATTAACAATACTTATGCCTCAGAAATTTATGTATCTAGTTCCACACAGAAATGCACTGAGCTCGGCGGTCTTGAAGTTGGTTCTGCTTCACCTGAACAACATAGATCAACAACTGGTAGGACCAACGTGCGACCGGGAAAGTGTGGGACTAGGTAGAAGAATCTTTGACATGGCATGGGATATTGATGGCATGTTTGGTTGTTGATTCGCAAAGTTAATTTTAGCCGCGGCAGGCTGAACTAACGACCCTCAGCGATTTTTAAACAACGTGTATTGAATTCACGCTGTTAATTTAGCTAACAAACTCGATGATTAGGTACGTGTTGGAGAGGAGGGTTTACTTGTCGGGATCATAATCATCAAAAACCATTTTGAGATCTTCTCTACTGATGCAGAACTTTGAGTACAATGGTAATATTTTTCTTCTCCAAATTTTGTTTTCCATATCTCTATCTTGGTATAGTATTGTAGTTTTTCTATTAATTCTTATTTTTCTGTTTCTTCATAGGAGGAGATGGTAAGATGACAAATTTGGTTCAAGACTGTGACACCTCGTAAATTCCTCGATGCGTCGTAATTGGTGAAACGTCGATTAGAGCGATCGTTTGATTTAAATTGAGATACGGGTCGTATTTTATATCGTTTTTATTGGAAATAATATTTTAAGAACATTGGCGAAACTCCCGTGTCATGAATCCTTCGTTTACTAAGTTAAATGAGTCCCGAGCCTAATATATCGATAGTTTTATAAAGTTACACCTAGGGTCCTTGGGATAGTTACATCTACGCCCCTAGAGTTTCATATGAGCAAGAGTAGTCCTCCCTGGGGTATAAATACCCCTACACATCTCACACACCTCATAACTCACACACTTACTCTCTCTCTCTAAAATAAACTCTCCCACCTCTCTCTACATTATCCGACGACACCCTTAAGGTTTCGGCGCCGTCACCGGAATCCGGCCAACTTTCGGCCACCTCCAATAATTACACCACCCATCTCAAATGATAGATCGGGTGATTATGGTCACGTTTATGCAACACATACACCACGGAACAACCCCACGCTCCTCCAATCTTAAATATAAGATTCGGATTCTAGGGTTTTGAAAGAAAAACGTTTTCTAAGAGTCTAGCTTGAATGTGGTTACGAGTTGTACTCGTGATGGACACCACAACAACGCCTCGTCTTTCTTCTTTGCTACGGTAAGCGTAACCCCCTTTGTTATCATTTTATTTTCCCTTTGACCGGTTGTACATGGGGTTATTATTCATTTTGGTTGTGTTTTCATTTTTGTGGACATAAAGGTTTTTATTTAGGCGAGTGAAACAAGTTATAAAAAGCGATTTTGAAAACTAATCGTCAATTGTTGGCTGGAAAAGCGAGATTTGAGTTAATAATATAGTTGCTACTGTTTCGTGGGTTATGTAAAGTGTTGCGCATACACTAAAAACATGGATGTAAAACTTTGGTTGAAAACTGAATTGGACCTTTGTCGTACAAAGTACAAACCTCGTGTGGTCGTGAGTCTCAAAAGGGTATCGTGTCAGTTTTGTTCTCAGGTTGTGCTTAGATATGTGGTGAAGTTGTGGTATTGGTCAATATGTTGATTTTGGGTAAGGCGTATGGTATAGTAATTACGGGGTCTCGGGTTTGGGTGGAAATATCAGTGTCGAATAGAAGAATTGAAGGAATAGGTGTTATTTCACGGTTGCGAGTTGACTTCGGTGATTGGAGTCGACTTCAATGGGTCTCGGGTCATTTGGTAACCACAGCGTCGGTTTGTTAGGATTGGTTCGAGATAGTTAGATCTTGGTAAAACATGTTAAAATGATAAAAAGTACTTCGATATATGTTGATATGGGATTACGAGTAACACTAGAAAGACTCGATAATTATCTATGAGTCGTAAAACATTGTTAAGATATCGAAATAAGTAATAGGACAACCGGTAGAAAGGGCAATGGACTAATTAGGTGTATATTGCAACTTAATGAACCGGCTAATGGTATGGTCGAACGGTAAACTTGTAATATATGTAAACTTAACGACGTGAATTGTAACGAAATAACTATATCACTATACCGGAATAAGAACTATCGGGATAACCAATATCGAACTTGAGTTAAACAACGAATAAATATAAAATGTGAGATAAATGTTTAAGCTCTAGATATTGATTATTGCATATACATTATAGCTTATAACATGTATTACGGTTTATACGTTTTGAGTAATAATTGTCTCTCAAGTTATCTTGGTTATAAGATGTATCTTATTAATTATTTTGAATTAACCAAGTACAATATAATGGAATCGGGAATAAGTTTAATATGTTGTTTCACAATGTGCCTAAGTATTCTATTTTCACATTTAACAAGATATTAATCTATATATTGATTTTATTTACTTATAAACCCTTATTAACTACGATAATTACTTGTGTTTTGTAAATACAAAATATCTTTTATAAACTTGACGATAACAGTTATAATGACAAATATGTCGTACTCTATTAAACGTTTTGGTTTAAATGAGTTTAGTATAATTGTTTTCGCGGTAAAGATAAATATTCCGTTTTCACATCTAAGCTACTATTGAATTATATAACTATATATAATATGGACGGATATGGTTTGATCTATTATAAACCCTTGTTAAATACGATGGTAACTCGTGTTTTATTACACATGCTAGCTTTTATAAACTTGTTGGAAATATTATTTTGATAAAATAACTTATTGAAGTCGTATTGGTTTGGAAACGTTGGAATAAACGAATGTGTCATTTATAGTACACTATTTACTACACCTTATATGAATTAATTTCGGGTACACTTGTATGATTATGAATAACGATTGAGATACCTTTATTTATTGAGCGATAAATGGAAACTTGCCTTTTATTATTGAACATGTATGCTGGAATTGTTGGGTAAATAGTCGAAACTTATTAATTAACCTATTTATGTTACATAAATAGTTGTCGTCATTTCCTAGTCTTTGACTAGCTTGAGTATTGTCAGTATTTCTTAATTTGATCGATGTCTTTGCTTGTTTGG
Organism: Chrysanthemum makinoi; assembly: GCA_910596185.1. Classification (NCBI taxonomy): domain Eukaryota; kingdom Viridiplantae; phylum Streptophyta; class Magnoliopsida; order Asterales; family Asteraceae; genus Chrysanthemum; species Chrysanthemum makinoi. The sequence goes on from OU343219.1 coordinate 202,529,110, forward strand.
CGTAAGCTATGGTCAGTATGTCTCGACTATGTCGACGACTTCTTTTCCTTCGCGTGAGTTGTACGTCGCGTCTATGTTTCTTACCACCACACGAAACGTTAAAACTAAACTTTTGAGATATTAATTATGAACTTTTTGGGCGATAATGTACTTTTGAAAGAAATGAATGAAGATCCACGAAAACTACAACACATTACTTTCTATTGATTTCTTTATCGTATGAGCCGTATTCTGAGAATATCGTATACGCATTAGGTTCGCGTCAACTATTCTATTGTACTTTATATATATACTTTTGGATGCCATGGAGATTATCTTTATATGCCAGTCGTGTCAATAGTGAATAGTGCATTCTTTGTGCGTGATTACTGTTATCTTAGCTAGTGTTTATTAGTGCATTCAGCGTGGCTAAGGTGAGTTTCATAGCCCCACTTTTATCTATGTTTTTAATTATATTGGGGTGAGAATCATATTCTTACTTTTTGGACCCGTTTAAACTATTTGGATTTGCTTATATGCTTGACTGTTTAGATAGATGTGCGGTAGTTGTTGCCTTAGTCTAGGTTTAACCGTGCCTAACTAAGAATAGACTTCTACCTCGACCTAATCCGGGGTTGGAAATTGTTCTAGATTTTGCCACGACAGTGTTGGACTAGAGTCGCGGGGCCCGAGTAATCCTTGGATATGGGATGTGATTACATGTATTATGATTGGTGATCCGGGTAGGATCGGTGTGCAAACGGTATTCATCTATCTTAGGTCTTGCATAACAAATCAACTCTTACAGGTCCACTATGATTTTGTTGAACTTAAACCTATGAACTCACCACGTAAGAGTGACCTTTTAGCATGATTTCTCAGGAATTTGAGAGGTGTTTGGAATCGTGTCGGTGGAAGCTTGGCAAGAAGGTGCAAGGATCATTTCTGACTCTGATAAACTTTGGGGACCTATTTTATTAAATCATGTTTTGGGCCTAATAATTATACTTTTGGTTAAATGTTCTGAATGTAAATTTGGGATTGGTTTTGAATGTTAAATGACTATCTTTTTACTCTACTTGTGTGCGTTACCAATCAATAGTAACGCCAGAAAACTTGATTAAGTCTTGATAGAGATTTGGGGGTGTTACAGATTGGTATCACACTCAGGTTATAGAGAATTAGGTATTTTATAAATCCTAAACTATAACCACTTTTGAGAAAATTGATCCTCGGCCGAGCCTACGCCCGCTTGCCAAGCCGAAGCTTCTTATTTGATTATGGTATGAACTGCGATTTGAATTATGAGATGATCTGTTAAGGGATATTGAGCCCGATTATTGAAACGTTATGATTTGGAGATATGATTATTGATTTTGGGAAATGAAATGTGATTATCGAGATATTACGGAATTTGATTTGAGTAAACGGTATATTATGATTTTGGAATCTTGAACTCGATTGATGGGATATAGATGATTGAGAACACATTAGACGAATTGATTGATAAGATGATGGATGAGATGCTTAGGGCTGATTTGATGAACGGTTTTATTGAACACTTGATTGAGCGTGTGCCCTATTAGTAGACGATTTAAGTCTGCCTATCTTAGTAGTTCACTATAAGCATTTCACATGATTATACACCACGATAGCATATGTCTCATGCTTACGCATACCCCATAAGAATTTCTATATGCTTATGCACGCCCTATAAGCATGTTCTCATACTTATACATAACAGAAAGCATGTCCTCATATTTTCGCACGCGCTATACCTATCACAGAGTGTGGAGTCCCAAACCTTAAATCTATAACACTTAGCTTATACTAAGCAGTTGTCTTAGGTATATCCCAAAACAATAAAGCGAAAACTTTGTATGAATATACACAAATACGTGGGATCTATTGGAATGTTTTTGGAAGATTAAAGTGAACAAATGAATGCAGAATGTGATAACCAATAATTCAACATTATTTATCAATAATGCGGATACTCTCAAAGTATCAGGGTTATGCAATTTCCTGGCGTAATCTCACCACTTGATTTAAAACTTGTACATTAGTAGTAGTCGTGGAAACGATTTGGGAATATAAAGGAAATGGTACTATTATAACTAAGTCAGTCACAAAGCGAGGCCTTTTGTCGTGAACGTGATTCCATAGTTAAGTTTTGATGAACCGAGTCTAAAATGATTTAAAGCTAATAAAGCATGTAAACGGTGTGTTGGTATGCGTGTAGTGTCATGTTCACGTGTTTTACATCTTATCATGTTTATGTGCCCTTGATCATAACTAGATGATGGATTATAATGATTTTGATGATGTCGATTGGTGTATGGTCTCGTGTCACGGATTTGAGTCGAAACTTTTGTAAACCGTTGTTTTATTCTTTAAAATTGTCAAACAAGTGGTAATCGGTTTTGATTATTAATAATGGATTCATGTCCGTTAGTGTTATATGGATATGTGAAACCAGTAAGTGTTGTCAGATGATAAATTGAACTAACATGTGATTATTTGGTTAACGTTGAATCATTGGCATGAATTAGATTTTTGGAATTGAATGACATTTCGATTAACAGCCTTAATTGAATAACAAATTAATTGTGGTGTTTTAGGTAATTGGTAAGTTATTGGCAAACGTTAGATTTGATACCCGTTAATCGGTTGTGTTTGGGAAATTGAAAGAGTCGATTGGAAGTGTTTAATGGTATTGGGTACGTTTGATTGTCTATTTAGATGGCGAGATTGGTATGAGATTGTTTGAAAGATTAATTAGAATTGTGAATTTTTTTTATTTTTGACTTAATGATATATATGTCAACTTTGTTCTACGTCAGGAGTTATAGTGACTTTCTAGTCTCGACTACCCTGACAACGCCGTAACGTGGTCTTTAGTATTTATTTGGGTAATAGGATTTTTGTAAAAGCCGAGAGTCATGACTTGGACTTGGGAACTCGAACCGAATAACGACTCGAAATTTATATTGAAGTTTTTATCAAAATTTATATTCAAGTTTTTATCGAAATTTATATTTAAGATTTTATCGAAATTTATATTGAAATTTGTATTGAAATTTATAAGTGAGATGAATGAATTTATATTGAGATTTGTGTCGAATTATATATATATATATATATATATATATATATATCTACTAGTAAATCATACTAGATTATATGAATGATAAAAGGTTTTGTACTAAGCATTCGATAACAAAGCTCGCCTTGTTATCCAACGTTTTAATAAGGGAACCAACGTTTGAAAATAGAAATGTTTTGTAATAAAGGAGTCATTAAATGTTTCTAGGGTACGTTTATTGAAGGGTGTCATTATGAATATTTAATGTCATTTATGTGTTGTGCGTGGGTTACGGATGACCTAACATTAATTGGGTCGATCCACGTGGATAACGGACTTATTAGGTTGACCGAACGAATAGCGCGCTATGCGTAGGATAATGTTGTTAATGGGTGAATTATCCTTATGACTCGTTGGGATGTGTTTGGTTTTGGGATAATAAGCGACATGAACAAATGGTTGAGTTTATCGAGTTGATGGATTCGATAAGGTCTAACTATTTATTCTGAAACTTATTAAACTATGAAGTTTATCATTTAGACGTCTCATTGTGTCATTATGAGTCGCATTGTGGTTATTTGAGTGCATTCATGGTGCTTGTCGAGTCGATACTACATACACACACACACGATGATACCTAACGCAAATAACTAAATGGAGCAACGAGATAATTATGAGATAAGGAAATGAATACATTTTGGGCATATAACATTGAAGTTGGGAATATATATATATATTGAGAATTGGTTATAATAACTGGTTATGCCTTGCTTAATAAAAATTTATCGAACCTCGATTGAATATAGGCTCGATCACCTATATTGACCGAGACAATGAGGACATGGATGATCACCTATATAGTCTCGGTGAATTTTACAAATACTGGGAATTGTTATAACAAAATTGTGTTCGGATGTAAGATTGGTTTTAAGAACGATAAACTTTAGGTGGACTCACACACTTTCACTTTTCATAAACATGAAAGCCACACTTCACTACGACACCTGGCATCGTAACACCTTTTGAATCGCACCTCTGGCATCACTATAAGTATCCGTTTATGTGAAATTCTTGGTTGTAGCACTTGAGCGTAGTTCGCCATGAATCGGGTGAGACCGATTAGCCTTTATTTTTATTCGATTGTTTTCAATGTAAGACTTCGTTGATCTTATCCGAGCATTTGAAACATTTTGGTGTTTTGGATTGGGTCTTGACTATTTTGGATTCGGTTTTGGATTTTGGTATTTGGGTTTTCGAATTTGAGATTTTGATCTCGTTCCGAGTTTTAACTCGTAATTTGACTTCGAGTCATCGTTTGGCCTCGAATTATTATTCGGCCCCATTTCGTTGATAACTTTGTTAAAATCATCTTTCGACCTTTAGTCGGCATTCGATTTTGAAACGTCATCCGGTCACATGGTGATAGTAACTGCATTGGAATTATCATTCCACCGTATTTCGATAGTAATCTTGTTGAGAATTATCATTCCACATTGTTTCAGTAGTAACACCGCGGATTTGGCATATAGCCTCGTTTCGTTGGTAACCCTGTTACCGACACTTATACCTCAAGCTTAGTCTTGAACCGATTGTTGAGAAAATTTCTGAAACCTTACCATTCACTTGATGTTTATTTTAACGACTTCATCTAGTCGACGTTGCTCATTTTCTAAACCGATAATATTGTGGTCGACGTTGCTTCGTACAAACTTTCAATTACGGTAGTACCTTACGTGCTGTTGATGTCGTACCTTATCCTCTATGTAGGAACCCCTATCGATAATGATCTAACGACTTGTTTTAAGTGAAGTTGTTCACCAAGGATTATCCTTAGATATTGTTTCGTCGATGATTGACTCTGGCAACATTTGAACCCTCAACATTGTTTGTTAACAATAATCTGCTACGTCACACCACCGGTAATGGTAATACCTACCCTATTTTATCAATATGGTACCTTACACACCATAGATGAGAAATTCTCTAGCATACCTACTTAGAGCCGTTGACGTTCACTCGTATGTAGAAAATGATTTGGATATCGATTGGTAGTTGAACTTCTTTTGGGAGGTTATGACTTTGGAGTTGAACCTTGAAACCTTTTGCGTTAAGTGTTAAGTGCACCAATGAGTCAATCGACTGACTGTGGTTAGTAACCAATACTCTCTTTTAGGAGTAGTACTTTCGTCTCTAACCTGGATATCATGCTAAGTCAACCGACCGATTGCGGGAAACAATCACCACTTTCTAATACAGACATACTCTGAACTTCCTTGACTCCTCATCTAGTAGAGGTTCCGTACTCAGCAGATATTTTGAAATCTTAAGGAGAAACCTGAACCACATTCTCTAGAACAATCACATAAATCCTTCTCTCATCCTTTGAGAAGCAGCTGTTAACCTTTCGGACCCCTCACCAAACTATAAGCTACACCATAGACGAAACCTTGGAAGTAGATCCCCGCCTTTACCTAAGTGGTTGTTAGTAGTCTTACCAACCTATTCACCTCCCGTGAATTAGTAGAAAGGAAAATTATGGATGACAATGCTCGCCTCCCCTCATATAGTTATAGCAACACTAGAGAACCCAACTATCTTCTTTTAAGGATGTGAGGTAGTACCCAATCCTCTCCCTCCGGTAAAGTGGCTTGCTTCAATAAGCTAGACCTCATTTCGAACTTTAGCTCTTTACTTTCTTCCACTATGAAACTCGATTAAAGAGAATTTCCCTTGATCCACTTTATCTATCTGGGATTTAATTGGTTAGTACACACCTGATCCTCCTTCCTCAACCTAACTCATTTTATGTTTCTTTAAGGAAGGAGTGCGATCGAAAAACCTAAGTTATACAAATGACTTCTCCACACGTAAAGGAAACCGTGTGCTTTAGGAAATGCTGATTCCCATCCTTTCCGGATTATGACAATCGCCACACACCCATTTTTCATCTATCACTTCCTAGATCCGAGAAAACCGATCTAGATATGCTTCTTGATGTATCATCTCCAGACTAATGGTGAAACCATTTGAACCCTATTAGAACACATAGCGTGCCTATCAAGTTTGGAAAAGGATGGGATAGACACCTTACATTACTTTAGTACCTCCAAGGCACCGAAAGAGATTCTTTATGGTCGTAAGTGCCGATCCTGATTCTTTGGGTAGAAATGGAAATATCCAACCTACCAACTCTGAACCTATTTAAGAAGATACCAAGGAAACCGTTCTAAGTTGAGATGGATATGTAAGTTACTCACAAACCATTTGGAGAAATGGACAACGTGAATCCCTTGAACTCTCCAAGATAACCTAGAATCAAGCTTACGGATCCACCATGAAATTATGTGAGCGAGTAGTAGCGTGAGCTTAATTCCGCTATATTCAACCCTTTGGAAAATCTTTCAAGAATTGAGACTTGTAGCTCAAAGACTTAAGCTACCATCGAGACTCAGTAGAGAGTTCCCAACATTTCGTGTGTAATAGAAAGAAATGACTCGCCGATGAGGAAATCGTTATCCTTCTAGGAAATTCTAATTTTTGAACGTTTAAAATTCATTGACCTAACGAAACCATAGATGACGAAACCTAGCAACTTTCGTAAAGGTGCCTCTCTGTCTTCGGAGTTAATAGAAACTCGCAGTAAGATCCTAGATTCACGTAGGGAAACGTGAAGATAAACCCTCGTGCTTTTGCACTCACCCCTTCTAGACTTTGAAGGATGAATTGAATTGAATTGAATCGCGAGGACGCTATTCCTCTTAAGGAGGTGAGGTTGTGACACCTCGTAAATTCCTCGATGCGTCGTAATTGGTGAAACGTCGATTAGAGCGATCGTTTGATTTAAATTGAGATACGGGTCGTATTTTATATCGTTTTTATTGGAAATAATATTTTAAGAACATTGGCGAAACTCCCGTGTCATGAATCCTTTGTTTACTAAGTTAAATGAGTCTCGAGCCTAATATATCGGTAGTTTTATAAAGTTACACCTAGGGTCCTTGGGATAGTTACATCTACGCCCCTAGAGTTTCATATGAGCAAGATTAGTCCTCCCTGGGTATAAATACCCCTACAACTCTCACACACCTCATAACTCACACACTTACTGTCTCTCTCTCTCTAAAATAAACTCTCCCACCTATCTCTACATTATCCGGCGACACCCTTAGGGTTCCGGCGCCGTCACCGGAATCCAGCCAACTTCCGGCCACCTCCAATAATTACACCACCCATCTCAAATGATAGATCGGGTGATTGTGGTCCTGAGATATGCAACACATACACCACGGAACAACCCTGTTAGGAATTGGAAACTCTATTGTAAAGCATCGGTCACCCCAAGTATTATCTATCTTAAGTTAGCTCGTAGACATATCGTTTATTATGTTAGTTGTTAGTAAGTTATTAGCTTAGATTTAGTCTAGTGCAACACGTGGAGGAAGGACGGTCTTTACCCCTATATACCGATCCACAGACCGTGGGAGGTCGTTTAGTTTGTAACCTATAATACCCTCACCTTCAAGGTAGAGGTTGGATGTTCATTGGAATCTAACCTTCAAGAGTTTCTCTTTCTAGAATATCTTTCTCTCTCTAAACCATCTAAATTATCGCCCACTTGTGTTTGTTTGTATGCTTGTGAAATCCAATATGTTACAAATGGTATCAATGGTTAGATCATCTCTCTTACATATCCTTGGATTTCTAGTGGTTTTAGATGGTTTTGAGTTTGAAAAAGTTTAGTGGTTTTTACATCATTTGGTTCATTTCTTGTGTTAAAGTTTGAATTTTGGGTGTACTTTTGTGTTTAGGATCATTGTATGTGCTTGGGTTTTGATTTGGTAAGCTAGAATCACTGTGGTTAAGCTTGTTTTGGATTGAAAAGTGTGTTTTTAAAGTTTTTCTTGGTAGCGACTTGGCTCTCGGAGTGATTTTTATGCTAGCGACTTGCTTCAGTAAAAGGTAGCGAGTTGTAGTGAGTTTTCGTAGCGACTTGGTCCTAGCGACTTGTCTCTTTAAACAAGCCGACAAACAGTACACTTAGTGGATTCTCCACTAAGGGTAGCGACTTGGTAAGGTAGCGACTTGCTTTCAATTTTGATAGCGACTTGTTCTTTAAGTTTCTTAGCGACTTGGTGTCAGCGATTTGGACCTTAGCGAGTTGCTATTTAGCGACTTGAAGTCTTAGCAATGTGACAACCCGAAATAGGGACATTTCATATAGACTAGATTTAGTCTACATATCATTAGTAACATCTTTTCATATCAATTTATGCATGGGTTTTGCATTTTTCATTAAACGTTTATTTTCTTATTAAATAAACGCTATCACGTAAACATTATTTGAACATTTGATCCGACACTTCCAAAAATTATTCCGATATATTTTTGTACTCATAATAAGATTATAAAAATAATATTATTATTTTACCCGGTGTTTACTTCGTTTCATAACATATATTTTAAATATATCGTTTACGGTAATTTAAATAATTACGTAACAATAATTATTTTAACACCCGATTCTTGTGAAAATTATATTTTTATAATTTTTGTAACTTTATTTTGTCCCGCTAAGATTATTTTTTTTAGTTAACTCAATACTCAATAAATAAATATCTAATTCATTTATTATTATATATATATATATATATTTTATATATAAACAAAAAAAAAATCAATCATTCCCCCCCTCCCATTCCGAATTTCAGCCCCCTTTTCCCTAATTTAAGGATCTTGTCCAAAATGGAATTTACCAAAATACCCTTGTGGTACAATTACTATTTTGCCCTTTTAACAACTATAAATAGAAAAATACATACACATACATTCATTTAGCAAATTTTTTCACCAAAAGCTCTCCCTATGGCTGTGATATTTCGGCATGGAAGAAAAAAATAAGAAAGAAAAGTCGGTTTTGATAGTTCAAGCGTTTTATAATCATTTTCGGGTTATTTACAAGCTACAAATTGATTTGGAGCCATCGTTGGGGATCTATTGTTCAAAATACTTCTAAGAACATCCTTATATCAAGTTAAGTAATTTTTATACTTTTATTTTTACTTTTTATGTATTTATTATGCATTTTATGTATTTATTGAGTTTAAATGATTATTTAAACTCATAAATTACAAAATATCACCCATAAATATGTTTGTGAATTTTTATGATGAAATCATGATATAATAAGTTTTATAAAAATATTGGAATTGGAAAAGAGTACATACAAGGCTAGATATGATTTTTAGATATTATTGATATGTATTAGTTTATATATGTTTATAAAGGTTTATATGAACTTTTGGCCAAAAATATTTGATCATCATTTTTGTCATGACCATTTAAAGTATATTTTGATAGAAAAATTGGTGGATGAGTAGGTTAGATTTGTTGAGTTGATTTGGGGTTAAATAGATTTGGGAAAATATTTGAATTCAAAATGGTAGCCGGAGCGTACCGAAATTTACAACTTTTGAAAAAGTTATTTATTTTTTACAAGTTTTATCAAAGATTTGGAAATATATTTTAATAAATAGCGTTAGCCTTTTGAGCCGAGTCAAACGGATTTATAACGAAAGGAGATCACGAGACTTTCAGAGTTTGCGATTAGAAAGAAAACTAATTTTCCGACAACTTTTGTAATCTGTCCAAATTTTAAACAAACCAAAACATGACTTTAAAATTTTAACCAAGTCTCCTAAGTTTCAAAAATATGTTAGG